>OX453258.1:2456753-3656753 GCA_949709985.1 Luffia ferchaultella
TACGAGATGATACAAGTGGCTTAAACTGGCAAGGCGAGATCCAACAGCAATGTTACCTAGTACTCACCTTTATTTTTGTGAAGATCATTTCGACGTATTTCATTTACTTTGAAGATTCTAAAATAGTATATATCTTTTTTGAGGCCTAAAATTAAATTAAACACAATCTTTTTCGAGGTTAGGTTTAATCTTGCACCACTACTGTTGTCTTAATAGGTATTTTATTTAAAATTTAAATTATTCGGTATGTTTGTTAAATAATAACGTACATAAAGGTTTTGACGTTTTTAAATTCTGCTGAACAAAAACCTTTATTTGAAGCTAAAAATTCTCCCAGCATTACCTAACAAACATCAATTTTAGGCAAATTATCACTGTTTGCCTTAGTAAATCCTTGTTGATCCGTTGACTCGCGTTATTTCACTTTCCTTTGGTTTAAATAATACGGACGGAATAAACAAAATTGAATATTAAATGAAAAAAAACACAGCGTTCGTTCGAGTTCGTTTACTTGTTTACTCAAAAGTGACGTCATTCGCTCTGATTGGTGTTCAACATATCATGGCGGACTTTCGTATTTCGTAGTTTTATTTTATCAAAATAATTATTAATCTTGCTATTAATAGAAAAATAAATGCGTGTTTCGTATTCCATGACTCAAGTTTCATTAAATAAATATATAATTTCAGTGATTTTCAATTACTGTCATCATGCCTATTGTCACGTAACTCCATAGTCCTATATAGACCACTTGATAATCTTAACCACAGACAACGATTTCACTTGTAGTTTTATCAAATAAAAAAATAACTTCACTCCTCGCCTGCCTCACTCCAACCACATCTCTCTTCAATTGTCTCACTTATTCACCGAAACGCACCTAAAATTATGTCACTGCGATGTTTTTGTGACTAACTTCAGAAGGGCATATATTTATATGTTTACTACTGTAATAACTGAATTGTCATTTGAAAATTGATCGGCTATCTTCATAAAACACAGCCTTGGGTCACCTGCGGAACCAACGGTGATCCATCTACTATTCCAGGTCGTCCATTCGAGAACCTATATTCCTCAACAGTCATGAGTTCTACTAGCGACGTGTCCTACCCATTGTCACTATTACTTGCAAATTCTGTGAGCTGTTTTCGGTCATCACAGATCTTCTATGTATTTTTTATTTGTGTATTTTATTCCTTACTTAATTTATGTAATTAATGGTGTGTATATTCTATTTTGCAAATAACTTGAGGTATAATTCCGCCGCATACATTATGACATGATATAGCTATTAATGACTTTTCCTAAACCTTACTATTACTTAGTGAAATTGTTTATAGTTTACCTTTTTTGTTCTGGTAAGTAAAATGTTAATTTGGCAAACGCTTTAGTATGAGTAGCGTTTGCCAAAACGCTACTCATACTAAAAATACAAATGCAAAAGTATCTCTATCTATCAATCTGTTATACTTTTACAGTTAAATGTTAGAAATCGTTTCGATGAAAATTTTTATGGAGTTGCTGAAACCCTAGGAAAGGACATAAGCTATTTTCAATCCTAGTCAAAGGCAAACATCTTGTAGGAACTATCGTTTTCTTGATAACCATACATATTTAACATAAAATACATTTCCCCCCGACTCCAATACATATTCCAGAAGGAAAAATCTAAAATCCACATCATAAATACCAGTAAATAACAATGCTTTATGGCGTATACTGCGTTTGAATGCCATGTTTGAGTTAGAGATGGTGTTCCCCGTCTCCCATGTGCGGTTACAATCCGGAATTCGCAAGACTTCATAACCTAATCATTATGGTTAACTTGTTTTGATTAGATTAGCTTTTTTCCGTAAACGGACGTCAATTTGGGTCTATTTTGCAATCGATTGGATGGCGCTAGTTTGGCACTAGCAAGCTCCGCTTCCCATTACAAGAATTATTTTCGAACACTATGTAGGCGATGGCTACTAGAGTGACTTCATAACCCTACCCGAAGGTAAAAGTAGATTTATCCTTTTTTTTTATACTCACAGAGCCACAAGTGAAGGACGAGACAATTTTTTTTTTCGGCGAGAAAACAAAACGCCGAAAATAAAACATGTACGTATCTTAATGCGAGCACACACATTTGAGTTTGAGAATTTGACGTTAAAAATGTATTAAAAAGGAGAACCATGCTTACCCCAATAGAAGATGTGATAAGCGATTCGCCATCCACCGTAGCTCTCACTGCCTATATTGAAGAAGAACGTGAAAAATGAGACGATGAAGAGCACTAACCAGATGATGAGGTAGGTTTTGATTATGCCCCGGTGTTCCTAGAATAATAAATTATTCCGTGTTAGGTACAACATCATTGACTATAATTTTATTCATCTTAAAGTTTAGTACAATACAAACATTCATAAAACGAAAAATGTTGTAGATAATTACATTAAAAAACAATAATATTTAGTGAAAATCATTCACTTTTCCAGCCGACATTAAGAGGATTGTCACAAAAAAAAATATATATAATAATAATAATATCTCTGACATCCCACACAGCGCCATCTAGTTCCAAACTAAACGAAGCTTGTACTATGCATAGGTACCACACAACTGATATAAATACTTAAATAATATTTATAATATTTACATTTAGAGATTTTTTTACACCCAGATACGGAACAAATAGACATGTTCATGCACACAAATATTTATCCCGGGCGGGAATCGAACCGCGACCCTTGGCTCCGCAGTTAGGGTCTCTAACCACTCGGCCAACCGTTCGTCACTACATGTTCGACATGAAAATAATTGCATTTGTAGGGATTTTTAGTTTTTTAATTAGTTTTTAATTTAGAGTAACTGTTATATTACGTCATTGTCTTTTTTTTTTTAGTTTTAAAGATCGGTAGGTATAGTGCATATTCTTTCATTGTTAGATACTTAGGTACCTATTTAAAAATAGTTTTATGTGGTTACTCATTACATTTTCACATGTGAAAAATAGAAACTAATAAAAAAATTCAAGAAATGCAATTAGTTTCATGTTGAACATCTTGGGAAAAATTAAAGTTTGTCAAATGTCAAATGAGTGTATCAAAATATTTAAAAAATTAAAAACGTGAATAACTAGTTTTTGCTGAACTGAATATCATATAATTTTTTCGTGCCTAATTTGGTTCGATTAAGGTTTAATGAGTTGCAACCGTTAATACCTGTCAACGTGTGTTAAGATGTGCACTCCTTAAGTTCTAAACTTTTCAAATATGAGGTTAAAAAATCTCAAAAAAATGTTAAAAACACTCATCGGAAATTGGTTTCAATATTGAATGGTTTTTGAGATATTTGTTTTTAAACTTATTATTTGAATTTTAACCATGAACATTCATCCCGACTACCGTGAGAGTATCCTTCACTGTTCCATCCAACACGGAGTTAGCTGGTTTTTTAAATACGATTTTGACGCTGTACACTAATATTATATTACTATACACCGCAATACACCGTGTTGAACGTAGTCCAAGCATATCTTGTTACAAAACTACCCTTAAAGCCGAAAAGAAGTTAAATGGGGCCTTATAACGAGTCCATTCACAATATTTAAGAACCGTAGTAACGCTGTATAACATACCCAAAAAATAATTATTATTATTTCCACTGATGTGCAAACCCTATTTCAGTAAAATTATAGAGTAAACTACGCAGAATGTACCTACGTTTCTACCTAATTCGCGGAACGACAAAAACTTTAAAAGATCTAACCTAACGAAAGAACCTAAACGAACACCTACTTTTTCATAATAAACGTCAAATTTACAGAAACGACTCAAAGTGTGCTCCGCCTTGCTCAATACACAACCTCGCTCGTCGGGATATGGCTTCTGTGGCATTCCGCACCATCGTCGGTGTTATTAATGAGAAAACCGATCTAAGACGCTGTTCCATCTCGGCAGCCGTTGGGCAATCGGAGAAATACACTCTGTCCTTTATATAACCCCACAAAAAGAAGTCCAAGGGTGTGAGGTCTGGAGAACGAGCAGGCCATATCACTGATAGTTATAGAATAGTTGTATGATATCGATTAGAAGATTTAAAATTGACAACATATTTTTTTTCCAACTTGACATTTTTTGAAGCCAGTACTTGTGTATAATGACATCCTTCTATTGAGGTAGCAAATAATAATGAATGAAAAATAGAAAAACTATTAGACAATTATTAGGTAAAATAGGTACGTAAGCCTTTCTGTTAAATAATCTAGTTCCCTGACATGACAGCTTACTAGGGTGGACAAAATTTTTGGCTTTGAAAATTAATTATATTTTTTACGGGATATTTTGTAACACGTTGTATAACGGGTAGAACTTACTGAACTAAACAAAAAGTTTCAAGTACTTACGCAGATGGAACAAACTAACGGTTACCGTGAAAAACATGTTTAAAGTCTTTTTATTTCTTTTATGATTTTTTACAGCAAATTATAAAACACTTATACAGAACAAGATGCCGCGTCAGTCGCTTTGCAACACATCACTTTCGACTCTCAGATTTCCTATGGCATTTACTAAGTCTTTGGTAAGTATATCCAAATCGGTTCAGAAGTTTTTGAGAATTTTTTGAAAGCGAGACCCATGTCTACGGATATGCTTTTTATATTATTATTGATTACAATATAATATAAAAGTAGATAATACATTTTTATTTAATGAGGTTTAGGCACCTGCTTGTATTTAGTAAAACACCGCGAGACTATCTCGCGAAACGCAAAATTAGAGAAACTCTACTTGTGAAACAGCTGACTATTCTTTGAATTGAAATGATAGTGGAAATTTTTGTTTATGTCATTGTTATCAAATTGGCGGTTGGCGGTAGACCAGCTAGCTGTCCTTTAATAGTATTAGATATGTTAACTATAGGGTGACCAAGAATTTGGGTTGTCCGTGGTGTTTTTTTTCTCGGTAACCGTTAGTCTACGCCACCTGCTTACTTGAAACTTTTTGTTTAGTTCGTTAACCTCAGCCGAACATGGTGCATTTACTGTACTTCGCAATGGATACATTAACCTGCTTAATTGCCTTTCCAAGCCGACTAAAATGGCGGGCATATCTGTGACATATTCTGCAAAATATTTCAACATCAACCGTTGTATGAAAAAAAAAGAAGTAACTCAAAGTATTTTTCAATACATGCTATTAATACGGTCTTTACCTAAGACATCGAAACTTTAACCATAATTATTACATTTGAAGTATCATACCCAATTTTAATGGCAAATGTATTGAAAAACGTCGTATGATACTCGTACTCAATACGCTATCTATTATAGTCATCGGTTTATTTTAAGCACACGGCTTCGCCTCGTGCGTATAAGCACCTCGACTATAGTATGCAGCTTACCGTACTTGCATCATAATGTACTGTTACAATACCTTCACAACGGCATAAATATACACAGCGTCCAGTATTGTTTTGAACAGCAGAACTAGCATCAATATGACAGTCAAGGCATATGCTCCAGCCACTTCGGCCCTCAATTCGACTTCTTCACTTGATATCACTAAGCCTTGAGAAGATATGCTTTGGGTATCCAAATCACGTTTCGCACTACTCAATTCGGATACTGCTACCAATAAGACAACAGTAAAAGAGAATGAGCCGACCTGAAAGAACAGTAAATGCATGTAAGCGTAAAATAAATGTTGAATACAAGACATAAGCATATGTTATCAATTCCCAGGTTCAGGCTCTCAAAGGTTACTAATTCTTTCATGGAAAATTGGATCCGTTTTAATAATAAAATTCCAAAAGAAATGTTAGACTTGAATTCTAATCAGTTTATAAAGCGAGTTAAAGTCCAACTCATGAAAAAAGCTTACTATTGTATTAGCGAGTATTTAAATGTTAAGTGCGCATGGACATCATTGTAATAGTTGTAAGCACTTTAAATTAAAAAAAAAACAACAATGAAGTAAAACATATATTTAAGTAAAATAAACAGGGAGGAGTTTCTTGCCTGTTCTTCTCCTCCTAGTTTTTGAACCGGTACCTAATCAATTTATTTTGACTTTCAATAAGTGTGTGTAAACATCTTAAATTGAATAAAAACTTTTTGAATTTGAATTTGAACAACATGTTTTTAGGATGCCAGAAATGGTTTTACTTTTAAATGTTATAACCGATTTTGAACCTGATTCTTGGCGTTTATTCTATTTGAAACTCCATGTATAGCTTCAGAATGGGTGTCTTAGATAACATAATTATCAAGATAGATTTTGTCATATTTCCAAACGATTTTAATCCGAGCGAAATGACAGACTTTGTGCTTAGATAGACCATAACACCATTATCATTGTTTCAAACAAACATTTGGTTAAATTACACTTGAAATGTTATTTCGGAATCTTCATTTTTTTTCTAGTTAAAAATTTTACATGTGGTTTACAAAAAATTTTACTTTACAGTGAATATATCAGAACATCAACCGGGTGTATATTTGGTCTAAATACGGTATCTCTATGAGAATCCATGTATGTGTTAAATTACACATGAGATGTAATTTCACATTTTCATGATGGTCACACTGAGTCCTACTTCCCAGTGAATATGTCAGAATGTCTTTGGACAGCAGACTTTTATTAAATAGTCAAAATGTGCAAGAAAAAGGTTACCTACTTATTACTCACAGGGAAACGATGTTAATAACAAACTTGTTGAGTTTGGCCAATAAATGGTAATGAATTACAAATTAATAGTATAAAGTACATAAAAAGAGACAAAACACAGTCAATCGACGCCACGGTTCATTTCCCAAACATGAACCAAACATATTTCGTCTTTCAATTGTAGAATTATAGGCACATCATTGCGTAGGCATTTCATGAAAATACGTCGTTTTGATTTCAATATCTATTTTAAATACCTTAAGGGTTCAAAAATATTTTTGGAAATAATTTTTTTGTATAAATGTTCAAAATTACATCTAAATTTAATTAGTCTAAATAATTTTCTTGTAATATTACAATTTTCACAATAACCAAGCTATTATCAAGTTTGAAAGTAAGTATATAAAAAAGGTAACAAGTAATATAAATAAAATTTCTTTACAAAATATTTATATGTCAGTTAATACAATTTTTTTTTTTAAATTTTACTCGTGCTCTACATATTTTAAGAATTTTATGATTATTTTACAATTTTTTTATGTTGTATTTTAAAACTGGAAGGGTTTTTTGTCCACCAATTACCTCATAAAAATAAGGTTAGGGAACCATTGGAAAGAGCTCACAATATTGGTAAATAATTTTTATACCCTACCAATGTTCAAATACGTATTTTATCGATATTTAAAATTCAACTTTAAAAACGGCAAAAAGGTGTGTTGAAAGTTTGGTGAAAAAATGATAAATAATTCACTTAGCAACTCGACAACTGGCACAAATAATTTACTAAACGAATGATTTAATTCGTATTTTATAATTTTTTTAAATTTAACCCTTCACGAGTTCATAAAGAGAGTTGAGGTGTTTGTGTTGTTTGTTGTTAGAAACGGTGGTCTATACGGGTGAACTTGCTAGCGGAAAGTTATTAAAAAAATAATTTTATTAAAACAAACTAAAATTAAAATAGGTATCTAAATAAATAAGTCGTAACAAAAAAAAACACCCGACACAAATTAAAATATCAATTTTAAAGTTATAATCGTAAAATCTTATACAATCTACATGAGTTGATCATATGAATTAATAAAATCAGACTTCTTTTGTTCCCACTTTACAAATTTAAGCTTTTCTGACCAGTTGTATTAAAAAGTTATATGAAAGTTGTACATTATATAACGTAATTGGAATTATTTTTTAATTTTATTATTATTAGTAACGAAATTAAGTTTTTTTAAATTATTATCAATAAAATTTTCCAAAACGTTTCCACAAAAACCAAAATTATCTAAAATTCAAGTTTTTTTTAACTTGATTCGACATACATTTAAAGGATTTTTTTATGCTTTTTAAAACTTACCACATTTAAGCTGCCCATAATAATATTTCCTGTTTTTAAATCGAAAACGAAACAGCATGTTTCAAGTTGCGGTAAACCCATTTTGGAGCTTCTGACAAAAGCTTCTAGTCCAATATGAGCTCACCAACCTAACGAAAGCCTCTCCAATATACTGTAGATTTTAAATTACAAAGAAGCGAAACACGACACGAGATATTTAAATCTACAATTATTGTAACTTCTTTTACACTTGAACTAAACTGGACGTTAACTGAAAAGAAAAAACGTTACTAAATCTGGGAGCAGTCTTCTGGTTCGGATCTAAGGACGGCCGGATTCTACCAAAGATTATGAGTTTGAATTCAGAATAGACGTCGTTGCCATAAGTATATCATTTTTTGAGTTGTAAAAATAGGATTAGCTCGAATATCCACTGCATTCAGTTATACTACCAGGGTTGTACTGCCAATTGGTTGAATAGTGACTATAAGCTAAAAATCGATGTTGAAATTATTAATCATAATGCTGAAGTTGCGACCACTTTTGAAACATTTTATACAAATAATATTCCAATTTCCACAAACAAGTTGCTCAATTCATCACCCTCTTCTGCCATTACATTATTAGAGAATAACGTGCTGATGTGGTAAGCATAGATTTTAAATTGAGCGTTACTAGGTATTACAGACGTTTTTTTTCCATTGCATCAGCCCATTATACCACACTGCAGGAGAAAAACTCATTGGTACACGCCTAGATTCGAACCACGGCCGCACCGCCTTCTAGATTTAAAACAGGTTCGCTGCGCTTGGGCTCCCACAACATTATTTTCAAGCAGGATACTCTTATAGAACAATCTTGTATACAGAGTGTATTTGTATAAATTTTACGAAAATCTAGAAAAGGCACACTAAGCATACTAAACAGCCTGAAATGCTACTTTGTATACAAGATTGTTGTATAAAAGTAACATTTCAGGCTGTTTAGTATGCTTAGTGTGCCTTTTCTAGATTTTTGTAAAATTTATTTTCAAGCAGGATATTCTACTGTTATTTTTGACCTTCATAAAGCTAACTATAAGCAGAATAGTACGGATTTTGGATACTACAAACATAATTAAAGTGTTTAAATTAATTAATGTTAAAAACACTAATGACCTTTGGGGAGGTTCTGTTCATGTTACCAAATCTCAAATTGAAATTATCGCACCTGATTTAGCGGTAATATTTAATAAATGTGTTGACTGTGATATTTTTTTCTGATATAAAAAAAACAGCAAAGTAACTCTATTGTTTAAATCAGACAGTATTTCGGATCCCTCTAATTTTATACCAATATTCGTAAGTTAGCTTTATGACGTTCAAAAATAACAGTAGAATATCCTGCTTGAAAATTTTTAGAAAAATCTAGAAAATGCACACTAAGCACACTAAACAGCCTGAAATGTTACTTTTATAGAACAATCTTATATATTCAAACATAAGTGAAAAATACTTTTTGGAAACGTTGATATTGTTGCGGCACAGTGTTCTATGTAGGCGTTAAGTTAAACGCAGGGTGAGTTCTTTCCATGTTCATTTCGCTCTTCAACACATTGCGAAATAAAACCAACTTATCCATGCCCGTCATTTATATAATTTGTACGTCAACTAGTCTCTGATAGTTCCGACAACGGTTTGATTTATAAACTTCTCGGGTCTTCTTTGGCTGCCTAGATATTATTCGGTTTGATATTCGTAGGTTCATACATTCTAGCCCTATCTAGAATTATTGCATCAGATTTAATTGGTAGTTACCAGCTTTTGACAGTTCTTCCTGGAAAGGTCACTGGCCATAACCCATCAAACATGTAGTCATACATATATTTCATTTCCAATTATATTTAAATTTTTATATTTTCCATTTGATCAATTTGTCAAAGAAGTTAATATTTTATTTGCAAACTTAATGGAATGGTCTGCGATTCAGTCATCTCAGAGAGGCTGTAGGTACTCATGCAGGGTTTATTATTCCGTACAGGTAGGTTTCTTTTCTGCGTCATGTTGTTCGATGTCTGGCGCCTGAGTGTCTAGAAATTTGATCAATAAGATGTTGGTGTGGCTGCTATTCGTATCTGGATAAAATTGGCTTGGATTAAATTTTTTAACACATAGTTATAATGTTCTTTTCGGAAAATATATACATTTTTTTATATTCTTCTTATAATAACAAAAACATTTAGTCTGTAATTTTCTTAGTTATTTTATTTTCCAAAAATTTATTAATCAAATATCCCTGTGACGTCATCTAAACGGTGTTTACGATTGACTTTGCCTTTAGTTAGATAAAGTTATAAAAATAATTTTGTCTAATTTAAAATAATGCAAATAGTAGGTACTGTGAAAAGCAGCGGAATAAGCTCAGTTGCTTCGATGATGTTACAGGGACAATTTCAACGTTACACTGATTTTCGATAAATATCTGGGAAATTCGGAAATACAAAAATTTATATTTTGAGAGGAGAGAGGAACCTCTTAACTTTAATAACCGTGCCTAAGCGCAACTTCAAAATGACAACCCATTTCGCCATATCACTTGAACCAAGTTATTATTACGTGAGTTGCCTCAAATTAAAACGTAAAATGCGATATTTCAAAAAAAGCAGCATTTTTGAGGTATATATTAAACCATTCCTCTAAGCCTACTCCAAGCAGTAATATGGAAATAGAATTATTAGATTTTAACAAGATTTAAATAAAATTAGAATTGTTACTACTTTTTGAACTGAGAATTAAAAGGGACCAAAGTCCCGTATTTTCTTTATTTTTAAATAAAAATACAGAAACCTTTTCTTTTGTTTTATTTGCTATAGTGTAATGTATTTCTGTCAGTATTTTAATGTATAAAAACAAAATCTTTTTAACGAAACAGTTTTTTACTGTTTTCTCTAAATGTATATTTGTAACTTAAGTAGTTACCTTTTAATATCTAATCAGCGATTCAATTACTACTTAAGTGTTGTTATTGTAGGATATAATTTGAGATCGGGAATTCAGTCGAGATAGTAATGCAGTGTAGTAAAATGAAAATAAAATCGAAAGCTGCGTAATATAGCTACGGTCACTGAATCATCGAACTTCTTCGTTTCCCTCCAGGGACTAAAATTGAACTATACCTAGTTGTATTTATATTTTGTCCTAAGCCGGAGTACCTAACGGCCCACGTACGCCTTCATTTTAAGATCAAGATCACACTGTTTTATTTTCGGTGAGAAAAAAAAACGTAGTGTGGCCGTGCACATACAAATGCGCCTGGCGTATATTCTCGCAGTTACGTCAAAATGTTACGCAGGTGCGTGCGTATGCGTTCTCAGTATAGTAGGTACATATGATACATTTCCGGCGTTTCTTTTTCTGCGCCGATAAAAACGAAGTGTGGTCTAGGCCTAAGTTATAAATGTAACATCTAGCGTGTAACTAATAAATTCATAGTTTCATTAATGTGCATAGATGGCGCTAGTTGAATGATATTATCATGATAATTATAATGTGATTTTATCCAATCATTATTGCAATCTTAGACTAAAAAAACATATTGAGAAGGTGCTACGAACCCAATAATGATTTTATTCTTTGTTATTGTGTTCGTGGCGCCTTGTCAATATTGTAGTAGATAAAATCACATTGTAATAATAGTAAGGTACATAGATGGCGCTAGTCGAATAATATTACAAATATTTCTATGTATTACGATGTGATATTATCTACTGCAATCTCAGATTAAAAAAAAAATGACAAGGCGCCACGAACACGATAATCTTTGCTGGCTTTATCGTAGCCACCGAGTTTTGAATCAGTTCAATAGAGGAGCAATGCTGGATTTAGTTCGAGAACCAAAGTTATTTTGAGTTATAGGATGAGGAAAGAAGACACGCATGGCCCACGATTGGTTTCCTAGATGTGTAATGTCTAGGTCTTTGTATATTACCCGTCATTACTAGTTAGATATTACTGAATGAAAGGCAGATAGCAGTAAAAAAATTTAAAGTAAATAAAGGCGTACACCTTCTATTATGCTACATTCAGAGTTCGGTGATTGTAGCCAAGTAAAAATAAAGGTGTAAGTCGTTATTAAAGTCTAACTAATATAGTATTAATAATTGTATAAATCTGGGCGTAGGCGGTGAAAAACTCTAGTAAGGTCTATTAGCATTTCGAAAAAAAATGTTTTTTTTTTACTTATTACAGGAAACAGTCCGATCTGATGATACGCTTCGCTGCGAGGTCGTTTATAATCCATAGTCATTATGTGCGGACGCTTCACGCGAATCAAACCCACGCCCACGTGGAAACACCTTTTAGAGTTTCAAAGTTTCCTTATTGTGTATCTAAACAGATTTTAAACTATAGTTTTTTTTGAAAATGTAGTCAGGAGTTTATTACATTTCCGATGATATAAAAAATCAAGGAACGATCATAAAAAGAAACTGGCCACGTATGGTTGTGTAATTATTGTTCTGTGATAACAATTCTATGATTTTTTTTGTAATAATATTAAAAAAAAAAACAACATAAAAACTGATAATTTCCACTCAAGCCTCACTTTAGGGGTCCTCCATTAATCACGTAATGTTTTTTAGCATATTTCAACCCCGCCCTTCCCCATGGTGATACGTGGTGAGGTTTACAACTAACTCCCCCCTACCCAAAATCACGTGTATTTTTTTTAGTACAAAGTAACTTAAAAATTTCAGAATATTATCTTTAAATACCGGTAAGTGTAATCTAATTTAATTCTGTCAAATGAAGCACCGTGATAAAAATTTCCAAACAGATATCAAGGTTGAGGTTGTTTTTGACTGGCATAAAAATAATAAAGGAAACCTGTGAGTTATCATGTAAATAACATATAATTGTATTGGAATGTGACTCGAGCTTACACGCCGCTTTTCGGTTGGTTCGAAATCACGCGTTCAACGACAAATTAAATACACGTGATATTTCACGACACCCCCCTTCCTTGTGATATTTCGTGATTTTTGTCGAACTCCCTCCCCTCCACCCCGCCCTCGAGCCTCACATGATTAAGGGACGACCCCTTATGCACAATGTTAAAAAAAATCAGGTTTTTCTGGGGCTTACTTTTGGAGATATCTTTTGGATAGGGATTATTATTGTTTTTCAAAAAAAGTGTTAAAAAAAACTAACACAGCTAAACGAATTATACTTACATTTATCATTTTGTATTTCCATAATGCATAGCTGTCGTAATCCTTGCTTTTTTTAAATTAATTTTTAAAATAAATATTCAAGGAAAATATACAAAATTATTGATAGGTACTTAAATATTTAAATTTAAATTCAATTCAATTATTTTTGGAATCGGTACCAGCCAAGGCAAGTTTATAAACCTTACAATATTTTCAGTTTTTTTTAGTTTATTAAATATCCTATGTCGTGATAGCCCAAAGTGCAACGAACCTGTCTCAAATTTATAAGGCCATAGGGCCACGGTTCGAATCCGGGCGTGTACCAATGAGTTTTTCTGACTTAAGTACATTAACTATCACTGACTCTGTGCCTCGGAGAGCACGTTAAGCAGTCGGTCCCGGACGCTGTCAATAGATGGCGGTCGTTACAATCCCCAACCCGCAGTGGAGTAGCGTGATGGATTTAAGCTCCAAACCCCCCCTCACTCTGAGGGAGGCCTGCGCCCCTGCAGTGGGGTAAAATGGCTGATGATGATGATGATGAAATATCCTAGGTACTTAATTTCTTGTCTTGGCTGGCACCAACTCCAAAAATCAGTTAATATTGTAAATATTTAAATATCAATAATTTTGTATACTCATTTTCCTTTTTATTATTATTATTTATTGTTATTGAACTATTTAATTTAAGTTTATATGTAGTTACAAATTAGAAAAGAATTAGAATTAGGTATGAAATGAAATGGGACGAAATTAATAGCGATATGTGTAGATTGATAGAATATTATAATATTTTTCAAGAAAAACACAAACGACTTCGCAGATTTTATCGTCAAGTGTAATATTAACATGGCGCTTGTTTCCTAGCTTTTGGAGGGTGTTCAATATGGAACTGGCATAGATACCTATTGGTCATCGCCTTTCACATCTTTTATTGTTCTGAGGGAAGAGTTTTAGTACGCTTGATATTCCTAATATCTTACTTTTTAATACCTACAAAGAAACACATATACACTTACATTTTTTGGGTTCAGGAATGACTTATCAAACAATTGCTGTTCATTGTTTTCATTTGTTTATATTACAATAGCTGTGAGAGCGCTGCCTCCGATCACAAGTGCAAAACTTATTCGCAGAACGAGACCGTGCTTTTACATGTCCTAAGAGGTCGAGTGGTAACAAGTGATACTACAATAAATTATAAATTAATGACTTTGTAACTCTTTTACTTAGTTTTTACTTTTCACGTTCTTCACGTATGAAACATATCCTCCTAAGTAACATATTTATTAGTTACTTATCCTAGAGCATTACAATTTTTCACATACTATCCTATCAACGAGAAAATCTGGCTGTGCCCTCTTATGCACTTCTGCGTAGCGAGTGTCGTTTGTGGAATATAAATAGTTATCAATATTCCAAAATAGTGAGTTTTCTAACTTACGAACATAACTATCTATTACTCTGTGCCTCGGAGAGCACGTTAAGCCGTCGGTCTCGGTCGCCACCAATAGATGGCAGACGTTAAAATCCATCAACTCGCACTGGAGAAGCGTGGTGGATTAAGCTCCAAGCTTCCTCATCCCGAGTGTCCATCCAAGAATGACAACATAAACAATTTCTTTCATGCAACAGATCAACAGACATTAATTACCACTTTGCTACGACTGTTTTCCAAAATATTAGAAAATTATTTCTATTCAAGTGTTATTTTTCGTAAGTAGGTATATTTTTTTTTTACTTTTAGTCATGGATGAAGATAAAATGTGTCGAAATAATAAGTGACATTAATTAATAAAATTCTTATACCAACAAATCAACAGAAAAAAAGTGCAACAAAAACACACGGATACCAACATGGCGTTGTTTGCGCATCTTGCTGCTACGTTGGCTCGTACCTACCTATTATTATTAGAATTTCGTAATCCTAGCTGCCCAATTCAGAAACGTTGACTTCGACCCAGTTTTGTTAAAATATGTTCTATCCTTATTTTTCAATTGTGACACTTGGGTTGAAAGAGAAAGACAACGTAGGTGTACCTATTCAAATAAACCGGATTTAAATAAATATTTTGAATTGGACAATGGGAACCTTTATAATTTTAATATTAGTCCATAATCGGTTAGTGTGTCATACCTAGTTCCTTCATCTTATCACTTTTTTTAACGGATTTTAAAGAAAGAACTTTTATTTAAATTTATAATATATTTCGGAAATAGTTTAGAAATTGTTACTCATCATTCGCGCTCTTTCTTAATTTTCTTTTACGCCTGGGGTCATGGTCATAATGATCAATGCACGTAATTTATTTATTAAAGTTAGGTATTTTTAAATTATTAATTTTATTAAATATTTTACTGGAAGGGCTTGCAGGCCAGTACGAAAATAGGTATATCAATGTTTGGTAAATTTTTTTAATGGTTTTGACTTAAAATTTTATTTTTGCAATCAGTAGATATTGAACGACATCAATTTAACTCATTATATACATATAACGAAAATTATAAGTACAAAGGAATGCGTACGGTGGTATTTAAAATACTAAGGCCAAGGCCACCCAAGCTAGGCTACAATAGCGTCGAGTAATTCAATGCGATGATGTCATAGCTATCGTGAACAAAAACTTGTTCGAACTAGGTACCATAACGGATGGACGGGATGCATTACTTAAATTGGCGATTTCATATATATTTTTTTTGTTTACGTATGAAAAGATAAATTAGATTTTGGGGTCATAACCACTGAGTTTGAATCAGCTAACTCAGCCACAGAATAAACGTGATGTTTATGGAGTTACTCTGTGTCTGTCAATTTGTCCGTTTGTCCAGCCATCGATCGTCACAACTGGTCACAATCAATTTTTTCCGAATCTGCCAGAAGAAAAAAGTTTTTTTTAGTCATTACAGAATTTCATAAGGACATTACTAAACGAATCCTGATTTTAGGATTTATTTTGAGGACAGACATAAAATAAAAAAAAAAACTTTGTAAAGTGCATCATGTGACATAAGTATGAGATTCGTTGTGAGGAATATTTTTTTTTAAATTATTTAAACTTACCTACGAAAATCTAGTTTTCGACTCTTATCACCAAAACTACTGAGCCCCTAACATATTAAAAAAAAAAAAAACAAGATATGCCGCCGTATATGCCCTCATCATGCCCTTATACTCTTACATAAAATAATACAACACTTTTATAGAAAACAAAAGGAGATTAATTTAAAAAATATATCACGTATTTTCACGTACATTTCACGTACTTTTTTCGTTGGTTGAGTATTCTAAGTCCTTTTGTCAATTTTGTTGTTAGCTGTCTATTATATGCAGTATGCTTATATATTTATGCCATGTAACTATCTTTACCACCTATTTGACAAATTACCAATTTACAAAAAACGGTATGATTACGGATATGCGCCACCAAGTGTGAGCTGGATTGGATATAGTTTGGGTTATAACAAACAGATCGATTTACGTCGTCGTTCGTGGCTTTATTTTACTTCCTTTTTTCATTTATTTTTTATTTTGTGTCTGTAATAACTGATTTCCTAATCATATTAAGTAGTTAGTAAGTTATTTGTTTGCTAGGACTGGACCGGACTGGGTGACCAGACCGTGCACATACAAATGCGACCCTGGCCACCCTGGCGCATATTCTCATGGTTGCGTCGAAATAAAACGCAGGTGCTTGCGCTCAATCGATGCTGCGCTTTCATTATAGTATGAGTTACATTTTGGGCATTTTTTTCCTCACCAAAAAAATTATTTAGTGTGTGCTAGGCATTAGAAATCTCTGAAGGATCACGAAAACGACTTTTATTAACTGTTTATGAAGGAAATAAAATAATAATAATAACACACACAATCACAACAACGTCTAGGTCCCAAACTAAGCATTAGCTTGTATTGTGGGTACCAAGCGAAGACACCACATACATATAACAACCAAGACCCGGTGCCAGTATTAATATTCATCATATAAATACTGACCCGACCTGGGATTCGAACCCGGGACCTCCAGATTCGCAGGCAGGGTTGCTGCCCACTAGGCTATGCGGTCGTCCGTCATTATATTTTTTTAACATTGCCTAAACAGGCTGATTTTTTAACGGCCAGGGTATATTAAATTATTTAGACTGACCGATTGGTTAGTTGTTAGAGACCCTAACTGCGGAGCTAACGCTCGCCGGTTCAGTTCCCGCCTTGGACAAATATTTGTGTGCATGAAAATATCCATTTGTTCCGTGTCTGGGTGTAAAATACAATATCTATATATGTGTATATTATAAAGAATATTTAAGTATGTATAACAGTTGTCTGGTACCCAGAATACAAGCTTTCCTTAGTTGGGGACTAGATGGCGCTGTGTGGGATGTCTCAGGCGTTATTATTATTTATGTTCTCATTTTGACCATTTGGCCTTAAAATGTTTCTTGAATACGATGTTTATAAAAGATATGAGTTACACGATTATAGATGACACAGAATTCTGTAGACATTGAATGAACGTTTGTTGTTTTGCTAGATGATTAAATTAATTTGTTTATTAGCTGAGTAGTTTTCGGCGAAAAGGCAGGAACGTGTTCCTTTAAAACAATGAATATCATTGTTCATAAAGATTGTATATATATTATTAATTTTTTTTTCGGTATTTGAAACATATTATTGGGCTTTTGAGTTCAAGAAACAATTCAAGAAATCGGCATGTGCCAATTAGTTTTTTCTGATTTAAATAAGTACAACTAACTGTGCCTCGGAGAGCATGGTTAAGCCGTCGGTCCCGGTTAATATAACCAACTGCACCGCACCTTCATCCCGAGGAAACGCCTAAGCAATTCGTAAGTAGATGAAGTATTGAGCTGTACCTACTTATTGATATACCCAAAGCTATTGGAAATATCGAAAACAGCCGCAGTGCTTAAAGAGTCCTATATTGCTACCAAAAGTTCAACTGTGTTAAACTTTAAACCATAGAGTAAGTTTTGACAGCAGTACCTATATACCCAAGTCCGAAATTACGTTCCTCCCGAAATGTTTGAATTTCTACACTACGATGTTTATAGAAATTTGGAAGTTTTAGCTCTATACGTATATATAAATGTAGTTCTAACTCAAATGAGATTATAACTCAAAACATACCAAGATGTAATTGTTTAAAAACATTTGTATGTCTGTCTTTGTCAGTGTCGGTTAATACAATATAAAAATTGTTCCAGTTGAACTTATAGTTTCCGAGTTATTTAATAATCTTGTATCGCCATGCAGACGTTATTTATTTGATTTCTGAAGTATACAAATGAAGTTCTTAACCACGACGTATACTGAAAATAAAAAAAAAATTTGGTATTTTTACTATACTGAACAAATTACTCTAGGTTTTTTTTTTCGTAAAAATTACAAAATGGTTCATATTCCAATTTTTGCTGGCTTCGTTATTGTTAAATGTTAGACAATTAAGACAATGTAAAATTGTTGGATACAGCAACATCAATTTCATTGCTTTTGGCGTCAGCGGCTCGTTTTATTATGTAACGTAGGAAGAGAATGAAATGTATGTACCCACACATTGCCCAATTAGAATTAATTAGCTTAACTGGGTTAGATAAGCGGTGCGTCGTGTACTTTTTGAATGTTCATGTTGGTGACAAAACGTCGACTGCCGACGCTTCGTCATCAGTTCTTTTGTTCTTCATTACCAAAATGCAACCATCAATAAATAAATTCGACGAGATTTTTCTAGATAGCGCTAGAATGCTCGAACCTCTCAACGTATAAGGTGACGTTCACTGGTTACTGGACTCAAAAAGGATAGTGGACTTTTTTAACAGTGTATCAATTATTATATAGTCATTGACTTTAATGTATAATAATACAGACGTCAAAACATATAGAAACTAAAATTGAAAAACAACAATTCAGTAATATGTTTAAATTCTTGTATTAATAGGTACTTTTTCTAAGTTCATGTGGACATAGTAAACTTCTAATAATCTTCGGCTCAAATTCTTTGCTTGCAGGCAAACAAATTTTATATATATATATATATACTGCCAATCTTATGACGTCATCAAATTAAAATTTTGAAATAATAACATTTATTAGCTAATTATCTAATAAATTGAATATTTAAATTAGTTTCTTAAAATGACCCATAGTTTAGAATAAAGTATTTGAGAAATACCTTAAACAAATTAAAACCTATATACTATACCAAGACTCTAAACAACATTTTAATATAGTCATATTAATTACAGCTGCTTATGTCTTTCCTGAAAACTAAAATTTATAATTATGGATAAGAAATTTTTGATCTTGCTCGACCGATAAAATTTTATATCAGAGATGGGATGTTTGTTTTCATAATATTACGCGTAGAAGACAATGGGTAGGCAGATTGATCACGACTCAAAACCAGATAAAGTAAATTAAATGTTCCGTACAAAATGTAAGCAGACAGCATATCTACACGACAATACGATAGCCACCCTATGCCGAAGAAGTCAAAGCGAAAGGTTGCCATTCATTGAAGAAAAACAAAAAATAATTAAACTATATTTTGGAGGATCGGCAGTCCAGTCAGCTGGACTCATCTGTTTATTTGCCACTCTGAGCGGTTTCAGAGTGCAGAAATATTTATTGCCATTGGTTATGTCATTGGTTATCTGAAAAGAGATCTAAGTGAAAAAACTATTCGGGGATTCCCGTACGTGTTTACAATTTCATATACCCTACATGAAGATAACATAAAAACTGGCCAAGGGCGAGTTGAACTCGCACACGTAGGGTTCCGCACCACCATACAATATATATATAAACACGTTTCTTGTATGAGAACCGCCTTTGATTTTTATCTTTATTTTACTTTCATTATTTGTTGTTACAGCAGTTACGATGTAGACGATACTGCCTTGTGACAGACGCACGGACGGACGGACAGTGGCACCTTAGTAGGAGGGTTCCTGTTGCTACCCTTTGAGTACATAATCCTGAAAGCTCGATAAGTTCAATTTTTTGTATTACGCGTCGCAACATTCGCAACTCACACCATAGACCGGCCGCACGAGATGTTTACAATATTGTGTCAAGCAGCCTCACGAAACAGAGTTCATCTATACGTTGCGAATTGACTACTAATACTAATCCGAAGTTCCGATAAGTATTTCCAATTCGGCGACTACGCGTGGCTTCATTTATGATCCGAATTATGATTATGTTGTGATTCTCCTATTTTGGTGCTGTTAAACCATTATTACACTATCACATGAGTTCCACACACAAAAATTTTCACTAATTTCGAAACGAAAACAACAAACGGAACGTTATTGCGTTGACATTGTGGTAGATATTTCCTCATTTCTTGTTCCTCGTTTAAGAAAATAACCATTAAAAAATATTTAGGGTGATAGAAGCTATTCACTTGAATAATTCTGCTTGGAAATCAACGGCAAAAAATCATGTAAAAACAAACAGGAAATCTAGAGAATTCGAAGAATGTTTGAAAAATTTTCGAGGGCCCGTTTATCGCCCGGAATATGTACCATTTATATAATATATACCAGTTTATGTATCATTTCGTAAAATTTTTCTACATTTTCAAATATAGGTTTTTTAAAAAAAAGTTTTACAAAACTCTGGACTCTGTCACTGAACTCACGGAACATAAATAACCAATGAAGCGCTGCTGCAATGGCGACCACGTAAGTATGTCTGAGTGGAACTTCACAGCGTAGGTACTGGCGGTCGGTAGGCTTACTATAGAATGAGCGTGTATGTACAGTTCCAATCAAATTTTATGGCGGATGTGAACATAACCACAAGTCGCGTCGCATTAACCAGTTTTACTGTTTTAGGTGTAGCGGGACGCAGTGGAGCGAGGAGTATATCACTGTACCTGCGCAAGCACGCTTCATCATCATCATTTCAGTCTTTAACTATCCACTGCTGAACATAAGCCTCCTCCATGGCATGCCGTGCAACGCGATCCTCCGCTTGCTGCATCCAACGGTGACCTGCCGCCTTCTTCAGGTTATCGGTCCATCGAGTCGGGGGGCGTCCGACGCTACGCTTTCCCAGGCGCAAGCACGCTTATAGCGTTGTATTCCGGTCTGCCATAAAGTTTGATGCGAACTATACATAGCAAGCTAGGAGTACATCATCGGTAGTCAGTTAGCAATGCTACGTCCGGGTATTCCTAGATTCTTGGCTTAAAATGAGTCTGTAGCTCTAACTCTCTACGTAACAGACTAGCTTTCCGCCCGCGGCTCCCTTTGTGTGGTCTACACAGTGTACCGGGACCCCCTTTTTCGGGATAAAAAGTAGCCTATGTCACTCTTCAGCTTATAAACTATAGCAATGCAAAAAATCATGGCGGTCCCGGTACAACTGTGTAGTCCACGCGAGCGGAGCCTCGGGCGGAAAGCTAGTTTGAAAATAAAAATATAGCCCATGTTACTTCAGGAATAATGTAACATTCCACTGGTGAAAGAATTTTTGAAATCGGTCCAGTGGTTTTTGAGGTTATTCGCTACAAACATACAAAAATAGAAATCTTTCCTCTTTATAATATTGTGTATTATATTTTCTAAAGACATTATTTAAATGTGCTGTATGTATGTCCATTTTTTTAACAATGAGGGAAAATTGAGTCAAAAAAATCCTTTAAAGGATTTTTTTCAAAGATGCGTGACTTCCATAGTCTGCTGTCGCTATATCATACGACCCGCCGCCGATAGAAGCTGCGTCAGTTGAAATAGCAATAGTTTGAGAAAATGTCGATTGCTTCTATCAAAAACCCATTTTCGTAGAAACTAATACTTCTGTAAAAAAAATCAATATCATTTTAAACTTTTATATATACGATTGTTTCGTTTAATTTGTATGACAATCGATAATCATGGTACCTTGGTACCTACTATGGACCTGATCTGATGGTGGAGATGGAAGATGGATAAGAAAACCCTTCAATGGTTAGTAGTAAACTCACCAAGTATGGGCTCGTTAGATTTGTCTTCACGAGGTTCACGAGTACTTTTCATAGCACACGGTGACAAGGCGCTGATGATGGAGCTGGAAGTGGATTACAGAATCCTTCATTGACTTCTCGTAAATCCACCGTGGTGTCCTCGGTCAGCATAAGTAAGACATGGCAAGGGGAAAACATATCGTAAATACTTATAAACTACCCAATCTCAATGTGGGGTATGTGCAAAGGAGCTGAAAAGCCAGAAGGGGTAGCAAACATAGCTACCCTACCTCTGGGCACGAAGCAAATACATACAAATATGTTTAGGTAGGCTCATACTAAAAAGTGTAAAATAACATGTAAAATTATAAAACTTTTTTGAATACATCAATGTTTGAAAACAAGCCTTTGTTTAATAAACACTGTTATCACCTAAAAATATTTTTCAGCAGCATTTAAATTTCAAAAGTCGTCCAACGTCATATGTAATAAAGACTACTTATTTTTAAACTTTTAATTTGAAATAAATGGAAATAAAGCGTCAAGTTGTTCAAATACGCAGGTATATTATGTCATATTGTAATATTATTTGGCATGCACTGCGAAAACTATTTATGATACATAGAATAATCTACTACATGTTTTTATATATGTACATCATTACATCTAAAAAAATCCGCGTGGTTATAATCTATATATAATCAAAAGTCATAAAAACAGTTTTTTGTTCAAATTAGCCAATCAGAACACGGGTAGAATCGAAAGATGATGTAATATTTAATCCTTATTCAACTAAATAAATAGTTTCATAACCAAAATTCATTATGTATTTACGTACATGTAAATTCCTCTTTACATCATTCGAATCGAACCTTTCGTTTAGAAGTTACGACGGGTATGAAAACGAGCCAAGTGCGAGTCGGACTCGAAATTCGGATGTTACGTACCTCCGTACAATGTAAAAAAACACGTTCCTTGAATGGAGAAGGCCTTTAATTTTTAATTTTAATTAAGTTTTTTTTTATTTGGTGTTATAGCGGCCATATTAGAGAATTACATACTTCATGAAAATTTGAAGTGTAATGATCTCACTACCACTAATCAGCAAAAACGTCGAAAAAAAAACGCGTATCTTATGTGGGGACCCCTATAATTTTTATTTTTTTTTATTTTTATTGTTTGTTGTTATAGCGGCCATAGTATGTAGTAAGTACCAATTTGCGTATAATTGAGCTGTCTGATAAACATGAATTCTTCGTCTACACTTGTAATATCGGCACAGCAAGAAAAATTTAAAAAAAATCTTCGTTTCGGATTTTGACTTTCAAAGCGATCTTTCTTTCATTGTGCTTTTTTGTAGTGATCATTACACTGTGAAACTAAGTTTCTTTGTATATTTGAGATGACAGTGTTCGTATTTGACGATGATGAATTCTTTTTTTTTTTTTTGTTATTGGTCTTCAATATTATTTGCATTTATTACCAAATTGTGTAAATCGTGTAATCACCACACCGAAAATCACTCATTTTGTTAATTTAAACTGTTGAAACGTATACATGTGCTACTAACTTATAATTGAATGCTTGAAAAGCAACTGTATAATAATTACATACATGGAAACAACATTTATTCAATTACATAATAATAGTATTTCTATCCCATAACGATAAATATGAGTATTTTGAGACGGTTTGGTGTGAACAAAACGTTTTAAATAGTGCGCGGGCGGAAAGCATTAGAAATACAGGCGAAGTCGTAACGAAAAGGTAGTCATTTATACAAACCAATTTTATTTTATTTTATTTACATTTTATGGATTAATATACAATTGTATTGCATTCTATTTGGAGTTTGGAGTAGCTTCCTTTTTTTTAAGCGACTTCAAAAAAGAAGGAGGTTTTTAATTGTGTTGTTTTTTGTGATGCACACACCGGTTGGGGGAATCCAACAAATCAAAACATCCTGCGTGTATGCATGCGAAGATGTATGTAGTGTAGTGGTGGACGGATAGCGATGTTCGCATTTATTGTTTGCCACACAGTGCTGTGCAGCTAATAAAGCGCTTTATGCGCTACTTTCCCCGCAATATATTGCATTAGGTATAGTTCGCCTCAAACTTAATGACAAATCGGAATACAACGCTATAAGCGTGCTTGCGCAGGTTCAGTAATATACCCTTCGCTCCGCTACGTCCCGCTACACCTAAAACTGATTACTGCGACGCGACTTGTGCCTATGTTCACATCCGCCATAAAGTTTGATTGGAACTGTACTCTATTGAAGAATTTGTAAAAAAAAGTATAATTTTATTGAGAACCATGGGTGTGCACAGAGATACCGCGTTGTGTTAACAAAAATGTAAGCAAAAAATATACGCCTTAGACCAAATATATGCCTTTGATCATTGATATCCTATTTGATGGTACCTAATATTTAGAAATATTCGTCGTGAAGCAGAGTTTTGTGTGAGCCACATCAGAGCCACATTTAAAATTCGTATTAAAAAAAAAACAAAGATACCGAAACTACATTTCATGTGTAATTTAAAGAAATGTTTGTTTGATTGAAAATGACGTTTCATCTATTTAATTACTGACCCTGACATTTTACTCATGTTTTCGATAGTTTTGAAGTATGAGCTATGTTATAATATACTAGCGACCTGCGCCCGCAGCTTCGCTTGCGCATTCAGTTTGTGAATCTAATAACTATTTTTCTGTTTCTGTTAAGAGCTGAAATATTTTAAAAAAATCAGTGATTATAAATATTATAATCTCGAAAAATTGAATTGAAAAAAAATTATGTAGGTACTATTTACCGTTAATATTGTAGAATGCCTTACAGTTCCAGACTGTATATAACAAAAACAAGAATTTTTTGAAATTATTTATTAACTGCTATGTTAAACTTTTACTGGGCTAGAACCTGCTATCTAACCAGCACCATAGCTATATATCTAAATACTTAATAAATGCATTTCGTCCAGCGTAAAGCATATATATATATAAGAGCTGTTCATTTAGAGTAGCGTTTTTTTACATGTTTAAAAATATTATTTTATACAATACTACCACATCGATTATGTTTCTTTTCAGCGTTCTAAAAGCTTTTTTATTGCTTGTGTGCTGGTTATGTAGGCAAGAGTCTGCTAATCATCTAATGCAAAGTCCCTCGCTCGCCCCACACGGGACATATAGATAGAAATGTAGATAAAAACAATCCCGATTAAACCAGCTTTAAATAAAAAAAAGCGCATTTAAATTAATCTGTCTGTTTAAGTGCTATGCCGCGGACAGACACCAGACAGACAGATAGACAGAAATGTAACTAAGAACCATTCTGATTGTGCTAGCATCCAATTAAAAATTGGAGCCACGATTCCGATGCCGATACTTTAACATACATAATATAAGCCTCAAACGTATAACACCCCTTGTTGCACGACATACATTTTGGATGGACCTCGTCTAAATTAGCGCTGTAACTTCGAAACGTGAACAAAAAAAGCGCTCGATGTTTGGCTCGATGCGTTAATTGCTCGTCTGCCCTACCCTACCGTGTTTGCCCGCCGCCGCCACCACCGCCGCGCCGTGCCGCGCCGGTTTTGCCGCCAAGCTGCGCACAGCTGCGTCGCGCGTCAGTCGCCATTTTTTTTTTCTTATTGTATCGTGTTCTTCGACGTCGTTGGTTGTGTTAATTTTTCTCCTTCAAGAAAATAAAAATGTAAGTGAATTCAATATTTTCTTATTACTATGTCACTTAAGATACAAATCATTGTACTTAGTTACTAAATAATTGTAGCGTTTATGGTTATAGTTTTTTTTTTAAATTCATATCGGCGCGGCGTTTGTTTATTTTCGATTGTTTTCATTAAGTAACACGTTTCGTACAGGTTATATAGAAGCATATATACTGCAACACTTTTAAATGTGAAAAACTAGTAGGTAAGTAGCCAGCTGTTATTTGGCGTCATTTCTTTTGTTCGAAAATTCCAATCACCATAAAAACCATATAAAGACCCAACTCTTAAACTGAATCGCAAAGAGATCAACGTTCATAGACTAATTTAAATTATGACGACTAATGTTTTTAAGTACATAAAATTGCATTTATTAAATTCTTAGTCGTCTCAAAGCTCACGAGTCTGTTGCGCCGGGAATAGGTAGGAAGGTATTTTGTTTTGAGTTGACCGATTTGATTAATTACCTATTTACTTACATACCTACCTACATTATTAATTTTAAAAACGCCCGCTTTCAGACATTTTTCTGGCTACAATTATTTTAATTAATAGATAAGGTGAATATTTGCCAAAATTCGTACCTATTTCGTTTTATAATCGTTAAATTTCTTTGTTTAATGCATTAAAGAAACGAAATAGAAAAAAAATATTGTGGTGCCAAAAGACTTATTAAAAACACTCACCTAGGTGTTACCTTTGATTAAATAATGTCTGGATCACCGATCTGGATGGACCCAAGCAATACAGTCAACAAAAATTACAAGCCAAATGCAAGTCAACTTTTACATGTACAAACCGTCTTTGGCTGCGTTAATTATAACCGAACTGTTAGGTGATATTTTATCTACGTTTTTTGAGGCCGACTCTATATCCACACATAATACATTATAACAATCAAAGGATGTCATTTACGGTGTCACTACATTATTCTGGTTTTTTGTTTCATTAAGCGCCAATAAGCTAGGAGATGGCTCATTGACAAAATGAAAATTTAGTTTATCCTATTAATTTTTATTTATGTATCTTAATCATAATCAAAGTATTTCCAATTCGGCGACCACGCATGGCTTCATTTCACGAATTGGTATGAATTATTTTATTCGCACTTCGAGCATTATCGCAAATACCTATCCGAATTATGATTATGGGATGATTTTCCTTTTTTTTTGGTGTTGTTAAACCATTATTACATTTACATATATTAGTCATATTCAGGAAATATAACCACAGTGGTGAACAAAAAATTTCAATTGTTCTAGTTTTTTTTTTTTAGTGATTTTGTAAGTACTTTAAATAGTATCGGCAGTCCAAATTTAGTAAATGATAACAAAATATTAGTGAGCAAAACGCGCTTGTAGTAGACCTAAAAAACTACTGTAATTGCTTTGAAACGTAGGCATATAGGTAACCTGAGAAACTATGAGAACACCGAATTTAGTTAGGGGTCGTGGACCTTGTTGCTTTATCAGTCCTCCCCCCCACTCTACTTCTTACCATCGATTATTATTAGGTAGGTACCTACATAGAAAACCTGTTCTTCAGTAAATGCTAATCGGTTGATAAATAGCATGAAAGCTTTGGCGACCGTTTATTATTTTTTAACGAAAACTTCATAACGTACTAATAGGATCAAGAGCTTTTTACTATGTTTGGCTAAACAATAGTCTATTTAGAGACATAACAGGACAGGGAGATGCAATAGGGAGATGTTAAATATTTAGATAGCATTTTAAAATAAAAAAAAAAACATTTATATTTAGTACGTATGCCAGTAAAAAAAATTAAATGTTTCCAATTCAATTAACTATAACAATTGTAAGTTAACTGTGGTAATTTTTTTTTGTTTATTGACCTACTTTATCAAGCATAGGAAGTACCTTTAAATGGTCATAATCTTGCACCACTTACTCTGTATAAAGACCTAAGGTTGTATTCGACGTCAGCACGGCATATCGACGACTGTTTTTGGAAACATTTTGATCAGGTGCTAATGTTCCGTTACAGACACACAACATTTGTTTACTGGACTGGTCCCAAATAATATACCTTCCTTGCTTTAAAAACTTGATACCATTCCTTTAACATATTTATTGAACACATTTCAATTATAGCTTGAATTTGTATTCAAAGATATTTAATTAAAATTTAATAAAAAATAAAAAAATTATATAATCTAAAATTGGATTTTTTTTGTCTGTTCGGTATTAGTTCAACGCTTATATTTATTAAACTTTCTCACTGAAATAGATAAAATCGTGATTTACGCGTAAGTCACGACATGCTGTTTATTTATCTATCCACGCGTGTTTACACTTTGCAACACATAAAAGGGGAAGAACCTTTACTAGGAATATTTATCTTTTTACTCTGTAACCGAACTGATATAGTTACGTATAAAATTCATCATAGTTGTTTATAAGTATTTTGTATTATTTATAGAATGATGAATGAAACGTACAAAAAGTAAGACTAAAAACCACCAGAACTAGAATATGTTACGTTTTGAAAAAAAAAAAACGCATTAGTACATTCATACCTGTTACCCAGGATTTGAACCTACGACCTCTCGCATTCGAGGCCGGTTAGAAAAAAATTTTTTTTAGTAACGAGATTGATAATTTCTCGAAAATATATACTTTGAAAGCAATCTCAATAAAACAACACTGTAAACATAGGAGGTAATACTGATTATGGTGTTAGTGTAACTTTAACAGGTATCGAACGGTAATTGCCTCAAAATTGTAAATTCCGTATAAAATATTTCTACCGACGCGCCATTGGTAGAAACACAACTCCGTTTAAAGTAATCCTTTAAGTCTGGAATACACGACCTATTTCACTTCTGGATTGGTTCTTGCTGGGTTATTTAGATCAATTTTTTTGAACCAGTTCAGTTAAAATACCTTTTGTCTCTTTCTTCCAACCGTAAATGTGCAAATGAAACATAAGGACAAAAATATTTTAACTTTAGGTCAAAGTTTCTAAATAACGCAGCTAGTGTGTTATAATGTCGATTAAGTACAGTTCTATTCTAACATAAGCCAAGCCTGGGGTTACTTTATTTAGAACCAACAGTAACATTTTCACAAAATAATTTATGCAATTCATGCGTTAATAATGTGGCAAATGTTAATATGTCACTTTTGCTTTTGTAAGTCCAGCCTGTTCATGAACTGCCTACAGAATATCAATCTACAAAAACGTACTTACTTTCTCAAAAATTATACACAATTAAAAAAAATATTTTATTTTGAAACTTATTGTGTCATGGCAACTCTTTTCTATTACTCAATAAAAAATCTGAAAAACAAAATACGAATTCGTTCTAAAAACTTCACTTCTAGTGCTCGGCGCACGCACTAGTGTTCTAAATATAAACATGCTTCTATTTTTGCTAACCCTACCAAAGAATGTTTTGGTTGTGAGCACGTCTTGATATTGTTACTTCCAGTAACTTGTTTAGTGCGTCGTCGACTAGTATGTGCATATTTGCACGAATAATTTATATAAACATACAAAGGAAACTGACTGCTAAACATACTATATAGTATACCAACGAACAATTATTGAAGCCGCCGTAGCTACAAATTAGCTACAAACTGAACTTACAGGTACCTATTTACTGAAAAAAGCGTTTTTCTAAATTCAACCCCGAAGTTAAGGGGTGGAAAATAGGTGATATTTTAAATGTAATTTTTTTTATCGATTTTGTGCAGATTGTATGCAGGCAGAAATAAAACATCCGCCAAGTACGTGTTGGATACGCATCAGCTTGTCATTATAGGGTTTCTACGTATTTCGATTAACAACCTTGAACCTGAGTTCACTCGTATTTCAAACATGGCAAAATAAAATTTCTATGTAACTGGAAATTGCGGATATCTAAAAATAGTTATCTTTCATATCGTTAAAAGAGTTATATGGGTGTTTATATGCTATTGAACCTTAAAATAGTCTGAAAATGATCTAGTCTAGCTAGAATAAAAACAGATTTTCGTTTGTATCGATTTTAAAAAGAAACAAGTCACGTATACGGTAGTCACGCCATTGCCTAGCCATGCTAACAACAATAATTTAATATAAACGAAAATCATGAGTTTATTCATATATAAACTATGCAGGTTGTCAGGTAGGTTGTCAGGTGTGATATAGGTAACTTTTTGTCTGTGTGATTGTCTGTCTGTCTTTTTGTTCCGGCTAATCTCCAAAATTGTCTGTGTGTTTGTCTGTCTGTTTGTTAGGACTAATCGTCGAAACGGCTGATCTGATTTTACTGAAATTTTGCAAACATAAAGAGGGCATTGTCAGGGGTGAAAAGCATTTTTTTTATATACATATAAAATGTCTGTTAGTCTGTCTGTCTGTACGGTTAATCTCCAAAACGGCTGACAGATTTTGGGACCGACTTGTGGGATAGCTATTCTTCATGCTAAAATGGCTAAATGGATTTTTATGAAATTAGGTATAGATATTTCTTCGGTAGCTAAGTTTTAGAATGTTCTAAAAAGTGTTACAATGTTCTGGAGCGTCGCGTTCCTGTAACTGTCCCGGTACAACTGTGTAGTCCACGTGAGCGAAGCCGCGGGCGGAAAGCTAGTTTAAATAAAATTTTGGACCAACTCAGTTCATAGACTGTTCATTGCTGAAGTGTTGGCAGGCACGAAATCCTATTAACATGAGTCGCTCTTGCGAAGTTTTTATAGTTCCCCTCCAAAAGGTAAAAACGGAACACGATTGTAGTTCGCTTTTGAAACTCACTGCCACCTGGCGCTGTGGCCTCTTCTTCCGTTCTACCCCAGAACCGCCACTGCATCCGCCTCCCCTCCCCCACTTCCCAGTCAACTTTTACGACATGCACGGGATGGGAGGCAGCTGCCTTTTTTTCATCACGTCGTTCGTATTTTTTGGGTCAGTATGCATTATGGAACCTATTGACAATCGTTACAAAGAGATACGAGAAAAAGAAGTTAACAGATAATAATAGTAACGCACATCAATGTATGTAAACAAGTACTTGTAGATAAGAATTGAAATATTGCATCAGTTTACTGGGAAATATACACTACCTTCGTACTACAAAAATCCTTGTCCTGTGCAAGTTGTCAGTAAACAGTATTCTTTTAGGATAACGTGACGAGAAATATAATTCAATAGTTTTCTTACACTCCGCAAACAAATGATTCCGAAGAACGACAGCGTGTGAACCAGGTTGTTGGTTAAAAAAAAAATACCAATTGACCAACTAGGTCTAAGACCTAGAGTTGTCCATCTAGACTAGGTACGCGAAAATGAGGGCCTGCAATTCACGTAAAAAGAATTCGAATATTTCGCACCCTTTGTGGTGACGCTTTTTCTGCAAAGTAATATATTCACTTTTATGACGTATTTATTTCAAGATTATGTCACGTAACTACGAAATAAAAATATTTGATTTGATTTGCTATGGATATAATAAAATATACGCTGCAGAACTTGATGTTTTGAAATATTCACTGTGAATCATTCTGTGAATTAGAATTCCGAGCCACAAGCGAAATTCATATTGGAAAAGAAAATAATGATTTTGAAATTACACTTTGTGTGCAATTTTACAAAATAGTTGTTTAGAAAAAATAATGATTAATGATGTACGGTTTGTCTAAACTCGATTCTTTATTTGCTCACGTTTTCTATCGTATCGAAGTATGAGATATTCCACCTTGATGATTAAGCCTATTTAAGACCCAGTTTTGAAATTCGTGACAGAACTTAATAATGATTTTAAAATAGTTTTCCAACGATACCTATTTTATCTACATAGTATTCATTTATATTCTGCGAGTAATAATAATAATAATAATACCTGGGACATCCCACACAGCGCCATCTAGTCCCAAACAAAGCAAAGCTTGTATTATGGGTACCAGACAACTAATATACATACTCAAATATTTTGTATAACATACACATATAGATATTTCACACCCAAACACGGAACAAATAGATATGTTCATGCACACACAAATACTTGTCCCGGGCGGGAATTGAATCCGCGACCCTTGGCTCCGCAGTTAGGGTCTCTAACCACTCGATCAATCGGTCAGTCAGTCAGTAATGGTCGTGACCTTCATACAGACAGACAGGTGGACAGTCACGGAGAAACTAAAGGCTTCTTGTCGGACTACGGAACTCTAAAAACGGTATGGTAATATTTAGTTAGTTATTAGAATAAAGTGGCTCTAAAGAGATTGGACAAGGTGTGGCTCGCCCGAAACTTTTGTCGTTTTTTTTCGCAGTCATAAATCTACTTTGTGATTATAGTGTTGCATACATGTAGAATTCCACGTTGTAGGTACCTACTAAGTTTAATTTAGAACAAATTTTTGTTTGTTCATCGCAGTTTTTTAACTTGACGTAGGAACCTGAATGTTGTTAATTTGATACCAAACACAAAAGTATATGAAAATGGGAATTTGACATCCGAAGGTTGATTTTTGGCAGTGACGCGAATCTAAATACTTTTTTTATTCCAAGTGAATCAAGTTACTTGATTTTTAGGGTTTCCTATCTCAAGAGGAAAGAAGGAACCTTTATAATGTCACTTCGTTGTCCGTCTGTCGGGTAGAAATTAATATCAAATACCTAGGCCCACGGTTCCTTGAAACTAAAAATTATCAAGTTAGTATAAATAAATCAAAACCAACACAACGTCGTACAACATAAGTTAAGAGAAAAATACAAAAATTGTTAATTTATTTTTATATCACACAAAAAATATTTTTGACTTTATATATGTTAAGGGGGTTTTCATACAAACAAAAGGGTTCGGCCCGTGTTTAATCCTCGCTGTATTTCAGTATCAGTATGTACAGAAAATTTTATGTAATAGGAGAAATACTGTCACAGGGCGGTATGTTTTTGTTTTTTTTGATATCTTGAATAGTTGTTTTAGAATAAATGCCTGAAAAACATTATTTGGGTCGGTTCTTTGTTTTTGAAAATAATGAGCCGTAAATTTCATTTTAATTCGAGTTTCAATTAAAACAAAACGTACCGCTCTGGCGACGACATCCTTTCGTAATGAACCTGCAAATTTTGGTTCCAATTCATACACATTTTAGGAGAGGAAACAGTCACGGCCTGCAAGCTGTTTCGACGGGTATTTTATAGGTATTTTTGGGAATTTGTTCTTGTCGTCTCTGCCACTCAGGAATAGGTCGGAAAAGGGGATTGAAAAGGAAATAGCGATGCCAATTCGAAGCCGCGGATTGAAAGACTTTCCCCTTAAATAACATGCGTTTTCGTGCCATCTGGCGGTAAGTAGCTGTCAATACGTTATAATATAACAGTACCTACGGATAACGGAACCCTCAGGCGCGGTCTGACTCGCACTTGTCCGTTTTTTTTATGAGGCTTTTAACAGCTGAGGAGGTCCTTCATAAGGAGACGATCGTGGTTGCTGCGGCGTCAGATTAATTATATAAAATGCATTGTCATCAGAACTAAACAAGTGTGCTACATAGGTCAAGTCAAGGAGAATGGTTCTAAATTAGCTTGTAAAATTTGACCAGAAGGACTAACATAGTACATACATGGGTGACCACTATAAGTTATGAGACAAGCGAAAAGTAAACGATATACTTTAATAATTTATATTGTACAGTTTTCCGCCCGCGGCTAGCTTATGTCACTCTTCAGCTTATAAACTATATTTCAGTACAATTGTTTATACCAGTGATATTATGATAATTGAAGCTTGAATTGTATGTGGTTCAAGCATTTTGTTTGAAACTAAACATTCAATTATTTCAAGTTAAATTATGATTAAAATCAAATCTAACATTACAAATTAATATATGTTTACATTTTTTTAGCGTTTAAAATATTTGTACTTATTCCTATTATTTTCATTTGTAATGAATGTACTAGTAAATTCTAAATTACAATCTAATTTAAAAAATACCTATAAATTAAAAATACTATCTAAATACATTGAGATATATGTCTAAATAATGATAAATGAGATCATTTTAAAGAGACGACAGATTCAGGGTACCAAGGATACCTGCCGCGTTGCCACGCTGTATTGCGACACTGATCCTCTGAATAAGGTATTCTTTGCTCAAAGGATCACCTGTCAACAGACGCAGCGCGACACCCAGATCGTGAGCAAATAATTTTGCATACTTGGACCAGGAACTCATCGTCTCGACAGCGAAAGGTATGAATTATTGGAAACGATTTAATAGTTCTACGTGCTTTTTTTCGCACAAGGTATCCACGCAAGTTACATCCCAAACAAGTGCTATACTACTTTTAAAAGGGATCATTGTTACGCCATCGGGTCTCTTACCATCACCCCGAAAAATACCTGGAGGCTCAAGACAGGAAGGAATCTGTATAGAAGACAGTGTGTCCTTTATAATGTGGTTGAGACGATAATGCCTGGAAAAGCGACCAATATTTTGTATGCAAAAGAGCCCATGGAGACCATAATCGTATCTACATTTTCCCCACAAACGCAACGGTAAGATCGGTAAATATTGAGACCTAATCTCAAAGAGACGGCGATGCGTAAGGAGGCCCGGTCAAGCAACGAGCCCAAAGTAGGAGAGGGAATAAATAGCTCGTAACCAGGCACCGGACTCACTTTCGCATGACGCCAGGAGACGCGCTGCATCAGTGATTATGATTTTGGTAGTGTGTTGAAGCTATTTTTTGCTATATGGTGGTCCCAAGCCTTTTGAGTACATAGAGAAAGAGAAGAAGATCAACTGAAGAAGTGGAATTCCAGAGAGTTTAACCCTCTTGTTCCCTATGGAAATGAGTAAGTACATTAAGTACACTACTTTGACGATATTTTGATATGAAACGTCACTACAATACAAGGTTATGTCGTTGCAAGAATCACAAATGCGACTAAGTTCGCGTCGTCCAAAATCCAATTTTCGGAACCGTTTAGATACGACTTGATATTACCAACATGTCTATGGCTTTTGTATTCCTATCAATATAACTATGACCAAAGCCGATTAACGTGCTCTCGCTTCGGTACATTTGAATGTAATATTGATATATCTTTATTATTGTTTGGTATTTTATCGATCTAGAATTCGATCCATCTTCAGTCATAGCAACAACGTATTTGTACTCATACGCGGTGTCAAAATACGAAGCCGTGAGTTATAAAATAATTATTGTCGCGTATTATTTCATATAAACATTGGCCACATGATATCTTTGTTTATACTACAATATGATATGCGCGAGTGTTTGTTTAACACTCCAGTAAGCGCGTGGTCTATTCCTACTAATGTAGGAACATGCTTGATTTTTTTAAAGTATTAATATTTAACGCATCATTCTGAAACTTTAGATAAACCACATTTAAAAACCGAGTAATTTAAGTAATACTTATATTGACTGATCCGTTGGTCAAGTGGTTACAGACCCTAAATAAAATCGCAGGCTCTATTCTCGCCCGAAACCAATATTTGTTTCTATGTCTATTCGTTCTGTGTCTGGATGTAAAATATTTATATTAGTATGTAGCAGTCTAGTACCCATAATACAAGCTCTGTTTAGTTTGGGACTACATGGCTGTGTGTGTGAAATTCCACACATCGCTTCATATCGAGTGGAAAGAGTATTTCAGGAACCCAGCGCGTATGGCCTTGGATAATAATTATCGATGAATTATTTCGTTTACGCATTCCTTTCTGGCTCTTAAAATTGATTTCTTCTCTTTTGCCACATTTTCGTCGGCAACGGCCGAAACGGGTCACCCATTGTGGGTGTCATGTTTAACACTCCCACGGCCTTGTTTATATTGCTCTGACCAAAACTTTATGATATAATCAAGTAGGGCATCTTTAAACACATTCAACATAAGTCGTCTGATTTGCGATGACGTATTTTTCTCTTTAATTAGAAATTGAGTGACTGTTGGATTCTGGTTGGATGCTCAATTTTTAATATATTAAGTTTTTATTTGCGACATGTTCAAAACAAATACGCATCAATGAGAAATCAAACACGATAAACAAAGTAACTATAATAATAATTGTTTGGTCAATAACACCATTTAGATATACAAAATTGAATAAGTACAGAACACAATGAAATATGATTTTTACAATGTAATTATTTACAATATTATACGTCAAAAAATTCTTTGGTTGAATAAAAGGGATTACTCGATAAATATCTTTCAACTTCCTTTGAAGTGTATTTAAACTTTACTCGCAGTGATTTTTTTATGTTTATGTTGTTATAAACTTTAAAGCTCATAAATAGGTACATGACTATTGTAGTAATAGTTGTAACTCGATGTAGTTGTTTTTAATTTGTAATTATGCCTCAAAGAATAATTTTGTTTTTGTCCAACTGTTACAAAGTTATTTTTAGTCTTATACTCGTATATATGTAGGACTTCAAGTATCACGTAGAAACAAATTTAAGGAAATTAATATAATGACATTGCTGTCTCAATATATATTTGAAAACGTAATGTAAAAAACTATTGTATTATTCAAAAAAAAAAATAGTTATCGGCATAATGTTAATACAAGAAACAAAAATAAACTTGCTATCCATGTCAGCCGGCTCAACAAAATCGCAAAATCTTCTAAAGGGTAATGTATACGCTTTTACAATAAGATTCCAGTTGACATTCAAGATCCACCCCATAACAAGTTTAAAACTACAATAAAACGAAAGCTTTATGCAAAAGCTTATAAAGATCGGACTACTTAGATGATAAAAATCCATAAGGGTAAGCCGCTTGCCTATTGCTTTGTTGAAATAATATTAATCTTTCAGCGCTTATTGTTAAAAAATTGTGACGCATTTCAAGATTATGTTATATAACTACGAAATAAAGATATTTGACTATTAACTATGACTACTGACTATATGTTGCTACCAAAAGTATGGTATAGGGATATCACCGTCAGCACTTTGTGTTTATAAATAAACTTCTACAGGAAGCAAGTGGTGGGTGCAGCTCCGTTTAAAATTCTTACAGCTTTTTTCTGCAGTATTAAAATACGTTCAATATTTATACAGTTGCCCCATACTTCCTGACCATATCTCAATATACTTTCAAAATTCGAAAAGTAAACAGATCGCTTCGTTAGGGTGTCAGTTACGCCTGATAGGCTCTTCAAACTATAGCATGCACTAGGAGTCCCGTCGACACCGGCGCGGGCGACGGTCGTGTAAGAGGAGCAGTGCCTACGCACGCCGCGCTCCCAAAAGTTATCGCCCGAATCTCGGGCGCAACCTCAAGTGGACGCGCGGGCTCCGAGCCCCGTCCACTTGACTGGGCAACCAAGACATTAATCATGACTTTAGACGCAGTGCCAAGGTTCAATACAAGTGTAGATAAGCTTTAAGTGGTAAGGGTTCTAAAGACAACCTGACAAATTACAGTGCGGTTTTTAAGTTTATTGGATTTAACAAAGTGACTATTTCGGACTCTAGTGAGCCAAATATAACGGAGCGGATCCCGCCAGGGTCCGTCTCAACCGACAAAGGAGACATGACGTCAACCAACACCAACCACGGACACACATTTTCGAAATACATAGAAAAAGTTAACCTATCAACACAAGTAGCCAACGTGCCTTGTCACTGGTGTAATGAACTAATCACTGTGAAAACGCCCAACACTTCAAACGGCGAAACCGGCACAATAAACTATATACATAATGATTGCAAAATTCAGACTAAAGAACCATTTGCGTACAAAATTAGAATTCGAGTCGACTTAGTAGACTCAATACCAATTCGTGAGCACTTAATTTACACAACCCACCTGAAAGAACTCACAACAGATTTATACAAGTGTAACATCTGTCTGAAAAATACGCAAATAAAAACTTTTAAAGGACTTGGTACATGCAGCGAAATTAAACACTGCGATTGTGAAACGCCAACATGGGTAGACATATACCCACAAGCCATCAAACGAAAAGGGACTCACACACGTTCAGCCAGCAACGCAATAAATCTGACGTATGACTCGGACACGACGTCGACATGCAGTACGATCGCACCATCCATAAAAAGTAGCAATAAACGGAAGAGTCTTACCACTAATGACGAGAAGAACGAGGCTAAGAACAAACGCAGAGAACATGGACTCTACACCCCCCACACAACACCTACGAGCAATCGCTATGAATTGCTTGGTGTGCATCATAACAACGATAATGAAGACGACATGAGCATCGATCTAATAAATAAACCGCAAAAGTTCCTGGAACCAGCGCCCAGGATCCAAAAATCAAAGAAGATCGTTGAGAAGGAAACGAGTGCCCCAATCGCACCCAAAAAGCGCAAACAACCAATATACTCAGTGCCTCTAGGATCACATACCTACTCTGGGGTAAATATAACGGACGAGACGATTAAAAGTCTTACGAATGTAGCGAAAGCAACAAACGCGACCCTAAGCATAAATTTGAGAGGTAAACGAGCCACTATTCGCGCTCCAAACGCAGAAGCACACGCCGAAGTTGCTTGCGACCTTCAAAATATAAAAGCTCCGTATTTTACACACGGTTACGAAGACAATGAACGATCTAAGAAATTCTTCGCCCGCCTATACTGCAAGGAAATGGACGAAACTGAAATTACGGCTTATATAAAAGATCGTTACGGACTAGAGTGTAGGCGAGTGGTGAAAATAAATAACGGACGAGCACTGTTACTAGCTATGCCACCTTCAGTAACTGCGGCTCGCATGAAGGAAATAACATCAATCGTATACCATCGCACGAGAGTAGTACCATACAAACCGAGGCTAGACCAGATTACGCAATGCAAAAGGTGCCTGGAATTTGGACACATTTCGCTGCACTGTACGATGAATGAACGAGCGGACATGACCGACTCGGAAGAGACAGACAAGAACGGGCAACCAATCAGAGTTTGCTCGAAATGTAACACAGAAGGACACTCTGCCAGACAACGAAAATGTCCGCTCTTCAGGCGTGAAATGGAGCGAATCAAAAGACTTAGAGAAACCAGAGTCTCAAATAGACAGACATCCCAGAGCACTCAGCAACAAGAGCCGACTGCACGGAAATATGTCAGTGCAACAGTACCAGGCGTTTCATATGCAGCAGCTGCTCGAGTAAATACAGCACAAAAAATGAGCCCGATCGCGGCCCACCCAACAAATACGAGAATAGGCAGATCACTGACAGAAATGATCAAGCGACTCGCAGATGTGCTAAAAGCCCGTGGAGCCCTTTATGGAGAAGCGGCTGCTGATATCGAAGCCGCTCTCGAAATAGTCTTCTTTGAGCCAACAAACAAAGCTTTAACGATCTCTACAGTATGCAACCTTGCACAGAAATATGACAGCCTTCTCAATGACCCGTAACTTAAACCTACTTCATTGCAATGTCAATGGGCTACGGCCCAAAATCAACGAGATTCGAAATCTAACAGTCAGATATAAACCAGATATAATAGTACTAAACGAAACTAGAACACCAACTAACTATAAAGGCAACATCCGTGGTTATCACAAAATAAGCGACTGTCTCGCCAACAATCTCGGGACATTCGTCTACATAAAACAAGGCCTCAAATGGATACAATCACAACTTCTCCCTCAAGTAAATGATGATGAGAGGAAGATCGAGGGTATTAGAATTCAACTCATGCTAGAAAAAGAAAAGAACAGAAAATTAGCTATCGCTGCTATCTACGTACCCTCGCAGCAAACGCGCCAAGTCAACGAGCAGCTAAACGAAATCCTACAAGAATCAGACACAATTGTCATCGGTGACCTAAATGCGAAGCATGCGTCCCTCGGGTCGAGAGGCTGCAGCAACGCCAGGGGTAATCTGATCCAATCACACATTGACAGCGGGTCGCTAATCTGGCGTACACGTGAACAATCCCGCCCTTTCCACGCAGGCGATGGATGTTTGGATGTGGCAATTTCAAGCTTCACGAATGGTAACAGACTTAAATCGGGGACTGCTCTATGCAAACAGATTAAAGATATCGGATCAGATCACATGCCCTGGCTGCTTGCGATCCCAATCGAAATACAAAACAACAAAATCATGCGACGTAACATGCGTGACGTAAATTGGGAGGTGTATGCAAGACTAACAGAAGTATTGCACGGTGAGCCTACACTTATTAAATCACCCGATACGTGCGAATTGGCAATAAAACATATCGAAAAGACAATTACTCGTACCCTCGATATTTTGGCTCCACTGAAAGAGCCCAAAGTGAAAGATGAGCTACCACAGGATGTATTAGCAGCCATACGAACCAGGAACTATATGCGCAAATATCAAAGACAGGGACTCGTAAGCGGGGGTGCATATAGTAGGGCGAAACGAGAGGCAGCTTCCGCGCTCCAAGCACATGTGGAACGCACGTGGCTTGGAGCCCTCGATAGCCGAGGCAACAACCGTGCAAACATGTGGCGCATTCAAAAAGCACTCAAAGCACCCGAACAACGTCTACCGATGATTGCTGGCACAATAGATGAAAGAGATACGGTGAACACGCTTGTAACAGCAGCCCTTGTCCGAGACACACGAGTAGCTGAAGAGGATCAAGCGTCATATAAAACCACACCCTATAAGCCACTCGACGAGTGTCACATCGAAGAACTGTTTAGAGCCATTAGGTCTTTCAAACCAGGCAAAGCCCCCGGACCAGACGGAATCATGATTCGCCCGATCAAACACTCTCACCTAACCGTCTTGAACCAACTACGAAAAGTAATAAACTACTCACTCACTACAGGATATTTTCCAACGCGTTGGAAAACCGGGGAGTGCGTGTTTATACACAAGGCCGGTAAACCTTTCAACGAACCGTCTTCATACCGGCCGATTACCCTGCTCAATATCATGGGGAAGATATGCGAACGAGTTATTTACCAGAAGACGCGGACACACTTGATAAAACCTATCCCACATACACAACACGGCTTCCTTCCCGGGCTCGGCTGCGAAACACAGATCATGCGGACAGCCAAATACATTACAGAGGCGCTCGAAGGAACTGAACAACTCGTATATAACCAACGAACAAAACAGTGGCGACGTATAAGGCGTCCGAACCACTGCTCAATGATCGTTACGGACTTAACTAAAGCTTTCGACTCAATCCATCACGGGGCCCTAATCCGAAAACTCGAGTTGGCTAATGTACCAGCAAGCATCATAAAACTACTAGAAAACTATTTGACAGGCAGGAGTGTCAGAGGGCGATTTCGAACAACAATTGGTGACAAGATGCTGGTTGAAAGAGGTGTGCCGCAAGGCTCGATCTTGGGTCCGATCATTTTTAACTTGTATGTGGCCGATGTCAACCAGGCCCTGGATAACGGTGGTATGATTTCACAGTACGCGGATGACCTCTGTGTACTGAATTCTTCATCAAACACTGCATTCGCGACGCGTCGGGCAGGCGCTGCAATGGACGCTCTTACCGCCTATTACAACCGGTGGGGTCTTCATTGCAACGTTGCCAAAACGGACTGCATCCTCTTTACAACAAAGCGGAAACATGAAACACATGTGACCTTAGCAAATGGCGAACGCTTGCCTTATGCCAATTCTATCCGGTACTTAGGAGTCCATCTGGATAAACGACTGTCGATGAACGAGCATGTCCGTTTGACCCTTCGAAAAAGCCAAATGGTCTGCCGATTGCTCGACCCGATCATAGGCTACCGTTCAAACGCGTACATAGACACCAAACTGCTAGTGGTCAAAGCATGCCTTATACCCGTTCTCGACTACGGGTGCGTGCAACTGCTCCCTAGAATTAGCAAAACCAATCAACTTAAACTAGAAAGAGTCTACCGTATAGCACTTAAACGAGTTGGCCAACTCCCGCGCAGTTTAAACACAGAAATTCTGTATGAAATTCTTGATGAAGATCCGTACTATAAACGAATCTTTGATCTGCACAACGATCTGCTCAAACGAATACTGGAACAGAAGCAAATTCCAGATTGTGATGAGGCAGGCGCTCCGCAAACACGAAACGGCATGCATAACATTATGTTGCCATCTACCAGAGTCGACCATCTTCGCTCCACAATCCCTCTTATAACAAGGAGGCAGCCCGTATCAAAACGACCGCCTCAGGCGGCGAACGGCAGGATAGGCCTCCTGCGCTAACCGGCAGCCGAGCTGGGACGGACTTTAGTGTACTAACTCATAGTGTACGAAACAATAAAACACTCGAGTGCAGTGCGTTTAACTTTTAAAGAAAATCAAAGACAATCGCACCTTGGCTAGCCGCCTAACGGCAGCAGTGCACCATAGTTTAAGTCTAACATAGCCCTTAAGGTAGCCACTAGAGTGGATCAAACGAACTAACACGAAAACCAAAGAATGTACACTCTCTCGTCTCTCTGACGGCCGAGTAGAATTCAGGTTAGTCGTCCTGCGCGACAGAGTCGATTGTAACCCCCTCACTTAGATGTATTCCCCAATGTATGAAATAAAGTAACTGATTCATTCATTCATTCATTCATGCACTAGCAAGCCTTTTCCTCACACTATCCACATAATCATTCCAGCTCAATAATGTGTCCATTTTCACACCACGGTAAGATACTGATTCCGCAGCTCTAAAATTAAAAAAAAAAAAAGAAAATACGACTACCTAACAGCCAGTATCGTTTTCACATTACGATTGCTTACAAGAGATTAATTTTCAGTGTGCCTTCATAATAAATTAATTTCAATAAATTAATTGATTATCTCCAAACCTAAAATATATATTTTTAACTTTTCTATAGCCATCATTAGCTGCCTGCCCTATTCCCTGTTATTTTGTCATCTGTCATTTGTTACACTTTTCTGTCATCTCGGAACCCACTCCCACTCATCATCACTCACACCATCCATCTAATCTTCGATATTTCTCTCCCCCCACCTATCCACCTTCACGTAATCTCTCTCACGTAGTCCCATGGCTTTCTTAATTGCATCCCCCATTACGTGTTTATACCACGATTTTGTTTATGTAGTTAAAAAACTGAATAATATCACGGTGGCAAAATACAAGTATTTGAATGAGATCATAGATCGATATGAGTGGCGCCCATCCGACACTCGTGACGTCGCGACTCGACCTATTTGTGGAAATCCGGTCGACGCGCGGGTGCCACATCGTTAGTGGTACAATTTAATGTGACACGTTTTTCTTGTCGCACAAAACCACCATTGGTTTTGTGGAAGGATTACTGTGGGCGTAATACAAGATAAATTCCCATAACGAAAGAAATATTTTTCATATTTTCTTTGTACTAGATCATAGACCGGGAGCCAGTAACAAAAAATAATAATAGTAGAGCACCTAACAATATTGTGAGTAGACGAGTAAATCGAATTGATTAAATCGTGATTCGAGCGCTTACGCAGGTGAAGCGGCAGACTGAATTTAGTTGTTATATAAATCAGGTAAAAAATTGCATAAAGAAGCACTTTAAAAATGGTACTTATCTAAGGTGAAAATATTTATCATACCCTCGTGCTGCAATTTCTCGCAAACGACAGAAAGTTTGACAATTCTTTAACATCGAAAACGTTCTTCAGGTTACGGATCTTCCATAAAACAACAAACAGTATTGCGAAAATAAATTACTTTAAAATTGAAAATATATATATACCTGTCCAATAAGTAAACGTTATAATATTATATCAAGAAATTAATCCTTATTTTTTCATACCTTATTTTATTTCTTCAGATCAGATAGAAAATACAGAGCTGCATTTCCATTCATATTCAAATTCAGCAATATTTCATCAAGCACTGTTGCTTCTGTTGGCTGTTATCTAAATGGTTGACGTTTGTGATCTTAAATATTTTTATTGACCGAGTGCTTTTAATAAAAAGTAGCTATTATTGGAATTATTGTTTCCTTAGTTTAAAAGCTCTAGGGATGTTTTAACCTAATATTGTCTTTAACATAGCAAAGCGCTAAAATTGAACGGGCGAAATGGGGTGTACATATCTACAATGCTAAAAACTGTAACGGTTTTTTATTTTAGTTTTGAAAACACAAGGAATGGACAAAGATGACAAAAATATGTAGGGAAATGGAAATCTAATTACCTATTTATTATGCTGATAAAAAAATTGCTTTGGATTACAATAGGTTCAAAATGTTAACGGACCCCATGACAAAATCGATCTAAAACTGGCTACGGCTTTACGGCCTTCCATTTCTTTATTTTTAATAATGACAAAGAATAAAACCGGCGAAGTGCGAGTCGGACCACCGTTCCGTACCACCGCACAATATAAAAAAAACACGTTTCGTGTATTGGACACCCCCTCCCCTTTAAAAAACCATTTTACGTACTATATATATTATATTTTACAATTATGTGACATACAGACAGATAGATTGCAAAGTGACAGCAAAAAATTTTTCGTTTCGTTTTGAATACGTAATACATTAACGTAGTATTTATAGACAGTTTACGTATAACCATCATTTACTGCAAACAGTAATACAGATTTTTTTTGAAAAATTGAATTCCCAAGCATTATCATATGGTCAAACTAAATGTCTCTTTCATTTAGAAGGAAAGTTGCTATATGACCATAATATAGAATAAAGTGACTTTTAGTTCATAAAAATATGTAGCCATAAACTATGTTTGGTTTTTCTACCATTACGTAATTTCCAGTTGTTTTGTTATGTTTGGTTTTTCTACCATTAGGTAATTTCCAGTTGCGTAATTATGTTTTGTGAATTATTCATTTCCAATGAACCTATTTTATCTAAATGCGGGTTGTAAGGTCAGTTTGCATATATTTATTACTTATACATCTATACCACAACCGCTTAATCTAGTGGGTAGCGACCCTGCCTATGAAGCTGGAGCTCCTGGGTTCGAATCCCAGGTCAGGTCAGTATTTATATGATGAATATTGATACTGGTACCGGGTCTTGGTTGTTATATGTATGGTGTCTTCGCTAGGCAACCAAAACACAAGCTAATGCTTAGTTCGGGGCCTAGACGTTGTTTGATGTGTACATTATTATTATACCTACCATTCCGAAGTACGAAATAAAGCTTTATGCATTTACATTTATCGATCGATCGATCGATTAACTTTGAATAACAGAAATAAAGATGTTTGAAAAATAATACTTGAACTTATTTCATACAAAACGGCAACTTCATAGGTTAAGACCTATTATTATTTACGTTTACTACTAATTATTTTTAGTAACACCTATTTGTATGATATATGAATGGATATGACATTTTTTTTCCTTGTTACTTGGATACTGATTTCACATGAGTAGATCTAATACTTTACTTACAAACTGTCATAACATAAATGTAAACAGAGGTCAAGCCAAGGTCAAACAGTTAAATTTATTTATCTTGAAATAATTACCATTTTACTGTTTTAAGAGCTTTTAATAGTAAAATATGACTATGAAACAATTTATCTCGAAACGGTTTTGGAATCGGCTTAGATTAAGCCTTTTAAGCCGTTTTTTACTTTATATATCGAATTGCTTTTATCAATAAAACAGTACAAAAACATATTAATTCTTTTTTAAGTTTATAAAGTAATTATTAGACGATTATCAGACTAGCCATTAAACAACTGTACATAACTGGAAAAAAGGCCCCAAATGCTAACCTTGAAGCACACCAAAAAAAAGATGAACTCGCGGCGAATATAAATGAGAGATACGAGTAACAGTTGTTGTATTTTGGCAGTCCGAGTTTTGCTTATTTTTGTACCAGTTTTAAATAATTGAATTGCCCGAAAAAATTGTGTTATAGTTAGATACATAAACTATGCCCACGGGTCCAGCAAAACACAATATGTTTCACTGCGCTCAGTTATATTTTTTTCATTTAGTTTAAAACTAAGCACTTATTTTGAAAGTTTCTATTAAAATTAGATGGTTTTTCATTTTAAACAATTATAATATGTATTAATTTTGGATGTGCGGATCTAAGCGACATCCGGAATTATTCTCACCACTATCTTGCGTAATTCTGGATATGAGACGGTGCAAAAAACTGCATATTTTGCATAAATTGCATATTTGTAGCAATACGGGGATTTGTAAGTTTTATTGCTTTTGTTGCGATATTAAATCAATTTTGGATAAAGATATTGATGATGTTGAATGTTGAAGATGTTGAAAGTGGCAGCTTTAAAAGACGCATTAAAAATAAACCAGTTACGGTCGAGCCACGCACGACCTTGCCACTATTAGCGGAAACGAAGCGCGGCGCGACGCGCAGCAAAAGCAATTTTTTATTATGTATATAGAAATAATGAAACTGTACGGAGCATCCACGCGCCAGCGCCATCCACCGCGCCACGCCGCGCCGGCGCCGCGCGCCGAGTGCAACGCACGGTGCCTCCATATTTGTATACCGCCAAAAGTCGCGGCTTGGTACAGATCGTGTCAAAGTTTATGGCAGATCTGAATACAACACTTTAAGAATTGGTGTGTATAGCACCTGGTAGAACCTATTGATAAACCTTGCAATTTAGATGTTGACTTTGAAATAAAAACGATACTTGTTTTGTTATGATATTCCAAGTTATCAAAAGCACACATACTGTCAGTTGTATTGTAACCGAATATGATTGTAACTGAAAAACATACTGAAGATATTTATGCATGCGCATTAAGGTTACTGTTGAGTTTTGAATCGAATTTCAATCGATATCGTTGAGGAAAGATGAGTAGGTACATTAGGTAAAGTCTGAAAGTAAGAAAGTCATAGAAAAGTTAAGAGACAACAATTCAGACATGCAATCGACTAGAAGAGTGATGAAAATAAGGATGGATGAAGAAACAAGACTGAAGAAGAAATGTCTAAAGAATGATATGAGTAATAAAATACATTCCGAGATAACGTTTATAAGAGATAGACGGAAGAAAGGTGGTAGATACTGCACAGACTCCAAATAATTGAGAGGAGGGTAATCAGATTACGATGATCATATAGGAAGTATTTATAATTTTAATTCTAAACATGTTCTGAACAAACAAAACTAAATTCTTATCAGTTTATTTTGAATTATATTTAAATTTACTATTAAGCTATTAGCTATCATCAGTTGCATCATAAACAACACAAACGCCTTAATCGTAATGGATCGTTGTCAAGGCCATGAATATGTTGCTACACTGAGGTGCAAAAGTTATGTAGTATTTTAAAATAATATACCATACTCGTATAAAATCCAATACTCGTATTGAATCCATTATTAGAGTTAATTGTTTTGAAATACGTATTATCAAATGTAAGTCAAATCAAAAAGTTACAATTGGGAATGTTTTTTTTTAACTTCCCGCTATCCAAGGGAAGTTATTGATTTGGGTCCGATTTTCGAAAATCGACTTTTCATCAGATCTCCACGTTTTGAGGTCCTGAGAGTCATTCTGACCATTTTCGGCTGGACGTCCGTATGTGTATATGTGTGTGTGTATGTAACTTTTTTTTGTTGTACGATTGATTGACCGATTAAGACCCGCGATATGGCGTTTGAAAGAGTTCATCGAGACTTAGATCTGATTAGATTTTGAAGTCAATCGGTCGAGCTGTTTCAAAAATTTTCAAAAAATAAAAAAAAATTATCATTTTCTTAAATAACTTTAACATTTTCCAATCGATCTACTTGAAACCTCATATACGTTTTTTTTACATAAAAACTGCGTCGAATGCCGCTAAAAATACCAAAATCGAACGACGCGTTCAAAAGATATCGCAGTTCACGAATTTCGGAAAACGTGTTTTTTTTAACACAACTTTGGGATTTTAAGATCAATCAATTTTTGTTTTTACACAAAAATTTTGTGCTTACACATTTGCATAAAATGCCGTAAACTACATTAAACGAAGCGTTCAAAAGATATCGCAGTTCAAATATTTCCAAAACAACTTTTTCTTTTAGATTATGTCCCAGGTTTCTGAGCTTGAAGAACTCTAAATGTATAGAAATTTTGTTTTTGGGCTTCGAGAGCTTGGAAAATGAATATTATGAGCGCGAAGAGCTCATAAACCACGAAAATCGACATTTTGAGTTCGAAGAGCTAAATAGCTTTCTAATTTGCGAGCGCTTTTAACTCGAAAATAGCGGAAAGTTTCAGGGATGGCCCTGCAGGGTCAACCGATTTTTTAAATGCAGTAATAGGTACTGTAAGAAATTCAAATATTACCTATAACAAAAATGAACTATCCAAACTTGTAAAGCTTCACTGTACCCTAACTTGTATAGGCAAAAACGCGACTGGTTCATCGTAAACGGCAAACGAGCGAAACCGGTCTTCAAAAAAAAGCTACCTGCTTTTTTATAGTTCATACGTCAAAAGGAGCCTCGTGAGCGGAACCAAACAAAGAATTTACAAACATTTTCAATTCAACACAACTTCTTTATGTTATAACGATGCTTTAGAGGTACCAATACTATCTAGGTATACTAATAATATGAAAGGGAAAAGATTTGATTTTTTGTTTGTTACGGATAAACAAAAAAAATACTTAACTGCTTTAAAAAAATGACATATAAAAATTACATTATCAACGAGTAACATGGACTAAATTTTACTTTCAAACTAGATTTCCGCCGGCGCGGCGGTGATTCCGCTCGCGTGTACTACACTGTTGTACCGGGGCGGGTTCGCTATAATTTTTTGCATACCTAGATATAGTTTATAAGTTGAAGGGTGACTGAGGCTACTTTTTATCTCAGAAAAAGGGGTCCCGGTACAACTATATTGTATAATACACGCGAGCGGAACCGTGGGTGGGAAGCTATGCCCATATAAAGACATATTATCAAAGTATTATTATACAAACGTTACCTTTATGGTTATTATGTTGGTCATAGTGTCTTAATCGGATCAATAATGTCATTGCAATCAGTGCCAACATCTAGGAACGAATCATAGGAAAGGAGCATAGGAACTGTAAATATGTGAGAATAGAATGACGTGCGATCACGTGCGATAGACCTATCGAAGTCCACTTGATGCCTATCTCTGGACTCTATTGATTATTTGTTTAATATTTGGTTAATTCGTTGAATATATTTAGAATCTCGAGGCTCCCCGTCAGTGCACGTTCAATGAAGCACTGTAATGGCGACCGGGTAAGTAGTATGTGTAAGTGGAATAGCGTAGGTAGGTACTTGTTGTAGATTTGTTAGTATACTCAAATCGACATATATTGCAAGCTAATTTACTAGGGCCGCATCGCTACTTCGCGATGCTACGTTCGGGTAGTCCTAGGTTCCCAGAGGAAACAAAACTCACAGCAGCTGTGACATTAGATTACTATCCTTCCAACCACCTAAAAACCATCAATTTTAAGGAGCTTGAAGGGGTTATGTTTAGCTTTTTAACAAACGGAGGAGGTTCTCAATTCGACGCATATATTTTTTTAAAGTATGACCATTCAAAACTTATTGCAGTGTAGTCCGATTTGGATATTTTTTTTTTATTAGAAAGAGTATATCCCGAAATCGGTCCCATATAAATTTGAAAAAAAAAATTCTAACAGGGGATGATTGTTCACTAACTGATTGTTATGTATGACCATGCATGGAAGTACCTAGCTAATTTAAAAGTAATCATAAATTAACAATGTAGTTAGATTATAGCCACAAAAAATTATAAACTAAATACTTTTTAACAATAAAATTAAACCCCCGAAAAAACTAAAAAGTAAAAAATGATACTTAAACCTTTTTTGTTATTTAACCTTAATAACTAAATTCTTAAACTAATGTACTGATTTATACCTAAGTAATTTATTTTTTGCTTTTTAGTTTTTTCGGCGGTTTAATTTTTTTCATTATAATACATCTATACCAAAGTTGTAGTGTTGTTCTCGTGATTGCCTTAAATAGTTTATAACAATTGAGGTTGTATAAAGTGATTAAGTAATAAAAATTATGAATCAAAGTTTTTCAAAACTTGCTTACATTTTAGAAACCGAGAGTAAATAATAATCGAATTAAACTTCCGCATCCGTATCGTATTCATGTTCAGTATTGTTTTGTTATTAATCTACAAAAACAAATATTTTGTTACTTTATTGAACGCTCTCTAAATTATTTTTCTTCGTAGGTATTACTCTACTTCTAAGGGATCGTCCATTAATCACGTGAGGTTTTTAGGACACTTTTTAGACCCCATCACCCTTGATGAAGTTCAAAGTTACCCTCGCTCCCATCCAGTATTACGTGGTATTTTTTTGTGTTTTTAGTAATATTCAACAAAATTCTAAATCTTCGAAATGATTCTGCGAAATTTTAATAATAAAGCACTATAACATAAAATTTCTATTCATTTCTATACTATAAATTACTAATATACATTTCTATTAAACATAAACACAAATTGTCTGTCTGATTGTGACAAAGTAACCTATTTTCATGGAAGCCGTCTACGATTTATATGCGCCAGAGCAACATGTTTTAAATATAATCTCGTGGCTACCAGAATAATAAGACAGTGACATGTGGCGTCGTTTTGTTTGTACAGTTGTTTCGAAAAACGTAGGTTTTACTGTTTTCACCAAAAATCTTGAAGAAACGTATTATAAGCATATCTAAGAGCATTGCTTCAATCAATAATTTTTTTCTAGGCTTAGAACCCGTATTATTGAATACTATAATTAAATCCAAAAAGGTGTTTTATGAAGACTAGTGGAAAAAAAGTAGTAATTATCAAGCGAAAAGGAAAAAGGGCTGTTCCCTTAAAAAGTATTTAACTTTGATTATTAAAAAAATATATCCCCGTAAGGAATAAGAATGCGCAAATAAGATCTGTGTTAGAGTCGAAATAATACAGACGTATAGACCATAGAGATACACGGGTGTACCTGCGGGTGGAGTTATATGTAGTATTAATAAGTATTGTATAATTTTAGTATGGTATTTTGTCCGCCCGTTCATTCGCGCTCCGTTGACGTTATTCTCCAAACGGTTTTTTTGTACTTGACACAAAGGTTACTTTTGATCTATGGTTTTGCAAGTACCTTTTTGACCTAAATAGCAATAGGAGAATTTAAATCCTGAAAGTATGATAGTAAAACTAAACTTACTAAGTCCTTACGTTTAACTTTTTAATTTAGAAACGAAACTTGACGTTTCTTGGCAAAGCTAAGTTTAGTAAGCTCGTTTAAGAGCTTACTAGTCAGAACTCCACAAAATTCTAATTTCATCATTACTCAGTAACTATATGTCGTAATGATAAATTTTAAATAAGCACCGTTTGTCTTGTTCACGTGTAATGGCACGAAATTTTTACAGAAATCAATTTTATCTAAAAGTTATTGGTCTCAGAAACTTGATTTTATGCATATTTCAAGCAACTTCAGGCGTGATTTACTCATTGAAAGCTGACAATATTTTTACAAATTCGGGTCATTAGCCAGAGAATTATCGTAGATTCAAAATAAATTAATTTTAAGTTGTTATTTTAAATACTCTTTTCAAAATCGTGAAACTCGCGAAAGGCGTTTCGTTTGAATCGGGGACAATTTTTCAGTCCCGTTACTTATGTCATAGATTTTAATTTGACAGCAGCGTTTGGTTTTAATGTTTTAATAGAGACATGAATGTCAGTTCACAGTATCGAAATGAGATTTCGCATTTTCGGGATGTTGAAACCGGCGCGCAGGAGTTTCTCGGGGGTGAAGAGCGGCGCGCGAGGACCTTGCGCTCTGAAACTCAGATTAAACTCGCCATTTTACACCAGCTAGCTGTAGTATGAGTAGTTAGACGGTAAACGCAGAAGAGGGTTTCTAGTCAATTCCTACTTTTATGCGTTATGTCTATCGCAACTTACGTATTAGCGAACGATGACGTTAGATGAAACAGCATGCGGTCTGGCTTTCGCTGACTGCGCATTTGAGTTTGGTGCCTTGCAGTGAGGCCCCTTAAGTCTAGTAAACTGAACATTATGTATTTTACATACGAAGAAGTGACACCAACGACCGACCTTTATACAATAAACAAGGGAACGGAAATAACTAGGATCGTAAACAACAATGGAGCAGCCAATTCTATAGGTAGGGGAGGTGACATACGTGACGCGGAGTCATTTTGTGAGCGGTATGGTATGGGTATAGTGATGGGTACGGTATAGTATAAAAATGGTAAAAAAAACCAGATCAAAATATCAACCGGGGATTTTGTCCAATTAACAAGCGATTTTATCGAACAAAGTTGTATACGATACGTTCTCGATTGTCCAGTTGGAACCTGGCTAAGGTTTTATTTTATTTTATTTATTTCAATAACAGTATCCACAGCTCTTAAAATACTTAAGCATAAACTTATATACATTGGTGTCCTACAGCCAATGATTTCAACATTACATATTTTATGATTTCAACTGTACTTACTATATTTGACGACCGCTACTAAAGTAAACAGAATCAAAAAGTATTTTCATTTAGGTTAAAAGAATAAGAAAAATAACAGTACCTATCAAGTTGTATAGAGTGGGTGGCTGCATCTAGTCATGTTGTAAGTTAAATAAACTAACCACCCTACTATAAGAACCCGGACTACTACACCCGGACTAAGAAATAAATATCTTGTTAAAGTACAAATAAGCGCCATATATCATGAGTAGTTGTGTTGTTCAGAACGGATATCAATGGTCATCCACCCATACTGCGAAATATAGAGTATCATAATCACAACTTGTATGCAAATAAATGCAATAAATACCCTGTTTCAAAAACTCTCAAATTTTACAGCATAATATATAAATAAATAGATACTTATAATCTTTTAAGTTTCCGTAGTCCGATAAGGAACCCGTATGGTTTCTCTATGTCCCACCGTCTGTCCTTTTGTCTGTATGTCACAGGCGTTTTCTCTCATACTAATTTAATATACGCTCTTATTATAATAATTAAATAATTAATAAAATAATAGTAAATAAAGCTAATTTAGTAAGCGCTCTTTTATATTATGGATGCCTGTTAAATTATCTTCCATACATACAAGATGAACTTGGAAAAAATTTGTAGCAATCCCTTCGGGTGAGGTCTCGTTCAATAGTTATTTTAAAAGCACTGAGTTTCTTCGGTTTTTCAAAATTTTATCCAGTCTACGAAGTAACCGGCGATATATTGCCCGTTTTATACTATAGGTACGCCCGTTTACGTACGTTGCAGTTCCCCTTTAACTTTTGAACCAATGTTGTGAAAAAACTGAATAAAATTGTAATCTAAAAAGGAGGACAATCTAGAGTCAACTAGTACACGAGTTACCACCACTGTACCACTGCAGTTATTTTCGTTTACGATAATTTTTCGTTGGCATGGTTTCAGTGCAGGTACTACCTTATATGACCCGACACGCACTTCACTGGTTTTTAGGGTTGCGTACCCAAAGGGTACCATCGGGAATCTTGTAACAAAGGCTCCGCTGTCTGTCCGTCCGTCTGTAATAGGGCTGTACCATCTATAACTAATAATAATAATATAACTATAATAATATACTATAACCGTATAATAGGTAGGCACTTTAAATTTTCACAAAGTGTGTATTGTATATAAGTATGTACTACTATGGTCTCTATAACAACAAATAATGAAAATAAAATAAATTTGAAAATTAAAGGGGGTCCGCACACAAGAAAATCATGTTGAAACCCTTCGTGTGCGATTCGGAATAGTACATTGCCGATTTTTCGAAATTTTATCTTCATTATTTCATACGTACTCTAAGATACACATTTTTCAAGTAAATGCGATCCCAGAGCTCCAATTTCTGCACAATCAAGTCTGTATTATACATTTTCCAGGGTAGTGAGTTTTACACTAGAATCGATCCCCTCGAATGACCTTCTTCGGTCGAGGCGTGGCATACGCCGCCATTACAACCGCGTTCCTTCTATTTTAGTTCACCATAATTTCATTTATTGTGTGCAAATGTTTGAGCGGTCTCTCACGTGTGTAGGTACGCAAAACTATTGTTTTGTTTATATGAGAGAAGAAAGAGAGTAGTCCAGGTTCTCTCTGTATCTCTTTCTCTATAGTATATACTTACATATCTGTTCGAACCCGACTCTAGCTCTAACCACTAGGCCAATCGGTCAGTCAATATATGTTCGAACCCGACTCTAGCTCTAACCACTAGGCCAATCGGTCAGTCAATATATGTTTAAGATCTCTAATGTTATTACTTATAAATATGTATTATTTATAAATAAATAGATAATAACTAGCAAATAATCATACAAATTATCCGAACCATTTTGAATATCATTGCAAAAATACGAGTTTATTTTAGTGCGTATGATCAATATCTGGGTAGACAAAGCGTCGAATTCGTTATGTTGAACAGCACCTACGACGACTACCGGCACGGCAGACGGCAACGGCATTTGTTTCCGATTTCGTACGTACATTATATGTGCAAGCGTCTGTACGTGACAGAACGGCAACGACAACATCAACGGCACCGGCAAAAGTATCGTAGGCAAGCAATTTTTGCCGTGCCGTTGCCGATACCGGTGACGTTACGTTCGTAATCGTAACGTAAACGTAACGTAATCGAGACAAACGGCACGTCCGGTACATTGACGGCGCTCTCGCCCCGGGAGCTCAAGATAAATAAAAATAGTAATAATAAGAAATAAAACGTGTCCAGTCTTTTACAATTTTCCTAAAAACACATCGGAGATTTATAACGATCGTGAAAAATAGCTAGGATGTTGGCAAATTCCTTTCGAGTTTCCATTATCGCGATTTTTTCAGTCTTAAGATGTTCTCAAAGACCCGTTTATTTCTAAATATTCTATGACATATAAATGGTACAAGTTATTACGCAATCGTGTCAAATATAATAAATATGTACGGCATTAATAGAGTTAACAAACCTAGAAGTCAACCGGCGCGACGATGTGATATGAGTTTTTAGATTTAAAAGCCCATCTGGCGTACTCACATAAAAATAGTAATACGATGGGTCTCAATTGGATGGGCACGATGAAAATACAAACAATAAAAGACGAAGTTATTTACTCTAGACACAAAAAGATTAGATAACAACACTATCATGTACATTATCTGAGGTTTATGATTGTTTAAACAAATTATGCGAAGAAGTCTAAAAGGCTGGTGGCTCGCGCCAAGCTTTTAGTTCGCTCTGTGACACGGGTGCGTTTTTCGGATGTGTGGGGTCACCTGTCGATCCTCTGATAACCATTTTTTACAGTGAAGCTACTCGCTTCCGTCGCTTCGACTCGCTCGACCGTATCTTCGGGTTCGGCGGTGCTCGCGTCAGGGTTGCGTCTGTGCTCGCGCGCGTTGTCGTTTTCATTCTAATTTGTTTTCAAATAGTCAACAAATATGGGTTGTGGGAAGTATTCTATTTTTTACGGATGTATGGCTAAAAACACAGACAATGAAATGTCATTTTTCAAATTATTTGCAGACGAGCAAAGGTAAGTTTCAGTTTAAAAAATTTTTAAAAGTAAGTTAATATAGGCGACTTTCCGAGTGGTAATAATTTTACATTCTATACTTTAGTGAAATATAGTTAGTATGTTAAGTGTTTTGACTGACCGATTGGCCGAGTGGTTAAAGACCCTATCTGCAGAAGCCACGGTCGCAGATTCGATTCCCGCCTGGAACAAACATCTGTGAGCATGATCACTAAGACAAGCTCTGCTTAGTTTAGGACTAGATGGCATGTGTGAGATGCCCCAGGCATTATTATATTATCACGCATTGATGTTATCACTTGAATAAATAATGTTATTACTAGCTGTCCCGCCCGCAGCTTCGCTCGCGTAGTACCTGTTCGTTTCTCAAAGGATCTTCCGTAAAATGTGAAAATCAAAAATAAAATATATGTAGAAATAAAATAAAAGTGTAAAAAAATTGATTTCTGAATTCCTCCTCTTTATAAGTTTAGTCGCAAAATTAATTTCTTAAAAACACCCTATTTGACAGGTACCTACGAACAATTTGTATCGGAAAAGAAAGTTGTTGTTTTTCCTTGCAATTTGTTATATTTTCTCAATTTTGAACCTTCCTTGGACTCCTACATATATTTCAAAACCAAAAGTAGCCAAATCGGTCTCACCATTCTCGAGTATTAGTGAGACTAACAAACATCAATCCATTTTTATATACATGAATAGATAGATAGATTATTCATACTTTGTATTTTATTCAAACCCGCATGCTCTACAACGGGGCTGTGATGTAATCTCATAGGGAGCTGGTGGCAATTTTTGTATATGATTCCATCGCCGCCGTTGCTATGTATGAAATGTAGTTTCATCTATGTGGATTAGAGAAAGTCAAAGATGAGCTCTGGTACCTGTGATCTTTTGTGAAATTAAAAAAAAATGTCTAAATTACTTTAGCGTTTTTGCCGTTGGTATATTTCATTATATTAAACTTAGTGTGTGGTGGCGAGCCTTGGGAGAGGCCTATATCCTGCAGTGGAGAGACACGGGCTGATGATGATGATGATTATATTAAACGCACTATTCATTCAAATTACAAAATAACGTAAATTATACATCTATTTTAGACTGTGCAGGTCATTTAAAGAAAAATTAAAAATATAATAAAGTAATTTTGCAGCCACTAAATGTATTGTAATTTGTAATTTTTTTTCTTTTTATATCAAAATTTATCATCTTTTATAATCGAAGCTATCCACTCACTTTAAAGTTTCCCTTATCCACATAGATATAAACTACATTACGTATTACTATCAATGGCGCGGCGATGAAATCATATACCAAATTGCCACCAGCTCCCCAACTATCACCCTATGTGTTACATTTCTATGATGTGCGTCGTATACAAGTGAAATCAAGCAATACATAATTACATAATAACTACATGTTAGTAACTTTTTAAAATATATAAGTAAATCATGTATTGTTAAAAGTGTTACTTAATGTAAATTAAACTTTTAGAAAGTCGTGACTATTTTTCGTCGCTGGCTCCTGGACTATGATGTTCATGAAAAGTTGTAAAAATAGCTGCGACCTCATTCGCATTAACCATGCATCTTTACATATGTTTACGTGGCTTGACAAAACGGCTGTCACTGTAAATACTATTAAGTATGCGAACTGATTCAAAATACGTACGCTTCGAAATAATATACCTAAACGATGAGAAAAATAAATAAATACCTACATTGAAAAATGTGGAATTGTATACTACGTCTCTGTATGGAGAAAAATAGATATAAATATCACCTAACTGTTCGGTTACAATTCACGTTGACAGCGCTAGTGCATGGTCGTATGTATGCAGCGAGAATTGGTCCGTTTAGTAACACACACAAGCATAGAAAAGTTGGTTTTGATGTCATTATATCACGTGGCTCTGTTTAGAATTTTAGACATAAATAGTCAAAGGCAGAAAATAATGTTTTACCTTTAAGTCGGGGCAATACCCTACCGAAATTTTTACGTGTTTATTCTATCATTTTATGAGTCTGCAATATAAAGTTCAATGACCTATTCCAGAATTAAAATAAAGTACAGTCAGTGATCCTCTTTAAGAGGCCTCATCAAGAATTTGTCTGACGTCTCACGTTTTGGCAAATGACGACCGCTTAGCCCAGTGGGTAGCGACTCGGCCTACGAAGCTATGGGTCCGGGTTCGAAATTTAGATTCCCAGGTCTGGTCAGTATTTATATGATGAATATTGATACTGATACCGGGTCTTGGTTGTTTTATGTATGTGGTGTCTTCGTTTGGCGTCCAAAACACAAGCTAATGCTTAGTTTGGGGCGTAGACGTTGTTGTGATGTATACGTTATGATTATTATTATAAAATACTCGTGTATGCTCCCGACTCATACTATTAAACGAGCAATTCTTGTATATAAATTTATTTCACGTACCTGTCTCGAAAACGGCTCACACGATTTGGATGCAATTTTCTATTTAGAAAAGGTTTTGCTTTTTAAACTTACCGATATATAGCTGTTTTTTTTTTTAAAAACTATGTAACAAAAAAAAATCTTTTTTCATACCTATTTAATATTATACCATTTCGTAAATTTTTGTGCTAACAGTGTTGATATCGTCACCATTTGATGATTATTAGTATAATTCGGATATCAACTGTTACCTCAAAATTTTGTGGGATTGCGCTATTTCTTATAAAATGTTTCACTAATTATATATTATAATATAATAATTGCACTCATGATTTTTTTATTTAAATAACTAGTTAACATGTAGGTAAGATTGAAAATATTAATATTTAATCACTATGTCATTCGTATCTTTCCAAAAAAAGCAAATAAAAAAATAAATATTGAGCGCAGTTTCGTAGTCAGTACTAGAATATTCATACGATTACACAGCTCATTTTTTCAGTTTTTCTCGATTATTCGAAAATTATTGCTATAAGTTGCTGTAAACAATTTATGTTTATCATTCTATTCAATGTATATCTACAATTTTTTTTCTGATTTTAAAATTCCTTTCGTTTTTAAACTCTAGGAACGAGAAAAGCCCTCTATAATTTTAAGTTAAATTTACTTTTTAATTAATTTTAATAATCGCTTATCCCAATAATAAGCTTCTATCCCACGTGATGGGATAAGAGGAAAATCTATTATCATCACCACTTACGTCCACGATTATTATAAAAAAAAAATATTTTTGTTTATATTTTAATTGCTTATATAACCTACTGCTTGTTCAGATATAGGTACATAAAAAAACATTCACCAATATCCACAAGTGTAAAAACTTTGTTGGTGTGAAAACAAGACAGACGGACATGAAGATACTGTTACGAACGGACAGAGTAATGACCGCCATCTAGCGTCAACCAGTAAAACCATTTTGTAGAAGGGTTTTACAACAAGGACAACATGAAACCCCTACTCAATACTAGATGGCGTTAGAGAAAAGAATCGCGGGGCTTTCTAGAATGATCCAATCTGGTCGATTACGTTCGTGTGAGTGGAGTGATTTCTAGAATGCTCGAGGAGGTTCGCTACGACCTATATAAATAGCCGCAGGAAGACGAGCAGTCCAGTTCAGTTTTTGGGCTACTTTCGAGGCGACTTCGAAGCGAAACTACTGATACCAGTGAAACCTACGAGTTGCTACGAGCTAGGAACATCGTTAGTGCTTAGTGTTTGGACTTAGTGCTTTGTGTTGGACCTAGTGTTAGTGAATAAAGTCTACAAAAGAGTCAGCAGGTCTTTCTCTCCAAATTCTTCGAACCCTAACACGTAACAATACTATAATAGGTCTGTTTTTGCTTTCAACTCCATAACCCTAAAATTGTCGTGTCGCACAACATCAGTCTTGTTAGTGATTAATACTTCGTTGATTAATTATGCTGACCTTTGCTTCAAAACAACATTCATTCCAAAATAATTTAATCTTGAATGTCCTGTGTAAGAAAAATATAGTAATTCAATACAAACCAAACTCGTAACGAAAAACTTCAATAAAAAAACTAATCAAGTGCAAGTCGACTCGCGTGGAGACGGTTCCGTACTATAAATCATCACATTTCGTACTATGTTTTTAGGGTTCCGTACCCAAAGGGAAAACTAGAAACGGAAACCCTATTACTAAAGCTCCGCTGTCCATCAGTCACAGGGCTGTATCATCTAGACCGTAATAGGTAAATACTTGAAGTTTTCACAGTGTGTTAGGCTACAAAAACTCTGTATGTGTACAGAATTTCAACTTTTTTTCGTACTGTGGATTCGGAGAAAATAGACTGACAGACGGATACCAGAGCGATCCTGTTACGATTCCTTTTTTTCATCTCGGATTTAAGGAACCGTAATTAGATGAATAGTTGTAGCTTTGTGCTAAATAATACGAAATTCAGTTTTTGTGGTGCGCATTTTTTCAAGCCATTAAAATCTATGCATTAAAAGCAAATTTTTTGCTATTTTGACGTAATAAAAAAGGGAAATCTCCAATTAATGTACAGACCATTACAGAATATTCTCTGTTAAGGTAGGTAATCTGTGGTTGAATACAATGGACTAAAGAAATATATAGCTACTTATAAGAACATGTCCTGACTGACGGATTCTTCAAAGCCAAGTCGGAAACCGTTGATGCTAAATTCGGACAGTAGGTTTCTTTTGTTATGTGACCACCTACTAAGAAAGGATTTTATGAATTTCTTCTAGGTAAAATAAGGTAGGGTAGGGTAAAATAGGAAAAGGTAAAATAGGGGTTATACATTTGTATAATAATCTGCCATTTTAGAAGATAAATGCATGAAAACTGGTATTTCGTCTTTTGATTAAAAATCAAGAAAGACATGTTTCAGCAATTTTGAAACTTTACCCCTTAAAAGGGTGAAATAGTGGATGATACTTTACAAGGGAACTTCGTCATTTCTTAGATTACCAAAATTCGCATTTTTAGCCTTTCGATTGGAAATTAAACGTCAGATGTTAAGGGGGTAAGCTTTTCATAAAAAAAGGGTTCGGCCCGTGTCTAATCCACGCTGTATTTCTGTATCAATCATAATAATTATTATTTATTTATTCAAAGCAAATTACAGAAAAAATATATGTAATAGGAGAAATACTGTCACAGTACGAAAGTTTTTTTTTTTAATCTTAATTTATTTAAGAATAAATTCTTGAAAAACATGATTTCCATCGATTCTTCGTTTTCGAAAATAATGAGCTGTAAATTCGGTATTAATGCAAATTCAAAAAAAACCGTACCGCCTTAAGAACATCCAACCCGCAAGCTGTTTCGACGGGTATTTTGTGGGTATTTTTGGGAATTTGCTCGTGCTATCTCTGTCACTCAGGAATAGGTCGGGGAAGAGGGATTGAAACGAAGATAGCGATGCCAAGTCGAAGCCGCGGATTGAAAGACTATCCCCTTAAGGTTTTCAGAAAATTACTCCCTTGGGTGTTAGGGGCAAAATAAGGGAAGTAAACATGTACGGGAGTTCAGTACTTTTCAAGGTATTGTTTTAGAATTTCTTGTCATTTTCAACGATTTTATATTATTTTTACTATATCACACATTATATTATATTATATTACATTTTCTTCATTTTCCTAGCATATCTTATTAAGAAGAAAAGACCTTAAATATGAAAAACAAATTACTAGGAATATAATACGATAGCTGTATACAAGTGATACAAAACAAAAAAGTTATTACGAATATTCCCAATACATTAATAATTTTAGATTTGCATTTGATAAAAATAACTGCCTATTATTAAGTGTCGCATGTTTTACGGCACTCCAATTTGTGTGCTTTATTACAAAATTTGACCTATGGCGTGTCGCACCATGCATTATGGTGTTTTTTCATTGGCCGCTTTGATTGGCCGACTATGTCCCGGCACGGCACCGATATCGCCACGGCAGCAATGGAAGCAACAATTTATGAATCGAACAACCGTCGTCGTCATGCCGTCTTGGCAAACTGTGCATGTGGTGCATATGTGCATGGACGTAATTAGACGCCTGGACGTATATTTCCATCATAAATGTAAGTTATAGAGTAAATCGGTGGATTAAATACAGCTTCACGCAAGATGAAGCCTTTTTACTAAAACTTCTGTGCCGTTTTCTAGAAGTCCTGTGGAAAACGTGCCATTGCTGCTATGTCGGTGTCGACCCATGTGACCCATGGGAGACGCCCTCAGTCGCGTAGATAATTACGTATATTGATTAACTTTTTTGAATACCGAAAATCACCGCCGGAAATATTGCATATAGATGTCAAAAATTTAGTTCATCTGTCACTCAAATCTTCAATTAAAAAAAAAAAAAAATTACGCAGGTACGTTTTATTGATTTATAGCTAGCTGATATACTCGTACACAAGGACGTTGCAATTATATATAACTTATGACGTCCTTGTTCGTCAAAGATATTAAATTATATAGGTTAGGTACAAGACAGTACATTAAAGCAAATCCTTTGATTATGTGAGTTTGTGTCAATTGCCACAAAGTGTTTCAGTTGCTGTTTTCTGTTTAGATAGTTAGACGTCAATGCACTTGATCGATTATATTGATTTCTAAAGGAACTATGCCGACTAGCGTTCTTCGCTCTCGCAAATTACTCTTCTATACGTAAACGGAAACTGGGGTCAATATCTTTTTGTAACCAAATTCTATTATATTGCAAAATTACATTTTTCTTACGGTCCAGGCAGGAAAATTGTAGAAAAAAATATTTCATATTGTAAAGCGTCATCTGTTAGTGAGTAGTAAGTATACATATTATATCGACCATAAAATACTATGGAAATGCTTTACTTTTATAGTATAGCAGTAATAAAAACGTCACCTCTGACTCTCGTATTAACTATAATAACAATACTTTGGACATCACACACAGCGCCACCTAATCTCAAACTAAGCTTGTATTATGAGTACCAAACAACTGATATACCTACCTACGTACTTAAATATTCTTCATAATCACAGATATTTTTTCATAATATATGCATATATTATTTCACATCCAGACATAGAACAAATAGATATGTTCACATTTATAAAAGAATTTCGCTAGGTACTTCCCGATCGGTGGGCTTCATCAAGTACGTTTTTTTGTAAAATAATACCTGATGTCCACTCTTGTAGCCTGAAACTCTGTGGCTGGTAGGTAGGTACATGAGTCGTCTGTCACCATTGCTTCGTTGATGTCCATCTCCCACTCGCTTTTATTCTTTTAAAATAGTTGCTAAAATTAAATTCGAAGACATAACCTATAACTTCTAAATGTACAATACTAAAGACTACATATTTATTTCATCATGTCTACTTGGTGTTCGGCTGAACGTAGTCCAAACGTATAGAGCGTATAAAGCTTACCAAAAAAAAAGTTTAAAAAAAATGATTCGACAAACGAAAAAAAAATATTCTTAAACATGTTTTTCTCGGTGACAGTTAGTTTACGCCTTCGTCATATTTGAAACTTTTTGTTTAGTTCGGTAAGCTCTACAAGCTCTATAAGTTTGAACTACGTTCAGCCGAATACCCGGTATAGTTATCTGAATCAAGTCATTAAAATATACATTATTTATTATCAATGAAAATAAAACTATGATTCCGATAATTTCATACACAGACATCCACTTCAGTAACTTCAGTTTTATATTAGGTATTAATAAAATTTGATACCAATAAGCGGTGCGAATAAGATACCATGATATATGACATGTTTCCCGAGCTTTTCCTAAATTAATTTTTCCTTTTTCCATTATTACGTTGCTGTTTGTTCTCTTGAAATCAGTTGAGTTATTTATTGCCAAGTATCGTAGTAGTTCCTATTACGGGTAAACATGGTGAATCGATGAAAGTGTTTATATTTCCGATGTCGGGAACGCGTTGTCTATTTTGGATCCGGCGGCCATTTTGTTGTTGATAATGTCTTGGTTTTGCGAAGGTCGTATAGTATATACGCTAAATTAAGTATAACACCTACAGTAAAATAATATTAGCATAACTTCAATATTTACATAACTATTCCTCTAAAAATTAATATGTATTAACAGAAACCTATCGAATTAATACGTGTAATTCTTATTTCTATTTCTGGTTTTCATTTTGACCTTAAAATAAAAAATTGCTTGGAAACACCCACTTTCTACTCTATTGAACACACAGTTAAATAGGTATTTTAATCTTAATTTTGACTAAAAAATATAATCACTCGCAATTGCGCAATGAACACAGACATACCTATGTGCTTTTTTACGGTTTAACCAATCACAAGGTAGTAATTATTATGTAACTGCCAATAGTAATTGCAATTTAATTATCTTTCTAGAAGTTTTGTCAAATTACACTATGCACATAGCTATCTCTTCTTCTTCTTTTTAATTATGGCGTTTTCTGCTTGAATCGATTTCGTGCCAATGTCGAGTCATTATTTTTACTTTACTGTGGCTCTACAAAGCAGATAGATGTATGTGCATTGCTGTTTGGTGTCCGGGCGTCGCGTTCAATTTATAAATAAAATATCCGCTTTGAGTAACTAAATAATAAATAAATAACAAATTTATAATTTAGAAACGAATAAGTAAAGGATAACAATAATACTTTTTGCAGAACTATTTACTTACAATTTTATTTTATTTTGGAATTTGAACAAGGACTGTATATTTAGGATGGACTTAAAGGAGTAAGACAAAAGGGTAGAAATGCTAGTGAGAAAAGGAAAAGGAGCGACTGTCGTATAAAAGACAATACAGAAATATGTTTTAAGTCCTATCATCCAAACAAAATTCATAAACCGAAGCACTGGTGCGCAATGATATAGTGGCCCAGTAGCATTTTACGTATATATCTCGTCTTCATAGAAATGTTACATTATATTTACAAATCGCGGCATATCCGTATGTTTTGGCAGACAAATGAATAATTTAAAGACGTCTGTAGGTATATAAATATACGGTGATAAACTTTTGAACTTTGATAATGTTAATGACTATACGTTAGATTATAATCCGTTGTAGAGTAGATATTATGTACCACGAAAACAGAATTTCTTTGTATTAATATTATCAGTTAAGTTTATACTTGTGATTATTCAAAAACGTACTTTAATTTACTGCACTAGAAGTACAACTTGTTAGAGTTTTTGAAGAGTTTTCTGAATATATGATAGAATAGAATTTAAAAGCAATTACAAAGTTATAATTATCTGAAATATCTTTTAAGATAGAGACGGCTATACCGCATGGTGTGACGTCAGACTATTTAAAATGTAATGTTAAAGTTACTTTTACAAGAAAGAGACAGAGATAAATTATTAATAGCTTATAAATCCCATACTCTTCAACTGAATATAATTTTGTTTATTTTTGTTATCTATAAAGTTATATAACAATATTCATTAAAACTTATTTCTTCATAACCATAATCTAAGAGTTTGATCGAAACCTTAGATTCGTTGAGGAATATGACAGAATTTTGTCTAACAATCCAGTTTTTTATTAAACTCCGAGTTTTCTATTTTGAGATAGAAATACTTTTTAACGTTTAGGCATATAGATTTAAAAACTGAATAAAGTAATTGGGTTTTAAAATTATTCCGAATATATATTTTACAAGTGCTTTTCTTTTATTATGAAACACGAAATGTTATCGTAGATAGGTATTTCCCCGACTCTTTTGACATTTGGCTCGTAACAGCGTGGTGGGTTGTATGTAGCGGTGACATAAGCCTCGATTAACAAGCTGGAATCCTCGCTTCCCGTGGCGACAATATAACTACACGCTGTGATGTTCAGACAACTGCATAGAAAATTGATTCCATTATACATGGGCCGTCGAGAGTTGGCGTTCCTGACGCATGACATTTATACCTATAACATTGTTTGTTGTGAGTTGACATAATAATATAATTTTAATTTAATTTTGTGTCATTCTTGCATGTAAACGGTAATAGTATTTGAAAACGATATGCCGATTATGACCTGTCAGGAACGCAAACTCTCGACGGCCAATGAACATTCTAGACGTCTACACCTCACTTTGACATTTAGTGACCGCTTTTTTATTCTTTGTCTGTAAATAACTTCTGGATTCGGGTATTTCGGATGCCTCCCCTCCTCGTAACACTTTGTCACGTAGATAGATTTATTCCATATAGCGTAGTAGAGTAGATGAATGTAGAGACCCTGTATGAGTTATAAATGATCCTTCAGAATTTTTTTATATAATATCGGTGACATCTTACGCAGCGCCATCTAGTAAAAAATTAAGCAAGTATATCCATATCCACTGATATCCATACTGAAATGTTCTTTATAATATAGACATATATAGATACTAGATATTATTATAGAACTTTTACACGCAGACACTGAACGGAACGGAATTAAGTGTAGGTTTGTATAAACAAGGACACGACTGTTTGCATGAAACGTAACAGTATAGGGTCTGTCGCGGCGCCTTATTGACGCGCGGAGTACGGGGTGTACATGGCCACTATGACATGGCGTCGAGGGAGCCTGGAATGACTGGGTTACCACCCGGCGGGATGGTTCGCGTTATGCTACAGATCGCGCGGCGAGAGTTTGGCTTTGACCGTTATTGCGCAGAAATTTGAAAATTGGGTATCAACGGGCAATTAGCAAGGTGCGGGGCGGGTGTGTAGGCGCACGCGGTGCTCTGATTGGCGCTCCAGTCGTTCCCTGCCTCTCGCATGCCCCGCGCACTCCTGTTACAATCACATTCACAAGTGAATTGCTATTTTCGTTAATTGTTTATTGTTGTCGATTGTTATTATTTGTTGAGTTATAGTAGGCATGGGCTACTATTAAACAATATGTAGCTAGCAAAAATGTTAAATGGAATTTACAAGAATGTACCAAACTTATCAAAGAAAAAGTATCCTTAATGGGTGCCCAGGAATGGGAAAAAATATGTAAAAAGGTAAAAGATATAGAAGAAGAGTACGCCAAGAGTGACCATGTAGTTGATTTACTTACCGAGCAATTTATAATTCGCGTCGATGATAGTTCCGAAGACGATGATTCTGATGATGGTTATGAAGATGATTATGATTTTATTAAAAAACAATTATTTAGAATTTTTATCGCTGTCTCTGTAAACTTTAAAAGGAAATAAACATTTTATATAAGTAAAATAACTATCAATAGTTTTAATAAATGAAGAAGTTTATCTATTTCGTATTATTTTCTAGCATTATTACCACAGTACATGAATTTTGACCCACTCAAATATCCAACCTGGTACATAAAAAAGGAAAAGTATTGTGTGCGTGACAGTACCCATGCGCAGTAATCCCCTCCACCCCGAAGGTCAAAGCCAAACTCTCGCCGCGCGATCTGTACCTAGCTCTAAAATGTATAGTATTTTGTTTAAGCAATTGTTAGATAGTACTGCACGCAGGGACAAATAAAAATTACAAAACATATCTGTTGTAAAATTCATAAAAATTTTCAATTTAAAAACAGCATCAAACATATTTTGGATATAATAAAACATTTATTTTTATTCCTTCTCTTTTTTTCGACATATTGAAGTAAAATACTGGGCCACCAACGATAATGTGCTAACGTAACAAAACCTCATATGTTAAAATCCATCCAGCCGTTTAGCCTACAGACAGGGCCAAAGAAATATACATTCATACACTCGAAAAACACTCGTGTGGCAGTCGGGTGAAAAGTTACTTCCATTTCGCACGAGGGATCGGGGAAGGAAACGACACAACCCAGTATTGACCTGCTCTTTTGATTATTTGCTTCAAATTAAAAAGACTGTCTCCTAAGAAAATCACTAAGAAAAACACTTTTAATTTCGAATTTGTGGTTTTCTATTTAACGGCGTTTAATTAACTCTGAAAAAGTAGTGAAATCGCGACGTAGTAAATAACATCCAATATAAGCAGCGAAATAAACAGAAATCAAATTAATTGCTAAACTTCACCACAGATGGCTCTACTTAACTAGTTATTATGTTTTGCACAGATAGCGCTTTCACTTGAGTTGTCTTGAATAAATTGAATAAAGAATAAATTGAATTTTTAGCAAAAAATTGTAAGCTCTCCGACATGTAACATGTACTTATTATTTAGGAAGAATGCGTATTGCCTAAAATGAAAACATTTAATTTGATTGAAATGTAGCTGTTTAACATATAAAAACGCTTTCTTGGAATTATAGTATTCTACTAATAATTTCCAAAAAAGACGATTTTTTCAATGACATAATAATTATGTTTCAATTTGAGACAATTTATTGTCATGCTATAATAACTTGGGTCAATTGCTTAAGGTGCAATGGGCATTGTCATGTCATGCCAACGGGCATTGGCTGGCAAAGATACTTCAATATAAATTTTGATTAATAATACATTTTTTTTTAATTTTTTTCCCAGATACAAAATGCCTGCTCTCGTTTTCGACACTTGCTGCGGCTGCATCAATCTGCGGACCGGTTCGCTTATCATCGGATATCTCCAACTTGTAAGTACTTATTTTACATCACCCACGTTTCATCAACGAATACGTCGTCGCCATGTAGTTGAATCACTCCAGTCGATTGTATGGCTAGCCTGTACATTGAATGCCAGCATTCAATTAAACGCTTAACCCGTGCATTCAACATGTTGGCTAATCGAAAGCTAGGCTTTTGGAAACGGCCGATGCAAAGGTCGCCGAGACATTTAAATTTAGCTTTTTGCCACAGCTTGTTATAAAAACAAATAAAACAGCTGATAACGTGTGCATCGTCTTTATTTATTGAAGTGTCTAATATAACAAACACAATAAGCTTAATATACTGTTTATATGTATATATAATATACATATAAAAAAACATGTTTCTTGTACGGGGACCCACTTTAATTCATAACTCTATTTTATTTTTATTTTTTGTTATAGAGGTCATAGTTAGTACACACTCCATGAAAAATAAGCGCAATGATCGCACAATGACCAATCTTCAAAAACCCTAAAGAACACGTCAATTGTATGAGAACCCTCTTTAATTATTTTTATTATTTGTTGTTACACCGGTCATAGGAATACTCACCCGATCTATGTCTACCTATTATGGTTCAAACCATACAGGCCTGTGACCTGTGACAGACGGACGAACTGACGGACGGACAGCAGAGCCTTAGTAATAAGGATTCCGTTGGTTTTCTTTGGGTACGGAACCTTGAACAAATAATATGTCATGAATTTATCTACAAGTCACGAATCGTCGTATTTTTTTATTACAAAGTATTTTATTTTCAATCCATCACCAAAGTATACATCGCAACATAATTTTCCTTCTGTTAGCATAATCATTTAAAATGTTATTTCACTTTTTTTTAGCTCACTGTCACCCTAACAATGCAACGATTTCATTTACTTAACCATGTGGCAACGAGCTATGTTGAGCCGTTTCCTCAAACATTGCTTTCAACAGAATTTGGCGAAGCCACCTTAAGCTATTTGATTTAAAGTCAGCATTTGATGAACAGCCTAGCCGTCCAATTAACAGGCTAATTAAACCGTTTGGCGGCGACAGACGCATACATACACACTAAATGATATGCAATTGACCTAACGTGATATAATGAATAACCTCGCGAGTGGCATGCGCTACTTTTTATCAGCCTTCGCTTACCTACACTAAAGGATTTCTCTGCAAACAACATCGTAGTTGTCATACAAGATGAAGATATATAAATCTGTTCATGAGCTTCCAACGTACTTTTTGAGGGTTGGGAGCCCAAGGGGTGAAACGGGACCCTACTACTGAGTCTAGAATGTCTCCGTTTGTCTGTCTCAGGCAGGGAGGTGTTAAAACGGGTGTGGCGTGCGCTTTACCGCGCTCTTGGCAAATAATTAATCCAAAATAATCTAACATTAAGTTACAGTTCTACTGTCGCATCGCGACTACTACGGGTCGCGAATTGCGTGCAGGCTGTATCTATCAATTAAATATATTGTGTGGTGGTTCGGAACCCTCGTCCGGTTTTTTAAAACTTCTGGCAAAGATATTTTAAGTCACCTTCTGTTCTGTTCAGAAGATCTGTTCGTTTGTTAGGGCATCACGTAAAAACAAAGGAGTTTAAATGAAATAATGATATATCTTATGGTAAAAGCCGAATAACGGGGCACAAATATAGTATATGTTACTATGAAATTCGATCCGATGTTCGTTTTGTTATCAAGCTATATGATTTATCGCTATTGGAAATGTGAAAATGCATATCGGAGTACCGGAAGGGGCAATAAACTTTTGTGCCCCGTTTTCTGTCTTTTACTATACTACTGAAATAATAAATATCAGACTTAAAATATAGACTACGAAGGTTTCGATGGCAGATTTACAACTACTTTTGAGTCACCGACCAACCATGTATTTGAAAAATAATTTAATGTGATAACGTAAAAATCAAGTTTTGAATAGAAGGAAAATTTGGTTAAAGTACTGAAGGAACATAATATTTTATTTACAAGTTTTATGTATGTCACCGTGACATTGTAAAAACCGTTAGTTTAGAATAAGTCTAGTGAGATTGTAAACTTCTTATTAGCATATTTTAGGAAAATCATAATTTCTTGAGGCTTTTATGTGGCTCGTCGGTCCGCTCCGCTTCGTTCCCCGCATTACCTCAATCCAAACCTAATCTAACCTAGTAGATTGCAAATTTTAGTGTCTGTTTGCAATCTATCGACATTTTACAATCTGACGGTGACATACTCAATTTCATTAATGAAACACTGGTTGTGTAATTTGTGTAAATGTGTATTTTGGAGAAACCTCGCCTTGAACGATTATTTGAATTTTCAGGTCGCAGAGATCATCCTAGCTCTTATGCTCATAATCGTTTTGGGATTAGGCGGAGCAGTCGCAAGTGGTGCCATACATGCAGACAATGAGAAAGACCAGGTGCAAGTCGAATCCATAGGCGTCGTGCTGGTGGTCGTAGCCATCATCATGATCCTCGCGCTGATCCTCGCCCTGGCGTTCACCATTACGCTGCTAGTTGGTATACACAAGGTACGAGCAAATAACAAAACTAGCACTGCATTATTTTATCCTGTGTGCATTTTTTGTTCGTAACGGACGGACGCACAGTCTAAAATATAGGTACGTCCTTATATATCTGAAAATCACCAGAACGTTTGAACTATCGAATATACATTTAAGTTAAACTTGACAGCTGGTTAATCAGAGGCTACTCTAGTCGACATCGACTGAGTGATAACAACAAAATTTATAGTTTGTTGTTCCTGCCTGACTTTGACTACTATTGAACAGGCCTTTTCTAAAGTACCCCACGTGGTCTTCCACCTTTGGCATCTAGTGGATTCCCGCCGCTTTCATTAAGTTGTTGGTCTTCCAGGATAGAAAGCCCCAACACTCCGTCTTCCGATACTTATATCCATTTGGACGATTGCCTCGACTAAGTGATGGCACAACAGCACCAACAAAAGCTCTCTACCTAAAAGTGGTCAATTCTGCGACATATTATGTGCCGCCCGATCCATTTTGCTTTAGAGTGTTAACAAAGCGAAGTCAACGACTAAAATAAGAAAAACTCGCTGTGCCTTTTACTGTGCCCAGACAAAATCTGACGCGGTAACAATAAAATATTTATGAATATTTACGCATTACGAACCGACGTCATAGGGTTACCATTCGTAGTAGACTTTGTATATAAATTTTTCACCGAATCTCAATGCTGGAATCACCGAACGCTAGATCACCCTAGTTTATTTTTTTAAATTTCTGTACAATGTTTGCATTATTTTCAAGAAGATTTTAGAAGTTGTAGTGACCTGAATTACGCATCTACACATATATAATTGAAATTGTAATTTCCTTATACAGAACAAGCGTGGACATGTAAAAGCGTATATTGTGTACGCTAGCATCTTCCTGGTGCTGTCTGTGATCATGTTCTTCGTGAGTCTGTCCAACAAGAATGACGCTGGCTCCATCGTAGGCAACATCATAGGCTTGCGTGAGTATTCATGACAAAGTATTTTAAAATTCTTTTGAATGTATTCACATATGTTCTTTAGCTGTCCAAAGAACATATATGAATACTAGGTGTTCGGCTGAACGTAGTCTAAACTTATAGAGCATGTAGACCTTACCGAACTACACAATAAGTTTCAAGTGAGCAGATATAGCAAACTAACGGTTTCCGTGAAAAACATGTTTAAAGTTGAACTACGTTCAGCAACACCTAGTATATGAGCATCGATTACCGTCGGTGTGAGGTGAGAGAAGAAAACATGCGTTGACTCTCACACCGAACCCTGTCTAGCACTCAACATCGGATAGTAATATTCCAAGGCCGGTCTTTGTCTCTTAACGATGCCGAAGTAGCACCGAACAAACACCATATTAAGACAGACCACCGGAAGACGCGCAGACGGGCACGCGGCTGCTAGATGGCAACATGTTTATGTACACAAATGTTTGTGCCAGACGTGAATCAAACCCGCGACCTTTGGTTCTACAGTTACGCTCTTTGACAACTCGGTCAATTGGTCACTCATTGACAGTGTGATTTCTTTTTGTTTAGTTTTCATGAAATACAATAAAAATTTGACAATATTGTATTTGATGAAAACTAAACAAAAAGAAATCAATACTATCAACGTGTATCAATTATCTAGTACCCATAACACAAGCATAATACTTACTTACTTTGGGACTAGATAATAACGTGTACATCACAACAACGTCTAGGCCCCGAGGTAAATATTAGCTTGTGTTTTGGGTACCAAGCGAAGATACCACATACATATAATAACCCAGACCCGCTACCAGCATCAATATTCATTATATAAATACTGACCCGATTTGGGATTCGAACCCGGGACCTCCAGCTTCAAAGGCAAGGTCGCTACCCACTAGGCTAATCGTCAAAAGATGGCGCTGTGTACGATGTCCCTGATATATGGTTATACGATTACAATTAACATTACTGTATAAGACATTCCATTCTTCCATTCACTAGAAAGAACTAAGAAAATTCCAAAATCTAGATAGAGTATGTTTGCAGTGTTTAGTGAATATGCTTATAATGTGCAAATAATGTAAATTTTAATTTTCTATTTGCAGTTATCAACTTCTATTTCTTGTTGGTGATCAGAAGTTATTACCACCAGATGGACAACAACAAGCCAGCTGTATTCAACACTGCCTAAGGACATGCGTTTACTGAAAAACTACGCGTTCGAATTGCCTTTTTTAATTATTTTCATAAACTTTTTAGTAAAACTAAGCAATTTCATACACCTTTGTTATTGTCAATTTTTGATGAATATATACTTAATTTCATAGACTTTAAGTAATTGAAAGTCTGTAAAATTTAAGTTACAGATATAATTCGGTTTTTTTTTCTGTAGCACAACTTATTTTATTTTGTTCCAATATTTTAATTTCAAGAAATGGCGAATATGTCCTATATAAATATCGACGTTATAGAGATACCGTCGGTGACTTGTTTACTTTCCATTCACTAATTTACTTTGCTGATGTTTGATTTAATTCTAAGTTTAGGTAAGTTTTATGTAAATCATAAATATTCAAATTTATGTCTAATATAAGGATAATTCGTATTCTTGTCAGTGATTGTGCACATCTGCTTGTGTTGGTAAGGGTGTACTTGTTAGTGTCAGCTCTTAATAAATTTCAGATGTCTTTCAGGTTTGATATTGGAGTTTCAGAAATGAAATATTTTGTAAAGAAATTTCTTAAAATCTTACTTGTTAGAATATGATCGGCGTATTTGGACTTTTTGGTGACGTAATGTCGACTGCAAAGAATTGAAATTGAATGTTAACTGTCAACATCCAAAATAGTTTTAATTATTAGTTCTTCACCAATCCGCATTGGAACAGCGTGGTGGATTAAGCTCCAAGCACCCTCATGCCGAGAACAGTCTCTGCAGTGGGGCACAATGGGCTGATATGGTATTAGTTGACACTGTGTTTGTGATGAAATATTCACAGATTCAAAATATTTTAGAGTCGTGTATCATATTTTTAACTGTTCAAGTTATCCCACATATAGCTGACGCTATCCAAGAATGTGTACAACGTGTTACGCACATTCCACTGGTTCACGAGTATACACCCCCTGGTGTGTATAGTGGAGCTTTGAGGTACCATTGGTCATATTAAAAGCATGTCCTTTGTGGAAGCTTTTAGGCAGTTTCAATTTAGGGTTAAAAGAGAAATTTCTGTTGTACTCATGTGTCTCTAGTACTACAGCTGAAACTAACAGGTAAATTAAAAACGAAACTAACACAGTCGTGAAGCATAGGAGAGTTGCGCAAATTAGGTTTTTCCCCTTGTTTGATATTGTGCCGTTAAAAGGCACCTACCTGTCAATAATACAAAGTAAAAATTTCAAACTATAAGTTACACCAGATACTTTGTATTCACGGCCTGAGTTCAGTATACCACGCATCATTGTCGATGGAGTCTCAAGGTGTAGTATTTCAATGAGACTTCAGCTTAAAATGTACATGCCAAGGCCAGGCAGATTTATGTAAAAATTGGTAAAAATGGATGAATTTAGCAACCGCGTAGATAATCTGATAAAAATGATAATTTAAAAAAAAAATCTTATTAAAATTTAAACGAAAATAGAATTTTCGAATTTCAATCATTGTTGAAAAAGAAAGAAAAGAAAAAAAATTAATTCAAATTCTAATAATAATTAGAAAAATGTTATGAATTCTACCACAACCGACAATCAATAGGCAATGTTTAAAAATACTTGGTAATATGCTATTATAAATTGAATTTGCCAAATAAAATCTTATTAGTGCGTAGATTTAGGTAGATGCATAAACATAAATAATCATTGCAATGGACTATTTTATTACGGTAAAGCTTTTACTACGACGAAGCTTTTAAATACTATAACACAGTTTAGAAATCGGAACTGAAAAATAGTGAAATTGCCAAAGCTTTGCTGGAAATAGATAAGATCATGACGAAAAAGAGAAAAAGACATGGAAAACGGTCTTCAATTTTGATGGTAAAACTTGCAATGCAATTTATAATTGCAATTTATATTGTATACATCGTAAATGGATGTAAACTTAATTTAACATATATTAAAGCTGTATCATTAGAGAAGGAAAGGAAAGGAAGGAAGGAAATTTATTTTTTCGAACACGCTACGCTGGTGATCGCTTCGTGAGCGGCCGAGAGACCTCTATGTTTTTGACACATGAATAGACCTTGAATCGAAAGGACGATGTTCTTACGGATGCGATTTAAATTCGGGGTAATTTCGAAATTAAAGATGACAAGTAAGATTTTAAGATGTTTTCAGTTTTATTTTTCAAAACTACGACACCAAGACTATATTAATTATTATCAAGCACTACATTATACTGTAGCATAAAAAAGTATGCTACAATATTAAATACGATTAATAATTTAATTTCTTTTTCTTTTTTAAGTATATTTCTAGTTTCTATTCAAGCCTTTTGAAACTCTCTAATGTAATATTTACTTTTTTTAATGTTTTTTTCTTCCGTAAGAGTTAGTGTTGAGGTAAGACTCTAATGTTTATTAACTGTAACTTACGCACAATATTATGTTTTATCAGTCCTATCCTTTGATTATATTGTCTGGATCAAAAAATGTGATAAAAATATCACCTAATCGTTCGGTAATAATTCACGCACACGTATATGAGAGTACGTGCGAGTGTGTCTCTGGAGACACAAATAAAAGTTGGCTTGTCATTTTCGTTGATGTAGTATAGGGTTCATCCAGACATTTAAATCAAAAGTTCATATCTTCTTAGAAGCTCTGTTTCTGATCTTTATTAATTTGCGGCCAGTAAAATAACAATAAAGTCAGGAAACACTAAGTGCCTTCCAAATATAGGTATTATATTTTTAATTGCATTTTTGTAACGCGCACTGCGAATAGTCATCGTGCATTTTTAAATACAGGAATATATAGAAATTTGATAAAAATTTAAATTTTTCTATTACTTGTCAGATTTTATATACCTATGTGAGTGTGCTTAGATATATTTCTATTACACTGTACGTGTCTATGTTAACATTGTTGTAAGTGTATTTTGTAAGCTATAATAGTTGGGGTACTTGGAAAAGTAAGAAGATTAAGATAAAAATGTTTTGTTACAACATTTTCAAATTATTTTGCCAATTCACAAAAGTATACTAGGTATAATGATGGTCAAACAAGATTTTGTACCGGAAGGAAGTGTTTGGAATATTTTTATTTTAATCGCTTTAAAGATCTCGGATGTTCAGGAATAAGTACTTTCGGTTGAGCGCGCATTGCAGAATTTTTTTTTTTTAGTTTATCACACAAATAGTCACTTAATTTTGCTACCGGAAATCCCTTAGAAAACATACGCCAGTAAAAAAAGAAGTATATATATACACTATACTCGGAATACATATGTCAATCAATGTATGAATTTTGTCCTGTCATGAAACTTCGATAAAATGCGCGAAATAAGCAACGTTAATAACAATGTATGAATACAGTAAAACTTCAGTGTTTCCTAAATATGCGTGAATGTGGAAATGGAAATTACGAAAAAGTTAGTAGATTAATTTTATTTCTAATGACAATGCGCGCTCACCTTTAAAAATGGCTGATGAGGTACATTGTACTTTTTTAATTATTAATATTAATTATTTTCGTACGTAATAGCATTTAGATTTTTTCACGATTAAAAATATTTTTCATACAAAATGTCTCAAATTGTTATTATCCAGGATAATATTTTTATCGCCATCCAAAAAATATCTAGACATTAAATAAATATTACAATATACCCCATTTCGTAAATAAAAAATATAGATTATATATTCATAATAAATTATTATTTCCTAAAGAATTATTAATAAAGTTTGGTTACCTTCTTTTCTATACCTACGATTTGCAAACTATATTACAGTATGAAATGGGGGGCAAAGTCATAGACAGGAACGCGTCTGTAGCTACCAGCTCTCAGTCGCTAGTGTAATAAAATTTCATCTGTGACACATGCACCTACGCGCATGAGCCAGCCGCCCGCCACTATGTATTCACACCGCGAGTACCTACTACGAAATAGTGCGTTTTTACATTTTGAGTGGTAAAGTTACATTCTAGGCGTGGTAGGCCGAGGCTAGGCAGTCGAGTTACAAGACGAAATGTTCGATTTCTTTGAAAGAGGTTCAACAGCGCGACGACGGGGCGTGCCGCACGGTGCTATGGCGCGTCCCCGTAAATGGTGACTAAACTTACTGGTTCGGTTTAGAACATTTTTGTGTAGTCATATCTCAGTATTTTCGTATTTAATGATACTAAAAGGAAAAAATACGTTCATCGGTTTTTTATAATAGATCATTAAAATTTGGATGGTGATAGAAATTTCACCCTGTATATAATTACGGAAAGATTAAGTGCCATTTTTACAGTTCTTCTTTCACATGTTCTGACGATCGTTTTTAAATTACGTCACTCTTAACTCGACGTATGACAGATGTAACAATGGGGAGGAAAACTGCAAATTGCGCCCGCTAAGTGGCGGTTCATCCCTGGTACCTACGTAATGAATTCAAAAGCTTTTGTCAAAGGAGAGTGAGGAATATATTTAAAAAAAATGTATTTATTTGGTATTGAGATTGAAAATTTTCTAAGTAATGACAAAGTACAAGCGATTACAGCGCCATCTGAAAAAATCTTTTTTTGCCATCTCTACCTCATTGAAATAAACCCGAATTTGACATTAGGACGGTTGTTCTGAAACGGCTAAAACCATGTGACGTAATATATAAACGATCCTTAACTTGAAACATTTACAATTGCAAAATATTATATTGTGCTTCAATAAGTGTTAAGTGTATATTTTTGTCAAATAAAAATAAATAAACTTAGCGATGTTTTATTTTATATAAACGTTATATTTTTATACTACCTATCGCCCCCGGCATCGCTCGCATGGACAAACGGCCATGTCGAACATATAACATCCGTTCCCGCAGAATGACATCTTAATTCATCAGAAATTTACAATTTTCAATGAGTTTCATATTCGTTTGTGAGGTTATTAAGCATTGCCAAACAATTATAGGAACTATTTTATAGGAATCGGTACCTAAGATACAGGCAAACTATTTTGCTTAGTTTAGATAATATATAGTACATACACTAAGTCTAATTATTTAAGTTTGATATAAAATAGGCATAAACAAATATAAATTTATCTTTTCTAATTTAAAGAGGAATTACTTTATAACTGTTTATTTTTAATATATTTTAATTATAATAAAAATCGAAATGACCATATGAACTTAGTACGGAGAGACCACATTTACGAAATTAAAAAGAACCGGTCAATGCCCAATGAAGGGTTCCGTGATCGGGATGAACATTCATGGTTAAATCCAAATAACTAGTTTAAAAACAAATATCTCCATCTCCATACATCTTATTAAAACCTTTGGAAGTGTTTTTTTTCCATTTGTGTACTAACTTTAATTTCTTCGGTATTCCATCCCATTATTACAAAGCTAAAGGAGGGGGGCATAATTTAGAGTTTTAGGAGCGCATACCACAACAACTATTGACTTAAATAAAAAATAAAATACTACAATGGGGCTGTATCGTCTGAACAGTAATAGGTAGGTATGTAGACACTTAAAAATTTTCACAGAGTGTGTATAAATAGTAAAAATGGAAAAGAGTTAAAATTAAGAGGGGATCCCCATACAAGAGACGTGTTTTTTTCGACGTTTTAGGTGATCGGTGGTTGTGAGATCATTACTTACACTTGAAACTTTCATGTATTACTACAACTGTTATAACAGCAAATACTGTAAAAGTAAATGAAAATAAAGTAAAAAATTTAAGAGTATCTCTATACAATAAACGTGTTTTCTTTATATTGTACGGCGGTACGGAACTCTTGTGTAGTTCGACTAGCACTTGACCGGTTTTTTAGCATTTAGACACGAAACTATAAACACTAACATGATTGATAAACAATTAACCACTGGAAGTCTCTCAACGTGCCACGAAAAAATATTCTTATAGTTTCAAGAACTCTTCAAAATAACTGTGGCGACCACGAATCAGACGTTATACGTAATGTGGGACAAACCCCTACTCGGTGGACTGACGACCTGGTGAATGTGGCGGACCACGGTTACTGGTGACGAATACCCATGTGTTGTGCAGAACCAGAGAGACGCTTATGTTGAACATTGGACATTTGGCGGCTGAAATAAAAATACACAGGCACGACATACATAGTCGTGGCCATTTCAATTAAACTCAATTGGAACAATATCTAGTTGAAGTTGATGACCTGGTCTAGTTTAATCAAAATGTAGAATATAAATGAAAAAATCTGAAGATTTCGCGCTTCTCGCAACTATCGGAAGACAATGAAAATGAGCATCAAAAATAAAAACTTATGACACATTTTTGTGAAACAATTTTATTAAATATTTCGAAAAAAGTTGGACTAATTTTCGAAAATTTGTTACCATATAATGCTTCGTAAGCTCCTGCATCTTTTGACACTACTGCCTTTCGTTTACCTTTAGAACTTTCCTAAATAGAGCCGGATCTCACACTCCGGGGTAACTGATTGATAATTATTCAATTAAAAGAGCACCAGCCCATAGTTTTCGACCGATTCCAAAATTTTTTTTTTTCAAACGTTAGACAATCTATCTGCCTCGGGAGCTTTTTTTCAATTTTTCGATATTGGTTTCCGTTTTCGAAATAATTAACTTTTCATCGTGTTATCATTGGAAAATTTAGTCTTTTTTTCACCATTTTAGATTTTTCGAAAAAAGTTACAAGGTGATTTTAGAATTTTTAGAAAACTTAGTATGCAATGCTCCACAAGCCCTTACATCTTTTGCCACCACTGCCTTTCATCTACCATCAAACATTTCGGAAATACAGCCGAATGTACTTTTATAGTTAAAACATTAGGTTTGCCCTATTATACTCACTACAATGTTTTTCCAAACATTTTTTTAGAACACTGACGCTGTTTTTTAGTGCTCCGCAACCAAAAAACAAAACGGAAGCCTTACAATTTCTTACTGTCCGTCTGTCTGTCTGCCCATCACAGCCATGTTACTCGGAGACTATTGGCACCATATAAATGACATTTGAAAGGTAGCTATAACCTGAAATGTAATTTCTAATATTATGCTACCTCACGGCAGCCGTGGGGTGCCGGCAAAGAACAGTACCTCTCATTTCTTTCCCGTTGGTGCTACGGGATAAACCAGAAAGTGGGCAGCAGCGTCTCCTGTATAATAACATCCAAGTGCGCTCGCCGACCCGCCTAAAATTGGCAAACCCCCCTAATGAGTAACCCAACCAAAATTAGGCCCCGAGTCCCTGTAGCCGCGCTAGTCTTAGCTACGGTATCGGCCACGGTAACGACGGAGCTAGGGGTGCAAAGTATCTCCGGTAGATGCACAGCTACCGCTCCCGAAAACGACGACCAGTGGCCTAGTAACAAACAACATTAGCAAGTCTTTCACCAGTATGTGTTACCAGTGATGCCGTCCAGTCCTAAGGTGGTAAGATGACCTTGGAAAGGCGGCCGGAGGACGCTGGATGCAGGCCGCTACTAGCAAGTTTTATTGGAAATCAATGGGAAGACCTATGTCCAGCAGTGGACTTCCTATGACTTAGATGATGATGATGATGATGATGATGATGATGATGATGATGATGATAATAGGTACAATCATAAAGCTTTTGAAATTGTTTACAAAGAAATACAAGATTAATAAACTGTTTAAATAAACATCTTTCTTTGTCGCACGTCGTTTTATCGTATTTGTAGCGTGAATATATATGTGCGAATTGAAATATATAGTGAAAAGTAATGAAAAAAACCAATTAAGTGCGAGTGCGACATGGACAAGTTTCTGTGTTACATTCATGCATTACATGTACATTACCCACTGTTTTTTTTTTATTCTAAATCTATGGTTAGAAGATTGAACCCGACCTCTTTCGAGTAAATAAGCACTTGAATAGTGACAAATGCCCATTGACCAAAAATTGTGATATTACATTTTTTTTTAAATGAAAATATAGAAAATCGGGAGTATCTTGGTAACTTTTTAAATTTTATGTATGGATTTTTAAGGATTTACCGATTGTTAAAAACTGATAGCTGATGATATCACTACTACTAATTATAGCTCCAATGTTCTACTAATTGTATCGTACATAAATGGCCGTCAACCACTGCATGTTGTGTGACGTCACACTAATGTTTCACGTTTTTATTTTGTATGTCTGTTATTACGCCTCCAAAAATTTTCAGTTTTTTCTATTGAATAACAGCACCTAGGTACTTCTGTAAATTCAAAAATGTTTGGACCATGCTGCAAAATTTTGATATAACGCATTTTCTATTCACGAAAATTTTCTGTTTCCCGTGTAAATCTAAAGAGTCAGGATTTCCGATTAGGTTTTTCTGTAAATCATGAGCGGGGTTCTCTATTTCATTTTTTTTTTAATTTGTAGGCTCAGTAATATGGAAGAGAGCAGTGGCAGATTACGCATTACTATTAAATTATGCATTTAAAAAAATACATTTTTATCTTAACGACCACTTACATTTGATATATCGCATGATGCTATTGAGAAAACTTTTCTAATTAAAAAAAAAAATTAAAAATAAAAAAAATAAAAATAAAAAATTAGCCCCCGAAAATTATAATTAGTTTATGACTTAAGTTGTCCTGTAAAATATACCTAAGTGAAGCCCTATATTTATTTATTTTCAAAACTTTAAAATCAGCAGTTTCGAATGGAAGGTCAAAAGTATTCTTTTCTTAATCGAACAATGCATGCAAAAATTACTTAAAACTGATATTTTGAAAAGATGCGTTTTACAATAAATAAATTCATCAATAAAACAATAATACTAAAGAGAAACGAGTAAGTGAAAGTATTTTAATATATTTTGTGTCAAAAATCTGAAATTATTCTGTCACTTCACAAATCGAACGGTGACTGGGATGATCCATTATTAATTTTTTTAATTATAATCTAGGACCTACAAATCCGCTACGCTAGAATTTGCTAAAATATGAGATTTATAAGTAATAGTTTCGGTATTATTCGGTATTCGGTAATATTAGCTTTTAAAAATTTGTTTATGTGAATACTTAAATCTATCTAAAACATAAAGTTTGAGCACAAACACGATGAGTCTGTGAAATGCATTTATGAATAATAATGATAAATATATTTTTTAATACCAAACGTTTGGGATTCTTCGTATTAACCACAATAATAATAAATGATGAATGCAACAAGAAAGGCAAAAAAATTATACACGTGCAAAAAAAACTGTAGTCAATTCCGATCAATTTTAATTTATTCTTAGTATTATTTTTATTTTATTTTATTTTCAGTACAAAATTTTGTTACATTATTTAACACATGCAGGTTCTATGTCTACAGATAGGTAAGAAATAATTACTCCACGAAATTCGGGAAGCGCTCACATTAAACCAATATTGTGTTGCAGTAGCAGCCCAAAATTACCAAGATCTGTGTCTTATTACTGAATTAAAACTTAATACAACTGAAATTGAATACTTCAAAACAATATTATTATCGTATTGAAATCGGAGATAATCATTGCGTTTTCATTCCATGGGTACTTTATATTATTATAAGAAATTTATTCACATTTTTAGACCAGTTTATAATATTCATTTTTAATAGGTAAAATAAATTTCAATCTAAAGTCTGTTATGGCACATCAAACATTTTGACCCGCTTGCAATACGACTTAACAACATAAGTCTGCGTGTACTGAATCGAAAGCCCTTGATTACAGGATACAAACTTTCGCCCTTAAACTGATTTCACCAATGCATTCGACTAACTGGACTACGCGATCCTCAACAAAAAATAAATTAAACCGTTTGGAATCGCAGTTTCGGTTTCCTGGTTGGTTTAGTTGTGACTGGTTTAGGTCTTATCTAACCTATAGAATTTAATGAATTGTTATGAATAGATAACGTCGTCTCCTTATGTATATAAATCGGGGGTTCTTCAAGGTGGTCACCTGAGTCGGTTGCTTTTCAATATATTTAAGATGTTATACATTGTACTGGTTTGCACTGTAATCCGTTGACATTTGTATATTAATGTACGTGTTTGTTTATATCGAGACTGCTAAACATACGTTCCAGGACATTAAGAACGTTCTAGAAAATACTGAAGCTTCTTTAGAAAACTGGAGCATGTTCGAAGAAGTTGATACATGTACATACATACATGTATGTACACACAATCGCAGTTTATTTTCAAATAACATTCAGTCTAGCCACTACATGCATTCCTTATTTTATGTGCTAATAATTTAATTATTGACTGATTATAACTTTTATTTAATAACATAACAAATATTGTTGTTATAGTGCAATTTTGGTAAGAATTGATTATACAAAATATTATTATTAACAATATATTTTCGCCTTCTAATATCGAAAGAAGATCTGTAGTTAAAACTTGTAAACATGACACACAAGAAAGCAAAAATGTGACTATGACAATTTTCAATAAATATTTTACATTTCTATTCGTGTTGTCGCTTCTCAGTTTTATTACAGCTACACGAAATATTAAAACAAACACCAAGGTATTTACGCACGTGACTACCATTTTAGTAATGCTTAAAACCAAATAAGCTTTTGAAGTCTGATTTAAAGTATACAAATAAACTGTTATCGCTGCAACAGGAAGTGGCAATAACCAAGCTATTATCGATGTTATCAATAACTTGTGACAACATTGTTGCGTAAACACCAACACTATTCTGTCGAACAGATTCTTTGTGAAGACAAACATCCATGAAGCCAATAACAAATCACTATAAAAATTCCAAAATAACACTAAATAGCGAGGAATGCACACATACACATTGCGTACTATCACATATTCGCTTGTCGTGTTAAAAAAACGCACCGAAGTCAATTGAAATAACACGATTTCATCGTATCTTCGACACTTTGGTAAGAACACAAATAAAGCTATTTGGAATATTACACAAATTAATGATACAAATAAACCGATCAGCCAAAATATCGATACCAAATCTAACGATATATTATTTATCAGTGGGTATCGATTAGAAGCTGTACCATTAATTAAAATATCCATCGTTTTAAACGTCCGAACATCACAAAAAACGTGTTTCCTATGATCTCATCATTTTTATCTCTCATATAGTTTTACAAACATGTAGTATATATATAACCTATTATACAACTTTTTTTTATATATATTGAATAAAATTGTTCCAACTATAGATACGTCTGTTTATCTGACATCGACCAGAACATACTATTTAAATTCATAACACTTTGTTGAATTACTGACACCAATTTAGTTTGATTAATTATCATGATTAAAACAGTACGTGAGTGAAACGGTCAGAGAATTATCTAAACATATGCCATCTGTACTATTTATAAAATTGTAACGGAATGTGAACATGAATGATATTATTGGATGTATTTCAACCCTGAAACCAAAATACTTTTTTTTTAGTATGTTTGGACATAGTATTCCCCAAAAATCACCCCATTCACGGTTGAGGATCTTGCATGGTGGCAAAACTTGAGAGAAGCCTACAGATGGATGCTGATTACGAAGAAAATATTTTTCTAAATGCTCAGCAGTAAATTTAAGTCAAAAAAAAAAGAGAATACTTAGTATTTTGTTCAAGCAATGCCCGGAAAATTATGAAAACAATTAAACACATCTTCCTTGATTGAACTTTTTAATAACCTTTTCAATAATTATTTACTATACACAACACAAATAACACGAATGTGATTCCATTCGAGTACGCCTTCATAACTCATACGACCAAAAGGGCATAATGAAGAACGGCGCGCGCGGACCTCACGGACTGAAACTAAACTTGCACCAGCGTAGCTAGAGTGTGAGTGGTTGGTTAGAGGGTAAACGCGGAAGACGGCTTCTAGTCAATTCGTACTTTCATGCTAATAACGTAGAGCCATGCAAAACTGTTGCAAATAGGTACTGTTTATTTTACGCGACGATTTTGTATTGACTTCATATCGACATGAAACTTAAAAGACCTGCCTCCAGTTCCAGCAAAAGTTTTAAAAAAGGAAAATTGATATAATTAATGACAGTGTTGTTATGGGTGCTCACATGGAATCAATGTGTAAGCAATCAGTGTGAGGCATTTCTTTGAAAAATTACTTAATTTTTTAGGTTTTTTAAATACTTGATTGATACCTAAGCCGCGTAAAGTTTTTTTTTTTTTTTGTAGACATTTGTTAAAGTTATTATAATCATTAAGTTTCTGAGAAATCTCTTTTGCTTCTTTAATAAAGTTTTTAAATACTTGTATTTTTTCATACATTTTTTTAACACCTCGAAATAAAAAAATCTCACATTTACATTCATTTCTAAGACAGTAATGATAATTAAGTAATTTTTAATTGAAATACAGTAGAAATAGTGAATCATTATGATTCTCACCAGTTTACCAGAAGAACAAATGAGAAAAAAATATCACTTGTTCGACTAAAAAGTCTATCTTCACTTCACTTCACTGCATCAGCTCATTTTTACCCCACTGCAGGGGCTTAGACCTCCCCGAGGGTGAGGGGGGCTTGGAGCTTAAATCCACCACGCTGCTCCACTGCGGGTTGGGAATTGTAACCACCGCCATCTATTGACAGCACCCGGGACCGACTGCTTAACGTGCTCTCCGAGGCACACGGAGTCAGTGATAGATACTTAAGTCAGAAAAACTCATTGGTACATGCTTGGATTCGAACCATGGCCTTATGGCCTTATAAATTTGAAGTCTCAAAGTCTACCTACTAAAACATTTATTTACCTATAGAATTTAAAATACTATGTAGCGCCACGAGTGTAATCCTTAATAAACTATAGTCTTATGTACTATTGTGTATGGGTGAATATTTAAACTGATTTTGACCATGGAGGGATGAAGGTAGTTTTCGTGTGCCTAGTTTTATGGTACAAGCATAAATTTTGTATTAATGTTTTGTTTGCCAATTTTCCGTTCGAGTGTGACAAAACGAGATAGGGTCATGAGACATGACGAGACAACTGTCATAAAACGTCATGACTGAGAATCGATTCTCTATCGACTTTTTCCAACTTATGATGCTTGCTCTATAGCGCGGGGAGCGTTAAAATTACCAGGGTTGTCATTTTCGCGCATAAAAATACGATAATTGACTAGAAGCCCTCTTCTGCGTTTACCCTCAGTCGTTCATACTCTAGCTAGCTGGTGCAAGATGACAAGTTTTAGTCCGAGTTGCAGTGCGCAAGATCCCCACGCGCCGGTCTACACCCCCGTGAAATCGCCGCGCGCCAGTCCTCAACCCCGCAAAATTGCGTAATGTCACTTCGATACTGTGAATTGACATTTATGACTATTAAAACCAAACGTTGCTCTCAAATTAATTTACTCTACGTTTTCGCGTCTTCATGTTTTTGAAAAAATAAAACGCTGCTAAGTACGTATACATAACTTGAAATTATTGTTTTTTTTTTTCAAACTGTGGAAATGTGATATATCGCAATGGTATTCAGAGAACGAATAATTGTTTATTGTGTTACTCTAAATCAACAGGAAAATTTGAAATACAGAGACATATGACTGGTCGGCCAACGGAAAGTAATAAAATTTTACTTTGTTTTATTAAAACTATATAAATGTTTTTATAAACTTTTAAATAAGCACGAAAAAAATGATTCCGTTCAGACCGCTTTTTGCCTATCAGCAAATGATGCACCAATTCAAATCCATTAAGTTTTCTACATTTAATTTTAAATGTATTTATTATTAATAAACATGTAAGTACCTTTTTTTCTATACCTTCCATCTATATATAAATATGTGAAGGAAAAGCTTTAGACCCCTTTTTAAACATACTACGTGTGATATTCGGTAGGTATAGTTACAGTTTATATGGAGTAGGAGTGCAGAAAGCTAAAACCTATATACAGAGTGTATGGCCTAATACTAAACTATGAGAAATAGCGAAAAGTGTTAAAAGCTCGGTTTGTGAGCTCAATTTTTGAGGAAACAAACCTGCATATTCACATTTTTGATAAATCTATTGCTTTAACAGAGAATCAAACCACTTTATTTGATAATCTATAGATAGACCCGTTTTTAAGCTACGCGCACGGAGGAGTGTAATATTCGGCATAGTTGCAGTTTGTGTGGAGCAGGAGTGCAGAAAGTTAAAATCTATATACAGGTTAAGTTTTTGAAATGGAAATAGCGAAAAATGTTCAAAGGAATAATGATTTCGAATTTTGAGGAAACAAAAACTGCATGTTAACATTTTCGAAAAATCTGTTACATTAACAGGGAATCAAACCACACTACACAATGACTAAAAGCCGGTTGGTGGACTTATTGCGTTTTGGATGACTTTCTGCGCGGACATTTTATAACGCGGACAGCCCAACTAGGATACGGTCGAACTTCGACCTCTGGGCAAACACCAGTATATATAATATGGTGTATTCCCTAATGCTGTAACGCACTATATCCTTTTTAGTAACCGGTTTGTTTACGTAGAAGTCATTTGTTATATAATAAAGTGGCTTTGGCTTGCCTTCTTTGAGGCAGCTTATGGCCAGCTTTATTTGTAAACCACACAGAAATTTTTGCTAACTTAGCGTTGCTTTCTAAAGAACTTGAAATACCTTCCAAGTAGTCAAACCTGTTACTAAAAATCGTCAAATGCTGCGTGACAACATCTAGGAATAAGTACACCATATTTTATATAGTTTCACAAGTGTGACTCTTTAGAAATGATTCAAGTGCTGCCTGCAGTTCATACAAACATATCTTTTAAGTCATCATACCGCTTATTATTACCGATACACTTGTTTTAATATAAAAGCAGCGTAACAGTACGCTAGTTGACTATTATTATTTATATATTAAGGAGTTTTCAAAATATAATATAAGAGGTGACAGAATTTAACAAAATAGATCATTATTAACAAAGTTATGAATGTTTTAAATGTCCTGTTAGACAGAGAGCGCAATACCGCACGACGAACCTATGTGTGACATCACGCCATTTAAAATAATGTTAAATATCGTTTTGAAAGAAAGAGACAGAGATACAATTTTAAAAGCTTGTAATTTCCACATTCTTCATTCGAACATAATGTTGTTTATAAATTGTGTTATCTTATAAAGTCTTTTTTAATATTTTCTTTATGTATATAATGTATTTAATACTAGCCAAGTATCGTATCGTAATTTTTTTTTTTGAGAAATTTATAGATATAAACTGGTGTTATAAATTGATTAATAATTAATTGATCTGTCGTTTTAAAAAACAAAAAAAAAAATTTTTATTCTCCGAAATAAAATTACTTAGTTTGAAATTTTTGATAACTCATAATATCCTTTAAATTATCTATCTTTGTAAATAATTACCTCATTATTTTGCAATACAAAGAAGTGCCAAAACAAGGCTCACATAAGAAGCATGATAACGATTGACGTTAATGGTTATACGTACAGGAAAATCGAACAATAAATTAATCTGAGGAGAATAGTTTTTAATATTTATTATTATTGAAACTAGAATATGTTGTTGCAGATATAATTAAGCCTCTTGATGATTGTCTCTTTTATGGACTGGTTTAAATTCCTCTTCAACAGCATCAAAAACACACCTGCGATCGCCACCACCTGGTACGAATTGATCACAGAAAATAATGTATATCGATAAAAAGTTTGCTCCATCTACCAGAGACAGGAGATCCGTGCTGATAGTCTGAAGGCACGTGATGCACATCAGAATTAACGTGACCGCCGCCACCCTCAGCAACATCCTGCAGTTCAGATAACTTCTATCCATCACTAGCCTTGACACCTGTGCTCTGGTGATGACTTCGAATATGATCAAATTGATGATGTTTAGCGCCAGTTTAAACAGCACATAAACGAAGAAAGCCATTTTAAAATAACTATAATCCAATAGCAAAGAACACGATGCCGGCAGCACTGCCATAGCCAGGGGACTGAGTATGGTAAACAAGTATACTTTCACCCAACTATTGCGAGCCACATTTGAAAACGCAACGATTTTATCATACAAGTTTTTTGTGAAGACATACATCCAGCACAACAACTGGAAGTCGGTGTAGAAAACAAGGAAAAACCTGAAGAAGTAATCTAAAATGGTGTTGGGTACTGACGTGATGAATACGTATTCCATGATCAAGTTGACCAGTCATGACAGTGTCAAGTGCGTCAACAGCAACTCGTCGTACTTTCTCGTCGCCGGCACCAAAACCAGCAGAAACATTTGTACCAAAAGTCCTAAAAAGGACATCGTGATGCCCTATAGCCAGAACACGTTTATTACGAACTCAGCTGTAGCAATGATAGCTGAATTAGGGGTATTAAGTAATTCGGTTTCATTGGTCGACATATTGTCGGTATGCGTCTAAATACGTAAACTGAAGCTGTAACAATGTAAGATGATTTTTATCGTATCGTTATTAGATACCTACTTCATTTCAATCTATCAATCTAATTTTTTCCTCAATATGTACACTACGTAACAAAATATATATTGCAGGTTTTTTGTAGCATTCGCACCCATAACCCATTACAAAAACTAAATGAATGTTTTCGCATATTCTTTATGGTTTTTATTACTTACTTATTTTTTATTAGATTCTAAGTTCTCTTTTACAATAAGCAGGCAAATGAAGCTTAATAAATAAATAAATAATAAATAAATAAATGTTTATTTGGTACCATAAAATTAAAATACAAAGTTAAAACGAAAAAGACAACAAACTTAAAAACAACTAACAAATTATTAAAAACTAAACAAACTATTGGTACCAAAATGGTCTCCGCTCAGTATAAGGTCGTGACGCCAGAGAGAACGTCCCAACCACTGGTATTCTGCGGATGCCAAGTGAGGTTCAGGCGAGTAAGCTCAGCAAACAAACAGTAAATTAACTAATTACATTCACTCATATATTTGCACATTACAAACATTAAAAAAAAAAAAAATTAAAAATGATAATAATATTCAATTGTATTGGGCTTCTGAAATAAACAACATTCTAGATTTAGTTTAGCTTTTGTAATGTCAATAAATAAGACTTGTATTTTACCTTAAAAGTGTGAACTGTTGCAGAATTTCTTATAGGTGGAGGAATATTATTCCAACACTTTGTTGCAGAGTAACGAAAGCTACCTCGAAATGCAGCGGAATTATACGGAGGACATATGAGGAGATCAGTGATTCGCGATTGCCGTTCAGTAAAATTTAATTTTTCAAATAGGTATTGCGGACTTTTATTCTTAATCACGCCGAAAACTAAGGTCGCAAAGTGCATTGCACGCCGTGACTCCATATTCATGAGATCACTTCTATTTAAATACGGAGTCACGTGAGCCCTACGGGGAATCGGAAAACAGTATCTAGCGCAAGAGTTCTGGACTCGCTGAATGAGCCTCTTGGTTCGACCTAAGAGACACCCCCCGATTACTGTATCGGTATAATTTAATTTAGATAAAATTAAAGACTCGCACAGGTGAATACGTAATTCAACGCCTAAATACTGCCTTATTTGATAGAGTACCTTCAACCTGAAGTAACATTGTTTGATAGTGTTAATGACATGATTTTCGAACCTTAAATTACAGTCAATCAGTACCCCCAGATTACTAGCCTCGTTCACTTGATCGATTTTGTCATTTCTTATTTTGATTTGAAATTTACAGGCATTCATCTGTTTTATCTGTTTTTTGGTACCTAAAACCACGAACTTTGTCTTGACCGGGTTCAAAACCAAACCATTTATCTCCGACCAGTCCGCTATTCGTTCCAAGTCATTGTTAATCATTTTTGCGGATGCCTCTGTTTCGCTATGCCTGAAAGATTTATAAATTTGCAGGTCATCAGCGTATAAGTGATATTTACAATTCATGACACAATTCGGTAAATCAGCAGTGTAGAGAACAAAAAGTATTGGACCCAGTATTGATCCCTGCGGTACCCCTTGGCGTACTGCAGAGGTTGCAGAGTATTTTTTTGTACCATTTGGCAAAGCAATCTCCACTCTTTAAAAACTGTTAGTCAGATAGCTTGAAAACCATTTCAGTGTAAGATGGTCAAAACCGTAGTACGTCAGTTTAGCTAAGAGCAAAGATGTATTAATTGTATCAAATGCGCGAGAATAGTCAAGTAAGACTAGGATAGCTCCCTCTCCTACATCTTGCCCCGCTAGTATATCATCGATGACATCAAGACGTGCTGTTGCTGTACTTCTGCCCGATCTGAAACCTGACTGCTTTTGCGGTAAAATGTTGTTCTTATAAAGGAATTCTGCCATCTGCATGCACACCACCTTTTCCACAATTTTTGACAGAAAAGGTAAGATGCTAATCGGTCGCAAATCCTTTAACTCTGTGGGATGATTGACTTTAGGAACTGGTTTTATAATAGATTCCTTCCATATGTCGGGGAAAGTACCAGTTTTGATGGACATGTTAACAATTGCAGTGATGACGCCTAGTGTTCGTGGGAGAGTCAACATAATCATATTTAAGGAAATACCATCCACACCTTGTGCATTCGTCTTGATATTTTTAATTATCTTAAAGACGGTTGCTTCGTCAGTAGGCTCTAAACTAAACACTGAGAGGCTGAATCGATGACAATAAAGATAAGTTAGTTGTGAGATACTAGGAGAAATATTCCCAGGGACTTTAAGAAAATAATCGTTGATCTGGTCTGGGTTAGTTAAATTTCCGGGTAAGCATGTAAGTTTATGTTTGAAATTTACTATATTTAGTTTTAAGTTCTTCCATAGCCTACGTGAATCCTTCATATTATTATTGATAGAATGCTGGAAGAATGCGGATTTTTCATTGTAAATTGCTACCGAAACAATACTCTTTAAATCTTTATAATATTTTTTATGACACTCAAGTTTTGTACAACGGCTTTTGGCGTATGCTTCATCCCTCATTTTCATCATTTCTTTTAAAGTGTCTGTTATCCAAGGATAACTTTGTTCTTTTACGTATGATGTCTTCATCCAAGTCATATGCCGCCTTACAGGTGGAGCACCGCAAGTATTCGGATTTGTGTAGTAAATTCGCACACCCGGCACACTTTTTCGAAGACATATTAAGAGTTTAGATTAATTTAAAAGAAAAATATATCTATAAGCACTTAGTTGCTTTTTGTTATGTCTGTACTATATAAAACAAAATGCACTTTTTACAATATTGTTTTGCGTCACTGATCCACTGTACTTTTAATAAATAACGTTTCCACTTAATAATCAAATTACAGTATAACAAATAATCAAAAAACGAATATATTTTATTGGTTTAAACTATTTAAAATATTTATTTTTACGGAGCTGTCTGTCTACCAAGAATCTCGTCCTACCCTCTGTCTCGTCTTAATAATACATTTTGGTTATCATCTTTAATTTAAAAAACTGTTTGAAAGATATTTTCTGATTTATTTTACTACCTACTCACCTCTGAGTCAATGTTAAAATATTTTAAAATTAAATAAGTATATTTTCAAATTAATACGAACCAATAATTTAAATAAAAACAAATACATATTAAAAACAAGAAACATTTGTATGTGTAGAATTTCAAATCTTTCAATTTCGACAATATTTTCATCTTTTCTTTCTTTCCAAAGACCAACACGAAATGATTAAATCCAATTAATCGTATTATTAATTCTACCATATAACAGATTAGACAAATTAAGTCCAAATCTAAATAGGTATTTCTATTTAGATGGGTAGAATGGATGGATGGAATTATATTCGTATGACCCATGACGGACTAAAAGCGATGATGACAGGAGTCGGCCAATTAAAGTTAACATGCATCAATACAATTAAAATAAATTAAAAAACTGGTTCCAGTCATTTTTACATTGTTTTTCAGTTTGCGGAAATGAGTAAAAATGCCCACTGCGATATCAGTAAGAGTAGCACAAAATTGGTTTATCCGTTTTCAGTCAGGAAATTTTAATATGAAAAAGTGCAGAAAGATCGGCATATTAGTAGTTAATATATTGCTTAAAAAGTGAGCATTGACAGTGCAGTGTGTATTTGAAACAGTCTGGGTAAATATATAAAAAAGCTCGATGTTTGGGTGTCACACAATCATACCGGTATAGAAACCTAATGAACTGCGTACACTAATTTTCACGTTTCGATACTTCTATGATATGGACAGTCAGTGGGATACCATATATTTGAATTACGCGTGTACAACAAATTGCATGAAATCACGTTATCTTTTGAAAAGAGTTTAGTAATCAAAAAATATTCAGTGAAAAGAATTCCGTTATCATGGTAATCTCGTTGGTCATAGTTAAAATTACTATATGTTATTGGCCAATGATTAAAGTACCTACTTCAAATATGTTTAAAACGTGTCGTTATAGCCCAAGCGCAACGAACCTGTCACAAATTTCTCACGCCATAGGGCCATGGTCCGAATCGGGCGTGTACGTGCGAGCACGTTAAGCAGTCGGTCCCGGACGATGTCAATAGATGGCGATCGTTACAATCCCCAACCCGCAGTGGAGCAGCGTGTTGGATTTAAGCTCCAAGCCCTCTTTACCCCGGGGGAGGCCTAAGCCCCTGCAATGGAGTAAAAAAGTGAAATGAGTGAAAATGGGCTAATGAAGTGAAGTGAAGTGAAATATGATTAAACCGCATTTTATGTCAGTGCCATGTTGTTCCATACTTGTTTTTATAATTTGTAAGAAGGTGCCTTAAAGTTAAACATAAAAAAACGTATATACCACGCCTATCTATTCGCGACTGCATTTTAATTTAGTGGTTTGCACTGCATAATCAAATATAATCTCTTGCTATCTCTTTGGGGCACGAGTGTAAGAATACAGTCATATATACTTACTATTCTCAGGTATTCCTTGTGATGCATTATGATAATATTGTCACCCTATGAGCACAAGAACTTACAATGAAGTGACGAAACTAGTAAGTCTCTGTCGTCACCAACAAGTATTAAGAAGCCATCTCTTCTAATGTGCCAAGACTTTGGACTAGTATCAAATACGCACCTTCTGGCTAGTCTACTCGTAGCTGCATCCTGGTATCCAATATCGACCAGTAGAATAAGTTAGAGCGCATGACTAGTACGAGGTTTTCCATTGAACTTTCTTCGATCAGGATGTATTGGGCATCCATTGAAATAGAAATAATATAAAGTAGACACTAGAACACACCCTACGCTCACGCTACCTTACCTGGCACTCTACGTTTAGCACCGACGCTTATTGGAGAACCGGTAGCATAGAGTAATTAAATTTGACAACAGCGTTTGCTTTTAATAGAGTCATAAATGCCATTTCACAATTTAAAAAATGTCAAACGCAATTCCGTGGGGGTGAAGACCGGCGCGCTGGGATTTCGCGGGATTAAAGACCGGCGCACGGGGCCTCGCGGACTAAAACTCGTCATCTTACACCAGCTAGCTAGAGTATGAGTGGTTAGACGGTAAAAGCAGAAGAGGGCTTCCAGTCAATTCCTACTTTTATGATCGGTACCATATTAATTTTAAATAAGGTACAATGATCGAAAATGATGTAGATACTTTGTCCCTCTATTTCCCCTTCCGGTGACTTACTGTCGCCGTATACCTTCATCGCATTAGCGGCTAACGACGGCCGAATAGTTCAGTTGAATAGCACTCGTTATAATCTGATATACTATTGTATTATTCCTACTTCTAAGGGAGTATTGACGTACAAGGCTGTGTCCCCGGGCGCGATTCTAGTATCTCTAACGAGTGGGGCGTCGACCAGGGCGTTCAGCATGATTCGTTCGTTGGTAGACCCAGCGACGATCAGTAACTGCGGTTCTGATTTTTTCAGTGCATTTTGAACTCGCCACGCGTTTCTTGATTACCTCCATGGTTTCCCAAAATGTTAATCCATTTATTTTCGATGTGAGTTTGTATTGTTTTAGTCACTTCGCGTTTCAATCTGCTGTACTCGTGGCCTGGAATATTCCCTTGTGTAAGAGTTTGCCGGTCTTGTTATGTCGATATTAAATGAACAATCTCCAGTGAAAGTTTGTCTCGAGTGCTTGGTTGATGGTGATTTCTATGTGTAGTATCAGTGCCCCGCATGTCTCATCTAAGGTTAAGGCTGTAGACACCCCATTGAGTTCAGTAATGAGATTTTATACGGATTCTAGTCCAAGTTGAGTATATGCTGTCGCATGATCTTTTCGCGGGAAGTTTGATCGACAGGTGAAGCAACTATGGCATGTGTACGTAGATACCCGCGATTGCTATAGTTTATTAGTGTGATTTGCAAACCGATTTAACCGTGCCGTGTGTGTATCTGAATTCTAACATGAATTGGTCCCTGTCTTGATAAGAACTTTAGATGGGTAAGAGTGAGACTAAAATTAAATACAAAAATCGAGGTGGTTAGAAGTCGGTACTACTGTCAATTTTTCTTTTCGTTAATTCAATTATCTCCTAGGAAGTTTATTACGGTATCAAACCAGTATTTTTGATATGTATGCTATGACGTCATCGTACGGGGTGAAAGGAGGGTCAAACATATATTTTAGTGTAGTCGTATATATAATGGTTCTTTTTAACGACATAACTATCATTTTTGTGATTTCCAAACTTCAGGAGCATGAAGGTTTCAAAAGTACAGTTTTTTATGTCGCAATTTTTTTGAAATGCCCGCCGCGCCGGTACGACGAAAAAGAGGTTCATCGAAATCACGTCAAAAATTCATACGTTCACTTGAAAATTAAAAAAAGCGAGAATCGACCATTCCTTCTCCCTTATATCTGAAACTACTGAGCCAAAATATCATTCCACAAGAGAGCTCAGTTTGGAGGATATTACACTTATTATTTTAATTTAATTTAAGAAAAGCTTGAAAAATTACTAGTCCATATTGGAAACAGATTTCTAAATAATTAGAATTGCAATTATAAGCAAAAATTTGGATTGTGAACTAGGTCGTTTTAATTTTGCTTTAAAATTATTTATCTTTCTTTGACACACATTTTGGTTATTATCAAGCAAGGGCAAAAAGTCTTTATTTAGGTGATGTACTTCAGTTTACATTGTTCCTACATACTTTTTAAATTGATGAGCTGTAGGCATATACATAAATAACCTTATTTGTATGTATCACGTTTTTATTAAATATTCAATGTACGCACTTACACATATACTTGGATATAAAATCGTTTTACAATTTTAAATAATTGCCTGATAAATTCTATATTTTTACAAATATGGAGTCATTCTTTAATTAAACATTGATTGGCTTTTTTTAATGGAATAATAATAATAATACCTCAGGCATCCTGCACAGCGCCATCTAGTTCCAAACTTAGTTTTAGTGGAATAAAAAATTATAAGAATACTAGTTTTATTTTCAATATTTGTTTTTACATAGAGCTGTCTAGAGCGGATACTGTATACACATATCTACTGGTATAGATCTGCAGCTTCAGTGCGTGGTCTCACGGTACCTACTCTTCGATCTGGTGTTGTTTTTCTTTGTTCCCGATGGAGAAATATTACAAAGCTTTTAACAACTAAAGCGTGTTATTGTATATACACTTCAGCCTCTTGACGATAGTATCTGTTATGGGTTGATTTAAGTTCCTCTTCATCAGCATCAAGAATACGCCTGTTATCGCCACCACCTGGTATGAGTTGATTATGGAAAATACGTATATCGATAAAAAGTTTTCGCCGTTCGTCAGCGACAGGAGGTCCGTGCAAATGGTCTGGAGGCAAGTGATGCACATCAAAACGAAGGTGACCAGCACGACTTTCAGCGTGGTCCAATAAGTCAGGTTTCTTTTGTCCATTAACAACCTCGACGTTTGTGATTTGATGATGAAGCCGAATATGATCAAGTTGATTAAGTTCAAAGTTAATTTGATTATCACATAAACGTTAAAAGCCATTTTAAAATATCTACTGTCCATTTTTAGAGAACACGTCGCCGGTGGGACTGCCATGGCCAGAGGGCTGACTATGGTGAACAGGTATACCTTCACCCAGCTGGGGTGAGCCGGATTTGGAAACGCCACCGTTTTGTCGTACAAGTTTTTCGTAAAGACAAACATCCAGCATATCAAGAAGAAATCCATGTAGAACACGAAGAAAAACCTTAAGAAATACTCAGGTATTGTGTAAGGTATTGATGTGAGAAATACGTACTCCAGGATCGAGGTGAGACATCGCGACAAAGTCAAGTGTGCCAAAACCTGTTCATCGTACTTTCTTGTTGCGGGTACCACAACGAGTAGAAACAGTTGTAGCAAAAATCCCAAGGTAGATACTATGATGCCCGATAACCAGAACACTTTTATCACTAGTTCAGCGGTAGCACTTATAGAAAAATCAGGTGTATTAAGAAATTCACTCTCATTATTTGACATATTGTAGTGTCCGTCCGAATATATCAAGCTAAGCTAAATTAATGTCACAGATCTTACGTTGTTTTGTCATTCGATGATTCATTTAATTAAAGTATTTGTTTCCTTGAAGCGTTGGTACGTAATAAATAAAAGAAATACATTTTATTAAATGACTCGTATCAGCCCGCGGATTTGCCTTATTAATTATTAATTTTTTGTTTTATTTTTGTAAATTTACCTATTTTTTATATTCTACGGTAAACTTTTGATGCGCATGTGATCCAAAATATTTCTATTTCTCACTACTAGGTATAGTGTAAGTTCTATACTACAATTAAAGTAAGAATACTAAAAACAACAAGTACTTGTAAATTCCAGTTCAATATCTTTTAAATTTTTTTTATTTGAAGGATGATTGCCTAATAAAAATGGTTCAACATGCAACAGATTGCAAGGCTAAATTTACAGACAGTGAGGTAACTATAGCAATGCATAATGCAAAAACGGAAGCTTAAACATTCGACCCACTGTGCATTACTATTTACAAAAAATATACTGCAATTTTATGAGTTGTTTTTTAATTTTTTCCTAGTTAGCGCAGTTTCATCGGATTTTTGAATTATGATTATAACCAAAGTCAATTCTTTTGAATCAAAATAATGCATTCGCGTGAAAATTTAATTCCCATTCATAAGAGTGTATTAAGTATAACTTATATCAACACCTAAGTTAGGCAAAATCTTCATTTCCAGAAATGTTTTATAGGAATTTTATGTGTTGGGAATAACTAAATTTAATTTTAACCTATGAAGAATGGGTGAAAATGTTAAATACAAATACTCTCATTACGAATAGAGACTGTTTTTGGGAGTGTATTATCAGATTTTACGATGTTCATACAAAATGTCGGTAAAAACAAAAGCTAAAAAGCTGCAAATCTGCTGAAATCAACGCTTCCAATTATATTTAATTTCTGTAATTTTTATCATCAAACTAAATTATCAGTAGTAAAGTTGGTTATTTAGTCCAGTTTATATTTATTTGATTTTAATTGTTTGAATTTTGCTCAAATATATTTTTTTAAATAACAGCGACGAAAGACCTCACTTGAAAGATCGTGAAATGCCTAAACTAACGCAGTGCGATTTTTTATTACGGCTCATTACTAATAAAAGACTAGATTTCGTATACAATTAAATTGTACTGAGAGACTACTAAAAATTTTGAAAGTATAAAAAAAATTGTGAGTGATAATGAATGTGAAGAAAAAATAGTTCGCTCAAAATCAAAGAAAGGCCAGTTTGATAAGGTTAGGACAGACCGATTGCGACCAAGATCTTGCAGGTCACGAATATCGTAGGTACACACGACGATGCCGTGCCTTCCACATACAAACGAAGTAAATATAATAAGGTCTCAAATCAATCCTACAGACGTAGACATTACAAACGAACCTAACGTAGCACATCGGCATTTACGGGGCAAAACGGGCCACTCAAATTTGAACCTAATATGAAGGGTAAACTTGTTGGCGTTGCGGCCGATAGGATGTGCCTGTCGTTTTTTTTCTCTTCTTTTAAATTTATATACTTACCTATTATATTATATTACCTATTAAACGACCGCTTAGCCTAGTGGGTAGCGACCCTGCCTACGAAGCTGGAGGTCCCGGGTTCGAATTCCAGGTCGAGTCAGTATTTATCTGTTGAATATTGATACTGGTACCAGGTCTTCGTTGTTATAATAATATGTATGTGTTGTCTTCGCTTGGTACAGTTCCAATCAAACTTTATGGCGGATGTGAACATAGGCACAAGTCGCGTCGCAGTAACCAGTTTTAGGTGTAGCGGGACGTAGTTGAGCAAGGGGTATATGACTATTTTTGCGCAAACACGCTTATAGCGGTGTTTTCCGATCCGCCATAAAGTTTGAGGCGAACTATACCCAAAACACAAGCTAATGCTTTTCTTGGGGCCTAGACATTGTTGTGATGTATGCGGTTATTAAATTAAAAGTTAAATTAGTTTTATTCTAGTTTTAAAATTATCTATGAGACCATGAATAGGTAGTTTATAATCAAATTAGTATTTTATCTGTCTATCCCAGTTTCTACTATTCTAGGGGAATAAGCCATAATATCATAGAGTAGTCAATGCAGGCTTTTTATCATTTTCTGCAAATTTTTCATCAGCAATTCTTAGTGCAGTGGGATAATGGGTATCGGTATATAGTGGTGGTGGTATCCCGTGGTCCCACCACCACGGGTAGGACAAAGCGGTGGGACCATAGGTACAGCACCTTTTTATTAGTTTTATTTTTTGCCGCTCGATATAGAGTTCTGAAGAACTGATTAGAAAGCGGAACGAAAATCATCCTGTGTTGAGTTAATTAATACATCAATAAATACTACAATGTTGTTCATAATTAGGATTTCTAAGAACACGATAACATTCGGCAGTTATAACAATGTTGTTACAAGTCTTTAGTACAATCGCTCAAACAATAGATGCATTAAATAACGTTGAAAACCTTTCAAAGCATTTTGTTATGTGTTAATCGATAATTACCTATCATTACTTTATTGTCGATAACTTCGGTCAAAAACACGAGACGATGAAAGAAAGATAAGTTTTTCAAAAAAGCGCTAGAACGTTTGAATTTTCGAATGAATAATGCACATTTGAAAGCCGAGTAGTAAAGGCGAATATCATTTGAGGCTAAAGTCAAAATTTATGTAACAAATTTATCGCCATCTTCGTGCACCTGCTTACACCCCCACAAATTTAAGTCGGCCTCGTTCCATACTCAAAACTGACCACCACGCTCTCGAAGGCACCATACGCTGCTGTCAAAGGGGCAATAGGTACCTATTACGCCATATTACGCAATTGACCTAAGTCATTATTAAGTAACTATAAGTGTTTCAAATTGAAACATATGACTCTGAAAATCTCGTTTTTTTGAAAATTATTTGTATTATATGATATTTTCAAGAAAGTGCTGTTTTTGAGATATATATATAACATACACATGTGGCAACACCTTTATATGTCACAGGTTGCATTCGATTGTTTTTATTTCAAATAATACCTACCTATTTTCTGTAACATGTTCATGTTTGAAAACTTGCAATTTTCGTGTAACTTTATTTTTGATATTTATTTTCTTAAGAGATAGTTTTTTATTATTTTTAAACAAATAATAGTGTGGGTCAATACTGAATTTGGTTTTTTGTTTTTGTGTTTTTTAACCGATCTCAAAAAAGGAGGAGGTTCTCAATTCGCTGTTATTTAAAAAAAAATTTCGTTACCTCAGAACTCTGTCATTTATGAACCGACAGGAAAAACCCTTTTTTATTTGGGAGGATACGTTTTTGGTCCACTGTCACCAAGTCAAGATCTGATGAAGTTATACCTTCAAATCTTATAGGCACACATAGTGTGTTTGAGCTCTATTTTTTAGTTATTCTGATGTTTTGTTTAAAACAAGACGCATGTATCTATACCCTGATAAAATGCTAAAAGAAAATCTTTGAATTTCTATGCCCCCCCCCCCCCCTGCCCCGCCATTTGATTTACAATTATAATTTGAACTCATTTTTTGAATACCGCGCTCTATAGCTCTATAAGAAATGCTCAAAACCCAATGAAATACAAGGAAATTCGCCGCGACATGTTTTAATATTGTAAATGTTTGAGGCTCCATTCTAAAGATAAACAACGGAAGTGAATCAAGTAAAATGACGGAGAGGCATGTTATCTATGACACGTTGAAATGTTAAGAAAGTGCAGGAAAAATTACGTCAACTGAATGCGCGAAATAAAACGTAAAATGAATTTACGTAAAACATTTCCAATGCTTCCCAAATGTGCAAATCGTATTATTATTATTTTTTGAAGATTTTCTTTATATACTCCATTAATATTTTTTTTTATTAGTTAGTGAAATAAATAGAATTTTCATTTGTTTTATTAATGACCAACAACGGCCGTCAGCGATTATATTCGGGTGGTTTTCATGATTTCTACAGTTTATACAATATCGAAAGTTTATACAGTAACCTCAAATATTTTTGGAATGAAAAGAATAAATGTTTCAGCCGTTTCTGAGATTAGCTTGGACAAACGGACAGACACTACGATTTTTATATGTATAAACAGTTGGAATTGAATGTAAATTGTTTTTATCAACACTAATATTGCATTATTGTGAGTTCTGAAAAATCCCCGGTACTGAAAAATACCCCACGAAACAGCTTAATGCGGGTTGTGACTGTTTCCACCCCTGAAATAAGTATGAATTGAAACCAAAATTTGCAGAGTCATTAATAAAGGATGTCCCTAGAGCGCGCGGTAGGTTTTTATATATCTTTGTTAACAATTTTTTTTTAATTCATTCACTGTTATAATATATTCAGAAAACTCTTTCATATAAAATAATTTAAAAGAATTAGTCAACTTGCTTATTATCGAATCAATAAGACGAATACTCTGAAAAGGAACGAAATTAAATATTATTGAATAAATAAATTAATAATTTAAATTAATAATTAAATGGTAAGCCTTTTTTGCGCTCACCGTCAAACCATTCTTACTCTAGCTAGCTGGTGTACCCGTTTGGTGAGATAGCGAGTTTCAGTTCGGTTTCAGTCCGCCAGGTCCCCTCAGGCAGGCCTTCACCTCCGCGAAATTGCGTTTGAAAGTTTCGATACTGTGAAGTGACATTTCTGATTCTATTAAAAACAAACGCTGCTCTCAAATTTATTTACTCTATGTATATACGTAGGTATGTCACTTCCACAATCAAAACGAATTTAAAGGTCACCTCATATGTTAAAATCCAACAAGCCGTTTAGGTCACAAAGTGTGCCAAAGAAATATACATGCATACATAAATACCTACATACATGCACTCGAAAAACATTACCCTCTGCGATCGGGTAAAAAAGATTTATTTTTTTAAATATACGACAAAAGGTAGATAAAAAACAATTTTTCTTTTTAATTCGTTTCTAATTTGGTAAAAGCTTTTATTTTTTATTAATTAGGTTTATTTTATTGATTGTATTTATGACGATAAAAATAGAAATAAATTGTTTGAAGACAATTAAAAATCGTTGAATCGATATACTTTTAAGTTTTACAATATGTACTTAATGTCATGCATATGCAATATGCTTTGGAGCGAAACGGTGTGCAATTTTAAGGTGTTCGCTGTAGTAAAAGCATTCGATCGTTCACTCGGCAGCCTGAATTAAAGACGAGCGGAGAAAAATCATAATTCAAAAATATGGACAGGATAAAATTTTCCGTGAACGGCATTCATTGTTCAGGTAATTTATATTTTTTTATTTATAATAATTTATAATAATTCACTATAAAATCGCTTTTAAGTTGCCGATAATAATAACGTTTATAACGTATGGCTTATGATTCAAATTATTGAACATTATATTGCATTTATGTGAAAATAAATTGTTATTTTATTTAAAATAAGATGGAAATAAGTATATCGGTATCAGAATTGTTTATAGTTTATGGAGTATTTTGAAAAGTCGTAGTTTTAATCAGGAAAGCGGAACGTTGTGATCGACAGTTTGCAAACTTTTAAATTGTCAAAATTAACAATATTATAGTGAAATGTAAAATGATATGGCGTTACCTACGGTGACAAGAGAAACTGAATTTTAAAAAAAAACAGTGAAAATAGGAAAAATGAATGAATGATAAAATTAATACATTTTGCTGTACATTAACTACCACGATATCATAAATTCAATTTACTAACACAAGCACTAACAGTAATTAATTGAGACTTACGTACTTAGGTTAAGTTTTTACAGAAATAAATTTATCTTATTTACATTTTATTATTTACTTACATTTACAATTTGAAAAATAAAGGGAAAAAATTTAGACTGATTTTCAAGAAAATTAATTACTCTGCAGAAAATGGATTGTTTAAAATTGTATCATAAACAAAGTTAAAAACTTTTTTATACTAAGTTTTCACCCACTTATTGAAATTACAATTAATGTACTACAAAAATAAAAACGCTTCGTAAAATTAAAAGAACAAGAACCGGAAATAAACTCTTCCCTATTTCATTTAAAATAACATCAACCTTCCGCATACGCGGTAAAAAATTAAACGTGCCGTTTATCGTTAATCCGTTACCGTTACCGTTAATCTTATTTGTAATTAACATGTTTAAATAAGATCTAGGCACAAGAATTTAATTTGCAATAAAAAATATGAAAATAACAATCATAATGTCTCACATTTTTCAGCATATTAGCACAACTTTCGCATGGTGCATCACATTTCTCGCAGGCATTGTGCCGGATAATTGATGCTACAATATTACTTTCTTTAAAGTATGCCAGCGATCTTCGACCTTTTATTTATAAGTGCCAAATGAAAAATATTTAATTTTTCAGTGAGCCACAAGTGCCGAGAACTGAGTACAAAAATTAATATAGTAAAAAAAGATGTATTCAATCAAAGTCTAACAAAAATATTGGTTTTGGCTACGAATACAAATTAGTATGTAGCCAGGTTTTCACTAATTCACCAATATTCACCTCTCTCCTTGAACAATCGATTTTTAACATATTTTCCAGGTGAAAGTCAGAGAGACGGTTCCAATATTTATTTTTTGCGTATTATTTTTTGTCATTGAAAATGACTATCACATCCATTTCACGGGAGACGCATTTTTAGCCATAACTCTGAGGGTATATAGTCTAGCTAAGATTTTAAGGTCTTAAAAAATCAATAATTTAGTTGCGCATCGTATGACACCAAAATTTTGGAAATCAGTTTGGAAGTTTTCGAAAAAAATTGGAAAATGTAAAAAAAATCGGGATTTTTTCGGATTTTTTTTACTAAATCCAAATTATTTCGAGAACGGGGACCGATATCGAAAATTAAAAAAAATAGTATCTCGGCCATTAACGTAGCTACGGTTTGAGACCAAGTTTTTGGAAATCGGTTGGTAATTGTAAGAGAAATTATTTCCGAAAGATGAGATTTTTTGGTCGATCGCTGGTGTTTGTGGATGTAAGTTACTATATTTCAGAGGGATCACTTCAAAGTGTTGTACAAAAGGTTAGAGGGCGTCGGTAGCTACAGTTTGAGACCAAAATTTTGGATATCGGTTGGAAATCGAACAAGAAATTTGACATCACATGTTAGATTTTATGGACGATCGGGAACTTGTTAACATTACGGTCATCGCCTTTCGGCCTGTATTCGTTCGAATGCTTCATTATCGAGTTTAAGGATATCAGAGGCTGCAGTTTAAATCGTGGCAATGAAATAAAATAATCTGTGAAAATCGGATTTGAGTAGGTTCATTTTCAATGAAACCGATGGTTGCAGGGACTGCAAGATCTGTGAATTTTTTAATATGAAGCGTCACAGTTATATGTTGAACCATAAACGCTCAAAATGAAAAAGCACAGTCTTTTGTAGTTTTCAAATTCTCTAGGACCATTTTCCAGAATTCTATGTATTCATTGCTGACTCTTTTTACCATGAAGAAAGCTTTATATATAAAAGAGTCATTACCTTCACTTTGTTATAATAGTCTAAGGTTACAACATAATACGAGAAGGGTCGCATGCGACCCGCGTTTTGAAGTGAAGACCAATGCTTTAAATTATCTATAGATTTAATTTATACCTCTAAAACTTAAGTGAACATATTAATTATAATAGTACAGCTATATGCCACCTATGTCCCACTGTAAATTGTTGTATAATAGTTATTATACCACAGTTGGTCCGGAAGTGGATTCGGACAAGATGCTAGTGGACTACATCCGGATGGATTTGAATTTAACTGGAACAAAGTACATGTGTAGAGAGGCTGGCTGCGGTTCATGTATTGTAGCTGTGACTGCTCCAGATCCTCAAACTGGTGTTATAAAAACATTTTCTGTTAATTCCGTAAGAATGTTTATTATTAATAATAATAATGATATTAACTAGTCCGAGCGGCGACGGTAAGAAAGTGTAGCATATTTGTGAAAAGATGTAACTTTAAGTACCTATGTGTAATTTATCGTGTCTCTCGAAGCGGTACCCCATGGAAAGTTTAATCCGTCGACGGGTTGCCCATATTGCCTTAAAAAAGTTTGCTAGGTATTGCGGTGTAGGTAAATGATAAAAATTAATAATAGATTTTAACTTTAATTTGGCATTACCTCTTTGGCTTTAACTCTATGAAAAGAATAACCAAATGTAAAATAAAATTTTGGTTTCCAATCTTTGTAATCTACGATTTGATATACCTAGAGCAGCTATATCTTTTAGAGATCACTACATTTTGAAACCAAAGTTTTAAAACCCAGAAGCTAACAGTGTTCACTAATACCAAGTTTAATTGTATTCTGTTTGAGCCTAAGCTTTCTTGGTTGAAGTATATATACTAAGATCGTTGGTTTTTGAGACATTCCGTATATAGTGCTCTAAATAAAACTTGATCAGACGTATAGGCTTTGCAGACTTTACACCTTATATAGGGCTTTCCACATATTTTTTTTTATTTAACTACTCTACTCCGAGTTAAAGCATAAAATTAATGAACCCAAATTAAAGCTGAAATTCTCTAATAACAAGAAAAATAAGTTGCCATATTTAATCACAATATCTAGCTACACCAGGGACAACTTGCAAGTTCACGTTTTCAATGGTATGCCAATGCGAATGATTAACAGTTTCATTCTTTATCAAATGATCTCCATTTTCTACTGTCGCCCCTCGGACTATAGCATATTACAGACGTTCACGGAAACATTTGCTTTATTTTATTTTTATGATTTAAAACAGTGCATGGTGTCAGTGCCGTCATGCAAGGATTGGGCCATAACAACGGTTGAAGGCATCGGAGACAGAGCTAAGGGTTACCATCCAATACAAAAAACTTTAGCTGAATATAACGGTTCTCAATGCGGATTCTGTTCCCCTGGATGGGTAATGGCAATGTATAGGTGAGCTACTATTATTTATATAACGCGTATTAAAAATAAGAATAGCTGTACAATACAAACAAATTGAAATGACACACAGTAAATCCAGAATATAAGAAAAATAATACCTGGAACATTCCACACAGCGCCATCTAATCACAAAGCAAGCAGCAGTCGTAAGCAAGTATTATGCTTGACAATGCTTGTATTATAGGTACTAACTACTAAATAACTGATATACATATGTAATTAAATATTTTTTTAATGATATATGTATAACACAGTTATTTTACCCCCCAACAAAGAGCAAATAGACATGTTCATGCACATAAACATTTGTCCCGGGCGGGGATCGAACCCGCAATGCACTCAACAAAGCTTTATTATTTATTTATAATATTTAAAACGAAAACATTTTGAATATGCGGATTACGTTCGCCAGGATGGGTAATTGCGGTGTTACAGGTCGGTATAAAATAAATGTTTACGAGTCAATACGAAATAAAAAACAGTTATGTGTCAGAATAAACATTAATTCCTTAAAAACAGGCATTGCATGAACAGATATTGCATGACGGCTGATACATGGTTAACCATCCATGACGCGACGGAGACGGTAAAATAGCGTTTAGTTGAGGTTGTGCGTTTCTGCGTTTTTATTGGGCAATTATAATAGTCGGCAATTATTTTTTTTAAATATTTTATAATGATGAATTTACTAAACTACTTGTGAAATTTAGTTTTGCAAGAAAGAACAAAAATAATATTGATAGCTTATTTTTTACATGTAATCTTATATTATATATCTATGAAGTGTGCTTTGATGTCTATATTTTAATTAATTACACAATTTTTTTATTTATACTATATTTGTTTCTTTATATCTATTTGCTTTTATTTTTTACGATAATTTGACTAATCCCTTCGCTGAAACGGTGAAATTTTCTTTTTTTCGTTTTAATTAAATAGGTAATTGACGTGACGCTGGCACAAATGTGTGTCTATCGGTACGTACAATTGCCATTATGAAAATAAAATAAAATAATTTTTTTAACTGATATATATTTTATTTTAAATTCGAAAGATTATTTCATATTTTCGTAAGAAATATAATTTTTTCAATTTCGGTCAAGTGTCATATTGCTAAAAATAAATTTACAAACATTACAAATGAATGGTCTATTGTGCTTAGCTATGTTTTATGCTTTAATTATACAATGTCTGGATAGAGAGTTATCATCAAAAAGTAGATAAAAATATCACCTAACAGTTTGGTTATAATTCACGCAAACAAAAACGGTTTGTACATTAGTATGGCGTACTAAGAGTATGTGGTTCGTTCAGTCACTCACACAAATAAATGAAAATTAGCCTGTTATTTCTGTGGATATTGCATTGCGAAGGTCTATCCAGACATTATAATGAAAGTAAATATGTAAAGCGTAAATGTGCTGCTACGCTTAGGATGTTTTTATTTTTATTTACATTGTTACCAATTAGATGAGTGGTTAGAGACTCCAACGGCGAACCCAAGGGTCGCGGATTCGATTCCTGCCCAGGACAAATATTTGTATGCCTGAACATGTCTATTTGTTCCATGTCTGGGTGTAAAAATATCTATAGTATATGTGGATATTATAAACAATATTTAAGTATGTATATCAGTTGTGTGGTACCCATAACATAAGCTTTGTTTATTTCGAGACTAGATAGCGCTGTGTGGGATCACACAGCGCTATCTAGTCTCGAAATGAACAAAGCTTATATTATCCTAGGTAATATTAATATTATTCTATTAAATTCAATCCACATATTTTATATAGATATAGAAAAGCATTTTGTAACTGTAGATTTATTAAATTAATTTTAAAAAATAACACAAAATAAAAACACGACGTTTAGAAATGAATGTCACAAGAACATGAAGTTTATTGTTTAAGTTTACTGCCGGACGAATATATACTTAAGTTAACAAAATCCCTGGTCACATTTTATCATACTTAGCATTTACACTGAACTGGATAAAAAAGAAGAGAATAAATAATATTAATGATGTGTAACTTTTAGTCTTCTCGAGAGTAAACATTATGATCTGACCGAGAAGGAAGTAGAAGATTCATTTGGAAGTAATGTATGCAGATGTACAGGTTATAGGCCCATATTAGATGCTTTTAAATCTTTCGCTAAAGAGCCTCATAAGCAAAGAGATATAGAAGATTTGGAACTTTGCTCTAAAACTGGACAAATATGTATAAATCCTTGTGGTAAAAAATCAAAAGGTGATGGATGGTGTTTCGTTGAAGAAACTGAACAAAAAGTACTGGAGATACATTTAAAAGATGGTCGAAAATGGTTCAGGGTTAACAGAATAATGGAAATATTTGATGTTTTGAATCGAGAAGGTTATGATTCGTATATGCTAGTCGCTGGTAATACAGGAAAAGGTAATTTTCATAATTATTGCTAAATATAAATAAAGACTTGAAACAGGTCGCGGAAAAAGTTCTTTCGGATATTTTATTTGTACCTATAACGACCGAATGTACGACCGAAACTTTTAAAGTTATGTGTCAATAAAAAATTTAATTAATAATAAGTAAAAAACTATATAATGTAATATCTATTTTATCATTTTAATAAGTAAAGCGTGTCATAAAACTATCGTAAAATTTATAAAGAATCCTCTTTCTAATACAAAACTGTTTTAATTTTGGCTTTCAACAAAATTCGCTAACACATAAATAATTAAACCGGAAATTGTGAACTTTAAAAACTAAAACTGTTTTATATTGAAAGTATATATATTTGCAAATTAAATTTTATTATCCGTTTTACTTATTGAAATTGTAAAATAATTATAGCAACATGTAGTTTTTACTTCTGGTATAATAAATATTTTAGGAAAATATGCCGTATCGTTTAACATTAAATTATATTTCTTGGACCCATTACCGATTTGTCGCTGTCTTGTAAGTAGTGCATGATTGCTATTGCTGTACAAATTTTTGGTCTGTCAGCTAAAAACTTGCGACATATTCTGTTGATTATTGATGTCAATTTAACTCTAATCAAAGCGTCCCGAAGTGACTAAAACAGGTCAAAATTTGAAGAAATAAAGCCAACATGGTAGAAGTATCATCACTTTCCAATCACGCTATCTCAATTTTGGCCAATGGCTTAGTTGTTTAACAGCTCAAGCTGTTTTGTCTCAATTTCTTCCTTCAACTATATTAATTGTTGACAGTAGAGGCCAAAATCGACAGTTTATACTAACAGTAAAAATCATAAAGAAAGACATCTTACTAATTCCACCATATACCATCACATTGTTTTATATTTAACCGGTTTTGCCACGGTTTGTAGAGATTGTCCGTATTTCGACCCAAATCTATTTCGAAAGTTCTATTCGTAAGTAAGCCACTCCTCGTCACTCGTGATTGATCTGTTAAAAAAGCGAACAATTTTAACTTCTACTTTTGTGGTAGTCAAAAATAATTCGCTTTCCACTGATTCCGCCCGACTCATACGACATAGAAAGAAAATGTACACGCGTTTCCGATTTGTGATCCTAGGGGGAATCTTCAGGGTGACTGGATGGAATAAGTCCTTTTTTTAGTCTTACCATTTTTGTTATTGTTCACTTTTTGTGCTGTCAGTTGATAACGTATGTTTTCCTTTTTCTACTATGTATCTATAAGTGACAACCTGTTATTGGCCTTTTGTAGCTATTATGTATATCAATAAGTTAATTGTGCTGTTGATTTCCATACAAATAAAATAAAATAAAAATTATTTTTAGCATTAGCATTAATATGCATATTTTATTTATTTTCATTAAAGAACACATATTTTCTTTTTCCGCAAACATGGAACGATCGTTTCTTTTCCTATTAGTTTATTTAAATAATTTTTCCGTGAGATATAAATATTTTTGTTACTGAAAATTGTATATACTTTGTATTGAAAACAATTTAATTTTGGAACAGGTGCTTATCCAATATTCGCCTATCCTCGTGTTCTAATCGACATAAGCGGTGTACAAGAATTGAAAATACAACTGATGGACCAAAATCTGGTAGTGGGATCTGGTACAACGTTGACTGATGTTCTTAAACTTTTTGATAATATCGCTAAAACACATTACGAATTTTCGTATCTACAGAAACTATATGACCACATAAGCTTAGTAGCTCATATACCTGTTAGAAACGTAAGTATTAGACTTCTACCGTTTTCATTTCAGGATTCAAAGTTAATTATTGTTTGGTTTATATTGGTGTTTGGTGTCGTGATAGCCGCGTTGGGGGTTGGCCGGCTCTTGTTTAGAAGATCATGGTTCGAATCCCAGAAAAACGGGCGCTTACCAATGAGTTTTTTCTGACTTAAGTCATAACTATCACTGACACTGTGCCTAGAAGAGCACGTTAAGCCGTCGGTGTCGGTTGCCATCAATAGATGGCCATCGTTAAAATCCACCAACCCGCACTGGAGTAACATGATGGATTAAGCTCCAAGCACCTTCATCCCAATGGGAGGCTTAAGCACCTGCAGTGAAGCATAATGGGCTGATATGGATGTATTGTTTGCGTTTATTATTATTTCATTAACATTTCATAAATTATCATTTTAAGAAGGTAAGTAGGTACACTTTAAGTTCAAAAGCTTTGTACATCATCTACACATTTCCGTAGAGGTATTTATAAAACAATAGGTTTTGCCAAATTGGTATTAGTACCTGGGACATCCCACACAGCGCCATCTAGTCCCAAAGTAAGCAGAGCTTGTATTATGGATACTATAGACAACTAGTATACATTCTTAAATATTCTTTACAATATATGCATATATTTCACACAAATATTTGTCCCGGGCAGGAATCGAACCCGTAACCTTTGGCTCTGCCGTTAAGGTTTCTAACCACTCAACTAAATCGGTCAGTTTCTAAAAAAATATTTCATATGCGATTTTTATTTCAGATCGGCACTTTAGCTGGCAATTTGATGGTTAAATACAGACATCGCGAATTTTCTTCAGATATATATCTTTTGTTTGAAACTATTGGTGCGACATTAACTATAGGTACGCAAGTTATTCTTAACATCAAAATATAATATTGTTTTATAATCTTCATCGATGTATTTTGAGTAAACTTGACACTATAAGGAGTTCGTCAACAAATCTTATATACTTCAAAATCATAGAGTAAAGAAATTTTGCAACACCGTTTGTTTCAAAATACACGCGATGAATTTTTTTGTATGTATAGCTAGGCATACGAAGTGCCGAGGAAGTGCAATTTAAACTAAAAGATTAAAATGTTAACAACATTTTATTGAAAAAAATAATTAATCTTATTTATTTTTGTATTTAAATAAAAGTATAAAAATGCGACCCTCATTCGAATTTTAAAACATTTTTTATTGATGATTTCTTGCTCATATTTATCCTAGTACTTTTTATTTTCAAGTACCCAAACTTTTCTGAGCTCGCTACACTTTGGACCTATAAAATTAGAAATATGGTAGTGATTGTACGTAAATAAATGGATAAATAATCCGGGAGCCCGTACCTAAAATAGTTACGGATGTCAAAATCTAAATAATCGGTGATAGCACTTACAGAGCTTACTCACGTACTCATTTGTGGTCAGTGAACTGGATATGGCTGCGTTTGAGAGCGGCGCCCTTACGAATATTAAAAATATATACCATTTTCTAAAATCTCATTTTTTATACTGCTATTTTTCACGTATGAAAAGGGTATTGTACCAGCTAGTCAGCCATATCTTGGTGTTAGTATATAGTAACACACAACTATTTCATAAAAACTTGCACTACTTCCATACTTATGAATACCATTTTCAGTCATACTTGAAGCCATCTTGGGTCCATTGCTGTGATTTGTGTTCCCGATACCTCAGTATTTATTCTGCGTTAATCAAAGTTGGCTGAAAGTCTTGATATTACTTTCGAGATACATTTTTGCACTTTTTATGTTAGCTACTGTTTCAAAGTTTGTAACCCAAAAGTAATATTTTATACACTAACGTTTCATTTCCTTTTCTGTGGTGTGTTATTTAAATTAGTAGCATAAACAGATTCAGAGATAATAACAATTATTCATGTCACAGTCAAAATATTTTCTTAAAAATGAACTCAACTGCGAATGAAATTTCTCCTTCGGTACTGTGATTAGGCAACCTTGCTTGTTCGATCGACATAAGGACCACATCTAACGTCCAATACGTAAAGAGATATACGAGAGATTAAACTTTCATTAAATACCTCCCCACTGCTTTTCGTCCATGTAAGATACAAAATTTTATTCCATGTCAAAAATTGCGTTTGAGAAAGCTGCGCTTTAATGTACACATATCCTGCTGAGTGACTGTCAGTAAGTGAAAGAGTTCTGTTAGAATCTTGTGACATTTTCGGTCACGGACTTCCCGTTTAACTGTTACATATTTGTTTTACAGTCGATCATTTAGGTGCATCCTTAGAATTGACGCCTGAGGATTTCCTGAAAGTCGATATGACGGACAAGGTGATCGTTAATGTGAAATTGCCACCGCTTTCGCAGGACTATATGTTTTACAGTTATAAGGTATTAACAAACAAAGATAACTAGCTAAATATTCCTTGATAGCATCCAGGCCGTATATATAATCAGATACAATCAGGCAACAAAGTTATTTGCACACAGAATAGGTTTAAATAATATGTTTCAATACATTTGCTATTAATACGGCCATTGTGACATCGAAACTTAGATGGTAATGTTGTATTTTCCACCAATCATAAACGAGCGTTTTGTTTGTAACGCATGCGTAAAGCGCGAAAAGCAGCCGTTCCCACTATTATTACATTTGAAGTACCATCTACATAATTTTATTCGTAAATGTATTGAAAAACGTCGTATGATGCTCGTACTCAGTAAACTGGCTATTATAGTCATTAGTTTATTGTAAGTACTCGGCTTCGCTTCGTGCCTATAAATACCTAGACTATAATATCCAGCTCACCCTACTTGCATAATAATGTTCTATTAACACAGTGTATTCATTATTATTATTATACTGGCTGTTTGAGTATGGAACGGAATTTGTGTTTAATTCTGGGATTAAAAATCCTTTTTAAATATTCTATATTTGCAGTTAATGGCCCGCTCTCAGACGGCACACGCAGAAGTGAACTGTGGTCTTCTGTTTTATATGGACCGTGATCACAATGTTGTTCTGTCAGCGAGGATCGTATTTGGCGGTCTATCACCGAAATTCACGCATGCGCGTAACACTGAGAATTTTTTAGTTGGAAAGAAATTGTTCGATGAACAGGTGTTGCAGAAAGCATTGAAATCACTTGAAAAGGAATTAATCGTTGAAGAGATAGAAGCTGAACCTTCACCAGAATATCGAAAGAAGACAGCTCTAGGTATTTTTTATAAAGTAAGTGTTTTTAGAATTGAAAATCCATATAATTGTGTGAGAAGATAAAAAAAGAAAATAGGTTTTGTTTGAAATCCATTATTTGACGAGATGAAAAAAATTTCAACATTAGTGAAATTCAAAGAAAATTGTACCCGAAATTAATTTTAAGTTAATAAAGCTTTGAAAAAGCACCGTCCAGTCGTCTGTGAAAGACACAAAATATAATTAATATGTATTGTGTATATTTTCTCTTACCATTTTTAATAATATTCTACAAAAATACTGTTTAAGTGATTTCTATCACCCACTGAGTTGAGATGAGGTTCCAATTCCTTTGTTAAAATAATGTTATATTAATAATAAATTAATAATAAAGTGCTTTTTTCTGATACTTTTTTCAGGGCATCTTAAATCTTTGCCCAGAAAAATTAATAAATCCCCGTTATCGCTCAGGGGCGGTCGATTTCAAACAAAGCCGTCCACTTTCAAAAGGGAAACAAGTTTATGATACAAATCCAAATTTATGGCCGCACAATGAGCCAATGCCTAAAATAGAAGCTTTGATTCAATGTGCTGGAGAAGCGCCTTATAGCAACGATGAGCCTTCTACCAACAATGAAGTCTTCGCTGCATTCGTTAGAACAACTGTCAGCAAAGGAGAAATCGATAAAATAGATGCATCCGATGCGTTGGTAAATATCATAAATTATAAAATTGTATGTTTACATTAAAGAATGGCTAATAAGAAAATTAACTACAAAATAAATAATGCAATAAAAAACACGAGATAATAAAGCTTGGAACGACACTTGTACTTAAGTGAGAATTCAATTTTAAGTCCCACCACAGATATTAATATTTTTACATGTTCAAAAAAAGTTAAAAGATGATCATTAGGTAAAGATTATTTTATTTAATTTTATTATTGAAAATTTTCAGAAACTACCAGGTGTATTAAAATTTTACACAGCTAAAGATATACCTGGAATAAATTCTTTTCAATCGATAAGGACTACGTTTATTTACGCGCCAGAAGAAGTACTTTGCAGTGGAATAGTTAGACACTACGACCAGGCTTTAGGTATAATTGTGGCAGAAACAGAAACGTTGGCTAATAGAGCAGCTAAATTGGTCAAAGTAATATATAAAAACACGAATCAAAGAGCAATTTACACAATCAATGAAGCTAAAACCGAGCCAGGCAGGGTGACGTTGCTGTTTGAGTTTCCCCCATTGGGACGGGGTTTGAATGTACGAAAAGTTATTAAAGGTAGTAACAATATTTTCGGCCAGTACCATTTCTCGATGGAGCCACAGACTTGCGTCTCTTTGCCGAGTGAGAATGGTGTCCATGTGTATGCTTCCACGCAATGGTTGTCCTCATCACAAATGTCTATTGCTGAAGTGTTGAATATTAGCGACAATAGGTGAGATTTTTTTTCGTAAGGTCATCACCGTTACCGTACCATACCATCAGCCCATTAATGCCTCCTGCAGGGGCTTAGGCCTCCCGTCATGATGAGGGGGCTAAGAGCTAAATCCAGCACGCTGCTACAGTGCGGGTTGGTGGATTCTTAACCACTGCCATCTGTTGATGGCAGCCGGGATCGATGGCTTAACGTACTCTCCGAGGCACTGAGTCAGTGATAGTTATGTACATAAGTTAGGAAAAAGTCATTACATACCACGGGATTTACCACTGATGCGAATCCTTAATTTTGCAAATTTTGTAACTCGGTATGTTAAGTTTAGCCAATAAAAATACAGTGACGTACTTAAAATCTTTTTCTAGTCACTTTGCTAGTTTCGGTTCGATATATTTATAAATATCATTCAAATAAAAAATGAAACATAATTTAAATTTTCAATATTTTAATAGAACTATCTAAACCTCTGTCTAAATAAATTCATTTTTTTTAAAGTAGATTTTGGTTATATCTAGGGAATTCTCTAGTACCTACTTGTTAAACTTTAAGGGCCCACCTCGTCGAACAAGAAGACTCGACAGAGTGTGGGCTAAGAGTGTCAACAGTAGTACGGAGGGAATCGAATTACAATAGATTTTAGGGCTTTAAAAAAATTCAGTCCATTCCATCCCCGCCCGCAGCAAGAGCCGTTCGTAGAGTTCGTGCTTCGTGTCGCTCTGTGCTCTATATATATATATTTTATTTTTTAAATGTTTTATTCGTTACTGGTTGTTACGAATTCTTGTTCTGTGACAATGCAATAAGGCACACATAAACATGCAAGTCTGTCCAGGCGGATCTGTCAAATTCAAATCAAATTAAATTAGACGTCATCTTTTATTCACATAATTATCTGGAACCAAACAATAGCGTCGAGGAAGATTTGATAATCCATGTCAGAGGTTGCCTATGTATTAATTAGTTTAGAGGTTGACATAAAAGTCTGATGATTAATTACAAAATTATCGAATATCTGTCGGGTTTTTAAGACAAAAAAATAATAAAATATTTTAAAATTTAATAAACTATTTAAAACTATTCATTTCATTATTGATTTTGACCGTGGTCATCATGTAACTTTGGTAGTTACCAATTTTCGATATGAGAAGTTAGTAAAATTATTAAATTTTATATTCGAAGGTTTGGACGTCATAACGCTTTCCAGACATCTTTCAAATTAAAATCAGTACTTGTTTCATATTGAACTTTTGATGCACAGAACTTACGATGGAGAAATGTCACCAACTGATGTCCGAAATGAGCAATAAATACAGTTTCAGCTAGTATTCCATTCCATTTAATTCCATCAGCCCTTTTTATACCCCACTGCAGAGGCTTAGGCCTCCCCTCAAGATGAGGGGCTTAGAGCTTAAATCCACCACACTGCTCCAATGCGGGTTGGCGGATGGTTACGACCGCCATCTATTGACAGCGACCGCGACCGACTGCTTAACGTGCTCTCCGAGGCACGGAGTCAGTGGTAGTTAATGTACCTACTTAAGTCAGAAATAACTCATTGGTACGCGCCCGGAATCGAACCACGGCCACATGGCCTTATAGATTTGAAACAGGTTCGCTGCGCTTGGGCTATCACGAGACAGCTAGTATACAATCTGTATAAACGGCGTGTACTATTGTTGGTTGACATACAAATTTTGTTTAGAGTAAATGTAAGTGTGAAAAGATTGGGTGGCGCCTACGGCTGCAAAATATCGAGAAATAATCAAATATCCACTGCATGCAGTCTCGTCACTTACCTCATGAACAGGCCTTGTCGTTTTGTGATGTCTATACAAGCTATGATGAGTATATTGGGGAAGAGATTGCCGAGCACGAACGATTTTGAGGTACGTCCTTTTATTAATTTCATTCCACTATGACTAAAAAAAAAACCCAACTTATATGTATAACTGCTTAGGCTGAATTGAGTATATTCTGGGATAGAACACACACTACTTGATTCGTTTATCCAACACCAAGTAATTAATACGAGAGAATCTGTAAATGCGACTCTAACTCGCACACCAAGGGTTTGTACCACCAAATAATATATTTATGTAAGTTTTAAATCCCAAAAATATAATTCTATGTTATATATCTACAATTTAACAACAATAATAATAATAATAACAGTAGACTGTGTCGTAAGGCATGGTGGTAATAATGTTTCTCTAGGTGGTTTCTCTAGATTTTTTACTTGTTCTGTAAAACTCTTCTTCTTGCCGAGCTTAATTCTAGGTCAAAGGGAAAGTACTTACCCTGTAATTTTGATTTATTTGCGAGTATCAAAATATATAGTATAAATGGCCATATTTTTTGATTGCGGTGACTTAGAAGATTGATTTTTTTACGACTCCAAGGAATCGTGGACCTAAATGTTTGATATTAATTTCAACTTGATACCTCAACGTTTTCTTATAAAAAATGAACTTGACAGACAAATATTTAGACAGATTGACAACAATTTGTACTCATAAGGGTTTTTCCTTTTGAGGTGTGGAACCCTAAAAAAACGCACATAATATTAATCAAATTTTAATAATACATATGCATTGATACCACATTGGACGTATTAATAATGATTTGTCTTTTTGTAAGAAGAATGAAAAGACAATATTTTTTAAGGTAATTGAAGTAATGATGTTTCTAATTAGGTTGGTGTTGATGATAAGGGTGAAATTCAATATCTGGAATATAACTTATACGATGACAACGGTTGTATCGTTAATGAACCACTCCTAGCGTTCGCACTCACAGCGATCAAGAACTGCTACGATAGAAATCGCTGGCATTTCAGAGCTTTTAATGCGACAACTGATACTGCTTCTAATAGTTGGTGCAGAGCTCCAGGTCAGTTTTGAAGGCATTCATAATTCACTACCCTTTTTTAAAATGATACCAATATATATTAAAATACAATGTGTACCATAAAATTTAGTGTTGCCTTGCTGTCTACAGTTAGTGGACGTAGATAGTGGTATTTTTTTCTGTATAAGTTACTATATACCGGTTGTTCGACTGAACGTAGTCCAAACTTACAGAGCTTGTAAAGCCTACCGCATTAAACAAAAAGTTTAAAAAAAATGATAAAAAAATAAACTTCACACATGTTTTTCTCGGTAACCGTTAGTTTGCGACCTTAGTTTGATTAGCTCTACACGCTCTATACACACATTCGGTATATAGTACCTTATACCTATTACTAAACACAGCATTTATATTGGAAATTACAATCCACGTAACGAAACAATTATTAAAAATAAAAGGTTACCTGAAATCATTACGGATTTTACGCATGTCATCGCATCGCAAACCGATACATACAGAATGAAAATAATATAAATAATTTTAAAAGCACATTAAAGCAGATGCTACTTGAAAAATGCTATTACACGCTGCAAGAGTTTCTAAGTGACAAATATTTTTGATGTTTAGATAATAAGATTATGATAAGGCTTTGCATTTTATTTTTTATTATTTCGTAGTTTATATAACATTAAATGATTAGTACTTATTTTAAAAGCTAGAAGCAGTATTAATGCCTATTTATAAATTTAAGATTACTTTAAAATTGCTGTGCCCCAACGGAGTTCATGTTGGTAGGTTGAAATTTGATATTGTAACCATGTGCATGAATGCAATAAAGTTTTGAACCTTGAAGATTTCACGAAGTTTCTAATTTCTATTTCTAGCTTTAATATACGACATATACTTATATGTGCCATGAAAAAAATAAACCGAGATTGACGGAAGTCTACTGAGATCACTTGAACTGGTGACCGACCAACAGACGGACAAATTTTGGTTACAACCGTTTACCTCCGATGCAACGTCGTTAAAAAAAAGTATCAAAACCTCATTCACATTCATTTTTTTAATATGAATTTCAATAAATTTTAGGTACCCTGGAAGCTATAGCTATGACTGAATACATAATGGAACAGATTTCTTACGAACTATCTCTTGATCCAATACAAGTGCGATTGGCAAATATAAACAGGTCTGAGACATCGTTACTAAGGATGATCCAAAAACTAGTTCAAGATTCAGAATATGAAAAACGTAAACAAGAAGTCAAAGAGTTTAACGATAAGAATCGTTGGAAGAAGAGAGGTATACGTTTCACACCTATGAGTTGGCCTGGATTGGTCTACAGTAACTATCACGTGATGTTGACTGTTTATTATGGTGATGGAAGTATTGTCATAAGTCATGGAGCTCCTGAAATAGGACAAGGTTTAAACACAAAAGCGATGCAAGCATGTGCTTACACGCTTAAAATTCCGATGAATAAAATATCAGTAAACGCTAGCACAGTGATCACCGGTCCGAATTCGATCACGACAGGAGGAAGTTTCACAAGCGAAATGATTTGTTTGGGGGTGATCAAATGTTGCCAGCAATTGCTGGATAGATTGGCACCAGTGAGGACACGTTTGGGAGAACCAACGTGGGAACTATTGGTTTACACTGCTTACAATCAGGGTATAAATTTGCAGACTAATTATACTGTAAATCCTAATGATCAACCTTTATATAGAACTGGAGGGGCGGTCGTGGTCGAAGTTGAACTGGATCTCTTGACGGGAGAACATAGCGTGCTGAGAGCGGATTTAATAGAAGACGCAGGATTAAGTTTGAATCCTGAAATCGATGTTGGACAGGTAACTACTAATTCTAGTATTATTTTTCATTTGTTAATTATAGAAAATAGTATCCGAATTGGCAAGTCCAAAATATGTGATATAGTTATGAAGTGTTATAGGAAAATAGTGTCTTATGCGGTCTATTTTTAACGTACTGAATTCAATTTCTGCTCGGGCAGATAACATGTCGTAGATGCTAATCTTTTAAGAATAATGTTCAAACTTGAATAATCTTATAGAGCAGCGAAGACTACAATATTCCTAATATAAATATAGCTCATTTCTATAATTGTGTTTGTACTACAACATAATTATAGATTAATATAATATATCTGATCGAATATTATTGTGAGGGAAATGATGAAAATTTTAGATTTCGTCAAATCCCCAAGGAAGATGAACAATTCACCGAAGATGTCAAAATAACAACTCTGTGGGTTTTTAAATTAATAGAGTAGGTTAGTTTTGTTAATGTTAATGCGAGGAGCGTAGTGGAGCGAGGCGGAGCGGAGCGACGAACCACCTAGAAGATGAACATTGTAAAAGTAATGCGCTGTTAGTTTCAAGTGTTTTAACAACAGTAACGTCTTCGTGACATGTATTTCTCAAACAAAACAACATGATTTCATGTTTTCACTAATAAAGTTATGGGATTTGATCAAATTACTTATCTACTTTCTTTACGGAATTTACCTCATAGAGTTGTTATTTTAATATTTTCCGTGAATTAATCATTTCCTTCTGGGATTTCTTTAAATATTAATTACTTTGTGGTCAAACGCAAGTTCACTTCTTAATGTTAATAACAAATGATCTCTTAGTCGAAATCTTAGAAATAGATAAAAAAGTAATAAATGAAAGATTATCCCTGGAGTTTCAAAATTTTCTAGAAAATCCCACAATGACCTGGAACGCCGCCTCCCATTAGCGGCCTCAGTACAAATGTGGAGTACAGTATATGGGTTCTTTCAGGTCGAAGGGGCTTTCATAATGGGTCTGGGATATTGGACTACAGAAAATTTGAGATACGACTACAAGACGGGTAAACTACAGAATAATAGAACGTGGAACTACTACGTGCCGATGTCAAAAGACATTCCTGTGGATCTAAGGATACAACTAGAAAGAAATTCTTTCAATACAATCGGCGTCCTAGGATCGAAACGTAAGTTTATCCAAATTGCAAGTTGTTTATCGGATGGGCCACAGGATGGGCTGTGTCGGGCCCGCGGCGGCGGTTGGTTTAACGTGACACGTCTATTATGTTATCGTGCCGAATTTAGAGTATCGGATTGAAATGGAAACTAGAAATTGACTGCAGTTTTGAGCATAAACAGACGTTGATTAATACATAATATTTATTTCGACTAATAAGTTTCTATAGTCAGTATACGATATATATGCTAGGCGACTTTTGACGGATTTGCGTTTATTTTTATTCTATTAAGGGTATAAACAAATTGTATTAATATTTTACATGAACCAGCGCTTGCTTTTGTTTCATTAATTAATTACATTACATTAATTAAAATTCTTTAATTAAGCCATTACAGCATTGAACCGGTGCTTATGATAATTTTGCTGGATTCGTAAAAAGCATATTGGTTCATATTACAGATTAGATACCATAATAAAGTTAAAACATAACACGCTTGATTTTCAGTGACCGGAGAGCCAGCCATTTGCCTTGGCATCGCCGTAGCTTTCGCTCTACGAGAAGCCATTACTTCGTCTAGAGATGACAGCGGTTTCAAAAAAAATGAATGGTTTTACATAGGTACGTTATCAATAGTTAAGGGCATTCATATCATCACTCATTCATCACAGATCTTTGTGTGGAAGTAAATTATTGCAAGGGGTTGTTAAACTTCCAGTTTGCAGTTCATTTGTACAAGTATTTAAGGGGGTTAAAATTTAAATGAAAAAACGTAAATGTATTTCTATATTAGACATATACATTTTTATATGCTTTCATTTAAGTTATCGTTTTCAACAAGTAAATTATGTTTGCATTGTTATATTATTGTTAATTTTTTTGCAGGGGGCCCTTACACTAATGAAAGTATGCTTCTGGCAGCCAATACAAAGATCGAAGAATATAAACTCTATTAATTTTTTTTTTTCATATAGCACATCAAAATCTTTATAATGATTTGCCCATTTTCAAGTTAAAGCTTTTTGTTTTGTTTTTATTTTTTGAGGTTTCCTGAAGATATGAAATATTGATTACAAAGTACAGTACAGGACGTACTTAATACCGGACGGACGACGTATTAATATTCATTATTCTTCCTCTTTTAATCTAAACTATGTGGAAAATCCACGTTTAAAAACACCTTATATGATCTTAACAAAGTTAAGGTTGTATCTATACTAATATTATAAAGCTGAAGAGTTTGTTTGTTTGTTTGTTTGAACGCGCAAATCTCAGGAACTACTGGTTCGAATTGAAAAATTCTTTTTGTGTTGGATAGTCTATTTATTGAGGAAGGCTATAGGATATATGTATAAAATTATACTGTCTGTCTGTCTGTCTATTTGAGCAAATCTTCAAAACGGCTAAACTGATTTTGATGAAACTTCACAGATATGGAAAGGAAGTAGTCAAAAGTGACATACACTACTAATTGTATGTCTGTATATAAGTCCATCGGTATATTCGAGCTAATCTCCAAAACGGCTAAACCGATTTTAATGAAATTTCACGGGTATGAAAAGGAGGGGGTCAAAAGTGACACGTTACTTTTTGTCCGTCTGTCTGTCTGTACGTCTATGTGTCTTTTCGAGCTAATCTCCAAAACGGCTGAACATATTTTAATGAAACTTTGCAGACGTTAAAGAAGGTTATCAAAAGTGACATGAGCTACTTTTTGTGTCTGTCTGTCGTTTGTCTTCACTGACCTATCAACGTAGATAAAGCCGAAACTACTAAGTCTAGGAAGCCGAAATTAGGAACAGTGGTTTATTTTATATCGTGAGTATTAATTTTTTAAGAAAGGAATATTTGGAAATTTCAAATTTAAGGAGGGAGGGATGGAGGGGCTTCATGTGAGAGTCTTTGTTCTTTAAAGTTAGAAACATAAAAATTTTAACATAAATAAATAATGACGTGTTTCTGGGTTTTTGGATTTCCACATTTTAAGGATGGGAAATGGGAGGTTAAAAGTATGGTAGTATCGATTTTCTTAAAGAAGTGGGGAGAATGAAGATTATAAGTTTGAATGGGTGTACCCAATATTAGTTTCAGCAAAAAGCTCGTATAAACCATTTCGAATGTTAATACTACCTAAAACAGGAATGTGTAGTCTACGCAAACGAAGCTGCGGGCGGTCGCTAGTTGAGTTAGAATTAGTAAAATGACATCTCTCTTTTTTTTATAAGCCCACGGGCTTACAAAGTCCACATAAGTTGAATAATATTTCAAAACTTAAATTTTAAAATTAGGTTCCATTTGGTTAAATTTTTGATTTTATTAATTAAATTAATTTCTATTAGCCTGTCAAAGTTGAACTATTAAACTTTATTCAAAGAAAATTATTGTTTTATTGTCAATTTGGTTGGTTGGTTCAAATAATTTAATAATCCGTACTATGTGTTATCATTTCACGGGTGAACTTAATAGTTCTATGGCTAAACTTTTCGATATAAGAGAAATTGGATATAATTTAATGAAATTCGATAAGTGTGAATATAACAATAAATCCTAAGGCATGACATAATTATGTCATTTTTACAACGTATCTAAATCCTCAGCGTAAATCATATAAACCGCTGAACCTGAAAATGCGCTAAGCAATTTCAGCGAACTAGTTGCCATAAACTAATAATACTAGTGGCGCCATCTATATGCGGACGGCATTGCAAGAACCTCTAACTCTAAGCGAAATGTTCGAAACTCGAAAAGTCAACAGTATGATAAAATCCCGATAGGTGGCGCAGAACATATAATTTATATTTTATTTATATTTCATATTAATTATTATTATTATACTATTATACATTTATTAATTATTTATAACATTATATGTAGAATACCATTAATAATAAAACGAGAAAGTTTAACCGCAGTCGTAGGTACAAAACAGAAGGCAATAACCATTGACAATAACGATAGGTATAGTAAAATATCATGGTAAATATACACTCTCTATTCTCTATCCTTTACAGCCAGGCAAGCTGATGGAGCTTTGTCACAGCCGCTGACGTTAATTTAAACACGCGGTTAGAGAAAAATCATGTGGTCAGATAGAAAAGCAGACGATTTCGTGGAACTTGAACGACGTGGTATGACCAGCCACGATAACTGTTGAAAATTAATCTATAACTTAAAATGTGGGATCGATTTAAAAACTTAAGTTCTTTATTTAAAAAGCAATTTCTTTTTAAATGAAGCACTTAAGACAGATGGCCATAGAAAGTAGCCAAGAGCAATACAATAAAAACTTAACAACGCCGCTGAGTAGGGCAGCCTGTACATCTGCAACGTCGAATCAATTTATAACGTACCTAAATACATATTCTATGTCGTCAACCACGAACTGCGACCTAAGGTCGTGGGGTTGTGGACACATCTATATTTGCACCGGAGGCCACATTGAGAATAAGACGATGAAGAGCTGACGAAGGGCGGCCGAGACAACTCCGATCACGCCCGCTTCGCAAACGACGACGAGAATTTTATGCTCTCCATCAAGAGTTACATCACCAGAGATTTGATAACTCCGAACTTGAAAGGCAGAATCGACGTATTTGTTTAGTGTCTACAGGGCCAAGCATCGGATTCGTATAGCCGTTTATCTAGTTGGCAAATAATAGTGTTCCACTTGAGAATCATGAAAAAACTGTGTCACGATTCCCAAATATCCGTCTTAGTAATAGAGACCTTAGAGTGAATTTCAAATCACATATAATGCCGACTCTCTATCTAGACATGTAAATAACCCACAATTTAATATGATCTATCGAATGACTCAGTGGAAATGCGACTGAATGTTTACATAGCTGCTTAGCATTTATTTTAACAGGTCTACTGCACCGCCCACTGCTGACTCTTAACCACAAAACTTATCTCCGTTCTTATTTATAGAAATATTGTAATTAAATAAAATATCTACTTATTTGTTATTTTCTATCCACAATTTAATGTCTAGTTCATAACCGAATCACAAAATATTTTAAAATAAAATATTCGCAACAAAAAAAGAGAAAAATTAATACCTATTGAAATAAACATTAGCTTTATAATAGTGTGGTTAATATTACTAAATTAATATTTTACTAGCTTTCGTGTAACATTTCGTCCAAGTAGTATATTTGTCCAAAAACATTTTAAAGAAAAATTTATTATTAATATACCAAACTTCAAATGTTAGCCCGGGCCCTACTTAAAACAATGTCATAATAAAATAAATGCCCATTGTCTTATCCTCTATCATACTGTAACGTTTCGTTCGTGGCCGCAATAAAAAAAAAACGGTTAAGTGTGAGTCGGACTTGTGTGGAGAGGGTTCCATACTATTAACCATCACATTACCAAGAATGTCTTTTTAATTTGAATCAAATTTAGGTACGAATTGCACCCGACTCTTTCGTATTGGGTTGTCAAATTGTCATTAATATGTTTCGAATTATGCATTCCCCAAACTAGCTCCCCCAAAATTACCCCTTAAAATAATAAATTCTTTTATCGTTTATGTTTTCCCGTAACATAAAAGGAAGGCCTATATTTGAAGGCTGGTATTATATAAAGGAAGGCTGACTCAGTTCACTTGGTATATTTGTCTTCATTCTGATATTTTCGTTACGGAACCCTAAAAGGATATCCACAGGGTAGATGGTAACCATGACGACCAGTCGCCGCGCCAAACGACCGTCGCGTCTCGACTTCTTGGCGCCAATATATCACCTTGATGTTTGAAAATTATATTTTTGCGCGGTTTTGTTTGATAGCAAGATTTTAAGAGAAGCCAAAAGCTTTTAGAAAGAGATTGAATAAATCCAAGATAGATTTGTGCATCCTTAGGTATTTTCTTCAGAATTTTTTCTTAAATTTTGTACCTAGGTCCATTTGTCTATGTCCCTTTGTTCCGTGGCTGGGTGTAAAAAATTCTGAGTATATATATTGTAAAAATAATATTTAAGTATGTTTACCAATTTTATTGTCTAGTAGGTTGCTTACTTTGGTACTAAATTGCGCTGTGTGGAATGTCCCAGGTATTATTATTATATTATATTACTAAATATATATCCTATCGGTCACAATCGGATTCTTGTGTCAGAGAACTCGAATTCGAAGTAATTTTTTCAATTGTTCTAACTGACTGTACACGAAAGATATTGGCGGGAAATGTATCTATTGTACAGATAATCGATTTATTTAGTAATCCGTGAACGTAAATTGGAAGTTTGCAATTTATTTGTATTTTCTGTTATTTTCACTAAGTTTATCTAGAAAACTTTTTTTGTATTTTCGAATCTGACAAATAGTTTTATTATTTTAACCATAAAATTAAATATATAAAAATTTAAATTAAATGTAATTAAAAACTAAAATTAACAAATTATACAAAATATATATTATAATTATGAACTACATTAAAATGACTATAAATTAAAAATGATAATAAAAAAATTAAGTCAATAAAAACTAGAAAATTACTAAAGCGATATTGATTATGTGGTATGTTTTGCGTAGGTGCGAGACTCGCTCTCGACTCTTCGACTCTTTGATATACCCATTTTTCCCACTGCGATACTACTCTCTTTGAATTTAAAGAGACCAAGAAGTTTGACGCGAGTTGTATTAAGAGTAACTATGCATCAACCATGGAAGATATCAACTATGGAAGGTGTCAACTATGCTGCTATTTTAGGAGCATAGCAGTAAGAAGAAAAGTAATGTAGTGATCGATTCCAGAATTTTAGATTCGATGTACAAAAAAGGATTAAATAAAGCGTTTCGATGAACCTAAGCGTCCAAACCCGCAGCAAAACCTAGTATAATAATATAACAGACAAAAAAACTTGACGGTTCTGACCGCCATTTTGAATATGAAGACAAAAAATTGAGAGGTCGATTCACGTTCCGTTCGTTAACATTTTTCTCATCAGAAAATCAACAAAGCGTGTGCAAACGCTAAAACGTCTATTCTTATGACCACCATCATAATAGGAGTGATCGTAAACCGCCCGCAAATGTATAACGACGATGGTCGTTAATATGCGAGTGGAACGTGAATCAACCTCCCGAGCTTTGCAGTCGACTGATTTGAATATTGCAGGGCGCGAAGCGGTGCCATGTGACGAGTGTGAGACAGGACAGGAGTTGCCTGGGATGAACGAAACGCACCACCACTGCCTGTTGTGGAAGTTAAAGCGGTTGTTCTGGCTCGTTTGACTTTTTACACTATCGGCGTGCGCTCATAAAGCCAGGAGTTTAATTTCGTTCTCATGCAAGCGAATGATGCAACGAAGATCACCGATCTTGGGTGGGAGAAGAAAGTGGGTACATACTTTCTTTTTGCACTCTTCAGTAGTCGCTTTCCGTTCTTTACCTTTTTTTATTATTTTCTTTCCGTTCAATTCTAAGAGCCGAAAAGACTTGTCTTGAAATGACTGTACACCAATTTTATGGTTTAAGAAATCTAAGTTGAACGTTTCTTTGTCTGTTATTTACTTCCAAAACACGTATACGTTTATTATGTATACGATAGGAAAAAAAACCACGAACATACCTTTGTAAAAAATTACTTAATCAAAATTTCAGCAACAGTTGCAGCAGGTTCGTGGAGTTGCAAAAAATCTTACGTATAGATATACGTATTGAATATCTATCGTTGGCTAATTTGATACAATAGATTAAAATAATATTTATGGGAAAATCAAATAAAAGCCAATTGTTCTCTTACGCTATTTTATGTAAGTAAGTTTACCACTGTCTCGCTTTTAGCCAGATACATAATCATATTTTGCGTCAGACACTACGGCACGTCCTTTTATACCGACGACAGCCGTCGCAGTCCGTATCTCGGACGACACATCGTTTTGCTTTGCCCAACTAAATCTTAGTTTGCAATTTTGTGTATTTTGTTCTACATCCTGTTTATTACAAAAAACATTTAGTCATAACATATTGTAGTAAAACTGCCTTCAAACCTAATACCTAAATAGAAGCATATATATTTTAGAAGGCGATTAAGTATTTACGGGTATACATTTATGGTACGGGAAAACGGCTATTCCACTTGGCATATTTCAGGCTCTTCAAAGAGAAAACTTTAAAATTTACACTTTAAAAGTAGTTGTTACAAAGTGTTATTTTAAAAATCTACGCCAAAAATATCAAATATCAAACGCGAGCTATATTTTTAACGAGTTTGACGCCTCGCGATGATCGCGTGAGATAAAAGCGGGGCCAAAATGATTTGTGGCTCAATATATTAATAATTTCAGACATAACTAGCAATGAATGTCTGGAACGGTAATAATATAAAAAGCAACTAGCACGACATCTGTGTTTTCCTTTTTATAATGTACCTACCTAAACTAACAGCAAATCGCACCCGAATTAACTTCAATGCTACTGACCATGAGCAAGTTTAAGTCCCAAGTAGCACATAGGCTGAATGTTCAGCAATAAGTTAGCCTTTAACCAGTATTAAGCTTTAGTAAATATATATAAGAGTTTCCAGGTGTGATACAAGGCAGCAGTAGGGAGCGTTTTTTGGAGACTTGCACAGCTTTGCTGATTAAGCATTATAGCATTTAATTTGAGTGTTACTGATCAGCCTTTAGCCGCAACTTAAGCTCAGAGCTGGTTTAGAAGCCTTAGGTTTGTGTATGTCCGGTTATTGAGGTAAATTATTACCTCTAGTGCTAATACCGGCTGCACCAAAGTCTGTGCTTTTGCTGTAAGCTATGAAGCTGTTTGATAGAGTAGACTCATTCTTTTATAATACTATTGACTAATAATAATTGACGACCGCTTAGCCTAGTGGCTAGCGACCCTGCCTACGAAGCTGGAGGTCCCGGGTTCGAATCCCAGGTCGGGTCAGTATTTATATGATAAATATTGGTTGGTTGGTCTTGGTTGTTATATGTATGTGTTGTCTTCGCTTGGTACCCAAAATACAAGCTAATGCTTAGTTTGGGGCCCAGACGTTGTTGTGATGTGTACGTTATTATTATTAAAATAAGATTGATAACAGTCTGTGCGGTATTTCTAAAACACTTTCTTCTGTACAAGGGAGTAATATAATGTTTTTGGATACATAGTAACGTAGATGAATTCTGATATAATGGTTAAAGTAATTTTAGAAACTTTAATACATATATTATATTTATCTATGAATAAGTGTGCTACGGGCTGATTAATAATGGCTAGTGTAACTAGGCAATGTTTATAATATTCATTTGTTTGTTTTCATAAATTAAAAACTGATTATGGCGGGGATCGAACATGACTTTTATTATTTACAAAGGTTCCATTTATGTAGGTATCTATATATATTTTCGTTTTTAAAATCTTGGTTAGTCGAAGGGTAAAATAATATACTTCATTGTGTTGTATATAAAATGGTGTGTCTAGTACTAGACTTACGTAAAACAGATTATAATATGAAGGAAATATAAAATACATATTTCATTAAAACTTTTGAAAGAAAAAAGCTAATGCAGACAAGTAAATACTTGTAACTGAGCACAAAATGGTATTTCGTACCTGTAGAACTTTAAGCATTTTGTATCATAAAGTACTGTTACGAATCAATTACTTCGAGGTCCCTCCAAAAAGTATGTTTCGTAATCAGCAATTAAAACAGATGCGTTTCTGAAAATGGAAAATATTTCTTCAGTTATATATAATAAATCTTCCAGATATCACATACATATACACACACTTATGTACTCAGATCACGGTAAATCTTAATAATGTTATATAATATCGTGATAGCCCAGAGCGCAACGAACCTGTATCAAATTTATACGGCCCTATAGGGCCATGGTTCGAATCCGGGCGTGTACCAATGAGTTTTTCTGACTTAAGTACACAATATCACTGACACAGTGCTTCGGAGGGCACGTTAGGCAGTCGGTCCCGGGCGCTGTCAATAGATGGCGGTCGTTACAGTTCCCAACCCGCAGTGGAGCAGCGTGGTGAACTTAGGCTCCAAGCCCCCCTCCTCACCCTGGGGGAGGCCTAAGCCCCTGCAGTGGGGTAAAAATGGGCTGATGATGATGATGATGATGATGAATATTTTACAATAAAGTTCATCAAAAATATTATAAATTCACTTGTTCCGGAGTATAAAGAGGCGGTCATCTATACAAGCCTCCCAAAGTATGGACACCATGCAGTCTTTAACATAGTTGAATTTTTTTGTATTTAGGTTAATTATCTTACTTTATTATATGTGTATTTTCTGTGTGAGAGCGAAATAAAGATTATTATTATTTTACTTTGTCACATCCCACTAATAATAGTACATTGTGACATAAAGGTGGTAATAGTACATTATGTTATGATGCAAGTACGGTAAGCTGCATAATTATAGTCCAGTTGTTTATAGTGTTTAAGCCGAGTGCTCATAATAAACCGATGACTATAATAGCCAGCTTATCGAGTACGAGCATCACACGACGGTTTTTCAATACATTTGCGATTAAAATTAGGTAGATACTTCAAATGTAATAATGGCGGGAGCTAAGGGCGCGAGCGGGTTGCTTTTCGGGGTTTACGCATGCGTCACAAAAAGAATATTCGTTTGTGGTTGGTGTAAAGTAAAAAGACCTATTGCTGTAAAATACAACATTATACGGTACAAGTTCCGATGTCATAAAGACCGTATTAATAGCAAATGTATTGAAAAGTAAGTTATCGCTTTACTCTTAGAATAACGAAATTACATCAGGAAACTAATGTTTAGGTAGTAGGATAGAACGACTGTGACACTATTTCTACTGTAACTGACGCTGCTTCAATTTTGTTCGTCTGTGTCATTGGCTTACTTCTGTGTTCATTAAATTCGCAGATTAAATTAGTGTTGACGTTTGGAAGCCAGAACAGTAGACGAGGATTCACCATCGTCCAATGATATTGCCATCGTCACTACTTTGTAATAACACTTATCAATTTACTACCTGTGTACATATCACACGACATTTTTCAATACATTTGTGAGGAAACAGGTAAATAATAGTAAATGAAAAACAAATAAATTAAATAAACGTAGTTTAATAGATATGACGTATCTGAATAGTATATGAAATAAATAAGTTTTCCTAGTGCAGGGGGCTTAGGTCTCCCCCAGGGTGAGAAGTCTTGGAGCTTAAATCTACTGCTCCAGTGCGGGTTGGTGTATTGTAACGACCGCCATCTATTGATAGCAACCGGGACCGACTGCTTAACGTGCTCTCCGAGGCACGGAGTCAGTGATAGTTATGTACTTAAATCAGAAAAACTCATTGGTACACGCCCGGATTCGAACCACGGCCGCACGGCCATATAAATTTGAAACAGGTTCCCTGCGCTCGGGCTATCACGACTCATATTATTCCTATATAAAAACTACTGAGCTTCAGGCTCTTTAAAAAAATTTAAATCATGTATTTTAAAATTATTGTAATAATATATTTGAATGAACCCAATGAACCCTTTTATTCGATTTGTCAATGACGCACTTAACCTCATCAGCTGGGCTAACATGCGACGCACGACAAAACTGCTACACGAGACGAGAAAAATTGTCGATCTCGACTTGTCTGTCGTTTTCCCTAACATGCACGACTCACTCGAGAAAATATGTCACCGTGACTTCGCTTTGTCGACACGACAAACAAATGTTACCCTATAATGAAAAGAAGCCATATTCTAATATAGCAACACTTTATCCGTTCTTTTTAATTCGTTCAATTTATAGCAATTTATAGTCTAAATTGTGTGATTGACCATAGAACATATTTAATAATTTATTTTAACTGGCCATCAACCGTTTCTGCAACTAGAATTTTCAGCTTTTGTGTTACCCATGGTTAAAAATGTTTTTAAATTAGGTCTTTTAAACAACAATAGTAATAATGATATTAAAAATATTAGTAATGATAATAATAATAATAATATTGAAGCCGGTTTGCTGCGCTCGGGCTATCACAACATATTACTGTTATTTTTTTAAATTATTATTAACATTAATAATAATAGTAATAATAATAATATGAATATTAATAATAGTAATAGTAATAAATAATAATATTACTAATAATAATGATGATAATAACATTAATAATATAGAAACTGGTTCGCTGCGCTCGGGCTATCACAACACATTATTATTATAATTGTTATTATTATTATAATTGTTATTATTGTTATTATTATTATTATTAATAATAATAATGAAAATAATAATAATGATAAATAATAATAATAAGAAGTATTAATATTAATAATAATAATAATGGGTTGTGATAGCCCGAGCGCAGCGAACCTGTTTCAAATCGATAAGGCCATGTAGCCGTGGTTCGCATTCGGGCGTGTACCAATGACTTTTTGACGTATGTTTACTATCATTGAAACCATGCCTCGGAAAGCACGTTAAACAGTCGGTCCCTGTAGCTGTCAATAGATAACGGTCATTTCAATCCGCCAATCCGCATTGGAGCGGCGTGGTGGATTTAGATTATATTTATATACAAATATTTATATTTTACACCCAGAACTAAAACAAATAGACACGTGCACAAATATTTGTCCCGGGCGGGAATCAAACCCGCGACCACTGGCTCCGCAGTTAGGGTCATCTACCACTCGGCTAAGCAGTCATCATCATTATCGATCATCAATTGTTTTTTAATTGTCTGTTTTCCGCGTTACTGTAACGTAAATAATATTTAAATAAAATAAATTAAGTAAAAAAAAAGCTTTTCCGAGCTGAATCGGTAACTAAACTTTTTTTATGCATAAAATACAACCGATTCCAACGAATACAAAAGAAAATAAAAATTTAACAATTACTTTCTACATAACAATATTTTTCTCACCGTTGTCGTCAACAAAAATTGCCGACGAGAAATATACCGCTTAAAAATGACAAAATTCGATAAAATGTGGTTCGCATGTTAGGGTTTGTAGACAAAACTACCGTAGACGAGTAATTTCTCTAATTGTGACGGAGCGCGACGAGATAAAAACGTTGCATGTTAGCACTAGTAGACATATAGAGATATCTCGTTTCGAGACGTGAATTGCCGTCGACAAAATTTTGTCGCGGCGTGCATGTTAGGCCCGCAGGTTCCGTGTATATGCGAACACGGCACTACAGAAAGACCTCGTCTTGTAAACCAAAATATTTAACTAATGAAGGAAATGAATGTACCCATAGGTCGCTTCAGTGATGTCCATTTATCATCAACGGCAATTTTCAATAATCATAGATGATAGCTCCTGCAGTGCTGCAGCGTCTACTTCCTATTTCCGTCCATTCAGTCAAGGCCATGGGCGGTAAACGAAACGCGCGGCCGATCTTAGCACTGCATCAGCTGTTGGCCAGTGTTGGCGCGAACGCACGGTCGCCACAAGGCTCCGTACTTGGTCCTTTTTTGTTTACTAAATTTTTAAATAAATATCATATGTATTGTTACTTTGGAGAACATCTGTATAAATAAACGTGTCTGGATTTCAGTGTAAAAAAAAACCGTGTTGTGTTAAGTCTATGATGTTCAGAGTTACAAACGAAAATGTGGAAGTAGCAAAAAAGATATTGTTTGTGTTTTTTTTAATAAAATCTGTGAAATTTTTTGGCGTTTAATGTGACGAAGTATTCACAGGTACTTTTTATTACATTTTCATTTAATTTTTACATCTATTTGGATTAATTATTTACAATTTTCATTATAATAGAAATAACCAAAAAAATATCGCCCTTATTCAAATGTGTATTTTTGGATGAAGTTGTACAATTAATATTATTTTAATATTTACCATGCAATAATGCTGTCGGATTATTCGTGTTTATCAACAGTTAAATGTGAAATGAATAGCATTTTATATTTAATATTTACAACATATTTGTTTGGGGTGGACCTCCTGTTGTTTTTTTTTTGCAATTGATTACGCACGTTGATAATTGATAATTATGAAACTCCGTCGTAATAACAGCATAATACACTTACGTCATACGACAACAAATAAATTGGTACAAATTAACGAGGTTTTCATTGTCATACGCAAGAAAACCGTTTCATGTGAAATAAAATGAATTGTTTTTAGTAGATTAGCTATACCGAGTTTTAAAATATTAATTTATATATAAATATTTGGCTTTGAGATATTGGTTGCATATTTCTATGCTATTAACTCCTTTTTTTTTTTTTTGAGACCAGTTTCCAGTCGACGGCGTACTTTATTTGCGTAGTATATTAAAAGATTCCCACGCGTATTAAGAGACGACGACGTCGTCCAATCGACTGAAATAGTTGCCGTAGTCTAAATATAAGTAGCATTACATTGCGTCGCTTTAGTTTGGGACTTACCAAATTTTTTATACTCTTAACTAACAACACAGTGCTCTATATTATGGTGCCGCTTTACCCAAATTAAAATAATACCTTTCATTATATTTAAAAAAAAGAAGAGTAATTCGTGTTATACATAGAAAGTTTGTCTAGAATGTGTTGATACTCGCCACTCAAATTTTTTTTTTATAAACCTAGTAAGCGCGTAAGTACGTACCTAAGTAGTAGTTTTGTAAGCGCTTATGGCTCCCCCTACTGATTTCGCGGTCTGAAAACCGAAAAACTATGTTTTCAGGTCAAATTTCACAATAACAATTAAGATATTCGATTTGAAATTTATTAAATTAGTACTGTAAAAAAAATGTGTTCCGTGCTGAATAAACGCAAAAAAGTCGTGCGCAAAATCGTCGTCCACGCGTTATAATTAATTTTATGAAAATAACATGAAAACCTATAAAAATTAAAATTTGTGGTGTTATCTCACAAATACCATTTTTTAATTTTATTTTTGTTTGCTTTGTTTATAACAAAATTTCGAAAATTACTCTATTTACCTATGTATGTACAAGCTCGGTGCGTCCAATCGTGCACGAAGGCATTGTCGACGACGGTCGACTTGTAGGGCCTCTTAATGAACGTACAACATTTCAGATGTTATTTCACCTAATGTGTGGAATTCGTTACCTTCTTGCGAATTACTCAACACGCGAACTTATTAGCAAGAAATAGTAGGCAATGTTAGGAAATAGTGGAAATGGTATTAATTGGCATAAAATCATAGGAAATGTTAGAAAACAACAAGAAATGGTAGGAAATGCATGAGATGGTAGATACAGAAATTGTAGAAAATGCAAAAAATGGTTGACAAGTCACGTTAAGAAATGGCAGAAAATGGTAGGTGATGATGTGATATGGTAGAAATGATAGGTAATAGTAGAAAATGGCGTGATGTGTTAAATGGTAGGAAGAGAGGGCAGACAATATTGGAAAATTATAGAAATGGTATATTTTATTCTATTCAGCAATGGGTCTGCCTATGGTGAATCGCTGCTGCGGTTGCGTGTCTTTGGAGCGCGGAGGCTTCATACTTGCCACCTTGGCATTGGTAAGTACCTAATCTACAACATCCAAGGACTTTATTCAATCTACTGTAAAGAATGGCCTCTTTCCTATTACATATTTACAAAAAAACGACAGAAAGTTTTCCAAACGGAAGTCTACCTTCGCCCGCTCGTGGATTTGTATATGTGTATTTTTTCAGTTATATAATTAAAATTACCCGACGCCTACCTCTAGGGAAAAGTGTAATAAGATATGTATTTATAGTCCGATAGGTATAGAATGAGCGTACGTTTGGAATCGTCCATTGTTCACATAATGGTTTCTTTAAATAATGGTACAATTAGTATTCAATCATTGTTATTCGGTTACAATGCTACAACATTTAGTATCTTTTGTAATGCCTGTCTATCTGCCCGCTGCATATGATCCGATTGCTACAAAATCATCTGTATAAAATATTTTTTTTGTAGAATTCATTGGTATGGCTCATGCCTTTTTACATAGATAAAGAAACATCATATTATTTTAATGTACCTATTTCAATATGAACTTTAGACTAGGTCATTAAAACTTCAAATATTTTTTTTTACACTAGCGACATCTAACGTTTGTACCTATGTTCAAACATTCCTGTCTAAGGCCGGCTTTAGACGGTTAGACATACGATAATAGGAAACGATAGACGTTACGACAACCGAATCGGTGGACAAGCGCACACGTACGATTAATCGTACCTATCCGATTTTATTTGGTTCACAGCGACGTTCTTCGACTCGGACGTACGACCCGTGATCGGATCGGATGTGTGTGGTGCAACATATATAAACCTATGTTATTTAGAGCTTCAGATTCCCGTATCAGACAATCGTTTCCGATTATCGTTCGTTTGCGGCCGACCTAAACTGAGTTTACAAAACATGGATGGTTACCCTACGCTGATTTGTAAAGCACATCTGATATTCTCATGACGATGATAATGGCATCTTTTCCATATGACATTTATTAATTACTAGCGACCCGCCCCGGCTTCGCACGGGTAGCAGAGCATATAAGCCGTAATGTTTTTTCTGTTGTATGTCATATCAGCTTGTGGCGTCGAACATGTGGATTAGATTTAATCACCTTTAAATGTGACGTAAGTTCATCCTACTTGGAGTATTTTTAAAGTATTTTTATTTCCAATTCTATAAATATTTGAAAAAGTAAAGAATAAATACATATAACCTAACCTAACCTAACTACGCGGGTCGCGTCGTCCAGTATGGCCCCCCGGCTGGTCGCGCGATATTTATATTTTGCTATAGCTCCTAAGATTTAAATTTTAATTGTATAGTGTAAAGGGCAATCATAATGTGCATAAAATTCTGAAGATAAATAACGTATTTAATTTGATAAGGATTAATACTGTATCCGTATAAATTGCTTTCCAATTACCTCATCATATGACACCATTTTTTTAAACATAAAAATAGATATAGTAAGCTATCCATTAAAGATAGACATATGCCATCGCGGACTTTTCTTTAGTTCTATATAAGATACACAATTCTTCCATACATTATTTTGTTATATCTCAAAAGGATTAGGCAGCGTTTTCGATGAAAGCTCCCAGCCGGCTTAATTTTTTCCGACTTCTTCATCAATAATCGTCATATTTCAATAAATTTGCACAAACATTAATAAATTATACACGTAAACTTTCCTCTTGATTCACTCCGTCTATTGGTGCCAATAATCTGCAAATCCGTTTGGTAGTTTTTGAGTTTATCGCGTTCAGACAGACAGACAGACAGACAGACGCGGCGGGGGACTTTATTTTATAATATGTAATGATTATTATAATAATAAAAAATTATTTATTACTGATTAAGTGGACAATATAATTAAGTTATGTTTATTAATTATTTTTAATGATTTTCAGGCGGTGTGCATAGCTGACATAGCAATAGGAGCAGCAAAGTTACCCAACAATGAGGCTCGAGCGCCTGAAGACAATTTGATCTCAATGAGTATGGTGATGTTCGCAACTCTCTCGGCGATATGTAACCTATTACTGTTAGCTGGAATATTTATGGTAAATGTTATACATAACGTTAAATAATCTGAGAATCGTATATTATTTACAATAATAACAATACCTGGGACATCCCAAACAACGTAATCTGATCTCAAAGTATTAGGCTTGTATTATGGGGTTCTAGAGAACTGCTATTGTCGTGATAGCCCAGAGCGCAACGAACCTGTCTCAAATTTATAAGGCGCCATAGGGCTCTGGTTCGAATCCGGGCGTGTACCAATAAGTTTTTCTGACTTAAGTACACAATATCACTGACACCGTGATACGGAGGGCACGTTAAGCAGTCGGTCCCGGACGCTGTCAATAGATGGCGGTCGTTACAGTTCCCAACCCGCAGTGGAGCAGCGTGGTAGACTTAAGCTTCAAGCCTCCCTCCTCACCCTGGGGGAGGCCTAAGCCCCTGCAGTGGGGTAAAAATGGGCTGATGATGATGATGATGATGAGAACTTCTAAGCATACTTAAATATTATTTTTGATGTTAAACATCTATTGGCGAGGGTATAAAATTGATCGTTGGCGTGGCGACGTATGCCGTGGCGGCGCGTCGCCGCGCTATATATTTAGAGGAAAAAGAACCTTATGTCTTTAGTGTATGGTATCAATTCCTAAGTTACTTTTATTAATATTTTTTTTTTATTTAAGTATTTTTTATTAAGTACATTATTAAATATAACGTTTTTTTTTTAAATTCGCATTAATATCGTATAAACTGACCGACTGCCGCCCAGAAACTAATGTTAGCATATGCGCCTCTTAACCCGCGCACCTTACGCGGAGCTGTAGTTAAGTGCGCCGTCGAGAAATAGACTATATAAATCTATTACTGAAGTCAAAGATTAAAAGAATTAAGTGGTCGCAACTTGAAATAAATTTTTGAATTTTTAATTTTTTTATTTAATGAAAATAAATGTTTATTAAATAAATAGTCATTATTTTCTGTAAACAATTCATAATATTTAATTTTTCATTTTGCCATACTTAGTTCCTGTCGTAATATTGTCTTTCATGCATATTACTTGTACAAACTCGATGTTTCACATCTGCCAGGCGCCCTGTGATGGCTCACTTTTTTTTTAATATATAGATACTTTTTACTCTCAGACACGGAACAAATAGACATGTTCATGTACACAGATATTTGTCCCGGGCGGGAATTGAACCTGGTAACCCTTAGCTCCGCAGTTAGGTTCTCTAACCACTCGGCCAATCCGTACGTTACTTCTGTATACTTGCATTTATTGATTGCTCAGTAATATTTGGAATATTTTCCATTTGTAACACAACTTCGCAATCAACATTTTAACAGCTACCATCTATTGACAGCGTCCGGAACCGACTGCTTAACGTGCTTTCCGAGGCACGGAGTCAGTGATAATTATGTACTTAAGTCAGGAAAAACTCATTATTATATACCCTGGGATTCGAACCACGACTATTACGACATCTTCGACATTAAGAAGTAAAGATGTAAGAAAATGAGTCAGTAGTAAAAGAAAGGAACCTCGTAAAATTATCATTTAATAGCTCTGACTCCTACTGTACAAATCTAAACTCAAAATCCAACACGAATCGAACTATTATTTTCCCTCAAAAATCCAGACTTTCATGGCATTTGTTCTGATCATAGTTTTCTCCTAATCGGCTGAGCGTTGTCCAATGTTATAGAGCATGAAGAGCTAACCGAACTAAACAAAAATTCTCAAGTGCGCAAATGGCGCAAACTAACGGTCACCAAGGAAAATATATTTAAAGTTTAATTTTTTATCGCATATCTTTTTTTGGAAACTTTTCGTTTAGTTCGCTAAGTTCTACGCGTTCTATAAGTTCGGACGACGTTTATCTGAATATCCAGTATATCTGGCTGAAAGAGCTGGAGGACATTGTTTTTAAGTATATTCTTTAATAATAAAGTTAAAGATATCTACGTATTTAAGATAAATATAAAAGTACAAGAACAGATAACAAAACAAGTAAGATCTACGCGTTTTAAAAATATTGCTGTCAACGATTTCCTTAAGTCATTACCTGTTGAATGAACACCAGTCGTGTTATAATAATTACCGCGCGCGTCATAGTTCTTGCTTAAAAACAATTTTCGCACGTGACGCGAATGATTCTTGCTTTAGGATTCCGTGAACTTAATAACGCAACAAAGAAAATCTCGTCTTGTTTTGACACTTCAGGGAAATTTTTGTTTACTTGCCTTCCCTAACGTATTTTAGACTAGGTAAAGTTCTAGAATGTTTTATTAGGGTTCCCTTCCTTTCCCTTGCCGTTCCCTTTGGTACCCAAAGAATACCAAAAGGAACCTTATTACTAAGACTCCGTCTGTCACAGGGCTGTGTTTTTTTCGACTTTTTTGGTGATTGGTATTTGTGAGATCATTAATTACACTCGAAAAAAATAATTTTCAAAAAAAATAATTACCGAGCGAAGCCAGGTAGCCCGATTTTCAGTTTAATAAGCACTAACAAGTAACTGACAAGCGGAATGGCAGAATTCAAGGCCATTCAACAGTACCGACATCTACTTCAAATTTTCAATTATTAACTGCATCAGTCTAGAACCTAATCGGCAATTTGGTGCAATTTAAATTTTTGTTCTTCAAGATACATTTGAAGTTCGGTGGGCGAGAGGTACCCGAAGAAGGATATCCGTCCTTCAGGTCCAGTGGCAGATACTCCCTCAAAATAATATATTTTATTTTGTTACAGCGTCGCCCAGGCTATTTGCAAGTGGCTTTGTTATTCAACTCGTTATTCGTACTGTTCAACTTCATGGTGGCAACAGTAACTTGCCTCTTCAGCCCTGAATTCAAGAGCATACTGTCACCAACGGTCATCGCTTTAACCACCATTGGAATGATAGTTGGATTCAGTAAGTAAAAATTGACATAAAAGCCGAGCGTGGTTTTAGATACATCCAAGGCTCGTGTAGCAGACGATTACGTTATATATGTCATTTTGAGGTCTTTTCTTACGTAAAAATTAAGTAAACAACAACAACATCTACACTTGTTACTACGTCACAAATATCATCAAAAATTTCTCCATTCTAATCATCTACAGCCGCAGCTGTGTAATTTCCCAAGGTGCTGTAGCGAAAATATGGCTGTAGTGTCCTAGTCTAGGACATCGGCTGTACAAATGCAAGCTGTTAGCCGCAGCTAATATCACACCAGTTGGCAAATTTACATTGATACCATTGTATAATATTTTTTAAACTTTCGAGCCCGTTTAAGGCCCGGTTCTCAATTATAATATAATTATTTTTCTTACGTACACATGACAACAACGTCTAGGCCTCGAAGTAAGCATTAGCTTGCGTTTTTGGTACCAAGCGAAGACACAACATACATATAACAACCAAGACCCGATACCAGTATCGATATTCATCATCTAAATACTGACCCGACCTGGGATTCGAACCGAGGACCTCCAGCTTCGAAGGCAGGGTCGCTACCCACTAGGCTAAGCGGTCGTCAATAATAATATAACTAATATAATAATAATATAATACTAATATAGTAATATTAAGACTACCTGGAACATCCCACACAGCACCATCTGGTCTCAAAGTAAGCAAGTATTATGCTTGTATTATGAGGTACTAGACAATTGATATACATAATATAATAATAATAATAACGTATTCACCACAGAAACAATATACTTTCATAATATATACTTAAATAGATACTTTTACACACTGACACGGAACAAATAGGTAAACATATTCATGCATACAAATATTTGTTCCGGGCGGAAATCGAATCCGCGACCCTTGGCTCCGCAGTTAGGGTCCCTAACCACTCGGCCAACCGGTCAGTCGAATTTCGTCTTAGTTTACTCCTTGATTTCAAAGCTTTTCAAGTGTTTGCTATATACCTATATATATGTCGATACTACACTGATAAAAACATATATGTGTTTACTAAGTATTGTACATAAAGAAGAGACTAATAAGTTCTAAAAATAAAAAAGTTATTTAAACTTCTTTAAAAAATTGTAAGTATATTAAATTAACGTTTATTGTCATTTCAACTGTTATATCTCTAAAAGTAATATTTCGCCTTATTTCGCTTAAAGATATATAACACACCACAAGATCTGCAAGAAAATTATCTAGCAACTAATTATTTTATTTATCGCTTTAACCCCGAATTAATCAATATTTATCACAAAACATTCCTATATCAAATACATAGAAGCAAGCGAAAAATATTTCACAATATCATTTGTCTCTTTCTTTCTTTTGGGTGTATACAGCCGCGTAGAGTCTCTCTCTCTAATTTCAGCAAGAGCTGGAGCTTAAATCTCAAAACTTTTATGCAGAGTTAGTGGGGTTACTAAATTTTAAATAATCCTAACACCTCTGTTTCAGTTTTCACCGCGTACTACTTCCTCGTCCTCAACAGTTTGTACCGGAAAATGAAAATGACTTATGGTGACAGTGCGATCCCTGTATGACGATTGATAGACCACCTACATGAAGACAAAACAAAAACAATACCAGCAAATCGATCACTCAACGATTGTCTATTAACGTAAACCAATTACGTGAAATGAGCAGCAATTAGTCACTTTGTTGTCGTGGATATGTGATCATTGTAATGACGTTGTGAAATAAGCAATTTTATACGATCGATAAGAAAAACTTTGCTTGTGTTTGATTTATTTTCGACTTTCTCAAAGAGCACGAGAGTAAAATCCGAATATTAGCAAGCTATTCTGTACACTATTAAGAAGAGGCTGCGCACGTGAACGCCCATACAAACGCTCATACAGCCCTCGAAATTTCTATAAACATACTAATTATTCGTAATAACTATTGAAATTGTTATAGATATATTCGAGAGCGTTTGTATTGGCGTTCACACGCGCAGTCCCTTCTTAAGTATCTGTTAATAGAACTTGATATGAAATTAAAAATTATTTTATCTAAACTTGACAAAATAATGTTGTCATATATACCCACCGGGTGTTCGGCTGAACGTAGCGTAAGTCCACACTTATACAGCTAGTAGGTAGAAGTTACTGAACTAAATAAAAATTTCACGTGAGCAGACCGCGCAAACTAACGGTTACCGAGAAACACATGTTTAAAGTTTCATTTTTAATCATTTTTTAACGTTCTGTGTAATTTTGTAAGCTCTATAAATTTGGACTACGTTCAGTCTAACACCAGGTATGTGCGGCATCACGCAGGTCAACCATTACTGTCTGTCACAATGAAAACCATAGTTTTCAAACATACACACAGGTGCTGCTGCCGTGGCGAAAATCAACAAACTGCGCTATGATCTACTTTCTCACCCACCTTATTCACCTGATTTGGCAACGTCCGCCTTCATTTCATTGTGGACAGAGGTTTAGGGACGGAGGTGAGGGTCAAAGCTGCTATAGACGACTATTTTTCGGGACTCGATGAAAGCCAATTTAGTAGAGGTATTGAAATGATTGAAACTTAAGAAGGTCGCTGGACTAAGTACATATAGCTCAACGGGGACTACGTTGAAAAATATAGTTTTTAGACGATAACATAGGTATTTCATTGTTGGGCTAAGTAGTTATCGACCGACCCTCGTACCTACCCATTCATGTCCAGGAGAGTTCCATTTTTTTATTTTTGAAATTAAAAAGATTAAAAAATATATTTATAACCTACTCAATGAGTTCTATACAATGACACCCAACGTGCCAGGGTACAAAAAAAAGAATTTTCAATTTTCCGCCTCAACAATATTTGGTTCAGGGGCGACATTTTACACAAAATCCCGCGACATACTGACGTACGGTCACGTAGACGGCCAAGTGACAGCAATAGAGCTCCTTTTTGAGAAATGGTGAATCACAAACAAACTAAAAGACCTCATGTGCTTACCTGTTGTCAATTGACGACATCAGGTATTAAACTGATGGAAGCAAAATAGAAATAAAAGATCAAAAGAACAGAATCTAAAATTAATGTACAAGTACCCCGTCTTTTTTATAATGTCAAAATGTATTTTAAAATGAAAAATATGAATAATAAATTGAAACTAGTTATAAAAATATTTGTATTACATAGTAATGGATGTTCATAGAGTTACTTGTACCGCGTTGTGCTGACAAAAATATGAGCAAAAAATATACCTACGCCATAGGCCAAATATACACCAGTTGATGTTTGTAAATATTCCCTGTGAAGTAAAATTTTGGGGAGTCACATATTATGTTATTCATACTGGAAACGAAAATAAAGATTCTGAAATTATATTCCATATGTAATTTACCTAAATGTTTGTATAAAACAATGATATTGACATAATGCTCTGTTTATCTCTTAGTTTGTCATTTCGCTCGGGTTTTTGGTCGTTTCGAAATATGAGACGCTCCATCTTGATGATTATGCTATCTATAAGTGCATAATGTAAATTAAATTGTATTTTTATACAACACTGCCTTTTATTTACAACTTTGCTCTCTTTTATTTTTATTTGCATCAGGGGTCGAAGTATGAAATGTCCGTTTGTTATATAATAAGAATGTGTTAGGTTAAAGAGAAAAATGAAACTAAAAATTACTTAAAAAAATATTTATTAAATTAAATTAATTAGGTACCTACCAAAACAAAAAAAAATTTCAATGGAGTATGTTGTTCGAATCACTATTTTATAAAACAAAGTCGCTTCCAGCTGTCTGTCCTTATGCATGCTTAGATCGTTAAAACTACGTAACGGATTTTGATGTGGATTTTTTAAGTAGATAGAGTGATTCAAGATGAAGGTTTATATGTATATAACATGCATATTATAGTAGAGAAACACTGATAATTTTAGAGGTTTCTAATGTGATGTAAATAAACACATTTTTTTGCGCTTACATTGCAAACGCTGGCAGAACCCTACGAGATAGATCAATATAATGTACTACAGTATTGTATACCTTAAAAATGTTTACAAAAAAGCCCACGATGGTATATGTCTTTCTCTTAGGGATAAGTCACAATAACCATTTTTTATCTTTTACTTTTTACAAGAAATAATGGCTTATTTACGAAGCGATTTTAAGCAATACAGCATTAATCCTTATCCAGTTAAGTACCTACTTTAAATACAATCTCTTAGGGATGAATAATAAATACAAATTGTATATAAAGACATTCTGTAGTATTTAGTATCAGCAATGCACCCGTGCGTAGCCGGAGCGGGTCGTTATTAATTAATATTTTGTGTAAACTGATTGAAATATGACGATGATTGTTGAAGTTTGACGTTGGAAAAAGTTAAGCCGACTGGGAGCAAGGTAGGCATAATTGAGGGGGTAAGTGGACAAAGGTGTTAAACTAACAAAAAGTTCAAAATGAGTTATGAATGTTTTTATGTTGCTCCTACCACATTTGCAAGCTTGAAAAGTATGCATGTTTGCCAGTTAATACCTTTGATATAGGTCTTTATTTTTGACACGAATCAAAATGTGCGCAGTCGATTTATGATCATTTAAAATCTAATTCCATGCAAAAAGTCGATTTATTTTATTTTCTCAGATAACACTTTGTCCACTCACCCCTTCAATTAGCTCTGCTACCCGTGCGAAGCCTGGGCGTGTCGCTAGTTGCGGAATAAATGGAAATCGATAGAAATACTTAGTTTATTTAGGAATACGGTAGTTTTCTAACTTGTTATAGGTAGGTACATGTTCATAACTATTACTGGCTCTGTGCTGCGGAGAGCACGTTAAGCCGTTGATTCCGGTTGCCGTCACCAGATGGCAGTCGTTAAAAATCCACCAACCTGCACTAGGCACAAGAGCAGCGTGGTGGAAACTCCACGCACCCCCATTCCGAGAAGAGGCCTAAGCTCTTGCAGTAGGGCATAATGGGCTGAAGGTATGGATGCGGTAGAAATAAAGTTCGGAGTGTACGAGTAACGAGTTTAAAATGTAACTCCTGTAGCGTTGAAAAGTTTCTCGTATTTGCGTTATCGTGAATCTGTTGACAGAGCTGTATGTATACGTATGTATACAGATGTATACGGTCAAAAAAAACTGTTTTTCTGCCAATTTCACAATGATTTGCCAAAATTCTTGTTGGATACTTTTAACTGGTATGCCTCCAACGTGAATTGATATTTATTTTGTGATATTTCGGATCGGAGGAAAAAATAGTAAAACACCACCATTGCTTTGTTATAGACAAGAGAGAGTTTTTTATTTCATATATTAAAACTATAAGATTATGTTGCCAGTGCAACTTTAGCAATTCTGCCCTAATACTATGTTGTAAACATAACTGGGGCCACAAGAAGTTTTTGATAATATTATGGTTTATGGTATTAGTAGTAACTAGTAGTAGTAGTAATATTAGTATTTATTTACGATTAAGTGGACTGTATGAAATAATTAAACTTAAATATTATGAGAAACTTAAAGTTCTGTAGTAAAAAAAAAACTTAAATTGTAAACTTACTTAATAACTGTAACAATTAACTAAAACAAACAAATTCTGATGCAACTATAAAAGCTAAACATTTACTTTTAATTAGATATCGATAGGTAATAAACAAATTTTTATAGGACTGGTTCGAATTATAGATCCTTTTTCAGTCTTAACATCTAGGGCCCTGACCTTCTCGTCCTTGCCTGGATACACATGTACTACTCTGGCCATTGGCCAGTGCAGCGGTGGAGTATCATCATTTTTTAAATGACTAAAGATACTTACAACTTTAACATTAGGTAAGTTATCTCTACATTTGGGTTTACTTTGCAAGAGTGATAAGAATTGTTTGCGCCAGGTTTTCCAAAATGTCTGTTTTAAATTTTCACGCTGACTCTAAAATTTTAATCTATTAGTCGGAACATCTAAAATACCAGGTTCGGGGGAGAAGATGTTAGGGAATAAAGTCTTCAAAAGAGTCAGCAGATCTTTCTCTCCAAATCCTTCGAACCCTAACACGTAACATTATATTCAATCACAAGTGTAGTGACAGAAGAGTTTTTTTGGTAAAATTGTGGGATGTTTTTGATTATATCGTGGGCTGAGAGCGAAAACCCGATTTGTGGTCAAAATGGCAAATTGAGTTATCAATGAGAGTGAACTCAGTTTTTTCTGATCTTTCTTTTCATTTAAACAGATAATTTGAAATGTTATGTCAAAGCACAAAAAAAAAATTGTAATACCGATAAGTTTGTCGCCAAGTCATGGGGTTCCCATGACTTACCATTCCTTTGACGATTTCCTTGCCTGAAGGTTTGTCTGAAGTCATCCTTGTCTGCTTGTTCTGTGAATGAATTGTTACCGGGCCTACTCATAAACTCATATGATATACACTAGATACATGGACTCTTCTCGGAAGCGCAGACTTGGATGAACATCCAACTCTCATTCTTGTGGAATCTAATTTCCACTTTTTAGCTATGCAACTCAGTTGCTTCTGTTTGGGGGGACTTCTTGCCCCCAGAGTAGCCTCCATGACTTCCCCTTACAGTTACCACGGACCACCTTATTTTTTATAATGGTCGTAGCCATTACCAGAATTTTGTTATCGCGTCCCGCCGTGCAGCACTTGTAAACATATCCCTTACTTCTCGTGATTAATACCAATTCAACTATAACACATATCATATTCTAACATTTTATAGCCTGTTCCAAATCATTCTAATCACTACTAAATTCTAACCTTAGTCATTCGGGCATTGTAGTGTTAATAGATTTTATCACTGATGCAAGTAATATAAAACTGCATTAATAGTTTATTTTTTATTTTTCTGAGAATTTCTTAAACACTACTTAGCTTATCATTTTCATTAAATTTAGACTAAAGGAAAGTTATCACATTTACGTTTCCAAATTGTAAAAAAATATTATTATTCTTTAGAGCGAATACCCGATACGATAAGTTTTACATAGTATTACGCTCCCGCGCAATTATATTTAGGTGACCTAACGACGAGCGAGTGATCAAAAAAACTGGTTTCTTTAGCGAAAAAATATTGCGTAGAAAATGGTAAGTTAGTTAAGTACTTATTTGTATTGATTATAAGTTTTTTGTTGTGGCATGTTATTGTTATTTAATTACATATGACTCTAATCAGTTCTTTGTTTTTAGGATAAAATTATAGTATTAAAAGTGGCACCTATGGTTTAATAAACAGACAACTGTGATATCGTTTTCGATAATGATAGGTACGTATTCTTTTATGTAATTCAATTGTTTGGTCCATCCATGAATTCGCTGACCGATACGTTTACTTGAAATCTCTATTTAGAATATTATTGGATTATTGCTTTTTTGATCAAATTACATTCTTCATGCAATATAAAAGAGAAAATCTGTTAAAGAGTGACTTTCAATCACAATTATGTATAAATATCTTGTTTCTTTAAGAAAAGAGCCTACTTATTATTTTAGGGTTGATTTTGCAATGGGTGGATAACTTTACTCAGATAACAGATAAGCGTTGATGCAAGAGTATTGTTGTAGCAGAACATTCAAACATTAGGCGTTTAATTTTATTTTTTTTAACTAAATTTAAAATCCTAAAAATGTTATAATTTTATTCAAAGTGGCCATACCACAAATAAAACGACATTATTGTAATTGGGTCCTTTATTATATATTTAAAACAACTAAATTAACCAATAGATGGCGTCATCAGCGTGTTTATCATAATTCAAAAGAATGACATCATGTGAAGGTATTGTAAAAAACCTAACTGCATATTTATTTACATGAAATAACATATATTTATATAAAAACGTATTACACAATTGCATATTTAAACAATTATTATTCGCATGATAATACTACCTATCCTACTATAAAGCATTAATTTGTCTGAAGTTGGCAATAAATTGAGCACCACTTTAGTAAATTATCGTATTAATTTCGTGTTTTGCCATTTTACAATTTTAGCGCTGCAAGATTATGTCAAAATTTCATTTCATTTTTGGCATTTTTGCAACTTCATACATAAAGAAAATGCTTCATATGTTCTACAGTAGATGTCGCAAGAGTGCGCTTGTAACACGCACACTGAAGACCGTTAAATCTGAAGACAAACATGGGATAGCAGACGTAGTGCAACTTGACCCCTCGTGGTCCTGGGTTCGATTCTCTAGTATTTTTGAGAAGTACTCAGCAGGTAGAACTGCTGGTGCTTGGTTGACTTTGATTTGATTGCCGAATATCGATTTCTGTATGTTCAAGTATTAGTAAATGTAACTAATGACAGTAAATATTAGTAATTTATAATCAATTAATAATTCATTACTAGCCTAGCCATGGGCCATGGGTCGGTCAGTAATAATAATAATGAAATAACGTATACAATACAATTATACATCACAACATCTAGGCCCCAAACTAAGCATTATTAGCTTTTGTTTTGGGTACCAAGCGAAGCACAATGTGGGATTTGACCTTAAATACTTGTTTTGATATCTTACTTAATTTAAGACATTAATTTTTTTCTGAAAGGTCACTGAACTTCAAGAAAAACGTTTTTGTCTGTATACCCCGAAAAAATTTAAATTATCGATAAAAAAATTTACATTAATTGTCGATTTGAAATGTATTAGATAGTAAGAACCGCAAGTTTTTTACTGCACTAGAATGCAAAAAAATAATTATTTTTATTTGGAAATTAAAAAAATATATATAAAATTAATAATGTAATGGTCGCATTTTCTTTTGCCATTAAAATACATTAAAGTACAATACCTTCAAATCATTAAAATATTAAATATCTATCTAGTGAGATCTCAGAGGTAATTGCATTTCTAAGTTTTTCGTAGGTTTCTATACATATAGGGTTGTCACAAAAAGTATACAAAAGTATTGTTTAACGGCGGTAATTAACATGACTTCTATTTAATAGCATTATTCTTCTCTGTATTACTAGGCTGACTACCATCAATGAGCGTCTAAGAAATACTATCTCAGCCATTTTATAACATCGATTTAAGCTAATAACGAGATAAATATTTGGTTCTGACAGTCGCTTGCTGACAGTTTGCGAATTATTCTCATTATCAGATTGTATCAATATTTCGTCTGTTGTGAGCGCGACTTCATCAGCTTCCATACTATTGAATTCCGATGGGTAATAAATACATTTGTCGTTGTCACTCTTAAGGGACGGAGAACTTTATTCGGTAGGTAACGTTTTCTTTTGTTTTTGACATGTATTAAATGTTAATAACGTTACATAAGGACCGGACGATTCTAGTGCACGGTAAAACAAATCTATGATGGTTCTAATTTCCGTGTATGATGTTGTCGATCATAAAGCCAGTACTTGTGCCGAGACTCACCTGCTTGCTTGGACAACATACCTATTGGTATTGCGCTGCACTTTATAATTTGCCGACCATGACCATGACCTAGTATTTAATGTAGAGTGACGGACATATGAAACCAGTTATATGTTTGTACATACTTTGCAGTAACAGATTTACGATATTCTTAAAATTTTACAGCATGGATTGTCAACTCACTCGGTATAGCTACCAAAACAGTATGCAGATTATAATTCTTTGCCTAAAATGTCTGCAAATGTTTTATGATTTCGGTCAGAGAGTGCTGTTTGTGGGGTGTTTCAGTCATTTGTCGTTCCTGAATTCGGACGAACGATATGTATCAAGTCAAGAGTGACATTTTTGCTATTATTTCAGACTGTATAGTCTTTCTTCGTTACTTAACACTTGTGGCTTCCGGTGAATTTTTAGTCACCCTCGACTTCATAACTGCTGGATCCTTTTTATACTTTACATAAAATACTAATCCATGGTCAGCAAATTATAGAGTGCAGTGCAATATCAGTAGGTATGTTGTCCTAGCAAGCAGGTGAGTCTAGGAACAAGCACCAGATCGGCGTTCCGATCCTTATCTAACGTTATTGACATTTATTACACGTCGAAAACAAAAGAAAACCTTACCTATACCGAATAAAGTTCTCCGTCTCTTAGTTATCGGTTTAATTAGTGATTTAGTTAGTGAGTGCTGTGCTGGCTGCTGGGCATAGATGGTAGAGCTAGAGAGTCGTATCGATTTTTTAAAATAAATTCGTAGGCAGGGGCGGTGCTCTTTGCTGTACTTAACTTACAATTGCAAAATATAAAATACTCCTTTTTTAGGGTTCCTACCCAAAGGGTACCTATTACTAAGGCTCCGCTGTCCGTTTCTGCGTCCGTATGTCACAGAGCTGTATCCGTGTATTGTCTGAACTGTAATAGGTTTTTCAAATTTTCAGGTGGTGTATTAGCCTCTATAACAACAAATGATAAAAATAAAATAAAGTTAAAAATTAAAGGGTATCCTAATAGAAGAAACGTGGTTTTTTTTTAATGTAAGTACCTATTTGATGATTGATAATTGTGAGATAATTGCTTACACTTGAAATTGTCATGTAACAGCATTACTATGACCACTATAACAACAAATAATCAAAATAAAATTAAAAAATAAATAAAAACCGACTTCAATAACATAAACTAAAAAGTTAAAAATAAAATTTTCACTTTAAAGAAAGGAAGAAAGGAGCATTAACAGGCGGCATATAGTTAATGAAGTCGGTGCCTACTAACTGCTGTAAATCGTTGAAGAATTCCCTCGACTTTTTATGGTCTTCATCAGATCTGTAATGGCACTTATAACCCATATGAGTGTAAAGTTCTCATCAATAGAAATGATTTAAGTCCAAACACCAGGTAATTGCTGTAAATCGTTAAGGAGTTCCTTCGACTGTGTATGGTCTCCATCATCAGACCTGTAATGGTACTTATAACCCATATAGGTGCAAAGTTCTCATTAATAGAAATGAATTAAGTCCAAACACCAGGTAATTGCTGTAAATCGTTGAGGAGTTCCCTCGATTGTGTATGGTCTCCATCATCAGACCTGTAATGGCACTTATAATCCATATGGGTGCAAAGATCTCATCAATAGAAATGAATCAAGTCCAAACACCAGGTAATTGCTGTAAATCGTTGAGGAGTTCCCTCCACTGTCTTTCAGCTCCATCATCAGATCGACTCCCGACCTTCATTAAATAGTATTAGTAGTAGTACTTTATCAAAATACTTAAAATACGATACTTTAAAATACGATTTTCGAAGGTTGCCCTCGATTTCTCTGGGATGCCATCATCAGATCCTGGTTTCCTTATCATGGTACTACTCCGGAGATATCTCCCTTCCACAAAAAAAAAATCATCAAATTCGGTTCATAAACAACGAAGTTATCCCTGAACACACATAAAAAAAAAAAAAACATATATATATATGGTCGAATTGAGTAACTTCCTTCTTTTTTGAAGTCGCTTAAAAATAAAGTTGAAAATTAAAGAGAGTCCAGAAAATCCTCGTACAAGAAACGTGTTTTTTATACTTATTACAGTGGTCGGTCGTGATAGTGTCGTGATAGCCCAGAGCACAAGGAACCTGTTTCAAATTTGTAAGGCCATAGGGCCATGGTTCGAATCCGGGCGTGTACCAATGAGTTTTTCTGACTTAAGTACATTAACTATCACTGACTCCGTGCCTCGGAGAGCACGTTAAGCAGTCGGTCCCGGACGCCGTCAATAGATGGCGGTCGTTACAGTTCCCAACCCGCAGTGGAGCAGCGTGGTGGACTTAAGCTCCAAACCCCCTCCTCACCCTGGAGGCCTAAGCCCCTGCAGTGGGGTAAAATGGGCTGATGAACACTTCGTGTGCGATTCCGATCGAGTCGATTTTTTATATGCACTAGAATGAAATGAACTAAAAAATATATAACCAATTATTAAAAATTATAACTAGAGTTTAAACGGTTACAGTAACAATTGAACGGGTAAGTGGACAAAGGTGTTAACTAACAAAAAGTTCAAAATGTTTTTATGTTGCTCCTACCACATTTGCAAGCGTGAAATGTATGCATGTTTGTCAGTTAATACCTTTGCTACAGGTATTTATTTTTGACACGAATCAAAATTTGCACAGTCGATTTATGATCATTTAACCATAACCGTAACAATTTAAAAATCCGCCAATCGAAGCAAAAATTAATTGAGAACTATACATAAACCACAAGCGATAGGAATAGTTAAACTTTATATTTATTATTTGTTGTTAACGCGGCCATAGTAATGATACAGAATACCTAACCTATACGGTTCAGACGATACAGTCTCAGTAATAGGGTTTCCATTGCTACCCTTTGGGTACAAAACCATAAAAATTCTTGAGTTTACGACTGTCCATGTTGAGTACCTCAGCAATCTACAGACGCGATTGAGATGACAATTGAAAAGTAATTATCTTTATTATTAATCACATTATTTAATTTTTGAAAAAATCTTTAAAATGTTATAATTTTATTCAAAGTGGCCATACCATAGATAAAACGACAATTTAAACTGGACCCTTCTATAATTATTATATATTTAAAACAACTAAATTAACCAATAAATGGCGTCACTAGCATGTTTATAATAATTAAAAAGAATAACATCATGTCATGGTATTGTAAAATGTAATTATGTCATAAAAAGCATAACTGCATATTTATTTACATGAAATAACATATATTTATATAAATACGTATTACACAATTGCATATTTAAACAATTATTATTCGCACGATAGCACAGCCTATCCTACTATGTAGCATTAATTTGTCTGAAGTTGGCAATAAATTGAGCGCCACTTTCGGTAAATTATCGTATTAGTTTCGTGTTTAGCCATTTTACAATTTTGGCGCTGCAAGATTATGTCAAAATTTCATTTCATTTTTGGGAACATACGCATACATAGAGAAAATGCTTTAAATGTTCTACAGTAGATGTCGCAAGAGTGCGCTTGTAACACGCACACTGAAGAGTCCGAAGAGAGAAGTCCCAAGACAAACATGGGATTCCTTTCGGATGTGTCAAGTTACATGTGGTGATGTCTTTGGGGCAACTTACCTCATGGTAATGTTTTACCTTAAGTATTTTTGAGAAGCACTCAGCAGGTAGAACTGCTGGTGCTTGGTTAACTTAAAATAGGGATGAGGGCCGACGCGTGTCGGTCCCTCGGCAATGGAGGGCAGTTCGAGCTGGACGGCCCGACTGTGAACAAACAAGGCTCAGATGCCATTCGAGCAGATTTATTACGTTAACTAGGTGATATCAGGTGCTAGGTACTGCTCTCCTATGTCAGACTGAAGGTCTGATCTGCCTGAAGTCCTGAGACTCTCAACCTCGGTGGTGAGATCATCAGGAGGATCTGTTCGTACATTCCGTGGGCGTCTGAGAAAGTGAGTGGCGGGCGGGGGCTCGTAAGAGGCCGCAACCGAAAGTAGCGGGTTGGGTTGCGCGACCGCGGCGACGAAGAGGGGCTCTGACGCGTCCTTCATGTATTTGGAGATGGTTGGTAAGTAGAAATCGCTGTGAAGCAGACTGTTTCGAACGTACCACGGAGAATCTACGGCTCTTCTACAGAATCTGTTCTGTATGATTTGTAGCGGCTTAAGTATCGTTTCTTTGGCGTAAGCAAAGACCGGGCATGCATAAGTCATGACCGGTCTGATAGCCATCACATAGAGTGTGCGCATGTTGCGCATCGATAACTTACTACGGCTACCTATCATACAGGAGAGGCGGGCCATATAAAATTTGGCGAGTTTTCTAACACGCTTGACATGATCGCGAAAGTGCAGATGCTTATCAAGCGTAATACCTAGATATTTATAGTTATGATGCCACGGAATGTTGACACCGTACATTTTTAGTGAGTTTATGTTTTTTGGGAGAAGTGATGGGTCTTTCGCTTTGGAATGGCGAAAACAGATGGCCGCAGATTTGTCCGGATTTATTTCTATCCTCCATAGGCGAAACCACTGCGTGAGTTCGTCTATAGAGGACTGTAGCCTAGGGGCGATATGCCCATTGGTGCGCGCGCGAAAATGTGTCATCTGTGTCGTCGGCGAACAGTGCTAATTGGACTCCGTTGCACTGCAACGGAATATCATTCGTGTACGCTGAGTACAGTATCGGGCTGAGAGTGGAGCCTTGCGGGACTCCCGCTTTTAACGTTTTCCGTGTTGAAATTGATTTTTCGTGTCCATAGACGAAATGTCGGTCGGTGAGGTAGTCTTGAATTATGAAAACCAAATTTCTCAACGATTTACAGCAGTCACCTTTTGTTGGGCTTACTTCATACGACTCAATATGGCAAAATGTTTAATTCGCACAAAAATAATACTTAATTAAGATTAAAGTTTTACATATGAATACCACTACCTACTACTACCTGCTACTAAGCATGCTGATACGTCAATTTGACACTGAATTTAAGTTGCGTAATCGCGGCGCTGTCTCATTTGAGTAGCGCGTTTAGAAGCCCCATTTAAACAAAATACAAATAAGTTACAGATGCGTTCAACTAAAAATTGAAAAATAAAATAATTTTCAAAAAAATTTAAAGTGAATGACTTGGCACCGACTTCATTAACTATATGCCGCCTGTTAATGCTCCATTCTATAAAGTGAAATTTTTATTTTTAACTTTTTAGTTTATGTTTTTGAAGTGGGTTTTAATTTTTATTTTTTTGTTTGTGTGTTTGTCTGTTTGACCAAATTTATCTCAAAAACGGTTGAACCTATTTTAATGAAATATTGTAGACATGAAGAAAGCGTTGTCAGGAGTGACATGGGCTTAGGTTTGCTTGTCTGTCTGTCGGTTCCGGCTATTCTCCGAAAAGGATGAACTAATTTCAATGAAATTTTTCATACATAAAAAGAGGGTTGTCAGGAGTGACATAAACTACTTATTGTCTGATAGCTATTGTTCATGCTAAGATGGCTTTAATGAAATTCAATATAGAGATTTCTTAGGTAGTTAAGTTTCAAAAGGTTCTAGAAAATCTTGCAGTGTTCTGGAGCGTCGCGTTCCTTATTAGCTGTCTCGATACAATCGTGTAGTTCATGCGGGCGAAACCGCGGGCGGAATGCTAGTTTTATATAAAACTGAACGTGTCGGATATGGCAAATTGCAAAAATTTGTCTGCAAATGGCGAAACTGTAAAAAAATTTGAAAAGGCGATTTTTTTACCATTTATTTTAAAGGTATATTAGACATAAAACATCATTCAATATTCTCGAAATTTCATTAAAAAATCACATAAATTTTACTTCTAATTTCCGAAGTAGTAGGTACCTAAACGAAAGTTCCTGGAAAATTGCATGTTTATTCATTTATTCATTAATTTATAGTGATCACACAGATTAATTGTATGTATTGTTTATAAGTCTATGTATTGGATTCTAATGCAATATAACTAAAAAGCTATAATGCATTTGAATCCAATACACAGACGCTGAATAACGTTGCCTCGAAGTCATCATTCGATTACAGCGGTAATATTTTAGGTAGACATTTTTGTTAATGTAGCGATACGGGCTTACGGAGTAGGTATAACAAGAGTGCGAAGTATTGTTTGAATCAATCGAGAGCTTCTTATTAACGTAGCTTCTTAACGTAGTTCAAACTTTTAGAGCGTGTAAAGCTTATAGAATTAAACAAAAAGTCGCAAATGAGCGGGTTATGCAAACTAACGGTTACTGAGAAAAACATGTTTATTTTTTATCACGTGCCTTAAAACCCTAATACAGAATTATATAATGAATGTAATAATTTTTTTATTAAATAAGATTCACTCGTAGATTCAACAAAACCCAGTCTCGCAAATCTTAAACTTAGACGAATATTTCTCGTGAAACAGCTGATAAAGTCAATGACCGAAGCGGTCAGATACAAAGAAAAAATTAAAATAATAAATTCCAAAAAGATGATTGAAAATATCAGACAAACAACAGACGAGACACATGGATGAAATCTAGAGTCGAAATCATTTTACTTACATAGTAAATAAAATTGATATTAATTTACAAATACGAAACTAATTCACGCAATTAAATAATTTCTTACTCATGTTCGTGATTTGAGTTTAAGTTCTAATAGTGTGAAGTGAATATGGATCTTAGAGCATATTAAATCAAAACAGATTTTATCAAATACTAAATGACATTCAGCTATACCATCTAATACGGTTATCAATAACTAAATACCATAGCAAACTCTTAGGTAAGTATTAAAGTTTAGTAATATTTTCTTGTCGTTTCTAGTGTTGTTATTAATCCATGCCGTCATGTCACACTGTCGCTTTTGTCAATGGTCAAACGCATCACTAAAGCCTTGATTACACGCACCGAGTATATTGGCGAGACAGTACTCTCGGCCGAGTGCTCGGTACGTGTAAATACATCGCCGAGTGCTCGGCCGAGCGCTCGGCCGAGACAGTCACTCGACCCTAATCTTTTTACTAGTATAAATATTATAATCACCACGGACATCAACGGACATAACCAACCAGGATTTATATTGATTTATATTTTTAACAAAGTGTGCAGATTAGAAATGAAATAAGTGAAATTAAGTTTTACTGTTTAGGAACTGATTTTATTGTGAATTAAAGTTTTAGCTAAAAATGTTACGATTGTTTAGTAATAAAATTATGAGTGTAGAATTCCAACAATTACGCTTTAGACACAAATTGAGAGGAAAACCTCCGATTTATGCTAGAACTTTGAAACAACGTTTAGATGAAATAAATTATAAAGATGAACTGTATACTACCAGAATTGATATCGGTTTTCCACAACCGAAGTAAATAACCGATTCATATTTCTGTACCTAATGTTACTCATAAAAAGCACCTTGGAATATTAAATAATAAACTTAACAATATTTAAGAACCATTCATGTGCATGATTTACTGGTAGCGCTTTCCAATGTAGCCTGCTGAAAAGTTACAAAATATTTAATCAGGCTTAGGGGGGAGGGGTGTAGGAACCTCGTGCAGTAAATATTTTTTTAAGGAAATGAAAAAAATTATAAGGCTTATTAGTGGCTCGTCGCTCTGCTCCGGTTTGCTTCTCGCATTATCACAAGCAAATCATAACCTAACCTATTTTTTTTTAATGATGGATCTTAAACAGATTTCAAATTGATCATTTTTATGAACATAATTTCTATCTATCAGGCAGCATTGGAAAGCCGTCCCGATGTGCTATGTATTTCTTATTTGCAGAAGTCTTCATTTAAATTCTACTTGTATACATTTTTTCAGGAAGTCACCGTCTGAAATCCGATGTGTCCGTACAGACATATTAAAAAAAATTAAATCTGACAATAATTTAGAACAGTTAGCAAGACACCACAAATTGCTAATAGACTTAGATGAAGCGAGATATGAATGGCTACAGACTGTGGGACCAGTACACAAAAAACGGATTGCCGAACACTATGGTATATATGAACATTTATATGGTGAAGGATACTTTGTTGTTACTTCGACGTTCCTTTGATACAAGTATTACAAGTGCCGACAACAACGCCGCGCGTGTCTCTATAATAATGCCGCATTAGTCCGCCCATCAAGATGCTACAAGCTAAAATGAATCTTATGCAGATGGAGTAAAGTCTGCATTGGCAAAATTATCGCGGAATGAGCTGCCTCGTGCCGACAATTTTTTTTTCTATTCTAAACATTATTTCGTTCACTTAACATTTTAATTTCTTAATATGTCAGAAATTAAAAATTAGAAATGTCAGTCAATTGTCAAACGATTCTACGAATCTAACTATATCTACGAATAAACATTATAGTCCGGTCGTGGGACATTAAATTTCATAAAGAAGTTATCACAATTCTAAAATTGTTCGTTTTTGCTGAGTGGATAGATAAAGTGCATGGTGAGCTACTGTCAAAAAGTTAGAAGGTTTAGGGCTGTGCTAAGGGAATGGCTTAAGTTTTTCTTAATATTTCGTGCAACAAGGTGTATATAGAATTAAAGTTTGAAATTTTAATTCTACTACTAATATAAACGCGAAAGTTTGTACGTATAGATGTATGTGTGGATGTTTGTTGCTCTTTCACGCAAAAACTATCAAATGGATTTTAATGAAACTTTACAATAATATAGCTTATACACCATAATAACACATAGGCTATAATTTATAAAGATATTAGCTTTCTGCCAGCGGCTTTGCTCGCGTGGACTAAACAGTTGTACACTGATTTCGAAAATTCTTTCTCCTATAGAAAGCTACTTTATCAGCGAGTAACATGGGCGAAAAGAAGAAGGTGTGGTGGAGGGAATGCCTAGGAGAACGTTTCTGTAGTCCACCCGTACGGAGCCGGGTACGACCGCTAGTTGGTTCATAATTAAAACTATCTTAACCTCATGTTGTAATTTTTTTTAAATAAAAACATATGTGATACTTCGAATATATAAAAATTAATAAGACAAAATCTTTCAACAAAATTTTAAAACTTCTGAAATAATATATTGAGACTTTCGGTAGTTACTCAAATCTGTTGGATTAAGTATAGAAAGTCAAGTGGTATGCTTCTACTACAATGTCATTTTTCTTTCGTAAGATAGACAATAATGACTATGAAATTGATAATTTCGCCGGGCGCAGGCTGGTGTGAAAAAATACCATGCTGATAGAAGAATTAGTGTAGGTATATCAAGCCAGAAAACTAGACACTCAAGAGACCATACTAAAGGTTGCTGAAACTCGTAAAAATAATTCTAGCGAACGATTCAGTTGATATATTATTTGCCTTATGTACAGTACAGTCATGCGAAGAAGTGCCTTGAAATTATAAGATAAAAGATTAAGTATCTACTTTTTTACGTCGTGTTGTAAATTTTTTAGAAACATAACACACGTGTCACTACGAAAATCTAAAAATTACTCTTTTGTCATTCAACAAAATTTCTAAAATTACATTTTAAGACTTTCGGTGGTTACTCAAATCTGTTAGGTAAAGTTTCGAAAGTCAAGTAGTGTGCTTATATTATAATTTCATTTTTTTCCCATAACATATGAAATAATATACAAATAATAAAATAAATAATAACGAATAAAAGTTGATAAGTCGCTCTTATATGGCCTTATCAAAGCACTTGATTATCACACGAAAAATTAAAAACATATAGATTGTGGGTTTTGTTTAAATTACGGATAAATTTGATTAGTGTGGCTGCGAGCGAGACAGAGTATGTAGGGACTTATCGTGTCATTGTGCCTACATTACGGCACACGCGTGGCGCCGTAATTCTTATTTTTTATGATGCGGTACGATTCGTGGTCTGACAAAAAATCTATTTGAAGTTCTGGTATAGAGGCAATGGTATTTCTAAATAAAACAACATATACGCACTTTAATAAATCATCATCATCATCAGCCCATTTTACCCCACTGCAGGGGCTTAGGCCTCCCCCACGGTGAGGAGGGGGGGGTTAGGAGCTTAAATCCACCACGCTACACCACTGCGGGTTGGAGATTGTAACGACCGCCATCTATTGACAGCGTCTGGGACGGACTGCTTAACGTGCTCTCCGGGGCACGGAGTCAGTGATAGTTAATGTACTTAAGTCAGGAAAACTCATTGGTACACGCCCGGATTCGAACCATGGCCCTATGGCCTTATAAATTTGAGACATTTATAATTTACTTAATGTTTAATTCATTCTGTTTATTCGTGCAACCCAGCACGTACAAAAAAATGATATAAACATGCTGTAGCACCTATCATTGATAACCAACCGTAGATACATAAAACAATTATTTTTCATGTTAAAGAGCTATGAGATATTCTGTAGTTATGGCTTCTTATGACACAGTATACCTAAAACTGAAATAGATAAATTACACTAGTGAGCAAATCATAATCATAAGCAAATATAAAAATACCACTGTAAAAAAGCAACTAGGCCTTTGTGTTTATTACTGTATAAGAATGTTCATTATTTTTGAAAACACTCATATAGAAAACATACACCCTTTTTGATTTTATAATACAAAGGAATAATAATAATAACCAAACCATAGTCAATGCTGTCAAATTTATTTAATCTATGGTCAATTAAGACTTTGAACCGCAACTTTTTGCTTGTAGGAAAAATACAGTCATCTGCAAAAGTGCAACCATTTAGCGGCAAATGATTATTGGTAATATATGTTTACTTAATTAAACTAAGAGTAGGACACAACCAGCATGCCGAAATGAATACCCGCTAGAGCGCTGCGGTTAGTAAGCTGATTTGTTGAAATAGCAGCTGCCAGTTATCTTAGAAGTGTTTGAAGACTTCAAGATTACAAGAATAATTTTTTCATATTTTTAAAAAACTTTTAGTTGAACAAGCATATATTAAGCGCCGGCGCGACACTTGGAGGAGCGCGCAATGTCCACACACTAACCCGCACCCCGCATCATTCGTGTGTTCGTGAAATTTAAACAAAATCCACAAACTGTATGTTTCAAATTTTTCGTGTGATAATCAAGTGCTTTGTAAGTGCCACATAACAGGGAATCAACTATTATTTATTATTGTGAATCTTACGAAAGAAAAATGGAATTGTAGTAGAAGCATACTACTTGACTTTCTAATCTTAACCAAACAGATTTGTGTAACAACCGAACGTTTTAAAATGTCATTTTAGAAATTTTGTTGAATGACAAAAGAGTAATTTTTAGATTTTTGTAGTGACACGTGTGTTATCTTTCTAAAAAATTTACAACACGACGTAAAAAAGTAGGTACTTTATGTTTTATCTTATAATTTCAAGGCACTCCTGCGCGTAACTGTACTGTACATAAGGCAAATAATATTTCAACTGACTCGTTGGCTAGAATTATTTTATGAGTATCAGCAGCCTATAGTATGGTCTCTTGAGTGTCTAGTTTTCTGTCTTGATATACACCAATTCTTCTATTAGCATGGTATTTTTGCACACCAGCCTGCGCCCGGCGAACTTATCAATTTTATATTCATTATTGTGTATCTTACGAAAGAAAAATGAAATTGTAGTAGAAGCATGCCACTTGACTTTCTGAACTTAATCCAACAGATTTGAGTAACTAGGTACCGAAAGTCTCAAAATATAACATCAGATGTTATAAAATTTTTTTGAAAATTTTTAAATTTTCGTAGTATCCCTTATGTTATCTTTCTAAAAATTTTACAACGTGAGGTTAAGATAGTTTTAATTATGAACCCATAAAAATTTCAAATTTGAATCTTATATACAGGGTGTTACACGAAATATTAAGAAATACCTAGCCATGCCCTTAGCACAGCCCTAAAACTTCTAACTTTTTGACAATAGCTCACAATACACTTTATCTATCCACTCACTAAAAACGAACAACTTTAGAATTATCAAAACTTTTTTATGAAATATAATGTCCCACGACCAGACTTATTTTCTGAAATTTCCGTAGTATTCCTTATGTTATCTTTCTAAAAATTTTACAATATGAGGATAAGATAGTTCTTAATAAGAACCAATCAAAATTTCAAATTTTTATTCTATATACAGCGTGTTACACGAAATATTAACAAATACCTAGTTACACCCTTAGCACAGCCTTAAAACTTCTAACTTTTTGACATTAGCTCACAATGCACTTTATCTATCCATTCATAAAAAACGAACAGCCTTAGAAGTATCAAAACTGTTTTATGACATTTAATGTTCCACAACCAGACCGTTATTTTTTTCAAATTTTCGTAGTATCCCTTATGTTATCTTTCTAAAAATTTTACAACGTGAGGTTAAGATAGTTTTAATTATGAACCTATAAAAATTTCAAATTTAAATCTTATATACAGGGTGTTACACGAAATATTAAGAAATACCTAGCCATGCCCTTAGCACAGCCCTAAAACTTCTAACTTTTTGACAATAGCTCACAATACACTTTATCTATCCACTCACCAAAAACGAACAACTTTAGAATTGTCAAAACTTTTTTATGAAATATAATGTCCCACGACCAGACTTATTTTCTGAAATTTCCGTAGTATTCCTTATGTTATCTTTCTAAAAATTTTACAATATGAGGATAAGATAGTTCTAAATAAGAATCAATCAAAATTTCAAATTTTTATTCTATATACAGCGTGTTACATGAAATATTAAGAAATACCTAGTTATATCCTTAGCACAGCCCTAAAACTTCTAACTTTTTGACATTAGCTCACAATGCACTTTATCTATCCATTCATAAAAAACGAACAGCCTTAGAAGTATCAAAACTGTTTTATGACATTTAATGTTCCACAACCAGACCGTTATTTTTTTCAAATTTTCGTAGTATCCCTTATGTTATCTTTCTAAAAATTTTACAATATGAGGATAAGATAGTTCTAAATAAGAACCAATCAAAATTTCAAATTTTTATTCTATATACAGCGTGTTACACGAAATATTAAGAAATACCTAGCCATGCCCTTAGCACAGCCCTAAAACTTCTAACTTTTTGACAATAGCTCACGATGCACTTTATCTATCCACTCACCAAAAACGAAGATCCTTGGAATTATGGTAAGTAATTTTTTTCTGGCTACGCGACTATTAATGCGAACTCTAGATACTTCTACTCGTATAGGTATTTAACTATATCTATGTATTTAACCCTCATCTAGTTGTATCTATCACTACGCAGTAATAATTATCTTCAAACAATAAATACCTACTATTCAAATTATTAATACCATGCGTAAGTTATGACCGCCTCGCCAAGCACAGAGCTCTCTCCTCTTGTAGGTACCTACTCTGTCCTTTGGCCTTGAGTCTCGTAGGTATATTTATCACTCTTTTGCGATCTGCATACATACGCCTGTGCCCGATTCCATTTGAATATGACAGCACTTTGTAGATTAATTAGTTTGTAGTTGTAAGATTAAACAAAATGTAGATTCGTTAAAATATGCCCACCTTACGTTTTTTATCGATTTCACGATTTTCAAAGCACTCCACCTTACGTTTTTTATCGATTTCACGATTTTCAAAGCACTAAGGGTGTGAATTGGGGGTTGGGGAGGCTTTCCGAATAATTTCGATCATGCTATTTGAAAGCAACAAATTCTAGCGTTGGAATAATTTAAACAGGTTGATATGTTCAAAATTACAGGTAAGTATCTCGGAAACGGCAAGAGTTACAAAATCGGGATTGGTGTAACAAATTAGCAACAAAGTAACAACAAATTCTAGCGTTGGAATAATTTAAATAAATTGATAGGTTCAAAAGTTAAAGGGGTGGCTACGCTAGTGTAAGTCTTACGCTAGCGTAGCCACTGTATTTCGGAAACGGCAAGAGCTACAAAATCGGGATTGGGGTAACAAATTAGCAACAAACTATGGGTATGGTTAGGTTGTGGCCTTTTGAAGTGGCTACGCCAGCGTAATGTACATAAATTTCATTTCATTTTTGGCAACTTATGCTTATATAGAGAAAATGCTTCAATGTTCTACAGTAGATGTCGCAAGAGTGCGCTTGTAACACGCACACTCAAGAATCCGAAAGAAAGAAGTCCTAAGACAAACATGGGAAAGGGATAAGTGTTTGCCCATTTACTATTTACGTTAGCATTGGTCGTTTGAACGCTTACCTGAGGATAATTTGACCCCTCGTGGTCCTGAGTTCGATTCTCTAGTATTTTTGATAAGCACTCAGCACTGTAGTACTGCTGATGCTTGGTTAACTGACTTTGACTTGATTCATGCGATTATTAATTTCTGTATGTTCAAGACTCAAGTACTAATGATTATGAAGTAAATTATAATCAATAATTCATCTCATACAAGAAACGTGTTTATTTTATACTTACTTATTACGGTGGTCGGAACCTTTCGTGTGCGATTCCGACTCGCACTTGGTCGGTTTTTTATATTCATTATTAATATTATTTAAATAACCGTTTACTTATTTCGAATTAGAAAAACGTAACAATTTTCACTCCGTCCCCATGTAAGATGCCGATCTTTCACTAAGAAGAGAAGCGACGTTAGATTAAGTACATATTTAGTTAATTAATAAAATTAAACAGATGACCTGAAGCACCATACCGGGGGTAGTTGGATGCGAAAGGCGGAGGACCGTGTGTGGTGGCGAGCCTCGGGAGAGGCCTATATCCTGCAGTGGAGAGACACGGGCTGAGGATGATGATGATGATGAACTATAACCAATTTTTTTAAATTATAACCAGAGATTAAACGGTTACAGTAACAATGGAAGGGGTAAGTGGACAAAGTTGTTAACTAACAAAAAGTTCAAAATGAGTTATGAGTGTTTTTATGTTGCTCGTACCACATTTGCAAGCCTGAAATGTATGCATGTTTGTCAGTTAAAATCTTTGCTATGTGTCTTTTGACATTTTTGACAGGAATCAAAATTTGCGCAGTCGATTTATGATCATTTAAAATCTAATTCCATGCAAAAAGTCGATTTATTTTGTGTTCTCAGATAACACCTTTGTCCACTCACCCCTTCAATTGGTATTTCATTGGTTTTTTGACCACCTACATAAGTACTCGTAAGTAACGTTCAAATAAGTTGAATACTTCATTAGGTATCGATAGATAGATGACTGACCGGTTGGCCGAGTGGTTAGAGACTCTAACTGCGGAGCCGAGGGTCACGGGTTCGATTCGCGGCCGGGACAACTATTTGTGTGCATGAACATATCTATTTGTTTCGTTTCTATTTGACTTTAATTTATGTTTAATATTATTTGATCTGATACTGTCCCGTAAACTTATAGGTAAATTGTTTATTAATCTAGGAATCATGTAAGCAGCTGTTCGCTCCCCGTATACATTGTTTGCGCGAATTGTGTCTAACTAGTTTTTACAGAATGATTGATTATACAGAATGTTTGATTTCAGTTCTAAATTTATTATTAAAAAAGTTTTCTTTCAGCAGCGCATACTGTAGTTGAATATGAACAGGTAAGATTCTGCAATGATTAAAAAACTCAGTGTTATCATCACTAATTTGATTACTTTTAATTTTAGGTGAAACAATATGTTTTAAAATTTTGATTTGCAGGTTACGAATTTGATTTAGATATGTATTATACGTGCGGCCATAACTACTAAGTCCATATTGTATGTATGATTCAGCCAGAGAATTATATAGCATTAGCTTGACTTTAAAGGGGATCCGATTTTTAAGAATTATGGTGTTTGCTAAAAACTGCCTCAATTTATTGCAGACATGCACGATATGATAGCTCCAGTTAAATTTACTGTCAATCGACAAACCAAGGTACATCTGCCTGTCTACCTTTTCGATTAGAGGGCAACTACTACAGATGCTGTTATTTGAAGCATGTAGGCAGTTGTGGTCATGTGCCACTAGGTTGTCTATCTGATAATTCTTTACATAAGGAGATTTAATGTGTAATAATTTAGTTTTCTTGGCATTTAATACTAAACCAGCATCGTGGCACCATCTTAATAAGACATTTAGATTGGCCTGTAAGAGATCAAGGGCTTTTTATGGCTCCTTATCAGCAACGACTAAGCAAGTGTCATATGCGAACTGATAACAAGTGCAGAATTTCAGACAATTACTCATATTATTTACATAGGAGAGGAAGTACAGAGGACCCAGGACGGATCCCTGTACTGTGCCCTCCGTTACTGTTATAGGATCACTATATGTGTTGGCCACTTTAACAATAAATTTTCGGTTTTGTAAGTAGTTTTCATACCAACTGAGCAAAGGGCCCCGCACTCTACAATCTTGTAACCTATCAATTAACTGCTTATGCTCAAGATTATCAAACGCTCGTGAAAAATCAATGAACAGAGCACATGTTTTTTTCTGATTATGGTGTCCATTGACTTCATTAGTAAAACTTGATAAAAGGTCGGATGTGCTTTTTCCCGTTTGAAAACCGAACTGGTTTTGATATATAACATCATGTTAAATATAGAATTGTTGTATTTGTTCACATATATATTCTTCCACTATTTTATCTATAGAAGATAGCAGCGTAATCGGACGATAATTGGAATAATCGTTCCGTTTGCCACTTTTGTAAACTGGCCGGACGCAACCAATTTTCATTTCATTGGGATACAATCCAGATTTTACACTGCTGTTGATTAGATCAGCAATAGCTCCCGAAACGTTTTCACCTATCATTTTGATATCGGAAATTTTAACATTGTCTATTCCTGGGGCTTTATTAGATTTTAGAGTTTTGATGATTTTATGAATTTTATCACTAGATGCTTTCCGAAAAAGAGTACTGGCGCTGCTTTGTTTATGATATGTACTTGGGTCCAGTAATTTGGTGCTACAGCTAGGGATTATATCCTGAAGTGATTTGTGGAATCCGATTGCAAACTTTTCAGATATGTTTTTAATGGTGAGTCCTTGTGTGTCAAACGCGTCGATTGATAAAGTTGTCCGTCCCAGCATCTGGTTTAGAATTTGATAAACTTTATTTTTTTTTATTATAGTTTATTTTATCCATGTAATATGAATTTATTTTTTAAATTTAGGATTCTATGTATTTTATTACGTGTTTTATTATATTCTAGCCTTAATTTAGGATCATTACAACTTCTTTTTCACGAGCTAAACTAGATTGCACTGTGTGGGATGTCCCAGATATTATTATATTACCTATAGATGCATTCAATACCAAGTAATCGTAAGCAAGGTGGTATCGAATCCACACTAGTGGCCACCAAAAACCACAACAGGCATCCTGACACGATAATATTTTTTTACTCCAGGCGGCCTTTTTCGAGAAGGAACAGATATACGAGCACATTTAATGTAAGAAAGGCTTTTTAAATATACTGTTTTGTCACTACACGCAATATGGTATATCAAAAACCGGACAAATGCGAGTTGGAATCGCCGATGAAGAGTTCCAACTACCGTACGGTATAAAAAAAAACTTTTCTTGTATGGGACCCCCTTTAATTTTTTTTTTTTTTTGTTATAGCGGCCATAGTAACAAACGGTAAATTTCTAGTGTCTACCTACTAAGATTCAAACGATACAGCTCCGTGACAGACGGAAAGACAGCAGAGCATTACTAATAGGGTTCCAGTTGGCATCGTTTGGGTACGGAACTCTAAAAACGGCCTCAGCCGACGCAGACAGGCTAACACGTTCAGGCGAAAATTGTTAAGATATTGTGGACAAATGAGACAGCTGCCTATGAAGCTGGGGGTCCCGGGTTCGAATCCAGGTCGGGTCAGTATTTATATGATGAATATTGATACTGATACCGGGGCTTAATTGTTATATGTATGTGGTGTCTTTTGTGGTGCTTATTCGAGTTTTTTTTTTATGATTGTGCAGTTCAGTGTTGTATTAAGTGTATTATCAACGTGTAGTATATTTTCTATTAACCATATTTAATATATTTTCCCTTTTTTACCCCATTATCACAAATACATAACCTATACGTTTTCGTCCAAACTGGAAGTAGTGGAAGCGGACAAAGTCCGCCTCCCAGACACAGGTGAGCCTCCACCGACTCCACCATCCCCTGCCGCATATCAAACCGTGATGTTGGACACCTCAGCTGTAAGTAATTACAATTCTGACGACGATGTCAAGAAACCACGTCTTTCAAAGAAACGAGCCCGAAAAGAAAAACGCAAAGTGAATTCTTTAAACCAAAAAAAAGCTGTCATTGTAAGTGCGCAGACTCAATCTCATTCTGCATCAACTCTTATCACATCTAACGATTCCAACCCGACTTTACCCTCTACACAAACCAATACATTGCCTCAAAGCACATCACAAACATCATCTGCACCCACTGGTGTAGGCCGTTCCACCTATGGCGACAATGACAAAGGGCCCTTCCTTATCCATGTCCAAAAAACAGAACCATCTCCCTCTTCTGGTAGTGTACTCCACCCTGTTACTTTCGGAAAAGTACTGAAAACAGCAGATATTAAAGATATTGTAAATGGCAGTATGAAAAGTATTGGGAGGAATCGCATCGCTCTTTCCTTTCACAATTCATCATCAGCAAACTCCTTTATGAAGAACCCGTTATTAACACGTAAAGGTCTAAGGGCATTTATTCCTTCCTTTAATGTTACACGTCTTGGTTTAGTACGAGGCGTTCCCTCTGATTGGTCCCCAAAGGAGATTCTCAATAATATTGTAGTACCGGATGGTTGTGGTCCTGTGCTGAAAGTAAAACGTTTGAATTTTAAGGTGATGGTGGATGGCTCAGCTATCTGGAAACCGTTCCAAACTGTAGTTTTTACTTTGAACGGGCAGTCATTGCCTTCCCGTTGAAAGGTACACACATCCGACCATCCTGTGCAACAACTGCTGTCGATATGGACATACTAAAGTCCAATGTAGATCACAGCCAAGGTGTTTCAAATGAGGTGATGCTTATTCGGGAGAATCCTGTTCCTTGGATGAGAACAACGCGTTCTGCCTCTACTGCACGGGTTCCCATTTCGCTTCTAGCAAATCCTGTCCTGAGTTGGATAGACAGAAGCGAATTAAAATCTCTATGGCTGAAGAATCTATTTCCTACGCCGAGGCTTCTCAATTACATTTACCTGTTAAAAGGTCATATGCTAATGTTACTAGTGCTACTTTCACTCAGGTAAGTAGTAACCAGAGCACTCGGTCTCCTAACACTTTTCATTCTTACAAGAAAACAATCCAACTTAAGCCTAGCCCGTTAGCCCCTAGACCTAAGGGTTATGATAGAACTGCTCATCAGGAAATCATTTCCCCTGTCTTTTCGTTACAACTCAATGGCTGTGCTCTGAATGGGCCACGCCCAGTTGAGACAGCTTCTCAACAAACAGTTTTGATTGACCTTTTATCTTCATTATTGAAACTTTTTTTTTCCCCAAACTTTGCACCGTCCAACGTAGCCAATTTTTCACAACGCATAACAAACCTCACAAATGGCGCCCCCGGCAGTAGCTGTTCAGTGGAACAGCCAAAGTATCAGGAGAGATAAGTCTGACCTTATTCACCTCCTAAATAAGTATTCCACTTTCATCGCTGCCATCTCTGAGACATGGTTGAGGCCGGGCACTCATTTTAGAGTCCCAGGTTTCACATGTCTCAGGGATGACAGACCGGATGGATACGGCGGTTCCGCTGTATTCATCAAAAATAGTATTCCCTTTTCCCAAATTAGTATCCCGCCTCACAGTGATGGCCTTCAGGTTGTTGCTGTGAGGGTTAGGGGCATTATATTCCTATCTGTATACATTGCCTCTCCTTCCTCTCCCATTTTAAATGAGTTAGACTCCATATTGACTCCCTTAGTGAAACCTCATGTCGTCTTGGATGACCTCAACTGCCACTACACTCTCTGGGGTTGTGGGTATGTTGACGTTGCGGGCAGGACATTAATCAGTATTATAGACAAGCTTGATCTTTGCATAATAAACAGTGGCGCTTTCACGCGTCGATTAGGCCTCGGGCAAATCCTAGCGTTCCAGATCTGTCCATTTGTTCTTCTGATATAGCGTCGCTCCTTTTATGGAGAACATTACAGGACTCACATGGTAGCGACCATCTTCCCATTATTATTGAATTTCCCTTCTCTCGTTCTTTCCCCCAACAAAGGCACCCTTAATGTTTTGGAAATAGATCCTTTTTCATGCTCTAATGCTTTGACTCAATCATTAACGCTTGTTGCAGACGGAGTCTTCCCTTTGAAGAACTCGTCATTAGAACATCCGTCATCTCCACCTTGGTGGGACCACGAATACACACTTAGTATTAGGGAAAGGAGAGAAGCAGAAAAACATACTGCCGGAACATGACTGACTAAAATTTTATAAATTTTTCTAGGGTTCGAGCCAAGTCCAGACGGCTTCTTCGTAAAAAGAAGCTGGAAGGATGGCGCAAGTTCTGTAAATTTATTTCACCCGATGTTCCTTCTAGCTTAGTATGAAGAGAAATTCGGATTCCCCGGAATGGGTCGACCGCTTTATGGACAGACTGGCACCTGCATTTGTGGCCAATTTAAATGATACCCCCAAATTCAGACAGATCCTCTTTCAAATGAAAGTTCAAACGCGCCTTTTTCACTTCATGAACTGAAACTTGTTCTTTTATCCCTTAAAGATTCAGCCCCTGGCATTGATGGTATCCCATACTCCTTTTTAGTACTGGCTTCCAGTTCTGTTCATTCTTATCAATTCAGTCATGAGATCCGGTAATATCTCTACCACCTGGAAATCTCAAATAGTAATTACACTCCTAAAGAAAGGCAAGGATCCTGAGGACCCCAATGCCTTATCGTCCTATTGCTCTATCATCTGTTCTGGCGAAGATTGCTGAGCATCTTGTAAAATATCGACTGGAATGGTTTGCAGAAAACCATGGCCTATTGGTTGATTCTCAGTTGGAAAAGCACAATGGACAGTCTCAGCATATTTACTTCTGATATACATTTGCCATTTTCTCAAGGTGAGTCTGTAACTGCAGCTTTTCTTGATGTTTCCTCTGCTTATGACAATGTTCAGCTTCCAGTTCTCAGGACGAAACTTCACAAGAGAATATCTGAGAGGCTGATAAATTTTATTTTTAATTTATTTTCTGAGAGAAGAATCATGCTCCGCATCAATGGGAAGATAAAAGCCTCTCGGTTGGTGTGGAAAGATCTCCCTCAAGGCTCTGTACTTAGTCCTCTTTTGTATAATCTTTATACTTCTGACCTAGAGTTGTCTAGTCGTCTCTATAAAATTTTTAATATGCTGATGACCTACTATTATACCATTTGGATATCTCGGTTGAAAATACAGCCACTGGGCTGACCAATTCCATGCAATCCTTACAGGAATGGCTAACTGCTCATAGATTAGAGCTTTCTGCATCTAAGAGCAGTATAATTGTCTTTTCTAGAAAAAGAATGACCCCAATAGTTGACATCAGATGTGGCACTGATCAGATTCCTTGCAAATCTTCTATAACTTTTCTGGGAATGATATTGGATTCTAAACTATCAGGAGTAGATCACTGTAACTACATAGTCACGAAAACTGAAAAAAAACATAAATATTTGAGGTGTTTGACAGGAACCTGGTGGGATGCCCATCTTTACTGTCTAAAGCTCCTATACAATGCAACTGTTCGCAATCATTTGGACTATGCAACTTTTTTGCTGGACCCAGCTAACATAACAGCGCTTCGCAAACTTGATAGTGCCCAGGCCAAGGCACTGCGAATAGTCACAGGTTGTATGAAATCCTCTCCAATTAATGCACTTCAGGTAGAATGCGTTGACCCTCCCCTCTCTCTTCGTCGGCAGTTTTTATCTGACCGTTTCTTATTTCGAGCGTTACGCTTCTCTTCTCAACCCCTCATTTCTCAACTCCCAACACTGACTAGATTTGTTGAGTCAAGTCAGTTTGGGAAAAATAAAAATTCTCCATGTCTTGTTAACAGCTTCCAAAGATTTCAAGCCATCGAAGCGTACTCTCACTGTACTCCTACACTACCCCTTTATAGTTACCCATATAATATCATCATTTTGAAACCACAAGTCATTTTAGATTTTGGAATTTCAAAGAATGATATCAATGCAAAATCCCAATTCCATTTAATAATTGAAAAAGATTGGTTGGGATGGCATACAATCTTCACCGATGCTTCCAAACTCTCCGAGTCAGGTTGTGTTGGTGTATTCCATACTGTTACATAAAATCCATAGCCCGGCAAAATAGGTCGCGGGCGCCACCTGTTGGCGGACCACAATCGCAAGGCAGAACGCAGACGCGCACCGAAACGCAGCGACGTGGAATGTCGACAGATGGCGTCCTCGCGAACGAACTGTCAGCGACCCGCTCGAGATTGAAAAAACTGATTTTGGATCGAAGACTTGGGACCAGACATTCGAAGTAGAAGGTCGATATTGTAAAATTGTAAGAAAGTAGGAGGAATCAAAATGGCGGGTGACGTGGACGATCGCCCCACGAACACCAACCCATTTTATATATAGTCAAGTAAAATTTGTATATCACACCGCGCCCCAAGTACCCGAACATCCTCCAGGATGGACGGGAAAGGTCTCGTTCTCGACGTCGCGGCCGTCTACTGAAGAGGCTTCCTATTCTTTCGACATTTGTATCTTCTGTAACTGTTTATCCAAATACCCACGGCCCGGGAGGAGGGCCGAAAGAAAACCGCCGCCCGAAGACCAGGAGGAGACGGAGCAGCCCAGGAGCGGGACGTCGCAGCTGGCCTACGCCAGACGAAACGCCAGCCCCGCCGCCCCTGCGGCGGAACCGAATTCGGCACTGGACGGCAGGAGCGATATGTACCTCCGCCCCTTCACGTCGAAACGTAAAAGGCCTGTTTCTTTTTTGTTTTATATGCGCATATAACGTGGATTCAATCTCAGAGTAAAGTATTTAATTTTATGTAAATTTGCATAACTTGAACGCCCGCGCAAACATACTGACGACGAGACCATCGAAGGCGCGGTGCATCTTTGTAATTAAATTTATTATTTGTTCTCATATTTGGTCTAGATATAGTAAACATCCTTTCGTTGTATGGTGGTGTTTCATTTGCGACGGCGAGTTACCTCCCCGACAGCACGGTCCTTGAACCAAAGGTCTGAGCTCCGCTGCTGATACCTATCCGAGCAAACAACGAGGTTAGCATCGCCTCACAACGACTAGAGCAAGCATTTTATTGTTACGCTAGACTTACATCACATTTAAAGGTTAAAAAGGAATAAGGTAAACCTTATTCCTTTTTAACGTGATAATTTACCATACGGAAACCCCTTATTTTTTAACGTAACAATACTCAATTCAATATTGTTCAAAAAGAGGCCCACCGGAAAGTTCAGTATTTACAGGCGAATGCCGTGCAATTTTGGAAGCTATAAACTATGTCCGTCTGTTCAAATTAAATCATACCCTCATTCTGACAGTCGCAGTTCCCTTGAATCCATCCTTGCAAACCCTTTCACTTCCAAAATCCACAACCCTTTAATAATGGAAATGAAACTAAGTCTATACCAGAGCATATCTCAGGGTTTCAATGTAGTTCTGGCCTGGATGCCTTGTCACTCTGGCATCCCCGGAAACGAGCGTGCTGATCAGGTACCAAAGGACGCAGTAAGCTGTGGGGATAAAATCCCATATATAGACTACTCCCATGATCTAGTAGCTTTGCCTAAAACTTATTTAACTGACTCTTGGTTGCGCCACTGGTTGGAATCCAGAAGGCATAAAGGTTATTACTACTCCCAAATCCAGCCAAATATTCCTGTTAAGCCTTGGTTCTTTAAACTAAGGTTTACCAAATCCTCCACCTCTATCATATGTAGAATGCGACTGGGCCACTGTTGCTCACCTGTGCATCTGGCAAGGCTCCGAATTAAGGACTCTTCGATTTGCATATGCGGACTGGATGATGGAGATTTAAACCACATATTTCTGTCTTGTCCTTTATACGACCGTCATTCTTTCCTAAAACATCTCCTAGAGATTGGTATTTCTTTTCCTACCAGCATTCTTACTCTTCTTTCCTATTCCTCTAAGTCCGTCCTAAATATACTTTCCTTATTTATATTCCTAAAATAAAATTTTAAATAATTTTGTATAAAGTATCATTATTTTTAAATATTACAAATTAATTTTATTTATTCATTTACTTTTCTTTTTGTTTGTTCAACCTACACTGACTGTTTCGTTGCTTAAATTTTTTTCGTTACGCTGATCGGGTATTTTATACATAAATTTAACGCGACGCTGGCACCAATAACAAATGTGCAATTCTGTTCTCATATGGTTCTCATAGAATCAAAGTAATAGCCAAAGCAAAGTAATAAAAATAATAACTCGACACTGGCGAAATTGGTATAAACAGAAAATGCCATAACTAAGAAGAAGTGTTTTATTTTTGACTACCCTTAGACAAATAAAACGCCATACAGCCTATCCACTTTGAAAATGTTGAAAAATTATTAAAAAACAATTAATTTACAATTTAATTTAGTTTCTCAAAATAGTTACATCTATCAGAAAAAAATATTTCAAAAATAGCTTTACATACCGAACCGTACTACAACACAAAATAATGGCCAATTAATGTCTGCAGTTGAAGCTGAAAGACTTTTACAGTTCCAATCAAACTTTATGGCGGATGTGAACATAGGGACAAGTAGCGTCGCAGTAACCAGTTTTAGGTGTAGCGGGACACAGTGGAGCGAGGGGTATATAACTGTACCTGCGCAAGCACGCTTATAGCGTTGTATTACGATCCGCCATAAAGTTTGAGGCGAAGACTAAAATCAACGTCTACAAGAGTATTTTCATACAGAATGACACTTATAAAAAATTACAAACTATAAACAACCTCTAATATGGCAATACAAAACTAAAGTAAACCATCTATTGCACGCCTAATGGCAATATATAATTAGCGCGATGTGCTCAGACCAAAAAAAAAAAAAAAAGACTGGCAACGTGCCGTGAAATTAAGTTTCGAAGCTGTACACTTAAATGTGTGACCTTGTACGCTTCAAAAATAATACCAACACTTTTTTTCTAAAATTGTGTAAAAACAATATTGGGGCATCTTGAACTTATGAACGGACTTTAGCCTATCTCAGTCTGACTTAGTATCAAAATAAATGTCTGTAAATTATGAGAAAACATAGAGTACAAGAAAAATCCCAGTTAGAAAAAAAAACAAGCTCAGTATTTTTAAGTACCACATAGAAATCTGGAACACAGAAGTAATAATTGTTGCATTGCAGTAATAGGTGCATGGGATAGACGAGTTCTCGAGTGGAGGTTACGTGATGGGAAGCAAAGCGTTGTATGTCCCCCCGAGCAGGACAGATGACCTAAAGCACCATACTGGGGGTAATTGGATGCGAAAGACGGAAGATCATGTGTGGTCGCGAGCCTTGGGAGAGGCTTATATCCTGCCGTGGGTGCACATTTAGAATATCTTTAAAAAAAATAAGAATCTTTGTTGAGCTAGTAAATGCATTGTAGTATTTTTCTATAACAATACAAACTTTGCTACGCTGGGAACACGGCATAATACAAAGCGTTATGCGTAATGCTTCTTTAGTGCCACGTGTGAGCCAGGTAAACTTGAATCTAAGTCAAAAATAATTATAAGCTATTCATTCCGTCAAAACCAGTTTTTCCCAGTCAAAACTAGTTTTATTAGGAATAATGTGTTTCACTTTAAAATATACATAACTGTTTTTTTTTATTTACAAGAGAACAAAGTTTGTACTACATAAGCCCATTATGTCCCACTGCAGGACCTTAAGCACGGATGAGGGTGCTTGGAGCTTACTTCACCATGCTACTCCAGTGCAGGTTGATGGATTTTAACGACTACCATCTGATGATGGCAACCGAAACCGACGGTTTAACGTGCTCTCCGAGGCATGGGTCAATGATACTTTAGTTAGTTATGTACTGTCAGCTAAAACTCATTGATACATGCCTGTTTCTGAAATTCGAACCATGACCTTCTAAATAAGATTAAGATTTTAATATTATGTTCCTGTCTTTATTTTTTTGTTGGTCTGGTCGCGAGAAATTAGCACCCATGAAAAACTTATATTTATACCTTATACTTACTGTTCTATATTAATGTTAAGTAGTCTTTGTCACAGTCAAAATTAAATACTTATAATATTTTTTTCAATACTTAGTATTTTTATATCATAAAGATAATCATTGGTATTCGCAATACAATGTAATATGACATCCATTGAAGTATCAAAATTTCAAGAGGAGTAAAATTGTACCTGTTAACTAGTACTTCCGTTCGGGTTGACCCAAAATCCTGTTTATGCGCAATAAAAAAAAAACGAGTAATTTTAATGTAATTATCACAATTAACTGGTAAAAACTGATTTCAAATGTTTTGTGACTTAATTTTACACGATTTTATGGCACAATCGGGATTTTTAGCATGAATTAGATAAAATAACTGTCCTATTATTGATTATTATATGTTTCATTACTATCCACCCTTCATGTGAGCAACCGACGAGCAGTTGGTCACTATCTTTAAATTTCCAACCCTTTGGTGACCAAACACCAAATTTAATTTCTCTTGACATTTTGATACTTAAATGTTTACACAGCACCACTTGACTTAATCTATGGAATTCAAATGTCTTCCTCCCCCAATATTCCGTGTCCGTTTGTATCAAATAATTTCCCTCTTTGCATCAATTCGTAAACACTATGTACTACGACCAGGAAGTGGATGTAGATCACTGAAACACAAATCATTGTCTATAAATTTAAAAATAAATTAAGTAAATTAAACTCTAGTAGTTATACACTGAGTAGTTAAAGAAAATTATTATAAATGGAGGCCGCGCTCGGTCCTTTTTTTTATACATATATTTTCACATCCATACTATCATGTTATGTCAAAAACATTTATAATTTATTTATCTGCTCGAACAATATCACTGGAAAATAATTGCCAGTGTTTTACTTTGTATCATTTATATCAAACGGATATGACCAATTTATATTTTGTATTACATGTAAAAAAATTTTTTTTTCCCTTGCGGTGGGAAGGCGGATTAAACTTTACAGTACCGCGCGCGCGAGGTACGTGGGAGTTGCACCCACTAAACAACCGCCTGAAGCAGAATAAGAACGCGTTTTGTTAGCCCGAAAGCTCCAACGACTTCATCGAAGCGGCCAGGAGGCACACTAGGGTGTCACCGGCGCTAGAGAAAATATTGGAATGAAACACTGAGAGAGATGTACGTAATCATTGGAAACAAAACTATTTTCATTGAATATTAAATATCACTATTATATGGTGTGCATAAAACAAAGACACAATGATAATAATGTCTGGGACAACTCACATATGGGCATCTAGTCCCAAACTAGGCAGAGCATGTATTATGGGTATCTAAACATAAAAATATTTCTTGAACCAAGAAAATATTCTCTCAAAATATGTTGTTACAAAATACTTTTTTTGGTCTGAAAAATATTCACTTATTTTGAGGGAATATCCGTCGGTATACCTAAGAAACAATATTTTCTTGGTACAAGAATTTTTTTTCTGTGTGTCTACTAGTTAGGAAACTGATATACATGCATAAATATTTTCATAATATTCATAATACATAATATACAGATATTTTACACTCGACAAATACAAATAGACAAGTTCTTGCATACAAATATTTGTACCGGGCGGAAATCGAATCCGCGACTTTTGGGTCTACAGTTCGGCGAGTCTGACCACTCGACCAGAGAGCTATTAAATACTAGCGTTACGTACGTACGTTAGCGTACTAGTTAATTTAATACTAACTCAATCAATTACTCATTCTACTTCAATGGTCTACTTCGAAAACCGACGTGTAAGAAAAAAATGTTAACGAGCGCTGTGAGGCCTTTCCGAATGGCTTTATGCCAGCTCGCCGAGCGGCAGTATCGATCAATAATATCGAGCAAATCTGTACATACCTAAAAAACAGATGAACTTCAAAATATCGCATTCTAACTATAAAAATTTGCGCATAAAAGTACACCCGGCGTATTTTGACAATTGACGTTTTTCTCAGACCATTGTGTTTTCACCATCATTCTTTCTTTTTTACTCTTCAGAAGCTGCCTGAAGTGAAAGAGAGAGAATGACAATGACGTATGATCTGTCATTGCGCTCCGTTTTCGATAGCTTTGAAGTATGAGACGGCGGCAATCTTTATTATTCTCACAATTTGTTCTCTCAATTTTTCTTAAAATAATTTCTTAAGATTTAATCGATTTTAATCTGTAAACGTACTAAATATAAGTTATGTTAAAGTATTGTTTGTATAATAGCAACATTGTATAACATTATTTTAATAAAGGAATTTTGAAACTAAAAAAAAAACTGAAAATCTTTATTATACTTACTGATCATGCCCCCACATTCTGAAACCGGGCATTAGACTAAAATTATTGGCAGTGCCCTGTAAGGTTTTCTAAAAGAAATTGATTTAAAGACATCACAAAGAGTGCACGAGCGTATGCACAATCTCGCTTACTCGGCCCTTCCGTGTCGAACTCGGTTGAACGTACGATTGTCACAATTACATTTTTGTCTGTACCTCCAATGTCAGGCTCCACTTACTCCCAGGTCCCTAGGCTAGAGTCCTGTCAGCCTCCTCCTTGTGGGGGCCGTAATACTAATAATTTATAACATAAATATAAATAAAATTTCACATAATACTAACATGCCATGATGAATTGTACCGCCGACCATATAAACAGAGACCGGATCAGTACGAGCAGAGCGCCAAGTATCAAAATGAATACCAGAAAAACTGCAAACACGAAATAGCTCAGCACAAAACCCGATCTATTCTGAAAATTGCAAAAAACCCATTATCACAAAATTGATCAATGATTGTAAATATACCTGAATATAGAGAAAAAAACGTATTATAAGGCATCAACATTTTGAAATGTATTTTTCTTTACAGTGCAAATAACAGATTTTATTAAGTGTATTTAAGCGAGCAAACACAAATTGGAACAGGACTGCAGACGTTCCCTCTATAATTATATGAAATCCGCTTGCCAAGTTTTTACATAATTAAAATTATTTTTTTTCAAATTTTTTGAGATTCGGTACACGACCTTTTAAATAAGAGGCTAGTCCGCCGCCAACACGTCTAACACAACACCCATGCACTCATACAAAAGTTTTTTTAAATTTTATTTTTAGTTTCTTATTTCTCCTACTAAATTAACCCATAAAATGGTAATTCACTATAAGCTATACTTCCACGATTGGATGACTAAATTAAATGCTGTTGTCAAATTTATTTACTTTATGGAATCACCAAACTCTGTATAAGTACTAAATTTTTATTTTTTTCATCTAGATTCGGCAAAAATATGCCATGACAGACAGACAGACACTAGAGGGGCTCCTATACAAGTTCGATTTTTTCAACTCGGATGTACAAAATAATAATAATGTATACATGACAACAACGTCTAGGCCCCAAACTAAGCATTAGCTTGTGTTTTGGGTACCAAGCGAAGACACCACATACATATAATAACCAAGACCCAGTACCAGTATCAATATTCATCATATAAATACTGACCCAACCTAGGATTCGAACCCGGGACCTTCAGCTTCGTAGGCAAACCCTTAAAAACAATAAATAGAATAACTATGTTTTCACAAGAAAGATCTTAAATCTTTGTAGATTTTTTCCAATTAAAATGATATAACATAATTGATTCAAGGTGAATAGTAGGTATCTATGATATCACAAAATATGGATCAAACATATTTTCAAATTAAATGATAAACGAAAATCGCTCACATACCATCTTTTTGTAGTAGTACGCCAGTTAGACTTGTTATGTCAAAATTGCCAGAAATGTGAACCTGTGTTAAGGGCATAGAGATAATATAATAGAGTAGGCAAGCCAGTCCGAAATGCGGTCCTCAACAGAAAGAGACAGAGAATAAGAGTACCTTGATTTATACACAAATATACTAAGTCTATCTCTTTTTAATTTGAGCAACCGCAGTTAAATAGCTCTTTGGTTGATAGCTGTGAGTGTCAAATAAGTGTCCTATTCACTGCGGCTTACAAGTAAAATAAGGATATAACTAGGTAGTTATTTTCCATCATTTTTCTCTCATGCCCAACCGTTTGCCTTCATATGAAAATCATACGAAAAAATTTATACTCACTTTTTTTAATCCATGCACCAATAGTATAGAAGTTAATATGCCACCAATGCTCAAACACATGATTATGCCAAGTGCAACATCTAGAGTTCCATGATTTATATCCAGTATATCTCTCAAATAATAGTAGCCAAAATTTCTATGCAGTGTACCATTGAGCATTCCATGATTTTCGTTCATGTTCACAAGACAAAACATGATACTGGTCAAAATGCAAAATAGTAATGATAGAATCTGAAAAAAAAAAAAAATCTTTAGCACTTGTTAAGTCACCTATTTGGTGATAATAAGTCACCAAATAGGTGACTTATTATCCATGCTTATTATAGTTTTTAAGAGATTACCCTATGATTTTGAAGATAAAGCCTTTCTTTCAAAGTGGAATAGTGTTTATTTTGAATGTAGGTACCTATTAATAAACTTTTAAAATAGGTATTTATAGGTAGTTTTATACTAAATTAAATAATAAGATTTTTTATCTCTTATTCTTATAATATTGCTCTAAAGCACTACTATCTTTGAAAAAATAATTTTGGTTACATCATTCATGTACCTATACAAATGTTAATTTTGAATCGTCTAATAATAAAATGAAGTGTTATTGTGTTGGCCTTGTCAAGTATTTCCTAAAAGAAATCGAATAGGTATATAATATTTCAAAACCAGTTTCTATTGCAAAATTATTATTATGTACGATTAGTGACTTTGACCAATTTAAAAAAAAATCAATAACAATAAAATTTTTGGTAGGTACCTACATAGAGTAAAATTTATAAAATAATTAACAAAAGTCATTAAAAAAATAGCTAGGTATACCTACTTAAACTCTGAAATCATGTGGGACATTCTTTCTACTAAACTAGATATTGCTCATTTAATTGGTCATCATGAACTGTTTTATCGCCACTATACCCATTATCCAGGTTTTATGGGGCCCTTGGATATTAATAGAGTATGTAGGTAGGTATATGGGTAAGGCCGTCTAAAATTGTACAATAATAACGCTTGTGACACGAGGGCTCGGTAACGCATCGTAACGTACGTGACTGATAGTAACATCCGTGACCGTTCTAAAAATACGTTTACATGAATAAAAAATGTTTTTTAGAACAAGCTTTTATTAAAAAAAAACTAAAAAAGGAAAAAAAACGAAAGCTAATTACAAGTTTCTTCGCTTTACAAGATTTTATTCTTACATAAAAATTAAATACAAAACGTACAACCTTGAGGCGTGTAATATTACTTTGTATGCAACGAAAGTAAAGGAAAAACAACGCCTCAAGGTTTTATGTTTTGTATTTTATGTAAGAATAGAATCTTCTAAAGTAAAGAAACTTGTAATTAGCTTTCGTTGTTTTACTTTATTTAGTTTTCTTAAATAAAAGCTTGTTTTTAAAAAATATTTTTTTAGTTCAAAATTTTATTTTCTACCTTTTGGTCAATACACATCCTTCACATTCCCTTTTCAACCTCCCAATCTCTCCTGTCCCTACCCTCTCCCCTCCCCCCCTCACAACCATTGGGGTAGGCAGGGACTACAGATTCCCCTTAGTGTGATCTGGCAAAAAGAAGATTTTTGTAAAATTAAACAAAACATTAATGTGCTTGTGAATTATATTTTTATTAAAATTAAAATAATAATTAAAATCTGGCTTTTGTATGCACAGCCAACTTTGAAACCTCTTATGCAAAAATTGAATTACAAAAAACAAAAAAAAAAACTCTTCAAGTACAAAATAAAAAATAAATTAACCAATATTTTTAAAATTAGTTAAAATATAAATATTTTTATTAAAATAATAATTAAAATCTGGGTTTTGTATGCACAGCCAACTTTGAAACCTCTCATGCAAAAATTGAATTACAAAAAAAAAAAAAAAAACTCTTCGAGTACAAAATAAAAAATAAATTGACCAATATTTTTAAAATTAGTTAAAATATAAATATTTTTATTAAAATAACAATTTAAATCTGACTTTTGTATGCGCAGCCAACTTTGAAACCTCTCATGCGATCATTGTATTATCCGAATGACGTTGATGTAAACTCAGCTTAAACTTGTGTCACGAGAGTTACGTAACGCTCGTAGTAACGTTTGGTAACTCTCGTGACTAAAAATCGCCGGTATCCTAAACTAAAAATGTGATACCTCTTTAAAGACTTGTTCTAACATTATAATTCAAGCATAATTCATTAGATTATAAATGTAGCTATGAGCGCCACAGTCAGAGAGTAAATTTAAACATATATTTACCTCGAAATTGATGTTTGAATTTAATAAAATATTAGGGGACACGTGAATGGCACACAGAAAATTACCGCTCACGATGACAAATGACAACAGACAACTGCTAACTTTTTTTTACAGGCTACGTAACAGTGTTGCCAAGTTATATATGGATTCAAGGCTTGGAATACACGAACTAGAGAGCACGTTTTTGGTAACGCTCGAGCGGTAACTCTCGTGACATAAAATTTCGGACAAATGTTATCACCTTTGTATTAATTCCAGATAACGTGATATAATATAATAAAATACAATTATTACATGGTAAATTAATAATAAACCCATTAGAAACACTCCATTGATGTAAGAAAAATTATTTTTATTTTATTTTTGGATTTGAAACTCTCAAGGTGGATTTCGGACAAGCAATTTTTGTATGGGATGGACAATTTTATTGTTAAAAATCTATAAATATTTTGAAAAATAGCAAAGCCTGATCAGATTGATGATGGTAACTTTTAAATTATGATTCTACTAAATAAATTTTTAATATCATTCTATAGTATTATATAGTAAAATAAAAAGTTATGATCAATTACTTTACTCGGACGTGAAAAAAATTTGAAATGTACAATTTTAAACGGCCTTATCCATATACCTACCGAGCAAATAAACAGCACTGAAAATTATATTTATGTTATTAAACTAGTGAGCATAACATGAAATTGCAGATGTAACCATAGTTTATAACTATCAAAATTTTACTCTACAAGATCAAATTACATACAATTTATTACAAGTGCAATTTATTAAGCCTAAAAAGTTATAATTGTGATAGATATGCTTTTAGTGCAACATTTAGTAATTTTTTAATGATATACTTATCTAATAGAATAATTCAATATGTTTATGATAGGTACCTACTAATAATAATAATGAATAACTAAAATATTTATTCATAATTATTATTAATTATTCATTATCATTACCTATATTTATTAATATCGTTGAAGACTCGTTTTGGATTTATCTCAAATTACTTAAATTTTAATATTATTTCCTACCATGGATTTCCTACCTTCTTATTAAATTTAAATAATGAACATTAAAGAAATATAATTATTTTGTACCTTCTCAAATAGAACAAATAAAAAAAAATTACAACATTTTATTAAACCTTTAAACACTAAGAAGATAAATTTTGAGATAAAAATGTCATTGCTGTATAAAAAAAAAATTTAAGGAATATAATAGGTAGGTACCTAAAGTAAAGAATTTCGTTACAATTCCCAAATCTTGAAATAAAAAACTGATTGAAACTGATTATATGAAAATAATATAAATAACTTACAAAACTTATGCCTCCAATCAGAAAACAGCCAGTTTCTAGTGAAATGCAACGACAGCATTTCGCAGTCCAACACATGATGTAGGTAGTAGGTATGTATTAGTTTCTTGCAAAACTAGATTCCCAACAACCAACAAGGTAAATGTTAAACTGAAAAACCAAATGATACGGGACGGGATTTACATTACAACCATAGACATATTACAACCATACATCACTCGAGTTAAAGCATCAAAGTCAAAATGGTCAAATTAAATTAAATCAAATTAACTCCCGCCGTTTAGATTTTAGAATTCGGCAAATCAAGTCGGTGTCAGATTCAGTTTACTGATTCCATGAATTCAAACTTGAGTGACTTGAATTCTTGTGACTTCGTTAGTGTTGCCAATGGCTAAACTCAAAGTAACAATATGCATTAATACCCTAGAAAAAATACTAACGACGAGTTGCGAAAACACTACACATAAGTATATGAATATTATTTTAATTGATTATTTGAACACATCCTTTTTTAAGTCAGTTAAAGTCGCTGCCTATTTAAAATCTCCATAGCTGTCATATTATTGGGAATATAATAACGTGGGTAGTACACTTTTCAACCACAACTATTCGTACACATAAAGAAATGGGGAAAATTAGCAAGATTTATATGATTAATGATGATGGTCTAGTCACTGTAAAACGATTAAATTAGCTACCATAGTTTGCAGGAAGAACGCTGCCTCGTCGGCCTAAATCTTTACAATACCTACAAACCTACAATCCTACATCATTCATTGAATTTTTTTTTGGTTGTTGGTTATCGAGGGGGGAGGGACCCCCCTCGGTGACCACCCGTAATATATGCCAAGACCCCCTCCCCCTCGTGATTCATAAATATGATTTGAAATCATTTTTAGCAAACAGAAAATTTTAAAAAAAATCACTTAGCTCATAATAATTGTCTTCATCAATAGGGCACTTGCCACGTGAGGCCAAGAATGCATGCATGCCCTACAATTGCAAGTGACAAATATACTTAATTTACCAAAACAAGCCTTTTGTTTTTAATTGAGAATTATTTTCCTAGAGGATATTGACTACGTGACAAATACCTATGCCCCTCCTTCCCCATCGTGGTATTTGGAAGACCCCCTCCCCCCTAAACGGGTCTAGTAGGTAGGTAGGTAGGTACGTTCTCTTATGAATAGACGTTAAGGTGTCAACAGAGGTCAATGACTTTTTGTGATTAAATACGTCTTAGACAAAAGGGTACTTTCCCAGTCTGAGTTGCCATAATAAATAATTGAAACTACTAAATACCTGCCCATAGATGTTCATTCATAAACATTCCACGTCGTGACAACAAAAATGTGAACACAAAAAGAACTGGTTGCCAGTGTTATAGGGACTGCCAATAGTAGTGAAAATTTAGAACTTTTAGAATTAAATTTGAAATTTAATATAATGTTTAAATTAAAATTATTAATATCAATCTGGTTTTCACATCTATCCACATCGTGTTCCACCACTTTCGGTATATAATGGAACCACAACATGCATATAATTGTTGCTTGGAGTGTCAATAAACTTGAAAACCAGATTGATGTTGATAATTTTCATTTAAACATTATGAACTTTCAAAAATAGGTACTAAAAGTTCTAAGTTTTCACTTCTATCGGCAGTCCCTATAACTGCCAATCAGTTTTCTTTTCTTCTTTTTTTTTAATATCCATCCCTCTAAAGAAAGCGAAATCAGTAATAAAACATTTATTCTATTTATTATATGTTTATATATTACATCTATCGTCATAGACTCGAAATTCATTTCCAATTTTCACATGCAATTATACATGTAATGTTGATGTTGCCTGATATTGTCTGTTCTGTATTATTTAAACACTAGATGGCGCTATTACGAGCATGTCGTAACGCGAACATATAAGATCGACCCCTACCAAAAAGTGCTAACGTGGCTAAAGAAGTTTTCACTTCAAAAATATACCAAATATACACCAGTTAATGTTTTAAAATATTCACTGTGAAGTAAAATTTTGTGTGACCCACATGTAAAATTCGTAGGTACCTACTGAAAAAGAAAATAAAGATTCTAAAATTATATTTTTCATGTGTAAATTAACAAAAAAAGTGAACACTATGTATATTACTGAGAGTAAAGCTTCATATTTTCAATCAGCCCTTTTTTACATCAGCCGTGCCTCGGAGAGCACGTTAAGCAGTCGGTCCCGGTTGCTGTCAATAGATGACGGTCGTTACAATCCGCCAACCCGCATTGGAGTAGTGTGGTGGATTTAAGCTCCAAGCCCCCTCATCTTGAGGGGAGGCCTACGCCCCTGCAGTGGGGTATAAAAAGGGCTGATGGAATTCATATTTTACAGTACCTAATTATATTTTGAACCCGATGAGTGGCTTTAAGGTGATGCGCATAATGCGGAAAAACAAACCTACAAACAAACAAAAATTACAATATGTCCTCTCCCTCTCACGTTTTATTAGATCTGGGGGCACGGTAGTGCCCCCGGCAAGTCGAGCAAAAAAAAAGCGGCACGGCCGTACCATCCTTTTCTCGAAGCGGTTTGAACCATTTTCGAACCCCTAAGCTTCGTTGTGGATTAAACTAGAAGCCTGTATTTTCAGTAACCAAGCAGACATTGTAAACACAGTATATTATTTCAAATTTCATTAAATTTGAACCAGTAGGTAAGTAGTTTAAGAATTATAACTAAGTCAAAGTCACTGAACTATTTACTGCTAGAAGAGAAGAAAAAAATCTGTGCGCGTGGCACTATCACCTTGTTTCTTTCTACCACATTGATTCTTCTACCAAGTATAATAGGTACACTGTATAATACAAGTATTTCATGGTTGGTTCGTTTCCACTAGAATACACAGAATTGCAAGTATTATACAAGTCTTTAGTAGGTATTAAACATGTGACATTACTTGTAGTTAAAACAAGTATGACGGCAAGTATGGCGGCAACGGTAGAAAATAATATAGGTACAAAAATTAGTTTTGGATGGTTTTAGTTTTGTTTTGATTAATTATGGACGATAAGTTATGCCACTATCCTTTTTCTTCGCAGTTAATTGATTTTTACAAGATATTAACACCCACGACGGCATTTTTGAATTGTTGTTTAATCACGTTTTTGGCACGCGGTCGTGATGCGATGAGCATAGGCAAGTGACTGAATGGGTTGTTGCCGGTCGGCAATAACGCTTGGCGCATACATTTGGTCCGCGGTGTCGTTTCTATACGCTGTAATACCTATTAGTTCTATGGTCAAAGTTTCTTAATTTCATCAGTCAGTAAGTCAGTCGCCAGTCAGTCACTGACTGACTGACCGATCATCAAAACTCTAAGGCACTTCCAGTAGCTAAAGAAGCTTCAAACTTATAATACAATTAGTGCTTATTGTATAAATCAAGGAAAAACTAAAATATTTTGCAATTTCGGTCTAGTTTTCGAAAAGCTCATAAGACAGAGAGTGAGTGGGCTTTAAAAAAATTCGTTATTGGTATTTAAGTAGTAGAAGCCTAGGTATATAGTTCGCCTCAAACTTTATGGCGGATCGGAATACAACGCTTTATGCGTGCTTGCGCAGGTACAATCATATAGGTACCCCTCGCTCCACTGCGTCCCGCTACACCTAAAACTGGTAAAAAAATACCAAGTCTCGCAACTCAATTCTTCTACCGTAAAAAGTTGTGAGTTGATCACTAACAAGATCTTATAGTGACCACATCAATATTAAAAATCTTTTATTTGTCTTCATATCCCATATCGAATGAAAATGAAAGATTATAAGAATCAGAAATTTTTTTTTTTAATATAATTTAAAACGCATGGTTTCAAAGACAGGCTTATTCTTTGTAAATAAAACAAGTAGGCCAATCTACTATTCTCGGAAATCAATCGCTATCTGCTTCAAATGGGTCTAAATGATAATCGGCGTTAATAATGATTTCACTATTGTATTTCACTCATGACAGCGATTCCGCTTTTGAGTAATAAGTACATAGCCAACACATTGAGGTACTTGCCTATTCGTAGGTACTTTAATAATGAGACCATATCCAGAGAACTATTATCATATCGGTGCCTCGATCAATATAATAATATTAATAACCGACCGAATAACGGCCGACCGATTAGCCGAGTGGTTGGAGACCGTAATTGGGGAGCTAAGGGTCGTGGGTTTGATTCCCGCGCGGGACAAATATTTGTGTCCATGCGAACATGTCTATTTCTTCCGTGTCTGGGTGTAAAAGTATCAATACATTTATATATTATAAAGAATATTTAAGTATGTATATCAGTTAGCCTAGTCCCCCATAGTACCCCATCTAGTACACCATAATACAAGTATAAGACAAGTTTAATACTTTGGGACTAGATGGCGCTGTGTGGTATGGGATGCCCCGGGTAGGTATTATTATTATTATAACCTTATTTAGTCTACGATAATGCAATTAGTTAGAATCTGTCCAGTTGACGCACAGGGACATTTCATTAATCAATTTTTGGAAAATAATAACTAAAAAAATTTAATACTTAATTTTTTTTAATTTTAAGTAGAACCCATAAATCGGTCTATGTTTGCAGAAAAATATAAAAACTTTGTGTTAAACAATTTGGTCTAAGTTATTATTTAAAGCTTGAAAGTAAAGTGCACTCAACAACATTCCGTATATAGGCGGATATCTGTGACAGATATAGAGATACCCTCATCTATGGAAATATCACTAATTAAGTGACACAAAAAGTCACAGTCTCAATGGAAGGACCGCTTTGTCGACGCGGAATTTTTATTGCTTTAATTCTGCTATCATTAATTCATATTATTGACATCACAAAGTTCGTATGTGGACTATATAAGCTTCACCTGAGTCATTAAAATAAAAAGTCAAATAAAATCAAAACAATCGAAAATACAATTCTACTAATATTATAAATGCGAAAGTATATAGTATTTGAATATTTAGAAAGTATATACTATAGAATATTTGGATGTTTGTTACTCAATCACGCAAAAACGTTTGAATGATTTGGATGAAATTTGGCACACAGTATATAATCTGAATTACATAGAATAGTTTTTATTCCGGATAAGGCATGGGTCCTGTGGGATAACTCTTCAAAAAATGCCTGCAATTTTTTAACTTGCCTATTATAGGTATCTGTGAGATACCAGGCAAATAGCAAACGTACCCTTTCAATTAAAATACCTGAAATGATTTTATTTAATTTGAGTATATAACTAGAGGTTATAAACAAATAGTTATCTGTCATAAATCACTACATATTATTTACTAGCGACCGCCCACAGCTTTGTTTGCGTAGACTACACAATCATATTATAAGTACGATTAACGTTTGAAATGGTTTATACGTACTTTTTGCTGGAACCAATATTGGTTACACGGTTACACCCATTCAAACTTTTAATCTTCATTCCTCTCCCACCCTTTAAAAAGCGATACAATTTTTCACCTCCCGTTTCACACCCATAAAATGAGGAAATCCAAAAACCCTGAAACACGTCCTTATTTAAGTCCCTTCATTCCCACCCTTAAGTTTGAAATTTCTAAAAAAGCCTTTCTTAACAAATTTATGCTCTCGTTATATAATAAACCTATGTTCCAAAAAGCTTCCTAGACTTAGTAGTTTCGGCTATACGTTATGATACATCAGTGAGGACAAACGATAGACAGATAGACAGACAGACAAACACAAAAAGTAGTTTGTGTCACTTTTGACAACCTTTTTCCACATCTGCAGAGTTCCATTAAAATTCAATCGTTTTGGAAATTATCTCGAATAGACACATAGACGTGCAGACAGACAGACGGACTAAAAGTAGCTTATGTCACTATTGACAATCTTCTTCCCCATCTGTAAAATTTCCTAAAATCTGTCTAGCCGTTTTGGGGATTAGCTCGAATAGACAGATACCTACACATACAGACAGGCAGACGGACAAAAGTAGCGAATGTCACTTTTGACCACCTCCTTTTTATACCTTTGAAGTTTCATTAAAATCGGTTCAGCCGTTTTGGAAATTAGATCAAATAGACAGATACACGTATAGACAGACAGACCTACAAAAAGTAACGCATGTTAGTTTTTACCACCTTATCTTCATACTTGTGAAGTTTCATTAAAAACGGATTAGCTGTTTTGAAGATTAGCTCGAATAAACAGATGGACGTACAAACAGACATAAAAAAAATTATGTATGTCATTTTTGACTAGGTACAGACTTTCCATATCTGTAAAGTTTCATCAAAATCGGTTATCCGTTTTGGAGATTTAGTCGAATAGACAGACAGTTCGATTTTATATATAATATAGCCTATAACCTCCCGCTACATTTAGGCTATCAAAGTCAAAAAGAATTTTTCAAATCCGACTCGTAGTTTCAGAGATTAGCGCGTTTAAACAAACAAACAACCGCTTCAGCTTTATAATAAGTATTTTATTATGAGATATTACTGAAAACCGTATCAACGTCTATTGCGTGGTTTAGAAATAAAAAGATAACGAACAGAGGCAGGCAGCGAATTTATTTTGTCGCGCTATAGTTTTAATATTTCGATAACTGCTAAGATATTAATTTAAATTGTATGGTGTAAAGGGCAATTATAATATGCATGAAATGCTTTAGATAACTAACGTATTTAATTTGATAAGGATTAACATCATGTTTATAAAACATCTTCGCAAATAGGGCATTATGTTAAAACAAATTTAATTGCCATAAAAAAAGTCATAGTAAGTCAACCTTAAAAGATACACATATGCTGTCCCGGATTTTTGGTTAGAACTTTTAAAGGGAAACAATTCCGTAATACATGATTTTTGCTTAACATCAACCGTTTACGCAACGGAAGCTCTCAAAAGGGATATTTTTTTCCGTTATTTGCAACATTTTTCTATGATGCTCAGCTCCTATTGGTCATAGCTGATGTAATAATAGCCTATAGCCTTCCTCGATAAATGGACTATCCAACACAAAAAGAATTTTTCAATTCGAACCAGTAGTTCCTGAGATTAGCGCGTTCAAACAAACAAACAAAAAATATAGCCTATAGCCTTTCGCATTAAATGGACTATCCAACACAAAAACAATTTTTCAATTAGAACCAGTAGTTCCGAACAAACTCTTCAACTTTATAACTTCAACTTCAAGCATTTCATGCATATTATAATATTATATAGTATAGAAATATAGGTAAAATAAACTCCTCCGCCGCGTCTGTCTGTCTGTCTGTCTGAATGTGATACACTGAAAAACTACTAATCGGATTTTCATACGGTTGTCACCAATGGATAAAGTGATTCAAGAAAAAGGTTTATAATATGTATCATATAATTAATTATTGTTTTGTATAAATTGTTTGAAATATGACCATGATTGTTGAAGATGACGGAAGAAATCGAGCCGACTGTTAGCTAGCTTTCACCGAAAACGCTACTTAATGCAGGAACCTGTTCCTTTTTTACAGGCTTAAAGAAAAGTCCGCAATAGCATATGTCTATCTTACTAAACCTATTTTATGTTTGAAAAATAGTCACATATAATCTGGTAATTGTAAAGTTATTTAGACGGATACGATATTGATCCTTATCAAATTAAATACGTAATTTACCTTAAGAATTTCATGCACATTATAATTGCTCTTTACACCATACAATTTAAATTAATATCTTAGGAGTATTCGCAAAATTAAAACTATCGCGCGACAAAATAAATTCATGAAATATTTTAGCTTGTTTTAATATACATATTTTTGTTCCTATAGGATATGGTGGTGGAATAGCTTTTCTTCATGCTAAAATGGCTAAACAGATTTTCATGAAATTCGATATTGAGATTTTTTACATATTTCAGTTTCAAAATGTTCTAGAAATCACAATGTCTTGAAGAGTCGCGTCCCTTTAGCGATTTCGGAACAATTGTGTAGGCCATGCGGGCGGAGCTGCTGGCTGAAAGCTAGTAAAGTTAATAATGACATGGATTTTTTTAAATGTTTCATATTCATTTACTAGTAATTTAGTCTCAAAATATATGTTAAAAACAATTTTTTTCCCATTTACTATGCATTTACCACATTTATTTACGGTACTTATTGTAAACTGTAAATTTACTGCTCTGTAAACTTGGAAATGTTACAGCTCTCGCCAAACTTCTAGGTAGCTCTCAAGATGACGGGGGTGGATTTCAAGCAGGTGCAGGTCCCGCTCTTGGGCCGCGGTATCTATTTTTTCACCGATATATTTTTCCAACTGCGGCGCTACTCGCTTCGATTTCAGTGCGAACTAGAAGTTTGACGAGAGCTAAGCTGTACAAAATATAATAATTGAGGTTCTAGGCGCTTCGTCTCCATTGTTAATTTTCCGAAACGTCAGTACTTTTTGACAAATATAACATTTTGTCAAGTTATCACGCCATTGAAATACCTACAACAGCTAGTTGTAAAAATAAATAAATACATTTTTTTTTTAATTTTAGTTTTACAATAGTCTATGATCCCGATTTATCTTGTAAACCCCTCATTCTTTTCCCAGGCGAAACTGGCACCCTAAATTCGGGACTGGCTATTTTGTAATTAAATGTTAAAATAATATTAAATCTCGTTTTGCAAGAAAGAGACAGAAATAAAATTGTAATAGCTTATGATTTCCATATTCTTCAACCGAATATAATTTTGTCTATTTTTGTTAATGTATAAAGCATAGACATGTATAAAGTCAATTTTTATTTCTATTATTACCTATTATCAGTCTATCTATTATTTCTATTTTTGTTTTCTTGATAAATATAAGCAATATATTTAAAACTAGTCATATGACTATATATACCCTGTATAATATCTTATTATAATTATTCAGACTCAAATGGTTTTAATAGTGCCAATAAAATAAATCAAGAATTACGTAGCTCGAACTCAAAGCGCCTTATTTCTACCTAATCTTTTATCGGCCATGTAGTTTATAAACGCTCCTTTATGAAGGCACAAGTTCAAAAATGGATTTGTATTTAGTAGTGTATGCACCTATTATTTCCACAATTTTCTAAAATTATCTTTAAAAACTCGAGTAGCCTATCGCTATCTAGAAAAATATCGGTCAGAAAAATCAAGAAAAAATTAACAAAATTGGAAATGAACTTCTCATTTTGCCTACTTAAGAAAACTATCATTACTCCATTATTATACTTACAACAACTTTTTTATTAAAAACAATGTGTACCTATTTATTTAGTTTTAATTACTTACTAGTAAAATAAAAATGAAAGAGTGTGATCTTGCAATTTAAAATGTTACGAGCCACTTACTGAAATATTAATTATCGACACTTAAAAAGCGCCTTAGTAAAAACAAAAACTTCTTAAATTATAAATATCGTAGAAATATTCATATCATATTCTTAGGTAGGTATTCAAATAAGTTACTATAGGAAAATCAAGACTTTGCAATCCCTATGTTGGTAAATTAACTGGTTTATGTTGTTTTTAAAGTTTATACACAAACCGCAAATACGGTAAATAACAATTTAATTCAAATACATACCTAAGGCCTCCAACAGAGCGATGCTGATATCGGTTGCGTACGTTGGCGACTGACGACGTAGTGAACGCATACGAAACGCGCTGAAGACCGACACTTCAGCGTCAGTCTGTTGGAGGTCTAAATTAGACACTTAACGCTCACTCTAATTAAACAATATTAGTCTAATATTTTTCTAAATAAAAAATAAATGAAGCACTGAAAAATAAAAAATAAAACACATCCGCACCAACTAAAGTTCAAACAAGTTCTGCTGGGTTCATTCACAATACACCGCTTAGGTATTTAGTACATGTATTGCATCGATCAATGATCTCATAAATATTTTTTAGTAACAAATAAGAATAACGTTATACCTACTTACTTACTATGCAGTTTAGAGCATTAGATTTTATGTAGGTCGTTTGGAATATTCAGTTAATACGTTACTGTTTACCTCTATCAATACTAATATTATAAACAGAAAGAATCAAATTTTTTGTTACAGCTTAACTCAAAAACTACTTAACTAATTTTAAAAATTCTTTCTCCTATAGAAAGCTACATTATCAGCGAGTTACACGGGCTATATTTTATTTTCAAACTAGCTTTCCGCCCGTGGCTCCGCTCGCGTGGACTACACGGATGTACCGGAACCGCTATAATTTTGTGCATAGATATATTTTATAAGCTGAAGAGTAACATAGGCTACTTTTTATTCCAGAAAAGGGGTCCCAGTACAACTGTGTAGTCCAGTACAACTGTAGAGCCACGAGCGGAAAGCAAATTTTCAATAATCAAAAACAAGCTAGTTAGCCAGGTTCCGCACGCTCACTTTTATATGTATGTGGTGTCTTCGCTTGGTACCCAAAATACAAGCTAATGCTTAGTTTGGGGCCTAGACGTTGTTGTGATGTATACGTCATTATTATTACTAAAAAAAATTGAGTTATTGAATAGTTTAAAATAAAAGCTTTTTCTTTGTGGATTTCGTCCTTCAGACTCACTTTTGCTCTTACAAAGGACATACATTTTTGATATGGACAAATCAGGACTTAATATATTCATGTAATGACTTTGTAAAATGTAAGATAGATAGATCACTTTTAAATATGGATATAAGGACTGCGTTGTGTATTCTAAGTCAGAAAATGTATCAGTAATTTATGATTTTTTTTTGTCTGTGACGTTACGCTAAACTAAGTAATCTTTTTAATTTTTGGCAGTCAGAAGCGGTCGATTTCTATACAGTTTCACTTAAAAACTGATAATTTAGTAGGTACTTGAAGAATTAAAAAAAATCTATTTCTTCTTCTATTTATTCGATTTCTACAAAAATGTCATTTAGATCAACTTAGTTCCAAGCTCTTTATATACGCTCTACTACCCGTGCAAAGCCGGGCGGGTCGCTAGGGTAATATATTTTGAAAGTACTTACGTAAATGAGCTTTGCGTGGACTAATAGGTAACTATACTTCTTTTTTAACTTCCCATGAGTCAGCGCGCTTCCATGTGCCAATGTACTAACTCAATCATAAAACGTAAACAGTTTCATGATAAATAAGACATTGTATCGTCATGTTGCGGTAATAAGGTAAGTTTATTAAAAATATAATTTTACTATAAAATTTTAATTTGTTATTCTTATTGATGAGTATATTTCAAAATTTTGCTGATCGATTTTAATAATACTACTAGCACAGATTAAACTAGCGACCAGCCCCGGCTTCGCAAGGGTAGCAGAGCATATATGCGTAATTTTTTTCTGTCGTATCTAGTGTCGCATCAGCTTGTTGCATGGAGCATGTGGATTAGATTTAATTAGATTTAAATGTAACCTCCGTTCATCTTGTGTGTTTGGAGCATTTTTATTTAGTTTTATTTCAATTCTGTAAATATTTGAAAAAGTAAAAACATACATAAAACATAAAAACCAATTGAAATATTTCTTTGTATACTTACAACATTGATAACTTCTGCCTAATTACATAACGCGTGTCGAGTCGCTGTGGGACCGCTTGAATTTATTTTGTCGCGTGATCGTTTTCATTTTGCGATAACTCCTGATATATTAATTTAAATTGTATCGTGTAAAGGGCGATTACAATTTGCAAGAAATGTTTTAGGTAACTAACGTATTTAATTTCATAAGGATTCATATCGTATCCGAGTAGCTTTCCAATTGTCTCATTATATGTGACTATTTTTTTAAATAGTAAAATAGGTATAGTAAGCTATGTCGAAAATATGGACATATATACCATTGCGGAATTTCTTTTACACCTAAAAAGAGAAAAAAATCCTCCATATTTTTGTTTTATCTCAAAGGAATTTAGGCAGCGTTTTCGAAGAGAACTCCCAGTCGGCTTGATTTTTTCCAACACCTTTAACAATCATCGTCATATTTCAACCAATTTACACAAAATATTGATGAATTATACACACAAATCTTTCTTTTGAATTACTCCGTCCATTGGTGACAAGCGAATCAAAATCCTTTCGGTAGTTTTTGAATTTATCTCGTTCAGGCAGACAGACAGATGCAGCGTGGGGACTTTGTTTTATGTTGTTACTAAACTTCATTGTTATTTTAAAAGTAATGACCAAGAAGGCTACTGGCTCACAAAAATGGGTCCGATTTACGAAAAGTCGCATCTATTGCCATTATAGTAAAATTATTGCAAAATATAACATTTTAGTAATATTATAATATTAAAATTTATTAAAATTAACAATAAAATTAATTCTTATAATATTTCTAGTTTGATTACAATTTGACTAATTTTGAAATTTAACTGCGACATAGCTAGGTTTTTCATCATCGAACATTTTACTTTGGTATAAATCAATTCACATCTCTGTTTTAATATAGACGCAAAAATTCAAAGGATTTGCACGTTTTAGCTTAGAGATTCTTGGGAAAGTATACAACAGTATTTATTTACCAAACAACCTCTTTTGATATTAACATTTTCAAGCTATTTTTTCTAAGATATGTTTATATCTTTTAAATCTTTTATCTTTTAAAGGGCAATGTATACGCTTTTACAATAAGATCCCAGCTGACATTCAAGATCTACCCCTTAATAAGTTTAAAACTACAATAAAACGAAAGCTTTATGCAAAAGCTTATTATAAAGTATCAGACTATTTAGATGATAAAAATCCATGGGTGTAAGCCGCTCACCTATCGGTTTGTTTCAATAATATTATTCTTTAAGCACTTATTGTTAAAATTTTTTAAATAATTTTGTTGAAAAGAGCGTCCCTCAGTTTCTTGCGCATTCTTCTGAGAGGAACCAGCATTTTTGAATGCGCCTTTGTGGTCACCTTCTTCCACAAAGTAATAAAATTCTCTCTTATGACGTATTTCAAGATTATGTTACATAACTACGAAATAAAGATATTTTGATTTGATTTGATTTGATTTGATTTATAAAAGAGCTTACATCGGCCGTCGAGAATTTGCGTTCCTGATACGTCGTAATGGGCATAGTAATCGGATGGTTGATGTGAATTTGTACCGTCGCGTCGGACGATTCCCATTTTCAAATATTATTATCGTTTACATGCACGAATGACACAAAATAAAATTAAAAATCATATTATTATGTCAACTCACAACAAACATGACATTATAGCTATGAATTTAACAAGTCAGGAACGCAAACTCTCGACGGCTGATAGATTTATTGCTTAGATATCATAATGCAAGATGGAGTGTCTCATACTTTGAAACGATCGACAACGGGACCAAAATGACCGACCATAACTCATTATCATTGTTTTAGATAAACATTTGGTTAAGTATTTCAGAATCTGTATTTTCTTTTCCAATACAAATTTTACTTGTAGATCACACAAAATTCTAATTTACAGCGAATCTTTCAAAACATCAACTGGTGTATATTTGGTCTACACGATAGATACATTTTATTGGTCACATTTTTGTTGTCATAACACGGTATCTATTTGAACATCCAATACCTAGATTTATTGATAAAATTGCATTGGAATTCGTAAAACAAAACAGAAATTTTTTTTAAAACTATTCCGTGGTCATTTGACAGCTTGAATAAAAGAACCTTATACTTAAAGTTTCTGAAATTGGCTACTTACAAAAAACAAAATAGAAAGCCATTTATGAAATTTGAAAATGGAACTCTCTGCGAACACGCAAAGAACAGTAACTGCAGATTAATATGTCAACACTTGCATATCCAGAGTCTTAGAAAAAGTTCGGGAAAAGCGTCCTCGAAGCAAAGTCGTCCTTCACCACGATAATGCGTCCTCACATACCGCTAAGGTAACACAATCGCATTTGAAGGGTTCAAATTTAAAACTGATGACACATTCGCCATACAGTTCAAACCTTGCACCGTGCGACTTCTTTTTGTTCCCAAAAATTAATGATAAACTTAGAGGCATACGTTTTAGGAGCCCTGAATCAGCGGCGAGTGCATTCCACGTAGGTAGCTATTGAAGAGGTCCCTAAAGAAATTGGTGCAACTGCTTTTTACAATAGTTCCACCGAATGCAAAAATGTTTCAATTACGGCGGCATATACTTTGAAAAACAATAAATGTAAATATAAGGTGTTATCTATAGTAATCCAGAAAGTTTCAGTATGGCCCGCGTATCTAAAAATATTATCTAATAACCGATGAATATTCGGTTTTCTTATTTATCGGTTTTTTGCAGTTATTATCGAAACTGTTTATCAACGACTATTAGGTACCTATATTCACAACAAAAAATAGTTGAGCGGCTTCTTCTAAGCGATGTTTGATCGGAGGAGGTACCTAATCGAAATTCGAAAATTGTACATGCGTGTGCAAGTACACACGTAGGTACGCACATTAATTTTCGGATTTAGGCAACGGATTGAGGTTTACTTTACGTAATGATTACAACAAAATGCCGCCGCCTTGTGCCATGAGGGCATTTTTTGCGGTTAAGCCGAACCGCTTATCGAGTGGGCACGTCATTTAAAATAAGTCGGTCATAATTCAACGATAATTCATTTGACAGGAACGGAAACAAAAAGTTAATATTTTAGATTTCAAGTGCTATTGTTTTTAAAAGGATTTAGGTAATTTGAGCCGCTGTTTAAGTTACGAGAAATTTGAGATCGACTCTGATATGAAAACTACTCCATGGATATAAACAGATTAAGTATTAAGTATTGTATTGTATTATATAGTATTGCCATACAGCGAGGTAATGCCGCCAGCCTTTTGGCCACTTTAAGGAAGGTATTTTAAGTTTTTAATTAGTGTTTAATTTAAAATAAATAAATAAAAGCTTATACCTACCAAATGGTATAAAGCTTTTATTTTTAATTTGTAAATTAAATTATGTTAATCATGTCATGTCAAGTTTACTACCTAAGAAATCTCTATACTTCATTTCATAAAAATTCATATAGGTTGGTATTCATTTACTAATCGAAACTACATTGTATGTAGTATTAAAACATTATGATATTTCTTTAATGACGTTAACCAATCCATATACGAAAGCACATTTTCTAGGCAATTAACCTAAGTATTAGAGGTTAGGTATTATTACAGTACAGTATTAAGATTAGATATTTCATGACACTTAAATAGCACGGAATCTGTCTGCGTGTCAGTGTAGACGAGTCTGAAACTAAAACACGTGTTTTAAATTTTTTTTGTCTGTCTGTCTCTTAATGACAAGCGAAGAGCGAAGATAATAAATATTAGAGAGAAAAAGAAACGGATCTACCCTCACCTTATTAAGAACTGGCCAAGTGCAAATCGGACTTTCACACGAAGGGTTCCGTATCTCCATACAATATCAAAAAATACAGACAAAGAAATGTAGCAGCTATAGTAGAACACTTCAAGAAAATTTCCAGAGTAGGTAAGCAATGATCTCACAACCACCAATTATCAAAAACGTCGAAAAAAGAACACGTTCCTTGTGTGGGACTCCCTTTACTTTAGTTTATTTTTGTTATTTGTTGTTATAGCGGAAATAGTACCTCCACATTATGTGAAAAGTCTGCTTATTTCGGTTTAGACGATACAACTCTGTAAAGGACGGACGACGAGCCTCGGTAAAATGATTCCCGTTGGTACCCTTCGCAACCCTAAAAACAAAGTATACAAGGGCGAAGCCGCGGACGGACGCTTGTTAAAAATAGTTTCTAAAAATAAAACAAGATTTTCATATAGGTAATATTTATTATAGAATTATCATTTATTATTTTGTTGAATCATTTCTTTAATGTATTCTACAATAAAGTCATAAACCAAATGTTTTGCGTCCTGCGCCCATCCGAAATCGAAATGTGAAAAATCTTCTCTATCTACTCGCCTCAGAATAGAATTAGGTAAGATAGCAGATATAGCGATAACATCTTCTTCGCCTACAAGGGAATCGGCGGGAGAGTAATGTAGCACTACATTTGCTGTGACCCTACTTAAATCGTAAACGGGAGGATTTCTGGTCCCATATTGTATTAGATTAATCAGGGCACCGTTATCGAACCTTTGGAACCTTAACGAATCGATGTTTTGACCGAAATGCGCTACTTGTTTCAGGGCTGATCCCGCCGGGAAATGGCCTACTAGCACAGGGTTGTCGACCTGAAATGAAAATAAAATATAGTTCAAAATGCGGTCAAGTGAATGACGGATTATGTATGAGGTAATAAACGTGCCTATACATGAGAAATAATTTAAATAAATAAATATGTAAAAGCATGTGTTTGTTCAAAGTTAAACAACGCAATAATTTGCTCGCCTATAACTCGTGAACAAGTTATCTTAGTCTTAATGAATTTCAAAGTGAATTGGTACCTACTATGCGCTATATTATTATTATTTTTCAGATTATACAATACTGTGGTTTAAGAATTACATAGAGGGACATAATTTTTCGAAAAACCGTCAAAGAAACCTTATCTTATTTTAACAAGACCCTACGAGAGAGGGTACCTACGTAGATTTGTTTTCTAGGTCTCATTTCTCATGTAAGGGAAGCACTTTTTTTTACAAGACTGTAATACATACATACAATTGTGAAGCGGATATTGATATATATGAACATGGTAATTATTAGCTTAGGACGCTAATATAATATTAGTTTGCGAGTAAAAGGTTGTGGAATACAGATAGACTAACAGAAAAACAGACATGGGGAAACGGATATAAAGAAACTTAAGCGGGTGGCGCGAACAAACGGTGACCAAGAAAAAACTTTTAAAATGACATTTTTTTGCATTAAATTTTTATGGCAGCGGGTACATAAAAATACCTATTACAGAATAACAAAATAAAAGTAAGAAGTTTTTATTTGGGTTGGACCAACCCTTGTATTATAGTACTAATTTAATATTTTCTATTTCATGTAACTGATTTTATCAGCTGTTTCACAACTAGTATTTGCCTAATTTTAAGATTTGCGACTCTCGTGGTGTTTTATTGTTACTTTCATTTTATAATTCTGATTGAGTATTTTTACTCGATGCAATAAAAAAAAACTCTCGGTAATAGTTAGGTAGTTTGCACCACCTGCTTACTTGTAGCTTTTTGTATGGTTCGATTAGCTCTAAAAGCTCTAATTTTAGGACTATGTTCAACCGAACGCGCTGTCCATTGTAGTAAGAGAAAACTCTTGTTGATAGATCGGTATCTCGGGGATTTTACGTTACTATAAGTTTATACAGTCAGTTTTACATATTCGTGTGTATTTGGTTGATTATAATTACTTACAGCTTCAAACACCGGTACAAGGGACTCGCATAGGAAAGCGAGGATGTCATTCACGACGCACGAGTACCTGCCGTTTTCGTAAGTTACCACCTCACCTCGGGGGAAGATTTCGTTGATGCCAATTAAACTGCCCAAGCCCTGTTTGAAATTAAAAAATTAAATTAAATATATTTAATTTGATGTTGTGTTTAATTTACCATCTTAATAAGTTAAGTCTATATGTCGTTAAATTTATAAAATATGTTCTTTCTAACACCAAACTATTCTAATTCTGGTTTTCGAAAAAACTCTCTCGCACATGGATAACTAAAACATTATTAACTTTAAAATCCAAAATTAAATCGTTTAGAAGAAAGAACATAATTTAGAAGGAATGGGGTTCCAAACACGAAGCGCAGTGTAGATAGCGCCAGTGGCGACCCGACTATCGTCATGTCAAGCGACTAATTGCCGATGATTTCGTTAGTGATTTATGTTGAAATTTTTTAAGTCCTCACTGTTAAATCCAGCAAATTCACGGACTGTACAATGAATTTCCACATGGAATTTAAGGCATTTCAAAGCTGATTTAAAAAGAAGGGGTGCAATTTAGTCTGGAAGGAAAGCAGACCTTGTTGACAGGTACGGACTGTTGAAGACAAATTTCCATGATATTATTTGAAAACAGTAGAGCAGGTGGATTAATATATATGTTATAGGCAATGTGTATAATCCGGCATTGTATAGAACGCCTAGGCATTATATACATTACCTAAAACGTTCAGGCAATGTATATAATACAATTCATTTCGTACATTGCCTAGGTATTGTATAAAATGCCCGAAGCGCATCAAGCAATGTGTATAATGGACGACCACGGGAAGGAGACGCGTGTGCGGCGTGCGGGACTACCTCGTAAACAAGTTGCAACTCGTTCGTTGTGTTAGGTTAACTGTTGGTTTTTTTCGTATCATGATCAAATTTCCATAATCAAATGGTAAGAAATGAACAGGGCGACTTTCTGCAGCAATTTTTTGGTACGTTGTAAATGGAAACGTTTATCCGAAGGGAACTGCAATGTGAGACGCTCTCGACGCAAAAACTCGTAGGTACTTAGGCATACCAACCAATAGAACACATGTCTTATCAGCGCTGTCTGCTGGTGGAAGTTGAAATTAGGATTAGCTCTCAAAAGATCAGTCTATCATTTCATAATCAGATCTCAAAAGACCAATCTAACTAAATCATAGAGAAGAAAAATCTATTACATACATTACCTATGCTTCAACTGGCATTCTATATAATACCTAGGTATTCTATACATTTCCTAGATAAAGTGTAAAATAGTTTAAACATTGAACATCATTTCATACATTGCCTGAACGACCCCGGCAGTCTATACATTTCCTAGACATTGTATAGAATGCCTGCATTATACACATTGCCTATAACATATACACCTGTGTTGTTTACTAAATAATAAATTTAAATAATGTACAGTAAAACATATAATAATAATTGTATGCATGTGACATATATGTCACGTGAACGATTCGCCCTCTGTAGGGAGAAATTAGCAGTTGGGATCCCCATTGCAGTGTAGACAAGTATGGAAAGTATGGGCAACATATCCGCAGAGAGAGATATTTTCATCGATATTTAAATTGTTTTTTCTTATTTTTAACGTTTATTCCTCGCTTCTCCACGATCTATAATAATAAACTCAAATTTTTTTATAAGTGTATATCGAAAAAAACGCTTTAAAACTTTTTGAAACGTAAACTGAAACAAATTGAGAACGGGGTCTTAAATAGCGTCAGCAACTTACGGAACAAAAAATATATACTCACATACAAGATGTTCGTGTGGCTAGCGATATCAGCTAATTCTTCTGTTGGGAAATGCTCCATAAAGGCAACTGGAGCCAACAAATGTGCCGAAGCAAACTTCGCATTGTACTCCGGGCGTACCGAGTTCAGTACGAAGAAAGCCGTAGTGCCCTAAATAAAAAAAGCTTTTAATGAGTATTCTATCGTATCATCTCTTGAAGCCGGCGCCAGACTTAGTTTCAAATACACAAATACCTACAAAGTCTCAAAGTGTGGCAGGGAGTTCGAGGATTTGTTCAAAGTTTGAGTACCTACACATTTGGACACGTGCGGTGTCGGTATTTTCGAACATCAAAATGTTCAAAGCTTTAACTTTGCGTAGGCTGGCACACTTGCGCAAAGTTAAGGTTTACACAATAGCCTGCTGGTTATAGGCCACGCCTCTTCTATCATCTTCGTCATGAAATAAATAATTAAACGCACTCATATAAAACCAAGAAACTGCGTTCATAAAATCCTCGACTCTATCAGCCACCTTTGCGATGAATGTACAGTGCATGTCTGGCTCTGGGAGAGCTAAGCAAGTCTGGCAGCATCTGGCAGGCGCACAGATCCATCAAACATGTGTGCAAAATTTGAGAAAAAAAAAGTCTAGCGCGACGATCTCTGTCTGGCGTCGCGCCGGTGCAAACACACATACAAAAACGTAGTCGTAAAGCCACTGCGTATAAAATGTGATTCGGGTCCAAATTCTAGACTCTTAAGTCAGATTAAAAAAATATACTTATTATTTTCTAGGTAATGCAATAATTTACTGAACGAAACCCTTTTTACACGAATCTGGCTCGCACTTGACCGGTTTTTATTCTTAAATTTTATTTTTTTAACTCGCTTATTACTAAGGATACAGTAAGTATTTTCTGAACTATAATAGGTACTTATTACATAGTTAGTTACAAACTTAATTTTGAAGCCTATAAGATGAGCTTTAAAGATATCATAATAAAAATATGCTTTAAATTTTTCTTGTTATTTTTTGATTGGAATTATTTTGTTTTGTGACCACTTTTTGAGTTTGTATAGTTCGCCTCAAACTTTATGGCGGATAGGAAAACAACGCTATAAGCTGAGGCTATAAGCGTGCTTGCGTAGGTACAGTCATATACCCCTCGCTCCACTGCGTCCCGCTGCACCTAAAACTGGTTTCTGCGACGCGACTTGTGCCTATGTTCACATCCGCCATAAAGTTTGATTGGAACTGTAACTGTGTAACTTTTCGGCTGAACGTAATGCAAACTTATAGGTGTTTATAGAGCATGTAGAGCTTACAGAACAAAACAAAAAGTTTCGATGTAAGTTTTATTAATTTTTTTATAATTTTTTTGCAGCCGAACACACAACATATTGTTTTCTTTTAATGCTGATAACAAAGGGTTCATGGACAGATCTACCTCTTAGAATCTATTTTTAGTTACCATATTTTTTTTCCAATTTTTATTTTACCTGTGAATGCCCCACGTAATGCAATTCCGATTGCCCGGTAGTATGTAGCACATAGTCGACAGAGGCGGCCACGTCGAAACGGCCTATGTCATCCCAACTGAAGTCCCAGAAATTGCCGAATGTACTTTCTGGATTCCTGGGAATTGAAGAATAAGAACGGTTTCATATACCCAATACGATACTGTTTTATTGATTTTTATTTATTTATTTATTGTTTCATATCAAGTAACAAAGACTCATTTGTTAATAAAACATCTACATAACAACCCAAATCCGATATCTATACATATGGTATCGGACAATGTCAAATGCAAGTAGGTAAATTGTTTCATACATTTTATAAATATATCGTATAACGTGAAAAAGCCTTTCAGTTGGTACCTACCATGAGTTTCAAGTGATATCAAGTGGCGAACTCGCTAGCGACGCCGTAAAACATTTCGATCAAATCTTTTACGCAATTACTAGATATTAAATAAGTGTTGATATACTATACGACTAGTTTATAATTTAAACTAGCGACCCGCCCCAACTTCGCACGAGTAGTAGAGCATAGAAGCCGTAGTGTTTTTTTTCTGTCGTAGTGTCATATCAGTTTGTTGCGTCGAACATGTAGATTGGATTTAATAGTAAGTTCATCCCACTTGGAGTATTTTAAATGGATTTTATTTCCAATTCTGTAAATATTTTAAAAAGTAAAGAATATAATACATAAAAATAAACTAAAATATTTCTTTATACACAAATTGATAACTTCTGTCTAACCACACGTGTCGCATCGGTATGGGGACGACGACGGCGACGCCCGGCGCAGCGCCGTGCTATTTCTATGCTCAAAAATAATATTAGGTACTAACGTAGAGAAGCGGCGACGCCGCGATCCAGACGTTTGTGCCATGCTTTGTTGCTAGTCGGCAATAACTCGTTCAGTTACTCGTATGTCACTCGTCTACACTCATCGTGATTACGTGCCGAAAGTGTAACGAAACCATAATTAAATAACAATTAAAAAGTGCCGTCGTGCGTGTTAAAAACGTGGAAAAATGAGTCAACTTCGAAGAAAAAAGATAGTTGCGTAACTTATCATCGGTAAGTTACGCAACTAATCAACTGAAATCAATCAAAACTGCTGCCATTTCTATATGAAAATCATAGATTATGAAGAGTGAACCGTACAGTTTGGATACGTAGGTAAAAAATGTTGGGGAACTATAAGACTTAGGTGTAACTGATTATTTTTTAGTTTCTTTATTACTCAACCCATACCATCTGTCTGTCTGTCTGTCACAGCGTATTTTTCAGTCAGAAACTAACTAAGCCAATTTTATTTAAGGGTAAGTAAAGTTACATCACATCGCAGCGATGATTTTCATTGCATTTCGTTCATTTCTTTACCGATAAGGCAAAGTGAGATAAACTTTCGGGTCTAGTTAGTGCAAGCGCATATTCTAGTACTTATATTCAATACCAATTATAGTTTAATGTTTAATTGTTTTACTTAAATGGGGAAATATAAAAAAAGTTTCGCATGTCGCCTCTGTGACTATGACTGTATTTAGGACTGCTCATTGCTGCACACGTACGCACTGTTCCCGCCATGTTGTATGTTCCGTAGTAATATTTCTATGTTTCCATGCGCCGCGCCCGGCCGCTATCGCGCGATATTTTTCATTTTTGCGATAACTCCTAAGATAACAATTTAAATTGTATGGTGTGAAGGGCAATCATAATCTGCATGAAATGTTGAACGTAATTAACGTATTTAATTTGATAACGATTAATACTGTATCCGTATCAATTGCTTTCCAATTACCTCATCATATGACACCATTTTTTTAAACATAAAAATAGGTATAGTAAGACGCATTTCCTCCTTATAGTATTTTGTTATATCTCAAAGTGATGAGGCAGCGTTTTCGATGAAAGCTCCCAGCCGGCTTGATTTTTTTCCGACTTCTTCGACAACAATTTTCGTATTTCAACTAATTTGCACAAAACATTAATAAATTATACACGTAAACTTTCCTCTTGAATCACTCTGTCCATTGGTGTCAACCACATGCCAATCCGTTCGACAGATTTTGAGTTTATCGCGTTCAGACAGACAGACGCGTCGGGGGACTTTATTTTATAATAAGTAGTGATAAAAGTGCTGATAGACTAGTTTATAATAAAGATTTGGAAGCTACACAGGCAGGTAACCAGGTAACATAATTTTTTTTCCGTACATTGCGTGTTGGGCGAAAATAGATTTGTTGATATGTTCAAAAAGCGCTTCCAGAATGTGTCCAATGTATGCGTCCATAGACATCATAGGTGACATTATTTTTTTACGCTCAGTGAGTGGTGGTAAAAATTAGGCTTGATATGACATTTTTAAAAAGCGCTTCCAGAATGTGTTCAACGTATGCGTCCATAGACATCATAGTATGTATAGTATGAATAGTCTTATGACAAAGTGTTTTATAGTTCAACTAGCTTTCCGTCCGCGGCGTCGACCGCGTGGACTACACAGTTGTACCGGAACTCCTTTTTCGAGATGAAAAGTAGCCTATATAACTCTTCAGCTTATACGAGTAAAATATCTATGCAAAAAATTATAGCGGTCCCAGTATAACTGTGTAGTCTACACGAGCGGAGCCGCGGGCGGAAAGCTAATTTGGAAATAAAATATAGCCCATGTTACTTGCTGATAATATAGCTTTTTATCAGTAAAAGAATTTTTAAAATCAGTTTAGTAGTTTTCGAGTTTATCCGTAACAAACAAAAAATAAAATCTTTGCTCTTTATAGTATTAATATCTAAATTTTATTTATTTATTTTTGCTTCCTCCTTTAAAACTCAGTTTGGCATTTAGCATAATTTTATTGTGTTTCACTTATATTTTGCGTTTCTGTCTAATCTTGAAGTTTTCTCGTCTACTTTTATGCTTTCTTCTGTCTATACTTTTCCTTTTAGGGCTTAGGCACTGCACCTTAAAGCACTTGCCATACAAAAAGCGCTGCTAATTACGTGAAAGTCGCAGTACGTATTTAAAGATCTAAATCTAAGGAAACTACAGTTCTTTTTTTTACCTGGATGTATGCGCTCTGGAATAAAAATTGCCGCGAGCGTTGCCTAGCCAAACGTCGAATCCGGCATCGGCTAAAATGTAACCTGAAGACAAAAGTGAGATAATGTAAAAACTTTGATAGCAGGATCATCAATATAGCGCTTCTCATACAAAGAAACCATCGAAAATACGAGCAAAATAACAGACTCGGATATTAAATGGACCATATGTCAGTTATTATTGTTTGTTTTATTGTTAAATTACAATATAAATAATGTGATTTCAGTATCCTTATTTTTCAGTACGAATTCAAAATGTACGTCACACTGATTTGTATTTCATAGTGCTACCTATGTCAAAATATCAAGTGGCGTATGATTAGACTGTTTTTTGCTCACATATTTATGGCCACAACGCGGTATCTCTATGTTCGTCTATGCGTATAAATTATAATAGAAAAATAATAGAGTTATATAGTACTATATTGTTAGATTTATTTTATAAATGTAGTTGTTTCTAACTTTACCTACACAGGAAGATTTTTCTTTTTTACTTAGTTGATTCTAAAGCAAAGAAAATAAAAACCGTCATTCTTCTGCATCATCATCATCATCATCATCATCATCAGCCCATTTTTACCCCACTGCAGGGGCTTAGGCCTCCCCCAGGGTGAGCTTAAGTCCACCACGCTGCTCCACTGCGGGTTGGGAACTGTAACGACCGCCATCTATTGACAGCGTCCGGGACCGACTGCTTAACGTGCCCTCCGAAGCACGGTGTCAGTGATATTGTGCACTTAAGTCAGAAAACTCATTGGTACACGCCCGGATTCGAACCATGGCCCTGAGGGGCCTTATAAATTTGAGACAGGTTCGTTGCGCTCTTGGCTATCACGACACTTCTTCTGCATATGTGTCCAAAATTTGCAAAATATTTATCTTTCTCTGTAAAGAGTTATACAAAAAATAAGACTCACCCATAGCTGTTTCGGGACCGGTTATGATGTAATCAGCTGATGATGACAGTAGTCCATGCATCAAGAACACAGCGGGCCTATACCCATCAGGTTGTTGGTCCCGACCATGAGGGATTCTGTGGATTTCTAGGATGTATCCGTCGTCTGTAATCACATTGTGTATTTCCGATGGGTAGCCATATTTCGTGATGAGATCGGGCTAAAAATTAATTGAAATTGTATTATAGTACTAATAATAATACCTGGAACATTCTACACAGCGCCATATAGACCCAAAGTAAGCAAACATTATGCTTGTATTATGGATACTAAACAACTGATATGCATGCTTAAATACTCTTTATGATATATACAGATATAGATATATTATACTCAGATACTACTCGGATATTAGACAGATACTACTCGGCCAATCGCTCAGTCATATAGTCTCAACAAAACTAAAAAACGCACTGTTTGTTGTTTTTCTGAAAAAAAATTTATAATACATATCCTCTTCATCTGTGCGAATGCAGAAGTCAAGCTTCGACCATTTAAAATCAGTTTTAGGCGAATCTGCTCCTTCTCGGGCAACGATTTTTAGATGGTCTAACGAATTTAAAAAAGGCAGAACTAGACGCTCGCTAACGGCAGGCATTGCCTAAAATATTTGAACAACTAAAGTGCTGGTGCAAAAGAGTCACGGATGACATATAAGAACATTAAAAAATCTCAGTTTCATCTAAGGTACAGACCAGTCAACCTATAGACCACGCTTTAATAAACGTCAGGACGAAAACGAAATCGCTAAAAAGTGGCGAGGTGCGGGGAGAGGTCGGCTAGTTTTCATTGGCTCGTTCAAAATTGACAATTTAATGGCTTCCGACGTGCTTCCAACTGACCGCTCAGAAGAGACGTAGTTATGTAGTGTCACTACATAGCCTTGGCGAATGCTACTCCCTGTCAAAGCGTGGTCTATAAGGTTGACTTGTCTGTGATCTAAGGTGATTTTTTTTTTGTTGGCGTTGGATACCACTACCACATACCACGGATACACACTTTTGTCGTAATCAGTACGATCCGGAAAGCAAAAAGCATTCTTAGGGATGGGTATTTTCAAATAGCAAGATGCCAAGGAAATTGCGAAACCCTTAGCACATTGGCAAAAAAATGGTGGCCCGTTTTTTTTGAAAGCGGACATCATACCAGTCCAATGTAAGAAAATTGTAGATCAGTCAACTCAGAATGTACACAACAGTCGCGTTGCCAAAAGTTTTCAAAGATATGCAGGAGAAACTATTAAAGTTCGGACTTAGGTGAATCATGCTACAATACGACAACGCATCTGTACGTGCATTTTCACAGCTCCGTTATTTATTTTTATAACCAACTATCATGGATAAAGTGTCGTGATAGCCCGAGCGCAGCGAATCTGTTTCAAACCTATAAGACCATGTGGCCGTGGTTCGAATCCGGGCGTGTACCAATGAGCTTGTTCTGACTTATTAAGTACATTAACTGTCACTGACTCCGTGCCTCGGAGATCAAGTTAAGCAGTCGGTCCCGTTTGCCATCAATAGATGACAGTCGTTAAAATCCACCAACCCGCATTGCAGCAGCGTGGTGGATTAAACGATTAAAAAAAAAGGGGCCTAAACCCAAAAAAAAATAGCAATTCCTCGATTAGATTAATTTATGTAATATGACAAAATTCAATGTTTGTCTGTAATCCCATTTGTTTCTTACTATCACGTGCTGAATATTAAAACAATAATTAAGCGTCAGATTATGATAAATTTACATACGTAATTAAATATTTCGTTAATGCCATATGGCACCTGTGGGATCAATTAAAACGGTAATTATAATGTAATCTAATTTTATCTACATGTTTAACAAAATCCTTTTGTTCGACATGCATAAAGAGTTTTTAATCTTTTTAATCCTTTTTATCTGTAAATAAATATAATTATCGCAGACAGTCGATTATAAGATAAAAGTATTAATAACGATCAAGAATTAGTTGAGAGTGGTATCGATTATTCTACTTGTCAAACGATATGGAAATGAAATAAAAACGTGTCAAGAAACTGTAACAAGTGTTTTTCTATTTTAACATTGAAAATGTTTATCACCGTTTTCATCATCATACCATTTCATTTTCATATCATCGTCATCGGAGGTGTGATTAGGAGATATTTCTAAAATTTATAATGATAGCCGAAAGGCAGTAGTGTCAAAAGATGCGAAGGCTTCTGGGACATCGTATGAAATGAAATTTTCTAAAATCGGTCTACTGGCCGAATAATTTTAAAAAAAAGGTACTCCTTTTTTCAGAAAATTGAAAATGGTGAAATAAAAAGACGATATTTCCCGATTTTTCGGAAAAAAAGTTAATTATTTCGAAAACGAAACCCAAAGTCGAAAAAATTAAAAAAATCACCGAGGCTCACAGATTGGAAAAAGAAATTTTGGAATCAGTCGAAAACTGTGGGCTTGGCAGGTGGCCTTTTCATTGAATGATTATCAGATCAGTTACCCCAGAAATTCGGCTATATTTCAGAAAGTTATAAAAGTAGACAAAAAGCAGTAGTGTCAAAAGATGCAAGAGCTCGCGGGGCATCATGTGGTACCAAATTTTTTAAAATTGGTCCACGACTTTCTCCAAAAATTCAATAAAATTGTTTGACAAAAAAGTGTTATATGTTATTGTTTTTGATGTTCATTTTCAGTGTCTTCCAATAGTTGCGAAAAGCGCCAAATCAGATTTTTTAAATACTGCTATATATACATATAAACAAAATTAAAATGTCTGTCTGTGATTTTAAAATATTTTTCTTATTTTACCATATTTTTGTACCTTACCAAAAGACTTACATGCGTTTCTCTTTGTTTGTCCGGGCTAATCTGAAAACGCCTGAACTAATTCTGGTAGAATTTTCATTGATAAATAAAGGACTTTTTAGTTTTAGGAGAATAATCTAGTCTACTTTTTATCTATACATATAAATAAAATAGAAATGTCTGCCTGTGGTATCAAAACGAAAACTTTTTTCTTAAGTGAAGTTATTTTTAACTGGATTCTCACTTCAACTTTGAAAAAAACGGTGAAAATTGGAGAAAAAAGTGATAAATATATGAAAGAACGTAAAAAAATGGATTTTCCCCTAACTCTTTTAAGAAGTCGGTCATTTTAGGGTTAATTACGAAATATACAAGCATGTAGGTAGTTCACGCGGGCGAAGTCGCGGACGGTCGCTAGTATTATACCGGGTGTTCGGCTGAACGTATCCATACATAGAGAGCATGTACAGTGCCCGGCCGTTAGTAATTCTAGAAATCAGGTAAGTAAAAACAAGTTTACAAATGAAACCATAGGTAATCTTGTAATTTTTTATTCAATCACAATAAAGTCAAACAATGTCGTTTTGTAATTGAATATAAAAATGATAGGATTACCTATAGTTTTATTTCTAAACAAGTTTTTACTTAACCGCTTTCTATAACTCGTGTGCATAATTTACAGTCGAGTACTGTAGAGATTACCGAACTAAACAAAAAGTTTCAAGTGAGCAGATCTATACCAAAAAAAAACTTAAATTTTTTTTTTAATTTAAAAGGCTACCAACAGGAACACTATCACTAAGGCTTTGCTGTACGTCCGTCCGTCTGTCACAGAGCTGTATCGTCTAAACCGTAATAGGCAGATACTTAAAATTTTCATCCAGTATATATTACTGTGGCCGCTATAACAACAAATAATAAAAATTAAATTAAATTAAAAATTAAAGATGGTCCTCATACAAGAAACGGGTTTTTATAGCGTTAAATACTATTAAAAGTAAAAATAAATTAAGTTTAAAATGAAAGACGGCATGTTTGGAGGGAACACAAGGATGTACGAACCTTTCGCGCGCGAGTCCGACTCGCACTTAACCGATTTTTTCTATCATTTTTAAAATACTTTCAAACTTTTTGTTTAGTTCGGTAAGCTGTACACGCTCAATCAGTTCGGACTACGTTCAGACGAACACTAAGGCACGGCTACCAAGAGTTTGAAGTGGCCAGAAGTGGCTTAACATGTCGATACACGCCAGCGACAGCTTACAAGATTTGTATGGAAAGCGTCTCTAGCGGCACCGAGAAGAACTGAAATTCACATATGATTCATTTACGAGTTACCAGCAAATGTCGATACGTAAAACCAATTTAAACTTATATAAAACAATTATTCGTGAACGCGCCGAAATGACGCTGCTGAAGCGAATTACACGAAACCACATCTGTTTCACCTCTATGAGGTTAAAAAGGGCGATGTAACTTTGTTTGAAAATCCGTCATTTTCTAAGTGAAATGCTTGAAAATTGATATTTGGCTATTGGGTGATAAACTAAATATTACGTTGTGTTTCAAGATTTTTGGGAATTTATTTGGTTAAAGAAGTGTGTGGCAAATTTACATGCAAACGGCGTCAACGATAACCTTAACCGATTGGCGTAAAAAAATTATATGGTATTCAGATTAACAAAAACTAGGTTTTTGCGTTTTTTTTTTTTAAATATTTGATACATCATAAGAAGAAAAAAATATTCAATGCGAGGTATTTTTTGGCATGAAACTAATTGCATTCTCACATGTTGTGAAAAATAAAAAAGAAATCGAAAAATTATGAATTCCGATGAGAGGTTGTGAAAATGCAATCAGTTTAATGTTGTATATGTTGTGAAAACTTCGACAATTTCGAGAAAAAAACCTTTAGTTCTGCGATCGGGGTCTTCGACCACTAGGCCAGTCGGTCAGTCTAAATTGGTGGTGATTTTTATTTAATTTTGTATTTTTTTTCGATTGACAGTTTACTTTAGTAGAACTCCATTAAAGCTTAAATGTCGTTAACCTTTCTTTTCTTATCAGTAATAACAATTTTGTGATGTTTTCTAGCAATTGCATGCGGATATCAACCCAACGTTGAGCATTAAATAATTTATTTTTATTCATGGGGACTTGGACGACGCGACGAAGGTTTGCAATCTAGACAACTTGCGACGTCTAGCGTCTAGCTATATAAGAAAAAGGGCTGAGAAAATAGTTGTGGCGTGGTGGCCGAAAAGTCATATAAATACCTTCCAAGGAATATTAAGCAATGAGTTATTAATTTATAACAATTTACCACTGGTACAAATGTACCACTATAGGACATTTTATGTCCACTTATTTTTTATACTATGTTCGTATCGGTTTTTTCCGTCATTTCATCTTGTTGTCATACTTTTGATTTGTTACGTGACAAAGTTATATTGGTGCTATACTGTCGCCGGTCTTCCCGTGTGGACTTCATTGTAGGCCTGATGATGATGATGAGTAATCAAAATAAGTTCCATAATACTCACAACACTGAGAACGCCATCTTCCAATTGGCTGTCAGTATATCTTCCCGGATTGTTCAAATTGTCGCGCAACACAGTTTGCGCGTGTGGCGAAAGTTTGGCGAAGCTTTGGCTGAAGAAGCACACAGACAGAATTATTGCCGTTTTAAACATTTTAAATGTTATATGAAACAGCTTCGCCTGATTTGGTCTGATTACGCATGCGATCGTTTGTATACCAAATCGCGAAATCTTATCGCGTCTTGGTGACCATGGCTTTTACATTTTTCGGATATTTTTTATTATAAAAGCGTATGTCGACTAAAAGTGTTCATTATGGGTTGTTTACAGAGGGTGGGTAAAAATTCTCGCCCAGTTTAGGAGATAATGCTATTAAAATTCGGACTATAAAGAAAAAATTAAATAAATCTTTTTAATAAAAAAATAACATACGCAATTTTTGTAGCTAATACGTTGAACGTTATTTACAAGATTTTTTTGTATCGTTTTGCATGTGGGTTTGAATAGGGGGTCCGTTCAGTGATGTTTAAGATTAAGATTAAGATGATTTCGAAATGGTTACGTCATTGAGAAATTTTTAAAATAATTAAATATTAAATTTTGAATTATCCTTTTATACTCTTGCAAAGATAAAACCCTATACATTGTGTTTGAATGAATAATAATAAAAAAGATATAACAAATCTTAACATTGTAAATATTAAAGTTATTTGATTGTTTGCTTGTCTTTACTTCACATCCTAACGAAGCAAGGAAACAACGTCATTGTTCTGACGAAGATAGTTGAAAGGGCGTACAGTAATATGGCCAGCTGTTTATTCTGGTCAGTATCAATGATGAGTGAAGCCCCAAGTTGTGATACAGAATAGTAATGGAAAAAGAACTCAAGAAGGGAAATAGAAGAAAGTGCTGCTTGATTTCACTGCGAACTAATAAGTGCAATTAGTCTGGTTGTTACCAATGGTAGCCTACTATACGATGGAATCGAATCGAACTGCTAATCTAAATATTCAGATTAAAAAAAAAACTTAGTAGGTAATGTGATGATTTATAGTAAGGAATCCTCTTCATGGGAATCCGACTCACACTTAAGCGGTTTTCCCTTAGTACCTAGTGTCTATAGTTTAATTTTTTTTCTATATTAAACGGCGAATTTCTTATTACAACCCCGCACTAATTAAATTGCACCATTAATGACATAGCAACTATTTGTCTTTTTGCCACTATTTTATTTCAATAAATAATAAAAATATATTTTATTAGCATTCGAGAATGTAACTAGAATAGAAAATGTTTACAAACTACAAGTTTACACCAATACTCGGCTTCGATATTAATTTCGGATCCTTGTGTCCTAAAGTATGGCACTAAATCATTGTTACCTACGTATTTCATATTTTATAACTTAAATTAATGGACTATCTAGACTAGACTAATATACTTATTATCTTATATATATACCTATATAATCTATTGTAATCTGAAATCACAATAATTAATATTGATATATTTATTATATTCATCTCTTATTTTAATATAATTTCAAAGTGTTTACGTATAACACTCAAAAACAATCACAAATAGCTTAATAAAACTATGTTCAAATTTCAATTGTTGTAGTCGTAAATTAATTTCTTGTTCATTATTCATAAATAATGCTTGTTATATGATTAGATTAAAATCATAGTAAAATATTGTCAGTATTGTCACAGTTGATTGTATTTAATGACTAGGGACCGCCCGCGGCTTTTCCCGCGTGGCTTACATATTTCTGTATATCGTATAGGTAATTAAACTTAATAATTCTTTTAATAGAGTAAGGTGGAGATTCACTTCCTTTTGCTGTCTTTTTATAAAGTAGTTATCTCTTTCTTCTTCGTTTGTCATTTCAAAATTGAATTAATATCCCGTGAAGAATAAGCTCACATAAAAAATCTTTTATTTGAAATCATTGACATACGCTTTTATTTTATGTATTATATATTTTATGTATTATATATTTCTGGCATAAAATGTAGCCTAAATTAGTTTCCGATAAGTCCTCTATCTGCCAATGGAAGTCCCATCAAAATCAGCTCAGCTGTTTTGGAAATAAGATGGACAAACAAACAGACAGACAAAAACCTTTACAGATGCGCGTTTGTGCTTTGGTAAGGTGCAATAACCATATGAGTCTGAGAAAAAGCCGTTATTTTGAAGTAATAATAATAATAACATATACATCAAAACAACGTCTAGGCCCCAAACTAAGCATTAGCTTGTATTTTTGGTACCAAGCGAAGACCACATACATATAACAACCAAGGCCCGGTATCAGTATCAATATTCATCATATAAATACTGACCCGACCTGGGGTTCGAAACCGGAACCTGCAGCTTCGTAGGCAGGGTCGCTACCCACTAGGCTAAGCGGTTGTCAAATCACAGAGAGAAACTTCTGTCAAACTTCTGTTTTATTCATATGTATAAAAAAAGATGAATACCCATCGAGCTTAGAATTATTTCAGTAGAGGAGTAATAATGCTATCCGTTTCGTTCGCGAATCAAAGTTATTACACTTGAGCCCTAAAATGAATAAGGGCGAGACTCCAAACTATGGAATGAAAGGCAGATACCGATGAAAAGTTTTTAAAATGAATAAAGTTAAAAATATATATTCGGCTTCGAGTCGTCGAGTTGAGCAAGCGCACCTTCTAGTCTGCAACATTCTAAGTCCGGTGATGAATACTCTTCTTCATCTTCTTCTTCTTAGTTAATGGCGTTTCTTGCTTATAATGAATACTCTTTCTAGGATAAAAGGTAGCCCAACTTGGTACTTGAAGACGGACTTTTTTACGCCTATTTTACGTAAGAAGGCAGCATCACTTCTGCCACCCCAGCTCCACCAGAAAGCCCAGCACGCCCTTCATGTTGCCGATGGCTTCTGGGAGCGACCTCGCTGACCCGAGGTGTATGGTGTTTTGGTTGGCGTAGGATTTTTTCACGTGCTTTTGGAGTGCGAAGAAGTAGCCGCCAACCGGATCAAAGTAGCCCAAATTACTCTCCAAAAAGTCTGTCAGTGATAGTTCAGCCGTTTCGAAGAAGAGCGGAGAAACAAACAGACAGACAAACATTTTAATAACGCGTGTTTTAGTTTTAGTAAGATGCAAATGAACATATGAGCATAAGAATGCACTTGACTAAACATTTGAACACTAAATATTTGCGCAGTAAAAAGTAGCTTATAATATTTTTGTAAAAGCCTTCTACCTGCCAGTGAAAATCCCGTCTAAATTGCAATGCGACAGACAGACAAAAATTAAAAAAAAAAACATGAGATTTGCGTTTTGGCTACGTGCAAAGAAACAAATGAGCATAAGCAAAAGTTTTTATTTCGAAATCACAGACAGAACTTCAATTTTATTTACATGTAGATTATTACTTAATAAGTTTTAAGCCATTTAATTCCCTTTATCTATAAATATATCTCGAAAACATTTATTCAATAGTACTACAATATGTTATACGTCATTACAATATGTATACATACGTATAAGTATATTAATCATACATATAATAATTATTAATAAAAATAAAGTTTTCCACAGTAGAAACCAATTTATCGATGTTCCAAGGGTTCCGTGAGGACCTCAAAAGGTAAAAGAACAGAACCTTATGGGATCAGTTTGTTATCCGTTGGTTCATCGGTCTAGTCTAGAGATATCAAGTTGACACATATAGTTATAACGTTCCAAAATAAAACTGATTTAAATTTATTTCTGTAAAATCAACCCATTTTTACCGCTTGTTATTAAGAAGGGGCGGGATGCGTGAATGCCAATACAAACGCTCTTAAACGATTACGTCGTTAATGGGGATATATAATATTTATATATTCTACAAATATAAAGCACTAATATTTTTTTATAGGGATATTAATCATGGTTATTTTAAAATTATAGTGTCACTTGAGTTAGAACTAGGTTGTATAGAGCCAAAACTTTGAAATTTTATAAAGATCCTTGTTACAGAAGTTTCGTATATTTATACATATATCACGAAATTCCTATAAGTAACCAGGGAGGTTATACAAACAAAGTTTTGGCTTCATACAAATCTACTTCCAACTCAAGTGTACTATAATTTTAAAAAAAATAAAGTTGGACGATGTCATTTTAAGAGCGGACATTCACGCGTCCCGCCGGTCCCGCCCCTTCTTAAGGAGGTGATCGACCAGCGAGTTTTACCGCAGTTTTATGACTCATCGGTATAGAAGTAAGAAAAAAAATTTTTTTTAATTGGTTTTTGGCACCACAAAATTAAAATAAAAAGTGAGAACAGAAAGCCAACAAACTTAAAAAACTAACAAATTTACATCAAAACTTAAAACTAAACAACCTATTGGTACCAAAATGGTTTCCCCTCAGTATAAGGTCGTGACGGCAGAACGCACGTCCCGACCGCTGGTATTCAGCGGATACCGAGTGAGGGTCAGGCGAGTAACCTCAGCAAACAAACAGCAATTAGTTACATTCATATATTTGCATAATAATAATAATATTCAATTTTATAGGACTTCTCAGATAAACAATATTTATAATACATAACAGTAAGATTAGAAAGAGCACCTATTCAACTGGACTTTCTGCTTGTTCTGGTCTATATTATTCCTACTTCTATGTTGATGCGTCATAAAACCGCGTTTGTGATGCGTTTCGCGGTCAGTAACCTCGTGTGAACGTTTAGGTATTGCATATAGCGTCGATATGACGCGCTTGCGTGTAATCAAAACCAGGACATTTGATAAAGTCAATTAAATATTTTTTTATAGTCCTTTCATTTGCTTTTACGTCCATGGTATCACTTGATTTATTTTTTTCAATTTTCTAATTTGACCCCTGGAAAGGAAAAAATATCGTTTATAGAGGGAACAATGTTCGGATTTCGTATATTTTTTTTTGTAATGCACGTACTTAACTACGAGTCAGACTATTCAATTTAAAATTATAAAAAAATATATTTACATTTAATATTGACATGATGCACTAGAGAAAAGTTATTTTTCAGTTTTTTAGTTTCCCTTCCAAAACAAAATTCGTTTATTTATTATTTATATTAATGTTATTAATGTTAATAACGTATACATCACAACAACGTCTAGGCCCCAAACTAAGCATTAGCTTGTGTTTTTAGGTACCAAGCGAAAACACCACATACATATAACATCTAAGACCCGGTACCAGTATTAATATGATGAAAATTACCAGTTTTACTAGCAGTATTACCACTATTAATATTCATCATATTAATACTGACCCGATCTGGGATTCGAACCCGGGACTTCCAGCTTCGAAGGCAGGGTCGCTACGCATTAGGCTAAGCGGTCGTCAAATTATGCTATGTGTGTGCGATTGTACCTATCACTGAACTCTATATACTACGTATACAATTTCAACTTTTGTCGTCCCGTAGATTTGGAAAAAAATAGGCTGTGACCGCTGTGACCCTGGATGTCCACAAAGATACCGCGTTGTGACAACAAAAATACTAAAATATATATTCAGGTCTTACAATAACGAAATTCGCGATTGTCAACTTATACTGGTATTCTCAAATATTCTCAATAATCGGACATTCAAGTCCGTCCGTCACAGCCTTATATAGCATAGGTAATAATTTACTAGGTAGGTATATGATAATAATCACAATGGAGCGTCTCATACTTCAGAACGTGTTCAAAACCATCGAAAACGTGAGCAAAATGTCCAAACTCAGTGATTATACAGATGTGTGTCGTTGTTTTAAACAAACACTTTGTCAAATTACACATGAAATATAATTTAAGAATCTTTATTCCCTTTTCCAGCACAAATTTTACATATGCGGGTCAAACATGTTTCAAAACAACAACTGGTGTACATTTTTTTTAAATAACGTAATTTTCGAACGACTCCAAAGACATTCTTTGTTTTTGTTACATTATTACCCGCTGAGAATCTAGCTATATCGAGTAAGGCCGTACAAAGAAATATTTTTTTACATTGTAGGTATAACCGATAACGTTTTTATACAACATGCCACTTAAAATACCTCTATGAATTTTGTCTCTTAGTGGTATGGCAACGGCTTACAGTCATTCATTTTGTATTTCTTTTAGACTATCTAACTGCTTCGATCCATAAGTTAAAATCTTACCGTACAATTTTCTATAATTTGGAAATGCTATATGGAAATATAATTATGAATAAATGTAAACTTAAATATTTAAAAGAAGTCAAGTTTTTTGTATTTTGTGGTTTTGGTATTAAAGCCCATTTTTTTTTATTTTCTCTAAAATCGTCTAGAATTTTTCTTAATTCAAGAACTATTATATAATTCTATAATTTCATACTGTCTCATTTGGAACTAGCCCGGTTTGTTTTAGGAGGATAAAGTTAAAAGGAATGAATAAAATTGTACTTATTTTATAAAAGTTTCTCGAATGTCCAAAAAAAAACTTTATACTAAAGCCTTCCGAAACTAAAATTCTACACAATAGTGAAAGTGGCATCAGATTTGTTTCACTAAAACTGTTATAGTTATGACCGGCTAACAGACGGACAGTTAGATAGACAATAGTCCCATATAACATATAGAGGCGATGACGGCTCCATATTTGATATTTTTGATAAAGCGAAATTTCATCTAACCAACCTGAGTCATACATAACACTTTTTTTTGCAAATCTAGGATGACGAGAATGAACGATTACCTACCTACTTACGGTTATCTTTGCAAATAAATTCTGACCGATAAAATTATGAAGATTAATATTAAGCCATAATATAAATTACGGCGGATTTTTACGACACCACCAATGAACTTTGTTGTTTCGACTGATTGTTTGCTTCACATGTCCTATTGTAGACACGATTTTTTTTAAATAAATATATATATATATATATGTGTACGGCGTAACAAGATGGAGGCGAATCGCTCTACGGATCACGCATCGTATGTCGGCTTGAGTCATCGCCGCTCAAGAATAACTCATTGTTTTATTACAAATAGGTATCGAAATGCAAAAACGTGCCTGTTCAGTTTTCATGGTTAAACAGTTGAATCTTTTTTAATGGGTAGGTATCATCATCAACCCATTTTTACCCCACTGCAGGGGCTTAGGCCTCCCCCAGGGTGAGGAGGACAGGAGCTTAAATCCACCACGCTGCTCCACTGCGGGTTGGGGACTGTAATGACCGCCATCTATTGACAGCGTCCGGGACCGACTGCTTAACGTGCCCTCCGAAGCACGGTGTCAGTGATATTGTGTAGGTACTTAAGTCAGAAAAACTCATTGGTTTCCCGGATTCGAACCATGGCCCTATGGGGCCTTATAAATTTGAGACAGGTTCGTTGCGCTTTGGGCTATCACGATAGGTATACCTTAAACCATGCCTATCACGGTAGGTACAGGCATGGTTTAAACTCTAAAAGACATAGGCTTGTTTGTTACTGAGATGTGTAGGTATATGTATGTTTGTTACCTTTTTATGGCTACACCGCTGAATCAACTTTAATGAAATTTGGTAAAATAATAATCATCATCATCATCAGCCCGTGTCTCTCCACTGCAGGATATAGGCCTCTCCCAAGGCTCACCACCACACACGGTCCTCCGCCTTCCGCATCCAATTAATTAATAAAAGCAGTGCTTGTATTATGGGTACCAGACCACTGATATACATACTTAGGTATGTATATGATTAAGTAAAGGTGTATGTATAATAAATGTAAAATCAAAATCTTAGAAATCGACAAATTTATTATGATTTATAAAATGTGTATATTTCTTAATAAAACTAGATGAAACATAATCTTATAGAAAAACACAAAGCTTCTACTACTTAGGTAAATATGCTTTATAATTTAATGTACATATTGTTAGGGGTGTTTCGATGTGACGCGGTACAATGCTATGAAGACGTCACCTAACATCCCCGATTGAACAAGAATTACCTAATCATATATTGGCGCGAACTGATGGACGGTAAGAAAGTTAACTATTGTAATGCAGATTTATTTAATTGTGGATTTATTAATATTTTTAACATCATTATATCTGATTAATAATATATAAATATTTTTCACCCAGCCACGGAACGAATAGACATGTTCATGGACACAAATATTTGTTCCGGGTGGGAATCGAACCCACGACCCTTACTGGCTCCACAGTTAGGGTCTCTAACCACTCGGCCAATCGGTCAGTCGATATTGAGATAGTTTGAACCCTGAGGAAGGACATAGGCTTTTTATTGCTGGAACGTGTATAGGAGTCTAGGTATTAGAGACCCCGCAGACTTACAATGTCAAGTTGGCCAACTATAGAATAGCGTACTTGTCACAACTTAATCGGCAAATTGTGTAGGCTGCCAGTCGCAGTTACCGTTTCACGACTATACCTACCCCTGAATCCATTTTGATGCAAGCTTATAGGCTAATTTTATTGCCGAAATGTGTCTGTATGTCTGTTAGCTTTTCACAGATAACCGCTAACTCCGATCCTAATAAAATTTGGCAGCCATATGGTTGACAGTTAAAAGGTAAGGGAAGGGTTAATTTTTACCAAGAAAATTTATTTTTTATTTGCTACTCTTTCATGGCTAAGACGCTACACTGACCTTGATGTGGCAGGAAAATAGTTTGTAACCTGAATTTAAGCTAAAATAATTTGTGTTAAAGCTGAAAGAACGCAAACGTGTAATATACACGGGCGGCAGCTAGAAGCTACATTGCAAGCTACACAACAGCTACGCAATGTCATTTCGTAATAAACTTTAAATGATACCTACTCTATTTTTGACGTGCATTACGCTGGCGTAGCCACTTCATAAGGCCACAACTTAACCGTACCCATAATTTGTTGCTAACTTGTTACACCAATCCCGATTTTGTAGCTCTTGCCGTTTCCGAGATACAGTTGATACCCTAGCGTAAGTCTTATGCTAGCGTAGTCAACCTCTGTAACTTTTGAACTTATCAACTCATTTATTAAATGATTCCAACGCTAGAATTTGTAGCTAATTTGTTACTCCAATCCCGATTTTGTAGCTCTTGCCGTTTCCGAGATACAGTTGATACCCTAGCGTAAGTCTTATGCTAGCGTAGTCAACCTCTGTAACTTTTGAACTTATCAACTCATTTATTAAATGATTCCAACGCTAGAATTTGTTGCTAATTTTTCACTCCAGTCCCGATTTTGTAGCTCTTGGCGATTGTTGGGTAGAGGAAAAGATATTTTCTAACAATGAAATGGTAGTGTTCGTATCAAAAAATTAACTGGCTGCGCCGGTCTGTTGTGGGGCTGTGGTCATTGACAAAAACATACACGTTGTTACAATGTCCCAGAACTGTCCACAGTGTCCACATGCTTAGTTACATTATAAATTAGTGCCATATATTATTCTATAGCAGTACTTTTTGAAAAGGGTAACCTTTTGAAAGTGGTGTTTTGAACGTTTTATTTACCTACTGGACCGATTGCTTTCAAAATCGATATCTAAGAATCCGTGTGTACTCCAGTGAACAATCTGTGGTATAAACAGGAATACTGAAATCCGTCGAAGTATTAGCAAGCTGAAGTGGCAATGGGCCGGTCACATTTGCCGTAGAACTGACAACCGATGGGGTAGACGAGTTTTCGAGTGGAGGCCATGCACCGAGAAACGAAGCGTTATAGACGCCCCCCGGCCAGGTGGACTGATGCCCTAAAGCAGCATACTTATATGGGATAATTGATTGGGATAATTGGATGCGGAAGGCGGAGGACCGTGTGTAGTGGCGAGCCTTGGGAGAGGCCTATATCCTGCAGTGGAGAGACACGGGCTGATGATGATAAGTCAAGCACTAAATAATGAAGTTATTATTAAAAGGAATGAATAGGTCTGTTCTGAAAATCGCATGACGATTTTTTTTAGAAGAATTATTTAAAAATGGTAAATATTTATGTCACCTAATTTTAATATGAAAACGCTGTAATATAAACGTGTTTGATTTTAAGGTGTGAATAGTGATTGGGCGATTTTTTAATAGACGATTGTCGTCTATGGAAATTGCAATAGTGTATGTCTTGTCTATGCTATCTGCTCTTGTTATTCGATGGATTTCTTTTAATTAGATATGTATAACCCATTACAAAAAAGACAAACGAAGGTATTTTATGTGCGATTTAAGTAATTCGGAAACTCTTGGAATTTAGACTCAATGCGTAATCTTCTAACGTGCCAAGATATTCGTACTTAGATACATTATACTCGTCCCATAAGAATGAAACATACTAGTCTCTAGGGACTCATTATATTCCGTTTGGTTTTTTAATTTCTAGAATCAAGTTATTTTTATATAATCAAAATATAAAACTTTCCATGAAAACCAGTGTTCCAAATGAAAATTTTAACGGTTTTGAAAATTATCACTGTTCTAAATTTAATGGAGACCATTTTCTGGAATGGAGGCAATTTTCACAAAAGTGTTGATGTTTCAGCATGCAAATAAAATGCTAGGCACTCGAACCATCAAACCATCTCGTACCTAAATAGGTCCCTTTTACCCCTCGTGTAACAAACTACTATTTTTCAATGAATTGATGACGGTTGATGACCGAAAATTTTTGCGAACTTGAGGTCGCCGATTTGGACTTCAGTTTAAGCGGCCAATACCCACGCCGCGTCGTTTACTCTTATATAGTTTAATGATATATTTTTACAATATTATAATTATTAAATGACAAAAACAAATATGAAGTAAAAATGCGTTTATTTAAGCCCAGTAAAATGCTTACATTAAGGTCAAAGATCATGTCAAAATTTGACAGAAACGGTAACATATATATCACTAAAAATATTTTTGTCGTTACATAACATTCTCCATTAACTCTCCAAATTCACAACTTGTAAAATATTTATAAAATACAGAATTGTTACCGAATGACAATTACAAAATGTTGATAGGCCAAAGAGCTATGATTCTATTCTAAGCCACAACAATAAAGGCACATTGTTATTTTTGTAACACAAACTTAAAAAGTTGTTGTAGGCATAATATTAATATTGTACTGCCATGTACAAGAAAACAACCAAATTATTACAATAAAAATTCTTTTAACCATTTAAAAATAAGTGACTTTTCGGTTGCACAAAATAAAAAGACTGAGAAAATATCAAAGTTAGCCAATAAAAAATATTTTATTTAATTGACCTCTTAGAATCTGACATTAGAGCTTTAATCTATAATCACTGTCTATCCCTCTAGGGCACAAAATTAGTCTATGAATGTACCAGTTAGAATTACTCCAAGCTAATTTTAGTTCAGCACTTAATATATACTCAAACTAGAAAATGTTTTGGATATAGACCTATATAAAAATTACAGCGAAGAGGACGCATCACAATTTCGTCTTGTGAACGACCCTACAAGCTGAAGGTGGGATAAACGGACCGACGTAAACTTAGCCGGGTTTGTGATGTCATCGGACGCAGGCCTTTGTGTTCACAAAATGACAATTATCTTAGTGTGTTATAGTTTGACCGAAAACGCTGTACCGCGCCTTAGGTATGTGCGCAGCGAGGAGGGAAGGCAGCTCCTAAGCGATGACGACGGACTGACAGAGCAGATCTGCCCTCTCCGCGCCGCGCATATACCTAAGGCGCGGTACAACCGCGGCAACGGTACAGCAGTTTTGGTCAAACCATAGCTTACATGTATAACTATATTTTCTGAATCAAAGGTTTTGAAAACAAAATTCTTATTGAAATATTACAGACAATTTGTGTTTGGTTATGAATCTAGGATCTATCTATATAATTATTTTTTTAAATTCACTGATAGAATAAGTGGAATGAATGATAGTTGTATATGGTAAAGTCCATATATGTGATTATAGATTATTGACTGGTAACATTAGAGAATGATTGAGACTCTTTCATTTGAACTATAGCTTTAATACTATTCTATGGAATTCATATAAATCAATAGAATTTTTTTTTTTTATAATATTGTTTTGAGAGATTTTGATCAATTACTTATTTGATTTTTTTTAACGTATACGTCACAAAAACGTCTAGGCCCCAAACTAAGCATTAGCCTGTGTTTTGGATACCAAGTGAAGACACCACATACATATAACAACCACGACCCGGTACCCATATCAATATTCATCATATAAAGAATGATCCATCCTAGGATTCGAAACCGGGACCTCCAGCTTCGTAGGCAAGGTCACTACCTACTAGGCTAAGCAGTCGTCATACTATATTCAGTACTTGCGTTCATTGGCTAAAGTGAAATTTATTTTTGATTGTTTTTATAAATTATTATTGACTTTATATATATTATGAAATAAATATGATTTTGGTGAGATTAATTTATTGTATCAGATAAATGTTGAACTGATTTGAAGTTATATATTTTTTTATATATAAAAAAATTATCTAAGCAAATGTGGCTTTCTAATTCGAAAAGATAAGAGAATTGTCACTATTGTTCTACATCGTACAATTTTAATTCAATGATTTTTAAATAAAGAACTTCATGAATTGACAAATAAAATAAATTTTCGTAAATTGCTCACTAATTAAGAAATGGCAGATATGATTATAAAATTACAAAAAAAAATCAATATTAAACTATACTTAAAAAGAAGTAGCTTATGGCTAAACTATCATATGCAGTCAGCTTTGAAAAGATTTACTTATATTAAATAATTTTCAGTAAATTCATCAAAAACTTCTCATTCAAACCCTAGAAAACTATCTTAGACATAATGACGGTCACAAAAATCATGAAACACTCAATGTTGTTTTCAAACGCATTCAATGGTTTTTTTTAATAACACTTTAAGACACAATGCTCAAGATATATTAAGATAGCTTTTTGTTATAACAGACATTTTATAAATTTACTAATTTTAATTAGAGATAACCAGTGAACGATAATAAAGCCTAGACATGTAATTAACATTTGGATTTGGCACCTAGCAACATGGTGTGCCAGTGGGTAGGGCGTCACCACCGAGTACCAGTAAGTGGGGCGTCAAAACGGTATATTATGCATTTTGATTTCATCCAAGTACTTTACGAAAATGCCTCATTTTTATGAGGCATCATTATGTTGTGAAATGGTGAAAAGCAATTCCAAACATAATTCTAAAAAATTTAAAATAACATTTGAAAGGTACTGTGACGCCCCCCACCCCTCAGCCATGTCATATAGCACGAGGTGCCAAACTCAATGCATGGAAGAATGTCGTATGTGGAAAAGTTACTCCGCGAATATGGAAGTAAAAATGTCTTTAACTCGTGAAGTTTTAACCTGTACTAAAACTTTTACCACACTGTGGGGAATCACATAAACGGTTTGCTAGTACAGTACTACTTCTAGGTCATATCGTCGTTCACTAGCGATAACAATAATCATAAGGAAAAACTACATAAATAAAACTAGTATGTATCGATACAGAAAATACAACAAAATTATTGATTCCAATAATCATACGTTAAAACTTGACGGATCGACTTGACTGTATTGACTAATTATTTACTCTGTGTATGCATTTAATACAGGCCTGGATATCTTCACTATCCGAAAGCATGTTTTGAAGTTTCTCCTCACATTCTTCCAACGAACTCTGATCTAGTTCGACTTTTTTGAGGGCCGTCAAACAAAAATTAGTCAGAGCTTTGAAACACTGCTTCCTTTGAGTGTTATGTGGTGTATTATCCCAAAGTGGAGTAGCTCTGACGTAGCCCCAAGCCATAAAAACATACTTCAGTACCGACATCCAATGCTGGGATTCAACTAGCATTTTACCCTGGTCCACAACACATTTCTTGAAGGCGGCCAAATGAGTTTTCACCCTCGAAAAAGCTGGAGAATCGGTTTTTGAAGTCAATCGTGACGTCGGTAGACTGTTGAAGATGTTCGCCTTCAAATATTTAAGTTTTTCCTCCAATGGACTCAAATCTGGAGCCGGCATGTCTTTTCTTATTTCTTTTTCGATATTGGGATGTTTGTCGACTATAGTTTTTATCATGCTTATCAACTGTGTAGGGCTTAGCCCTTTAAGTGCTGAATCGAGGGGTCCGTTATAGTCGAGTTCTAATTTCCTATCAAGTCTTATATGTTTAGCTGGAGTCACAGATTTTATTGGACTTCGGACTTTCAACTTTTGTGGAGTGCTGAGGTCAGAAAAGTCAATCTTTTCAGGAGACAAAGGGACACGTTCAGTTTCTCCCATTAGGAGTCGTTTCCTTGGTGTGGAGCGTAGGTTGGGGCCATATTTATTAGGCGACAGGCCGCCAGAGGTGTTCTTGGGTGGCGTATGTATGTTGGAATGAAACGTACTACGTTTCAAGTCGATATCTGGTGACCATGTTGTTGGTAAACGTTTGCGACCTGAAAATTATAAAATCACTTTTAAGTTAAAAAGCATATATTCACAGAATTAATAATTAAAAAGAATAAATGTGTACATCAAAGGTAGATAAAATATGAGATGCAGATAGACATTCTACCTCATGTTTGTGATGCAGGGAAATTATAAATGTAAATTGTTGCTAACAACGGATTATGTAAATAAAATTGGTTGACCGTGAGTTAGATACATCCACCATTATGGAAACATATTTAGGTGCACAAAATAATAATTTCAAATATTCTTGGAACTTATTTCAAGATTATGTTACATAACTATGAAATTAAGATATTTGACCGACTTGATTTTCACTATGCATACTGTTCTATATTTTCTTATACTTATATACATATTGTACAATTCAAACAGAAAATCTGTGCAGAAAATGAAGTACATATCTCTGAGGAGACAACACCTTATTTATGTGCAAAAATTGGAGACTACTATATATACATTTAATTTTCAGCAATTTTCATGCTTTAAAGTCATTTGCAATGCCTAGGATGGTTGCAGGAACTGCAAAATCTGTGATTTTTTCAAAATTGCTTTGATTTTAGTATGATTTTTTTTAACAATCTCTCCTGATTTTTATTTTTACTGTATTACGAATTTCCAAAAGAAAGGGGGGAAATGGTAATATTTTACACTGATTTAAACAACAAAATTATCAAATCAATAATAATAATAATTTTGTGGCACAAGGTAAGTATTGAACCCATAGACTCCTGAACTAGTTTGAGTCTAGAGCTTCTCCCATGTAGATACGAGTCATTTTTACACATCATCATCATCATCAGCCCGTGTCTCTCCACTGCAGGATATAGGCTTCTCCCAAGGCTCGCCACCACACACGGTCCTCCGCCTTTCGCATCCAACTACCCCCGGTATGGCGCTTCAGGTCATCTGTCCACCTGGCCGGGGGGCGTCCAACGCTTCGCTTTCCGGTACGTGGCCTGCATTCGAGAACTCGTCTACCCCATCGGTTATCAGTTCTACGGCAAATATGACCGGCCCATTGCCACTTCAGCCTGCTGATCGCTTCGGCTATGTCGACAACTTTAGTTCTTTGACGGATTTCAGTGTTTCTGATTTTATCCATCAAAGAAACACCGAGCATAGCCCGCTGAGCGACTTTGAATTTATGGATCAGTCCTGCCGTGAGAGTCCACGTTTCGGCACCGTACGTCATTGTAGGTAGGACGCATTGGTTGAAGACCTTGGTCTTCAGACATTGTAGTAGTGGCGACGAGAACAGATGACGAAGCTTCCCGAAAGCAGCCCAGCCCAGCTGAATTCTTCGGTCGGCCTCTTTGTTGAAGTTGTGTTTGCCTAACTGGACAATCTGTCCTAAATAGACATAGTCTTGCACAACTTCTCGAGTCGCACCCTCTACAGTTACCGGTCTCGGGAGAATATGTTCGTTAAACATGACTTTCGTCTTGTCCAAGTTCATCCCGAGCCCCACCCGCCGAGAGGCGACATTGAGGCCGTTAACAATTCCGCTGAGCTCCTCCAGCGACTCTGCCATGATGACTATATCGTCAGCGAAACGGAGGTGAGAGATGTATTCGCCGTTGACATTAATGCCACGATATTTCCAGTCCAGCGTCTTGAAAACATCTTCCAAAGCGTTGGTGAACAGTTTCGGGGATATGACATCCCCCTGTCGTACTCCTCTTCGCAATTGGATAGGTTCCGTTCGCTGGTCCTGGACCTGGACAGTCATTGTCGCGGCTTCGTATAGACACCTCAACACCTCAATGTAACGACAGTCAATTCGGCATCGCTGCGAGGATTCCAGAACAGCCCAAGTCTCGACGGAGTCGAAGGCTTTCTCGTAGTCCACAAAGGCTAGGCACAGAGGTTGATTATACTCTTCTGTTTTCTGTATAATCTGCCTCAGCGTATGTATGTGGTCTACGGTCTACATTTGTGGTGGTGTGGTGGTGTGATCTACATTTTTACACGGCTCAAAAAAATCTGTTTTCACTATATATAATTATTATATATAGTGAAAATTTTTCAATTTTATATATAATTATTAATTTGTTAGTATATATAATTATTAATTTGTTAGTATATATAATTATTAATTTGTTAGTATATATAATTAATATGTTTTAGTTTTAGCAATGATTAGGGGATCTGGTAGTCGGGAAAACAGGAATGAACTTGCCATCCTTGTCCAGTCACCAGACCCTCCCATAACGCAAAAAATGTGTAAAGAAATGTAAATGTAATTTCAATGTATTTCACTTTTTTTGTATTTTTTTGAATTTCAATGTAATATAAATTGTAAATTATAATTAAATGAAGTTATAATGAAATGAAGTATAATAATAATACAATAAGTGTCAGATTTAATAATTATTGCAATTATTTGTGTTACAACTATCATATTCAATTCTTTAAAATTGAAGTTTCACAAATAAAATTTACCTCTCTGTTGTATAACAAGCTCATCAGGCGAAGGGGCTGGACTCAGATACCCAGATGGCAACCCTGGAGACAGCTCACGTACATTTGTAAGTGGCCTTAAAGGAGTAATCCTCAGTCGGTCCAGAGGTGCAGGAATTTCTGCTAGCGCCGCCCTAGTCGTACGCCGCGCGATTTCAGGCGTACCTTCTTCCTCCATGAGCTTTGCAAAAATATATAAAACAAAACTGTATTAGTATACTGTTAATACAAAATGATGACTAATTCTGTATGTTCCACTAATATATAAATAACGTAAACAAAATTATAAATTATTCTATTTAAGATAATCATTAGCTAGGGTCATCAGTATATAATTACATAGCAATTAGGTATGTCAATGACTATTAAAAATTAAGGAATATAAATAGTATCTTAAATTGTCCCACGTGTATTATTCATATGGTTTAACATCTCTTCTTTTAATTCACGTAAGTGACAGTGAACACCGACGCGAGCATGGCTTACGGCATGCTCTTTAATCTGATTAAATCTTAGGGAGCTTAACAGAAAGTAAAAAAGAGTAAAGCACCGAAAAAAAATATGACGACGAAATCAGTGTCATGTCGCTAAACTAAACTAACGGCTTCCAGTTCTTGTAAAATTATGCAAAAAGTACTTTTTCTGAATAGCACTCTGAAGTATTTTCGTTTTATTCAGGTAAAAATTATCTATCATGCTAGAATTATTAATGCAAGTTTTCAATAAGACTTTGACGAGTAAAATCGACAAGTTTCTGAGACTAATGACTTTTAGATAAAACTCATTTCTTTAAAAATGAATAATTTAACGGATTATGATCCAGATAAATAAAAATTACTAGTATTTTAACACTACAACTGGTTACATATTGAGTATTAAAATAAATACGATTTTGTGGGAGTTTGAACTACTTGGAAAGACTAAAGAAATAGAAGATATAATTTATAATACTACATTAAGAATATACACAGAACAAAACCACGTAAATTAAACTTTTATTATTTTCATTAATGGATTATTAATAATAATTAAAAAAAATATAACGTTTTCCCGCGCAAACCACGAGACGTCACTTATTATTCAACAGTAAAACACCCGAAATGCTTCAAGAAATTCGCGATATAAATACCTATTAGTTGCCGTTTTTTGGTCTGACAGTAATTTATAATAAAATTTTATTAAATTCAAGATCCAACACAATACTAACAGTAATAGAATTCAATAGAATTAAATAACTACAGTACCGACAAAATTCACGAAATTGAAAACTGTTGAAAACTGTTATGACCATAGAGTAATAGCGTAAGTAATAACATAATATGGCATAGAGTACTTAGATTTGTGAAACGAGGAGATGAGTCAGCGTGGTCAGAGTCCCTTTGTCACTTTCTTTGTAGGGTGACAATAATTTTCATTTGTTGAATAACAAATCAGACAATTTATTCATTTATTTCTACCACGCAGTACAAACAAATAAAATAAATGTTACTATATGTGTTACTGTTTGCAAGTATGTATATAAATAAAAATTGTTAGGTACCTACTATGCTTAGGTACTTCAGGTGTTTTATATTTTGCCATGAGATAAAGGCGTTGATATAAAACGCCGTCGTGCTTAGCCGAAAATATGTAGAATTACATGAGAGCGTTAAATAGTTATTTAATCATCCGAGGCATGCCGTCACTGTGATGGGAAAAAAGTGTGTTATTGTTATCCCATACATTTTGTTCTCTTATGATATCAATGTGACGAAGAATATGTGCTGTTCCACGTGAAATTATATAAACGGCCATCGACTACGACAGGAGCTGTTAGAATGCTACAAAACAAATATTACCGCAAGTGAGGACAAAAAGATAGTCATTTTGTTGCATGCGCAGGTAGTCATGTATTTTAAATTATGTTGGTATCTTTCCTGTGTCAGCTTGCAGTCAGTTAAACATTTTATCAAAACTATCTGTTCCTTTAGGGAAAAAGAAACTGTTTATTCTGAATAATAACTTAATTAATTAATAACTTAGTCAATTAGAAATGAACGAAACTACGAGTATAACTATGTAGAAAACTTTTTATTAACACATTTAAAAAATAGTAATCTGACTCAATCAATCTAATATCTTTATTTCGTAGTTATATAACATAAGTAATCTTGAAAAACGGAAATACGTTACAAAAGTGAATTTATTACTTCATTCAAATAAGTGCTAATGCTTCTCAGAAATATACGCAAGACACTGAGTTATGCTCTTTTTTTGCTTAATCCAATATTAATATTATGGAAACAAACCAATAGACATGCTGTCAACACCCATGGATTTTTATCATTTAAATAGTTTGATACTTTAAAATAAGCTTTTCATAAAGTTTTCGCTTTAGTGCAATTTTAAATTTGTTAAAGAGTAAATCTTGAATATCAAGTGGGATCTTATTATAAAAGCGTAAATTTTGCCCTTTAAACTATTTTGTGACTTTAGTGAGGCGGGTAACATGATCAGCAAGTTTACCTTTGCTTCTTGTATTAACATCATGCCGATCACTATTATTATTTTCAATAGAACAATATTTTTTCACTTACATTACATTTTGAAATATATATTGAGATGGCAATGTCATTATGTTAATTTCTTTGAACTTGTCTTTCAGTGATACTTTAGGCGTAAGTTTATAAATTACTAGAACAGCATGCTTCATGCATGAAGATTGTATTTACACTAGAAGCATGTCCCCACGGTAAAATGCAATAATTCATCAAATTATGGAACCACTGAAGTACACCAATCTCGCGGTTTCTAAGTCCGAAAGGCAGCGAATTCTTTTTACAGCTAAGCTGCAGAACTGTGCCTTCGCGCTAAGTTAGTAATATGAGGATCACATTGCAATTTCGCGTCTAATATGTGTCCCAAAAATACAGTAGAATTCACAAAGTCCAATTTCTCGCTTTTAATAACAGTATTTGTAGTTACATGTTTGACGTCTGGTAGCGAAAAACTTATTCATTTGGTTTTTTTTAAAGTTAGTAATAAATTATTGGCCTTGAACTATTCAACTATTTTGAAGTTATCATTGGTTACATCGTCGTAGGCACATTGTTTGCAGTTAACGTTGAAAATTATAGAAGTATCATCAACAAACAATATTATCTCGTGATTTTTTGCCTACGCGGGACTGATTCCTGCCAAAAATACCTACCCACAAGACAGCCGCAATCATTTTCTGTTCTCATTCTTTTGGCACTCATGTAGTTAGACATTTAGATTTTCCGTCTGCTGCTCCATTGATATCTGTAAGTACTGTGCTATGACGTCTATAAATTTGAACATATTATTTACTATTTCAGATTTTGTTATTAAATTTTTTTTTTTAATTCGCACTGCAAAAAAACTGGAAATAATGAACTTATTACCTGTTTTGTTTTTTTAAATTTAAAAATGAAATCTTACTAACGTAAGAAAATGTTATGGTTACCTTAGTAATATGACGCCAAAAGCTTCAACTTTGACAATACACACGTCAAAATTCCTCAAATTCTTGTTTTAGTTGTAAGAAAAAACCGTAAATTAGGACATCTTTAATATATAAAATTGAAAATTTTAATTTATTTGTAAAATGTAACGTAATAACTTTCTAAAATAGGTACTATTATCATCCAAATACCAAGAGATATATAAAAACCAGAAGTCACAGAAAATAGATATCATAAGAGTATTCATATATATAAAAATTGATAATGAACCTACTAAATGAAAATTCTTTTTCTAATGGCAAGTGTTAGAAAGGGACAAAGGAACTCACCGGTAGCTATCTCCTACAAACTCCTCCTGGCCTTGTCTTGCCTTGCCTTGTGTTTGCCTCTTTACGGCTTACAATTTAAAGTGAACCTTATGCATAAAGCAAAGATTTCATTTTTCTATTATAAAGTTTTGGGAGCGCACAATCCTGATCTTACATAGTAGGTACCATTACGTCCGTGAGTTCCTTCCTCATTCGTCCTCACTTTGGCAGCTCTGGCTGTCAGTACAAATACATGTTCGTGATTAATGCAGATTAAAAAATTTTCAAATGCACATCAATCACGAACATGTATTTGTGCTGACAGCCAGTGCTACCAAAGTGAAACCAAAGCTCGGACAAAGGAACTATTTGTTAAAAAGTGGTTGAAACCATTGAAACCATCCATAACTATAAATGACACTGACAGTACCACAGAACAGGGAAGCGGGTGCTGGACAGTACCACGGAACAATGACAACAAACCACTAACTGACAATAAACCATCAATAAACAATAGATTCAAAAATGTAAATCGTTTTGGAGAGTTTCATAAAAGTACTGGCACATTATAAATCCATTGTAGCAGAAATATACAACTTTGTCAAACTACTTAAAAAAATAAAGTTTCTGAAATGACCATGGAACTAATATGTACTACGTACAACTGGAATGAGCTCTACGAAGAAATTTCGAGGTCCTAGAAATTTGACCTTGAAAACGAATTAAAAAGATAAAAGTAACAAGGACGTTAGTGGGTGCCATATTGTCTCATTTTGATTAGGGTGACAAAGTTACGTAGGATAAATAAGACCATAACAGGAACTTTTTAATTTTCGACATACATCGAACAAAACTCTCTAAGCCTATCTTAACCCGTGACACTGAAGTAAACTTTTTTTACATGAGTATAAAGATTTCTGTATGTCCGTGTCAATAACCTATTCGTAATTTAGTAAATTAGAACCTTTAGTTCGAACATTTGTCAAAATTGGTTTAGCAGATTTCAAATTAAAATGCTACAAACATACATCAGTATAATTATGGATTAAAAAAACATACATGAATGATGGGAATCAATTTACATTCATTATTAACAAATAATTTTAATATTTATAAGGGATCATAAAACACGAACGTAAGCACTGAAAATGAGGTCTCGCGTGGCAACCGCGTAGTACAACTTGCGATAGCATCAAAAATACTGGTAAGATTTGTACGAAATACTGTTAAATCATCAAATTTACAAAAAATAAAATAAACGGCAGTAGCCCGACTCCTATCCACCTCGATAGAAAAGTAGAAGCAAGCAAACAGAAGTTTGATCAACCCGCAGAAAATTGATCAATCGACGGAGGCTTCTCACCTCCAAAATAAATTGTGAATCAGTTAGTAACTCTAAAAATCAAAGCTTCAAATATCGATATCTCAATCACCTTGGTAAATTAGCTGCATGCTCCCTTTATGTATAATACCCTTTTGAAAACAAATCTCCTATTGATTACAGAAATAAAGCTACCTATAATGTGATTCATAATTGGATGGCTGGCCGCCTTTATGTACAAAATAGTTAAATCCCACAGAAGTAAAGATCCAAGCGCGACAAGTTGCGTAGGTACTTTTGCACGCCGAAGCCCTCAGAACTATCACTCAGAAAATATCCGTTGAAACGATCCCAATGAGCCTAAACACGTTATTAAAAAGGTCAAGGATTCTATAGATATATATGTTTGAAATATATTTCTCATATATATTGTCGCACTTCACCGCCTTGAGCGCACGTGGGAACTTGAAAACATAAGTTCGTACAGGCAACCAAGCTCCTTTCTTTCACGAAAAAACCCAACAATCTCAAAAATTCCCATTCATTCGGCATATAAAATGAATTTAAAAGACTCTAGGTACCGAAACATTATTTCTAGGGCCGAAATGTCTCAAAATTCAACGTTAGTGCGAGACCTAAGGATCTCAAATATTATTATGATGGCCTCCTTCCTTTCGATTGGCACTAGAGATACGGACAGATTCAATACCCCATCGAAATCACACACACAAGTCTCACAAATGCATATATGACGTCAAATTCATTACCCGTATGGTGTCAGATCTGTAACTAGAATGACGTCAGATATTATAACTAAATTATTTTCGTACTTTAACGAAAAACGTTTCTCTTTAAAACAATACATAGGTTTCCATCTTTCATATTCATTGAAATATCTGGCAACCTATTATTTCGGCCACATCATAGGCAAAAGAGGGCAAAAGACAACTACCAAAGTATTATTATTAACTAATCTAAACATTATGGACACCTTAGTATTATGACGTCAAAAACTTCAACTTTGACAAATGTCAAAATTCCCCAAATTCTCGTTTCAGTTGCCAGCATAAAACCATAAATTAAGACTTTCGTTTTAAATATTAATAAAAATTTTAACAAATATGAAATATACCATAACAAGCTTTAAAAATACTATTATCATCCGCATACCAAGATATATTAAAAACCAGAAGTCACAAAAAATAGAGTGTAAAATAGTGTATTACTATCTATTTCTATAAATATATATTAATAATTTAGGTCTAAAAAAAATAAGTTTCCTACAAAAAAATTTACAGATTTCGCTCTTCTCGCAATTATCGGAGGAAATTGAACAAAATTGTACGACAAAAAATTTTCAAAGAAAGTTATGGACCAATTTTCGATGTGCTACCATACTTAGCCACGCAAGCTCTTGCATTTTTTGATGCTAGTGTTTTCGTCTACCTTTATAACTTCTTGAAATAAGGCCGAATCTTACTTTCTAGGGTAGCTAATCTGATAATCATTAAATGAAAAGGACACATGCTCTACCAGTCTCGGAAGGTTTTTTATTTTTTCGATATTAATTCTTCCGTTTTTAAAACAATCAACTTTTTGTCTATCACCATAAATATTGGAAATATAGGCAAATTTATTGCACTCCTACACGAAAACGATCTAATTAACATATTCATTGTTACAAAAAGTTTTTATAAAAATAATGATTAAGTATGCGTCATCGTTTATTCTGACAAGCGGAAATATGTACTATGTATTTATGTAATATATAATATGTATGTAATATGTATGTAATATGTATTTATGTATTTGATATTGTGAACAAGATGAAAATAAATCAAAGTTACCAGCCGATTTTGTTACTTTTATTGTAATAATTACTGTACTTACTCGAGATTGAACAAAATCTGTACCTACGTTATGGAGAAAAATTGACCTCATTTTCGGTTTCAACACACTAAAAAACATTAACAGTAGATGATATTATCAAATCAAAATTCGAAAAAAAAAAATTTTTGTAAACCTGTGTTATATTAATATTTTGCTAATAGCTTGTCATCCTGCGTTGATGCTTTTTAGGTACGTTTCTTTTTCATTTATTATTAATTCTTGCTTAGTCAAGGGCTACTATAACTTTGCGTTAACGGATACCCAAATAAAGCTAAATTACGGTACCTAAATAATGTTTAAAAAGAAAAGAAAATAGATAGAAATAAAACTGCAAAAGAAAACAGAAATAAAGTTGTTTAGTTAAAACTCCGCAAAAACAAAGAATCGACTTTTTTGATTTGCTACAGCTTTAAATTAAAAGAACTGATTTCGATAATTCTTTCACAGTATCTACCCTAAGTTATAACATAGTGACTAAACACAAAAATTATCAAAATCGATTCAGAACTTTCAGAAATATTAACGGCCAAACGTGTATAAAGTCCTATTGAATTAAGTCAAAATATTTTAAAAAGTGATATTAGAACGCGATGTGAGCAATCATGGCATTCCTTCGCAATGCTATTATGTAACCTTTACAGGCAGTGGCCTAATTAGTGAATTATCTACCCTAAAAAAAAGTGTTCATCAATAGTCGAGCAATGGATGACCCCCATAATAAAAATAAGAAATGTGAAGAGGAAAAAATATGCGTCTCTGACTTCACCTCCGCTCGGCGACTGTGTACAACCAGCGGCGTGAAATAGCAGCTGGGATATGGAACGGCCAAAGTGGCGTATTAGACCAGCTGATTTCGATAATTCTTTCACTGTATCTACCCTATGTTTAAAAATAGTGACCAAATACAAAAATCATCAAAATGGATTCAGAACTTTCAGAAGAAGTGATATAAGAACGCGACGTGAGATCGTGCATTGCGAAGCAATGCCATAACCTAACTTTTGTAGGCTACTAATTACCTACCATAAGAAAAATGTTCAACAGTCGAGCAATGGATGACCCCCATAATAAAAAACGAGAAATATGAAGAGGAAAACATAATGCATCAGCGGAAATTATAGATCCTGTATGGTAATTATCATGACGCATATTTTTTTATTCCTCGGTTCCCTCATAATAAAATCTAAATTAACCATAGTACTTTTCCCAGTGTAGTGGTATATTTTATGCTAGCCACACAGAAGTGGTGTAGAAAGAGATAGTTAGGCACCCGGTTACTTCCCTTTCGCACTTTTTTTTTTTTAATCACCAGTTTACGTATGACCACGCTAATGTTAGAGAGAGCTCCTTCCAGTAGTACGTAGTACATAATAGTTCCATGACTTTTAGTAAGTAAACTTGTTATTACAGAGCACTAATAACAAAAGTAAAGATGAGAAGATAAAGAACGGTCGAACACCCTGACTTGAGCATGTGCCCTTTTCATTTAATGATTATCAGATTAGCTACCCTAGAAAGTAAGATTCGGCCTTATTTCAAGAAGTTATAAAGGTAGACGAAAACACTAGCGTCAAAAAATGCAAGAGCTTGCGTGGCTAAGTATGGTAGCACATCGAAAATTGGTCCATAACTTTCTTTGAAAATTTTTTGTCGTACAATTTTGTTCAATTTCCTCCGATAATTGCGAGAAGAGCGAAATCTGTAGATTTTTTTTAGGAAACTTATTTTTTTTAGACCTAAATTATTAATATATATTTATAGAAATAGATAGTAATACACTATTTTACACTCTATTTTTTGTGACTTCGGGTTTTTAATATATCTTGGTATGCGGATGATAATAGTATTTTTAAAGCTTGTTATGGTATATTTCATATTTGTTAAAATTTTTATTAATATTTAAAACGAAAGTCTTAATTTATGGTTTTATGCTGGCAACTGAAACGAGAATTTGGGGAATTTTGACATTTGTCAAAGTTGAAGTTTTTGACGTCATAATACTAAGGTGTCCATAATGTTTAGATTAGTTAATAATAATACTTTGGTAGTTGCCTTTTGCCCTCTTTTGCCTATGATGTGGCCGAAATAATAGGTTGCCAGATATTTCAATGAATATGAAAGATGGAAACCTAAGTATGGTTTTATAGAGAAACGTCTTTCGTAAAAGTAGGAAAATAATTTAGTTACAGATCTGACGTCATTCTAGTTATAGATCTGACACCATACGGGTAATGAATTTGACGTAATGTACGCATTTGAGAGACTTGTGTGTGTGTGATTTCGATGGCGTTTTGAATCTGTCCGTATCTCTGGTGCCAATCGAAAGAAAGGAGGCCATCATATTAATATTTGAGATTCTTAGGTCTCGCACCAGCGTTAAATTTTAAGACATTTCAGCCCTAGAAATAATGTTTCGGTACCTAGAGTACCGGTAATCACATTCTAGGTAGCTTTATTTCTGTAATCAATAGGAGATTTGTTTTCAAAAGGGTATTATACATAAAGGGAGCATGCAGCTAATTTACTAAGGTCGATATTCGAAGCTTTGATTTTTAGAGTTACTAACTGCTTCACAATTTATTTCTTAGGTGAGAAGCCTCCATCGATTGATCACATTTTCTGCGGGTTGCCAGCTTTTAGTGACTAGCTCTCTTGAACTTCTGTTTGATTGCTTCTACTTTTCTATCGAGGTGGATTGGAGTCGGGCTACTGCCGTTTATTTTATTTTTTGTAAAATTGATGATTTAACAGTAATTCGTACAAATCCAACCAGTATTTTTGATGCTATCACAAGTTGTACTACGCGGTGGCCACGCGAGACCTCATTTTCAGTGCTTACGTTCGTGTTTTATGATCCCTTACAAATATTAAAATTATTTGTTAATAATGAATGTAAATTGATTCCCATCATTCATGTATGTTTTTTTAATCCATAATTATACTGATGTATGTTTGTAGCATTTTAATTTGAAATCTGCTAAACCAATTTTGACAAATGTTCGAATTAAAGGTTCTAATTTACTAAATTACGAATAGGTTATTGACACGGACATACAGAAATCTTTATACTCATGTAAAAAAAGTTTACTTCAGTGTCACGGGTTAAGAAAGGCTTAGAGAGTTTTGTTCGATGTTAGTTGAAAATTAAAAAGTTCCAGTTATGGTCTTATTTATCCTACGTAACTTTGTCACCCTAATCAGAATGAGACAATATGGCACCCACTAACGTCCTTGTTACTTTTATCTTTTTAATTCGTTTTCAAGGTCAAATTTCTAGGACCTCGAAATTTCTTCGTAGAGCTCATTCCAGTTGTACGTAGTACATATTAGTTCCATGCTAAAAGTAGGAATAAACAAAAAAAAAATTACAAAATTCTAAATAGCGGATGTGTGTGATGGAAAAGTTGAGAGGAAAGGGGCGCCAGAAAAAAATCTAAATTAAAATCAAATTGGCGACACCTTACAAAACAGCCAAAGAACAACAATTGCTGGTCAAATCACGTGGTGTCGTAGTCGTACTGAAAACAAAAACTAATCACAAAGTCATTAAAAAGTACATCAAGTCAAGTCAAGTGCGTAATCACAAAAAAAAAATCAGAAAGCAATAACTATGATGCAACTTATGATTTTGGTTCGTCATAAGTTTTAGTACATAATACATCTACGCTATTTTCTATTATTATTAGGAAACTTTTTTCTATAGTTTTCAACACATAAGTTCAAGAAAGCTAGTCACTAACAGCGGTGACCCGCATTAAAAATATGATCCGTTGGTGTAGAATTATCGACTCCAAAATAAATGGTGAAGCAGTTAGAACCCTTATATTAAATTAAAGCTTCATAAATAAGTACCTTAATTGCCTTGATAAATTAGTGACAGGTTCCCCTTATATATAATACCGCTTTGAATATAAATCTTTGATTCGTTCACAGAAATAAAGCTACCTCGATTGTGATTTATAATTTGATGTCTGACCACCTCTAATTACAAAGTAATTAAGTCTCACAGAAGGAAGTAGCCAAGCGCGATAAAATACGTATTTTTGCACGGCCGGGCCCCCAGGACCCATCACTCAGGAAATATCTCGTTATAACTGTCTAATATTATGACGTCAAAAACTTCAACTTTGACAATACACACGTCAATATTCACAAAATTCTCGTTTTAGTTGCCAGTATAAAACTATATATTAAGACATCCTTTTTAAATGTAACTAAAAATTTTAAGAAATTTGTAAAATTAAACGTAATAACTTTCTAAAATAGGTACTATTATCATCCAAATACCAAGACATATTAAAAACTAGAAGTCACAGAAAACAGATATTAAACGAATATTCGTATTTATGAAATTCGATTATGAACCTACTAGATGAAATGTTTTTTTCTAATGGCAAGTGTTAGAAAGGGACGAACGTACTTTCCGGTAGCTATCAATTCTCAACTCATTTTGCCTCCTTACGCTTTACAATCTGAAGTGAACCTTACGTATAACAAAAGGTTACATTTTAGTATTATACAGTTTCGGGAGTGCATAATTCTGAACCTACGTAGTAGGTAGTATTACTTCTATGAAAATGACATCAAAATGTTTGTGTAAAACAATAATAATGACGTATGTACATCACTGGCATGTAAATGGTATTTACTCAATGCTTCGTTGCAACGTAGTTGCAACCTCAGAACAATTACTTAAAGTCATAGAAGGAATGTAAATTTTACATATGTTTAACTTGTTGTAACATGTAAAATAAAGCATCATAAAGAAAAACATAGCTGATACAAAATCATTGCTGCTCATGATCAGAACATAGCCTCCAAATTAATTTCAACTTATTTAAACGATGAAGGTAAATTCAAATAATTTGATGCAAACGTCCGTCTGACTAGTCAGACTAATGTCCTATACTCCTTTCTTATTCTTCCAAAAATGTCCTCTTTATAATTTCATCATTCATTTTCATAACAATTTAAAACTGTAAATATTAATAATATCTTATTTTAACAATACCAATAAATGCACTTTATATGTTCATATTTTATTTACTTTTTGTGTTATATTTATGTTCCGTTTTACTGTTTTGGTGGTACGGTAATAAAGTCGCTTTCTTTCTAAACGTGACGTTGGCACAATTGTACGTATTTAGTACAATTGCCATTAAAAAAGAAAACCCACAAAAACCACAGATTAGATAGGGGGTTACAAAAACAAGGAAGAAACCAAAAGAAACCTAGATCAACCTAGATTTCATTGGATTCATTTGGTTGGGTTTCATTCCAGTTTTGTCTTCACTAGACACTAAGAATAAATGTAGTAGTTAAAACTTGCAGACATTATTCGTGAATTTTTAATTGCATATTATTTATACAAAAATATAGATAAAGTTTGAGTTTAGTCTCCCTTATTTTTGTGTAAAATTTTAGGTATTTTATAATTTTTATTCTAAAGTAATAATTATGGATTGTAGTGATATTGGTATTCTTTAAAGATTGTGAATACAATGGGTAATTTGTAAATTATGGAGAGATTGTCGCATGATCTAAACTTGGCTTTAGAAGAGAGTAACTGCGGTCGACAAGAAAGACGAAAACTGGGGCTAAGAAGGAGAACTAGATCTGCAGGGAACTTGCGTGAGTATTATATAGATACCTGATAAGTTTGTAGAATCATTTTTTTTAAATTGTCTTTATTTTGGGGTAAGTTTTTCAGTGACATAAACGATGATTTTCAACCTATGGTCGCCCTAGACGATAACGTTAAGGTATACCAACAATTGACCTGCGTGATCTAGCTCCCATGGTAGCACTTTACAATGTTGTCTGATGAAAAGTTAATAATAAAATATTTAATCAGGCAAAAAGGGGAGGGGTTTCGGAATCTCTTCTAGTAAATATTTTTTAATAGAAATATTGTATTATATAGGGCTTCTTGGTGGCTTTGTTCCGCTTCACTCATTGCAATAATACAAGAAAAACTAACCAAAACATTTAATTAGGTATTCATATCTTGGCCCAAAATTAAAATATATCATTTTTCTGAACTCAATTTAAATCAGGCAGCATTAGAAAGCCAATCTGTTCCTGCAGGCCTAATAGGACAGTTTTGGGGACAGTTTGTACGTTTTAGATGGTCCTACACCATCATTTTATATGGACCCACATGACCTACAATTTTATCTGTGTAAACCATCACAAACATGAAAACTATGCAGTTATTGTTGTCGTTCAGAGCAGCTTTAAGACTACTGACAATAATATGTTTGTATTTTAATTGGCATCATCAATTGAGCCTAAAAAGCTCTAATAATAGTAACTGATATGTTAATAAAACCCATAACATACACAGATAACATTCTAACTGGATTGATATACTACATAAAGTCTAATTGGAACAACACAAATTAATACAGGCCAGTCAACTTTAGGTGCTGTGTATGCAATTAATCAATGTTGTTTTGTAACACATTACTGCTGAATATATAATGACCACTTTTTAAGGTGTAGAACACCTATTGTTCTATTGTCGTGTTACTGAGTATTTTTAAATGTAGTTTGTGCACTTTTTATTTTTGGGATGCAATTTTGAGTAATGATGCTTGAATTAAGGTGGGGAGAGGAGAGCTATGAGGTAGGTCCGGAATGTATGACTTTTGAGTAAATAAATAAATTACTAAATTTATTATTATCATATTAATTAAATTTACATTAAATTTTTTGATAGGGTGGTATGTCGCAAAAGGCATATCGGGCACGTAACACCTTGATCAGAAGGTCATTGACCATGTTATTGCTGATACAGATGTTTTATAGGTTGTTGTATGAGAGGTAATATAGTATTGTCACAATATAATAAAAGAATATCAGCATTTTTATTCAGAGATTATATTTGGGGACCAACATTGCAATAATATACTCAATGGTCAAGAATTACCTTATTAAAAATGAACTACTGTGTATGTATGTGTAGTGATGTGCCAAAAAGTGGCTAAGATTATTTAAATTTTCATTGTAGCAGCGGCAGTGGCTGTCAGCCTTGTCGAAGATGGCAGTTCCAGCAGCCCTCCTCAAGCTCCTCTCATTACACAGCCATTGTCGGATTCTGATGACCCTCAGCACAATCCGCTTACTTCAGCAAATATCAAGTCACGGCACTACTGTCAGATTGGCAATTTTGAATCCGACTCGTTCAATGAAAACTTTTCACCTACAAGACCAGCTAATGCAAGAAGGAAAAGAAAATATAAAAAAATGCCCGTTGATTATGTTGATGGGGCTCGAGGTGCTTCCCCACCTATTGAAATATTGAGTATCACAACTGAGGTGAGTAAATTACTGTGGTTTGTTTTTGGCTAAACAATTAAAACAATAAATGACTACTCACTTTGTTGCTTTACCTAAGCACAAAATACAATTGGGCGTTTGGGATAATGAAGTCATTGTCGCCTTTAATGTGTATTCATCTGTTTTTTTACATCACGACAAAGCAATGAAACAATGTCATAATGGTGATAGTTGATGAGCAAGTATATGCTACTGTTGTTACCGTTGCCTACAAAACTAATGATTTTAAATAAATTATGTGCTAAACTTCGAATTGTGCGAAAGAATAGTACTGTGAGTAGGATTCAAGGAAAGTAGTAAAACTTGTGGGTGGAAAAACATACGGATGTTATGTATGTTAATGTGGATGGAGCTACGGGAAAATCGGCTATACGCTCTATGTCGCATTATTAAGACGGTCTTCTTACCCACTGGTGATCCTTCTTTAGTAAATTTTTAACCTAAAATTTTGATAACAAAGAGAATTTACTAAAATAGCTTCCGATATTTACAAATAAATAGTAAGATGATTTAATTCATATTTAATCAAAGAGTATTCATAATAATTTATCTGACCGAATTAACCCTAAAATTGTGAAATTTCTTTTTTCAGCCCCATTTGTTGCCAGCAATAGTGCCATTACAAAATCAGGGACTGGCCTCTCACCTCCATGTGAATAAACAGAAATTATCTAAACATGAACGGTAAATAATAGTTATTAATACCCTTAAGTTAAATAATTAATTAATAATAAATAATCAAAAAATAAATAAAAAACAATACCCTAGACTGACGGTTGGCTGAGTGGTTAGTGACCCTAACTGCGGAGCCCAGGGTCACGGGTTCAATTCCCGCACGGTATAAATTTTGTGTGCATGAACATGTCTACTTGTTCCATGTCTGGGTGTAAACGTATGTATATATGTATATATTGTAAACAACAGAATATTTATGTAAATAACCCATAATACAAACACAATACTTGCTTACTTTGGGACTAAAGTTAATTAATTTCAAAATTATTATAATTTATTTAAATCTTTATGTTTTACAGTAATGCAATATGTGGTAAAAGGAAATGGTCCCACAGAGACAGAACGGATGGCTGTGAAATGAGAGAAAGGTCTTTCAGTGGAGGTTGTATGTCCAAACCTTATTTCTTTGCGAAAAATTATGACTTCAAGTCAAGTAGAAAACACGAAACGGACAAACCTAAGAAAGATGTCTTGCAACCTGGGAAGATAGTGTTAAAATCACAGAATGCAGAAATGAATAACAAATTGTCACTAACCACTTATGCGAATAGTACACCTTCATTACCAGGAAGTTCAAGTTTCAACTTTGTTTACAAGAGTTCATCGAATAAGAACGGTACACCGACATTGTCTAAAATGACTGGATACAAAGTGACCACGGACCTACCTCCATTTTTCAATCCCATAGCCAGTGGGAGTAATCAGTCCAAGCATGTCTTCGACTTATTTAGCCAAGGTAAATTCCATAGGAAAACAAAGATGCTTAACAAATCACATCCACCACACACATTAAGGAATCCGTTACAGTTTGATGATTCTAACAGCGGAATGGAATGCGTCGGGAACGAATCCAGCTCCTTAAGCAGCAGCGATTCTGATGGAGTTGTAACCAACGACAGTGACAGAGAGGGGGATGATGAATTAACAGACTGGCCCGGCATCGAAGAATTAAAAGTTTTCAACAAGAGTTTAACATTTAAATCTTCCAAATCTGTAAGCAACGGACCTACAAAATCTGTATCAACAATGCCTCCACCAAAACGATTGAAAAAAGAAAAAATGCTAGTCAAAAGCGGATGGGCCAGCTGTAAGAACCGATTAAAGAAAAGACCTAAAGTTGAACATGGTAGCCAAGAAGACGATAACATGTCTGACTCGAAAACAATCGTCGATGTCGATGATGAGTCAAAGGATAGTATTATATTACCCCATTCGAACTTTACGAGTTTTAGTGATGTGAAAAATGCCGGTGTATCAGGACAGAATGCTAACCAGTCTTTCTTTCAGTCATTCCAGGCGTTTCAGGAGAAATCCAAGGAAGGGGAATTTAGCCAGACGCCTAGAACTAACTTCACATTACAGAAAACATCGTCCAGCGATCTGAATTTAAGTGAGAAATCGCCGCAGAGTGACCATTATTTCAGTGAACATTCGATGGGTAACGCCATGAATGAAATCAGGGAGATCAGAGCAGGATGTCGGAGGATCAGAAATGAGAGACCAGGTTTCTTAATCTTGAGTGCCGCGAACGAACAGCTCTCCAAATTTCTCCAGGACTCGTGCGAGACGGAACTGAAGTTACCATGCCTGAGCGATCCGAATGAGAATGATAAATTGGAGTCATTGGCGAAGCTTTACTCTTTAGAATTGAAGATTGAAATGGGACGACCTGTTTTGAGGAAAACAAGGTATGGTACTGCCATAATCAAATTGTGTTTCTGAATTGATTACAAATTTAATCTACGAAAATAAACAATAATAGTACATTATGATGCAAGTACGGTAAGCTGCATATTATAGTTGAGGTGTTTATAGGCACGAGGTGAAGCCGAGTGCTTATAATAAACCGATGACTATAATAGCCAGCTAACTCAGTACGAGCATCATACGACGTTTTTCAATATATTTGCAATTAAAATTAGGTAGGTATTTCAAATGTACGTAATAATGGCGGGAGTTGGCTGCTTTTCGCGGTTTACGCATGCGTTACAAGTAGAATGCTCGTTTGTGATTGGTGTAAAGTAAAAAGGCCTAGTACTGTAATATACAACATTACAGTTCCAGTTTTGATGTCATAAAGATCATATTAATAGCAAATGTATTGAAAATAATAATAAAAAAAAAGACATATTAATATTTTGTAATCTATAACTTCATATTTTGTAAATAACTTAAACTGTCAGGTGATTTTAATGCGGTATGTAACATTTTGGCTTAGATCTGTGATGCAAGTTATCTCTCAGGTCTCTAAGTTTTTCAAGTGAGTCAAGTTCTTTGTTGTATGTCTAAATGATACGACAAATAAACCTAAATGCTTTGATCTATAACCTTTTTGTGATCAATTATAATTAATCAAAACACTTAGATAATAATAGAAATGATGAGCTTCTATCATAATTACAGTCATCTATCAAGCAAAAACGAGATATTCAATACTCAATACTTAAACGTTTATTGCATTCTATGTAGTAGGTAGATACTTGCTTAAACAGAACATGGCATAGATTACAAATTACATAAACCCTGTTGGGCATAGCCAATTAATAGGAGAGAGGAGGATTTTTATCTATTAATGAATATTAATTGAAGATCATAAAAACATAAGGCTCTGAAAACAACTACTTATCTACTTTTATTTCCTTTACCAATTTTCTCAATTTAATTTAAACATATAATACACATACACACATCCATATAAAGTATACACATATACAGGAGAGGTTTTAAATCAGCCAAATTTTAATATAATGATCTTTGGTAGAAAACCGATAGATGTCTTGTTTCCTTTTAGTATCGTTCTATAGAAAAATATTGAGATATGACTACACAAACCTTTCCCGAAAAAACCAATAACTCTAGTCACCATTCATGCCCGCCGCCCCATTCCGTTTCAAGGCCTCGGGCGCGTAAGTTTACTATAGCGTTAACAAGGCAACCAAACATTATAAAATAACACTGTAGATAAAATAATTTATGAAAATGAAACCCATATTTTTTATTTACGCAATGAGGTCTATTGGTAATACCTAACATCTAGAAAAATTTTAAACAACACATAAATGCACCCTCATACTATACATACACAGTCATTATATTATTTATATTGCCGGTATTCTTAGGTGAATCAATAAATTATCTGTAAAATATTCTTCTATATTAAAAATAGCATTACTCGTGCAATAATAATTTTAATTTCCGCGTAAAATTTGAATCTTTGATTTCATGTTTCAGGTATTCAGGTAGCCTGTTGAATATTTTTATTGCCATCACGTACGAGCTAGTAGAATGTAAGGCAACTCGCAAAAATGGTAGCATCAACCCATTACCGTGTCGAAAAGAATACTTCATAACCACATTGCAGCGTTTTGTAAAAAAAATATATTATGTTTTCTCACAAACTTGCTATTCCTTAGTAGGTATACAAAAATATCCTTATAAATAGTGTCTTTTTGTACGCCGCGCCATACCTCTTTTGTTACTGTCAATATATGTCGGTCGTTACAGTCCCCAACCCGCAATGGAGGAGCGTGGTGGATTTAAGCTCCAAGCCCCCCTCCTCGCCCTGGGGGAGGCCTAAGCCTCTGCAGTGGGGTAAAAAATGGGCTGATGAAGTGAAGTGAAGAAGTGATTCCCTTTTCTGGCTAAAGGTTGCGAATACCGGCTGTCTCTCACTCCTGTCACTCCTAATCCAAACTACAACCTACACTCTGTCCTATATCTACATTCCCTGTGATGTATCGGGATTTGTCCCTTTCAGACATTGCGTTTGGTTGAAGGTCGAATGAATTGATTGATAAAATGTCAATGCGATGTGAGTTCTTTAGGAACCACCGAACGAATGGCGCTGGTTGTTTATATATTAGGTCTAAACAAGACCAGGACTACCGGGAATTAATTTTTTTCAAATTAAAATTTTAATGTCAACAGTGTCCTTAAGAGTCACAGACCAGTCAACCTATAGACCACGCTTTAATAAACGTCAGTACGAAAACGAAATCGCCAAAAAGTGGGGGGGTGCGGGAAGAGGTCGGCTAGTTTTCATTGGCTCGTTCAAAATTGACAATTTAATGGCTTCCGACGTGCTTCCAACTGACGGCTCACTAGTGACGTAGTTATGTAGTGTCACTACATAGCCTTGGCGAATGCTACTCCCTGTCAAAGCGTGGTCTATAAGGTTGACTTGTCTGTGTTAAGAGTCCACAGATGACATGTTATTTACACTTTAGCCTGTGCAAAATGTTTACACTACCATATTTTTTGTTTTCCAGCAACACAACTCAAGCGACCCGCGTCGAGCATTCATATCCTAACTTCCCGTCGGACCACAAGAGAAGATGTTACGGCGACGACTGCGACTCTAGTCTTAGCGATCAGAACTCGGTGCATTCCATCAACGATTTGGACATCCAGGATTCAAAGGTGGACGCTAACGAGCAAGGTGACCATTTCTCCAGTTCTTTGGTGAACAGATCACTATTAGATCCTGGTGAGATAGACTAGTTTTACGTATGCAAAATGTTATAAGAGTGAGTACAGTGAGCCAAATAACGTGACACAAAAGTAGGTACCACGATATGCCGCCCGATAGAGAACAACAACGGTAGATTAGTACGGCAGAATGTCTCGCTTTGGTATCACTAAGTTTCGAAATACGGGGGCCCAATACTAAAACTTTCGTGCCCCGTTATTTGGCTTTTAAAAACTTTGTAGAGGCGACACTGACGTCTGATTGGACTGTGTATAGATAAAGCGATTTAGCCGACGTTGTTACCTCTACGTTATTATTACCTGCTCTTGTGGTTATAATGAGTAAAATTAATATGTGTCGTCGGCAAAACCTTTAATATGTATTTATTTTAGTTTAAATACGTTAGTTAAAATAAAGCACTAAAAGGGTGTAATCTTTGAATGTTATTTCAGAAAAATATTAGTGGTGTTTCTAAGTCAATTTGAACCTATTGTCTCCCGACAGTAATTAATCGGTTTAGGTTGAAAAAAATTACTATGTAAGCATTAGAGCATCCAAATTGGAAACAATCTTATTGAAAATTTAGTTGGGTATAGAAATGTAAGTATAATTTATATAAAGCCAATTTTTGTGGATTTTTATATAAACAATACAGGAATGTATTTCTTGTTTTGTTATCTGTAAATACCTAATATAGTAATAAATAAATCTCAACGCCAGATGGCGTTTATATAATGCCTATGAATTTTTAATGCAAATTGATATATTATACAGGCAGCACATAACGCCATATTCAGAAATCAAAAAAAAAGTGTGAAAATTTAGACCTAATTTTTTCCAAATATTTTTTTCGTATGTACATCTAAAAAATGTTTTTATAATATACAAGGGTAATGACCGCTTATATGTGAGTCCAAATCGGCGACCTTAATTTAACAATAGTTTCCAGTCATTTCACACTCAGAGATTCACGGATAAAATAATATTTGGTGACATAAAAAAATCGTGAATACAGAAAAAGCATCTTTGTATATATTTTGTGATGTGAAAAAATGTAGTTTATATTATTCAAAATACTTTAGTTATAAAGTATTTTTTACATTTTAGTAAAATGTAAAAAAAAAACCATATTTATTAAAGTGATTTCAACTATTCCAAAACATATATTAGATTTCTGTTTCAATGTAGTTTAAAATAAACACAAGTGTGTAAACTATGAAGATATTTAAAAATTTCTCAAGAATTTTATGAAAAAAAAAATCAGGATCAATAGTCTATGTAGTTAAGTTTGATTCAAAAGAACTGTTTTCTGATAAATTACAAAATATCGAAATCTGACATAATTTTGGTTTGTTAAACATACTTTTTGGTACATTACAAATGTATGTGTTGGCTTCATCCTTCTCTACAGAAATAACATTGTATGTAGCACAATCCAAAAAACCGCACATGCACACATGTGACATGATGTTTTTTAAAAAGCTATGTTCTTTAAGTATATAATTCCTGTTAACAATGTGATATATTATTATGTACATAAGTTATGTGTAAATACATTTTATTCACTCTTTAAAGTAAATTGAGGGTGATGCCGTTTCGGCCAAATTCTACTTACTGATTGGTTAAACAAGACTGGCCGGTTTCCGTCCGGCACGGCGCAGGCGCAGTAGATAGCTATGCCTGCAAAGGTCGAGCTATAACAATAGATAACAAAGTAGAGGCGACATCAACGTCGTATAGTTCAAACGCCCGATTGCATTTAGGTTTTGGCTAAACCAATATAATAATAATTTCTGGGACATCCCACAGCGCCACCTAGTCCCGAAGTAAGCAAGTATTATACTTGTATTATGGGGTACTAGACAACTGATATATATATTTAAATTTTCTTTTTTCTTTATAATATATAGATACTTGTACACCCAGAAACGAAACAAATAGACATATTTATGCACACAAATATTTGTCCCGGGCGGGGATCGAACTCGCAACCCTCAGCTCCGCAGTTAGGATTTCTAACCACTCGGCCAACCGCTCAGTCAAATATGTGTTCATGGTTGTCGCTTTTTTACGGTTTCGTATAGATCGCGTCGAACTTTATGGCGGATCGGATCTGAATACAACGCTTTATGCATGCTTGCGCAGGTACAGTCATATACCCCTCGCTCCACTGCGTCCCGCTACACCTAAAACTGATTACAGCGACGCGACTTGTATCTACTTTCGGATCCGCCATAAAGTTTGATTGTAACTGTACCCCCCAAGGGGTAAAACTGAGCCATTGACGTCACTCTGCTGTCTTTACATGTCGCGAGTCACTACTTTGTATATGGATGAGTTAGAAACCTAATTTAGATATATTATGTATCATCATCAGCCCGTGTCTCTCCACTGCAGGATATAGGCCTCTTCTAAAGCTCGCCAACACACAGTCCTCCGCCTTTTGCATCTAACTACCCCTGGTAAGGCACTTCAGGTCATCTGTCCACCTGGCCGGGGGGATTTTGGGTATAGTTGACCCAAAATTTAATATCTTTTCAGGGGATCTTAAACATACAAAAAAAATGGTCTTTGGAACTCATTGAGTTTTTAAGTTTTTTTATGAAGCCGTCAAAGTTGTAAGTTTTAGATCTTTTTATGGAATCTATAACTGTACTGTATGTATTTAAACAACAAATATCGAAAACGCCGATTCTTAACATATTTTGAAAGCTGTACATTTTTTCTTTCGTGAAATTTCGAAAACGAAATATGTAAATACGTAACACATATATAATTATATATTTTTTTTTGTGTGATGATATAGAACTTTCAGTACGCAAGTCCGACTCGCACTTGACCGGTTTTCCTCGGTTGACCACGCCATTGTCGTGGTGCGTCAGCCCATTTGACATGATGGCGAAAACAAAAGATATATATCTATGAACGTTTTTTGGTTTAGCCGGAAACAAAATGCAAACGGACTATCAACATAGTATTATCTGCTTTTACAGCTATAGTATTTTAAAGCTGAATTGTACTTATAGGGTGTAAAAAAATGTCATATATTATAATTTTAGAAAAACGAAACTTGTACATGGTACACAACAGTTTAACTATTGGTTGAATTAAGTGAAAATAAAAAAAAATTCTCAGACTGAATATAATTTGGGATAATTATAAGTTTAGTTACTTGTACATAGTCATAACACATGAACTTTGTTATTTTTTATGTGTTATAAATATATTTATAATGAAAAAAGAAATTTTACATCTAGGGAATGATTTGATTTTTTTTGTAAATAGAAATACATATAATTATGAACTGTGATGTTACTTTTTTTTTACCTGACTGTGGAATTCTCCGAGCGTACCTACGTATGTATGTATCCTAGATATTTCGTTGGCACTGTAACATAAATGTCTAGATGGATTTGAATATATGAGGTGTTGTTAGATTTGTCTTAACTGCCAGAATGACATGGGGTATAATATCATATTTCAGTATGGCATCTGCAAGTTAAAAAAGAGAAAGAGAAGAAATTTTCTTTTTTATTATAATATGGGTATCAAATGAAAGCTAGTAAATAGCCCAATCCAAAAATATAGTATGGATATCATCATTTGTTTATCCCAAATTTTGCGTGTTGTACTAATTGTTTACTTTAGACAAGTGCAAGAAAAAGAAATTTTCTTTTTTATTATAATATGGGTATCAAATGAAAGCTAGTAAATAGCCCAATCCAAAAATATAGTATGGATATCATCATTTGTTTATCCCAAATTTTGCGTGTTGTACTAATTGTTTACTTTAGACAAGTGCAAGAAAAAAAGTCATACGTGAAAAACATGAAAAAAGTAATTGATTTCCTGTCTCGTCAACCCTGTACAGCGCACGCGTAACGTTACGTAAACCATATAGGTATATGGTACTAGGTACCTATGCCGCGTCCGCACGCGCGTGCACAGGCAGCGACTGCTTACATGCTTATTTGAGACTTACCAAAAATCGTCGGTTTTGTAAATCGGATGATTCATTCATAACGGTGTACTACGAATACAGGCTATAACCACGAAGTCACATAATCCATAGAACACGCTATTAACACAGGTTACCATACCAACGTCGTCGGTCGTACCTATTAAGTTACTATTTTTTAATTTGATATCTCCAATTAAAAAAGTATTTAATGGAATAAAAGTTTTAATTACACGACAATACAAATAATTTTTTTAATATGCCACATGAAGTAGGTAGATAATGGCTCTTGAATTTTCTGCGTGATGTCCATTTTGCTTTAGACATTTAGTTACTTGCCTAATTAGCCTCGTGCACTATTCTTAATAATTCACCTTCACTATTTTATTTACGAAATTTTTAAACTACATTAAGAAAGGATACGAAAACTGTTGTTCGCGGGTGTCCACAATCAAATCTAAATATCTTTATTTCGTAGTTATGTAACATAATCTTTAAATACGTCATAAGAGTGAATTTTATTACTTTGTGGAAAAACGTCACCACAAAGGCGCATTCAAAAATGCTGGTTCCTCTCAGAAGAATACACAAAAAACTGAGACGCTCTTTTTAACAAAATTATAAAAAAAATTTTTTTTTAACAATAAGTGCTTAAAGAATAATATAATTGAAACAAACTGATAGGCGAGCGGCTTACACCCATGGATTTTTATCATCTAAGTAGTCTGATACTTTATAATAAGCTTTTGCATAAAGCTTTCGTTTTATTGTAGTTTTAAACTTAATAATGGGTAGATTTTGAATGTCAGCTGGGATCTTATTGTAAAGCGTATACATTGCCCTTTAAAAGATTTTGTGATTTTATTGAGGCGGCTGACATGATAAGCAAGTTTATCTTTGTTTCTTGTATTAACATTATGCCGATCACTATTTTTTTTAAATAATGTAATATTTTTTTTACGTACATAATGTTTTCAAATATATATTGAGATGGCAATGTCATTATATTAATTTCCTTAAACTTTTCTCTAAGTGATACTTTAGGTCATATATTAATTTAAAAAAAAAACGAATAACCCCAGTACGCGATACCTATCATATAAATTCGTATAAATATACCAAAGCTTGAATGATATATGGTATTGCACAAAAAATACATTGCAGAGGGCATTCTATATTGTGCAAATCAAACACTATAGAATATAGCTTGTTTTTATCTTTTCAGTTTAGTGGTTTCGCGGTTGCAGTTTTGGTTTTTTTACGAAGTGAATTATTACGTTTATTGTCTGTGGTACAGTTGCCTAGTTGGAGAGAGCTAAACTTGAAGTTTTTGTACGAGATAGTATTCGTGACAAAGAAATCCACAGAACTAGATTGAGCAATAGCTCACAGAATGCTGAAGTTGCAATGGACAGGCCACATTCCTCGCGGAAACTTTAGTCGCTGCAGGTGAAAAGTTTTCGATTAGTGAGACCACGTCCGTTAGGTGGACCGGTGACCTAGTAAAGGTGGCTATCCACCTAGATCAAAGATGGAGATCTGGGGGAGGTCTGCGGAAAGGATGATGATATATGAAAGGTACATCAAAACAGTTTATGAAATAAACATTATTATTATTATTTTGCTTCTTGAGTTAAGAGTACAAAAAACTTACAAGAAAATTAAAAATATCTTGTTTTCCGTGAATAAGTCTACTAAAATGACATTAGATTATTTTCGTCTTTTAAAGTTTTCTGCAGAAGATTTAAATTTTGTTTGCAACTGCGTAACAAAATATCGATAGTCAACTGTACTAAAGGCGATAAGCAATTTATTGTTTGTTTGATGACCTGTTGCATATCAAAATACCTGTAGCCTCCTCGGAGAAAGTTTCTGTGGCAGGATCACAATCATCATCATCACAGCCCTTTTTACCCCACTGCAGGGGCTTAGGCCTCCCCCAGAGTGAGGAGGGGGTTTGAAGTTTAAATCCACCACGCTACTCCACTGCGGGTTGGGGATTGTAACGACCGCCATCTATTGACAGCGTGCGGGACCGACTGCTTAACGTGCTCTCCGAGGCACGGAGTCAGTGACAGTTAATGTACTTAAGTCAGAAAAACTCATTGGTACACGCCCGGATTCGAACCATGGCCTTATAAATTTGAGACAGATCACAATAGAATATGTAAATCACATAAGGTATATTTTTTACATTGTTTAACCACTTGAATGCCGTAATAGCCGAGTAGAAGCGACCCCGCGTATTTTTTAGAAGGTCGTGGTTTGAATCCCAGAAACCGGGATGTACCAATATGTCTGACTTAAGTACATAACTATCACTGACCCTCAGAGAGAACGATAAGCCGCCATCGCGTCGGCCCCGTTTGCTATTATCAGATGGCAACGTGGTGGATTAAGATCCAAGCACCCTCATCCTGAGGGGAGGTCTAAGGCCTAGCAGTGGGGCATAATGGGCTGACATGAATGGAACCACCACCGCATCAAACCTGATAGACGTTGAGTGTTTTCAAAATGAGTAACTTGTCATAAAACGTCAAACCAGAGGCAAATTTGACTCGTTTGACCGCCTCTAACTTATTACCACCTGTTAGAGCGCGGCGCGAAACCATTTACATTTCCATGCTCAGTGGTCTGTATAATTTTTGGTGATTTTTATTCTTTTTAATACAACTGATTGGTCTTGTGGTCAGAGACACCGACTACAAACCCAGAAGTCAAGGTTTGTTCTGCACTTGAGATAATATTTGTGTGCATGAATATATATAAATATATATTTGTTCTGTATCTAGGTGAAAATGTGTACTTGGTGTTCGGCTGAACGTAGTCCGAACTTATAAAGAATAGAGCTTACCAAACTAAACAAAAAGTTAAAAAAATAAATAAAGTTTACACATGTTTTCTCGGTAACCGTTAGTTTGCGCCAAATGCTCACTTGACACTTTTTGTTTAGTTCGGTAGCTCTACACGCTCTATGAGTTTGGACTACGTTCAGCCAAACACCGAGTTCAAAATTCAAAAAGTTTTTATTCAATATGTTTACACATGCTTATTCAAAGTCAAAATAAATTGATTAGGCAGTATATGTCTTAAAAAAATATTCAAGTATGTATATCAACTGTTGGTACCCATAGTTACCGGGAATGCCTATGTTTGGCACTAGATGACTATGCAAGGTGAAATTTTTATCACCATCCAAATTTTAATCTTCAGTATCATTCAGATCTTCAGTAAATAACCGAGGACCATATTGTTTCCTTTTAGTATCGTTCAATAGGAAAATACTGAGACACGACTACACAAATATTTCCCGAAAAAAAAAAATGTGTAGTCACCATTCACAGCCGCCACACGCTCCGCCCCGTCGCACAACGTAGGTATCATTTTTATAGCGAACTTGACCCGGACATCGAATATCCATCGAATCGTCACGAATAGCGTTACGGGCAGGTACGTTTAAGTTGAATTTAGTGCTCTGCTGACAGTCAGCGCTGACATCGGTCGTCCGTAGCTATGTACAAGAAGTTAGGGGCCGTCCATTAATCACGTGAGGCTTGAAAGGGGGGGGGGAGGGGGGTGTAGTAAGATATCACGTGTATTTATTTTTTCAAACGCGCTATTTTAAATCGAAAAGCGGCATGTAGTGTACATCATCCGTTTATTTTTATACCAATCAAAAACAACCTGCAACTTTTCTGTCTAGACATTTTTATCATGGTCCTTAATTTCAGAATAAAATAAGATTATACCCGTATTTAAGATAATATTCTAAAAATTCTAAAAAATTTAAGAATTTTTGTAGATACTAATAATACATGTGATGTTGGGTGGGGGGGGGGGGGGGGGTAGTCTTAAACCTCACCATGTATCACCAAGGGGGATGGGGGGTTCAAAAATGCTTAAAAAAAGATCACGTGATTAATGGACGGTCCCTTATGTGTATTATAGCGCTGACAAGTTGGTTTGGGTGTACCGGCACCTAGCGCTGCCCCAGGGCGTCGTCGGTCGGGCCACAGAAGTAATATTATTCCGTTCAGTATACACCACGCATCCGTACCGCGTCGCACGGTCGCGAATTCGCGAAACGTGTGCTTTACTTATGCGCCGACACGAGTTCGTCTACTCTATTGGTCTTTGGGTCACTGGGTCAGTGAAGTGAGGAATGCGGCCTCCTCCTGCCTCACCCCGCCGCCACCCATTGCAGCCCGCGCGCTGCAGCAGCGTACGTGAGTCATCCGTAGGATACTCAGCGCGCAAAAAATCGTATGTAATACTTAAAAATCTGTAGTACAAAATTATAGATATGAATATCTAACCCATATTTTTTATTTACGAAATGGGGTCTATTGGTGATACCTAATATCCAGAATTTTAATGGTTATTAAAATTTATTCTTGTATGTGAGATGTCTCACATATTATTTTTATTTTTGAATCATGTAATATTAGACATCTAGAAATAAAAGAAATTACAACAATACAATAGTTTAATTAAAAAACAATGACAAAAAAATTAAGTAACAATTGCAAAAACTGAATCGTTACACACTTACCTATAAATTAAGCACAATATGTGATGTTAACTTTCAAAAAATATGAAAAACTTTAATTAAACACAAGTTCAAACTCCTCACAACAACCACCCTGTAGTCGCATCACTTGGAATGACTAAATCTAAGGAAAACTTCCATAATCTACCTTTTCTAAGAATTAGAAACTACCAGTTTGTAAATAGCAACTTTCAAAATATTCATTTCATTTTAATCACAGTTCTTTACATATTTATTGTAATTGTCGGACATTTGTTATAGGGAAGTTTTAAAATAATTGACTTTAACTATGTACTCTTGCCATTACCTAATCGGACATTTGTTAATAATTTATATTTCATGATATTAACAACATTTCATAACTTATGAATATCAACAAAGGTCAACCTTATTTTTGTCTAATCGATCATTACAAAGTGATAATATTTTATTCTAAAATTGTCTTTTTGTCTTCCAAGTAGTCTATCCTCCCATAAAACATATATAATCCACACTATAAAAACTATTTAATGCAACAATTAAATATTTCTTTACTTATAGTCTATAAATACAATATTAAATAACATATAAAACACGTTCGATTCATATATACACTTTACCTTGTTGTAAAACGTTAGGGTATCGGTACAGTGCAACGACCGCGAACCTCATGGAGTCCCAACAATGCCCATTGGTTAAACAAAAATGCCTGAGATGAACAAAAATAAGTTATACGCCACTTGGATCGTTCGATCGAAGGAAACTCATTACAATTACAATAATTGTCTAAAAAGTACGAGAAACTAGTTGAAAAGATTTTATTGCGTAAAGATTCTGTCTGAAAACAAAATAAACACTAATATAATTTGTATATTTTTACCCGACCTCTACGAACTTGACAATAATTTTAATATGTATATTTAATTATATTTAGAATTTAGGAATATTCGTACTTTCTGTTCATGTCAGGCTTTTAATGGCCATTGCCATTTACCACCAGGATAATTTCAGATACATTTTATTGCATATAACAATATTATAATTATTATGGAGGCATCAAAAAAATTCTTAAGTTGTGGAAAATGTAGCCAGCTTGCAACTCAAAATTATTTTAATTATTTAAAATGAGTAAGCATATATTTGATGCTAGAAGACAATAATATTATTAATACAAGAGGTTTATTCAAAATTATAAGCGTTCGGATCGCCTTGTTTAAGTATAATAGGGTAAGCTTACGTCAAAAACGACTTATATTTCTTTTACATTTTAACTAGATTGTTGATGATTTTAACTCAGTTATCTAAGGACTTAAATTTTAATGATTTCTAGTATTGTTTATTGAAGTGAAGCTTTTAATTTTATTAGAGAAAGGAAGTTGAGAGAAAGAGATACAGAGATTCTACCATTATATAGTTCGCGTCAAACTTTATGGCGGATCAGAATACAACGCTATGTGCGTGCTTGCACAGGTACAGTCATATACCCCTCGCACCAGTGCGTCCCGCTACACCTAAAACTGGTTACTGTGACGCGACTTGTGCCTATGTTCGGATCCACCATAAAGTTTGATTGTAACTGCACCTTTGTATAGAAAAAGCTTCGCTTCTATCACATGTCCACTCACCGACACACCATTTTTTTTTTAAATCATTACAAAAATTAGCTCTGTTTACCTCTTGCAACCTTAATCTTACTTAATAATGCAAATCAAATCGTCTCCCTCGAGTTTCTGTCCGTTGGTGATGGCAACTGACTCCACATTACCAGCTCTGGGGGCTTGAACGACCATCTCCATTTTCATGGCCGAAAGCACAGCTATCGCTTGACCCTTTTCCACATTATCGCCTTCTTTTACTTTCACAGCTGTGTGAGAAAAATTATATTATTAATCAGGCAATACATTTCGTTTCTACTTAACCGTATGAAGAGATTGAAATTAAATGTAAAACAAAATATATATACATATATATGTCGCCGTCAGATTGTAAACAAACATTTAATATTTGCAATCTACTACGTTAGGTTAGGTTTTGATTGCGTCAATGCAAGAAGCGAAGCGAATTATGATTTCACTAAAATCAGCTAGTAAGAAGTTTACAATCTCATTAGACAGATTATAAACTAACGATTTGCATAATATTACGATGATATATACCCTGTGTTCGGCTGAACGTAGTCCAACCTGAAAGAACGCGTACAGCTTAACGAACTAAACAAAAAGTTTCAAGTAAGCAAGCGGCGCAAACCAACGGTTACCGAGATGAAAAATTCGAAACACGGACAACCCAAATGTTTGGTCATCCTCAGTGGCGTGCATTAAAGTTTTTTATAGGGTACGCAGTCCGAAAAAAATTAAAAGATACAGCCACACTGCACTTCCTTTGTCGCGTTTTCTTTTTTTAATTTCCTTAAATTTTGTTTGCTACAGAGCCTTATAGAGATCTTCAGGAACAGATAAATACATTATTGAATAAGTACGCAAAGTACAATTATATTAATGCATGCATATAAAAGCACAAATGAAATTATATTTTTACATTCCATGTTTGTTCGGCTTTCAAGTCATGCCGAATCCTTTGCTAGCCACCTTATATGTATATCCAGCAATCAAGTAATACATTTTTAAACAAATCAACTACCGGATAAACAAAGTGGCCTCATGAAGGCCGGCACGCTGATGTATGTATTTTGTGCTCTAATGAAATCGCTTTGGTCTCAGTAGAAAAACATAAATCGAACTGTCAGTCGGTAACGAAATTGTATGCTTAATGAAAGTACTTGTTTGATTGTTAATAAATGAAGAAATAAAAAACTATAACGTCTTTTTTATTTATATGTTAAATAGATCTTTCTTTAAATACGACTTTCGGACCGATCGATCATGATTTTTAGCCGCGTTCGTGTAACTATGCAAATCTATGTAGTTATTAGAATTTCCAAACCGTCTTTGAAGTACTGTTGAAAAATAAGCAAAAAAAAACAATTTTTGGTATGAACGCAACCGGTTAACCATTTATAATTTTCGTATTTATTATTAAATTTTCTCATTAAATTTACCATACCTGTTTTTTGGGTTAAATTTAAATTAAGTACTGGTCAATAGGAAACAATTTTCAATTTATCTGTAAAACAAAACATATTGAATCTGTCTGCACTATTTACTTTCATTAAACAAACAGATCCATTACAAACCTCACATGTGAAACTTTCCATCATTTTTACATTAAAACTAAAGCAATTATATTTCAATTTAATCATACACGAATCTATAACAACCGAGTGCCACAATAGGTAATAATCCGTAATTCCGTAGACGTAGTTAAGAACGGTTATGAAATGAACGACACATTATCCGACCGTGTTAAGAATCACAATCATTCGTAAGAACTAAATTAATTCATAAAACATTTAATATAGCGGCATAACACGCGCCTACCGTGCAATAACCGGCCGTTTGTAAAAACCCAGTATTTCATATCTGATAGCAAGTGATATGCGACCATCAGTAATAATTAGTATTCGACAAGTTGTTGCTGCATGTGTGCGTGAAGAGACATGTAAGTGTTAATAAAATCGATATATTCTTAGACTTGTGGCGAATTGTACAACTCGCCGCTAGATGGCGCTATCCAGTGTTTCTCGCTCGGTGCGAAATGCGAGAAATTGAAATATCAATTGGCGCACGATTTTTAAACTTATAATAAGTGATTATCTGATTGTGGTCTCCAGTTTCCAGGGTCGGCAGTGCCTTTATGTGTCTATGGTATGCACGCCTCTGGTCATCCTACTGTTAAGCTATCTACTACTGTTTCGATAGAGCTGGTCTTCCGCCAACCGCCAATTTAAAAATGATTACCGCTCATTTGAAATTTTCGTTTAGTTCGGTAAGCTTTACATAATGTGATTTCGCCTTTACTTTTTAGGGTTCCTTAACCAAATGCAAAAAAACGGAACCGTTATACTTTCGTCCTGTCCATCCGTTTATCCATATGTCACAAGTTTATATTTCCACCATATTTCCATCAATCCTGATTTCAGGCAGATTTCTCACATAAACCGCCATACAATTATGTAGAGAAATAATGAAATTTTTTTTAAATAAAAAATTAAAATGTCGGGGTGCCTCTTCACACATCGAACTACGAATGTAAAAAATCTTAATTTCATTAATTGAAATTTTTTAATTTCACGGTTGTAAAGTTAAATTGGAGGGACATTTTTTCACAGGGGGGAAGGGAAGGAAAGGGTCATTAGACAGATCTTTGAAAATGCAATGTTAGTGACTTTTTTATTTAGATGAATATTTTGTACCTAAAATCGTTAAGAAAGAGTCCCTTCCATTTAATTTTACAAACGTGAAATTAAAAAATATGAAATAAATAACGAAATGCGTTTTGATTAAATGCGTTGACAAGTTTTATGGCAACCATTTAAAACCTAGAGAGTGTTAAGATGCAATCGAGTTAAATACTCACATAAAACGGTTCCAGGCATCGGCGCGCCCACCTGGTTCTTGTCGCCCTTCACTGCTTTCGGATGGATTTTCAATTCCTGAAGAAGAGAAATATATTTGACATCAATAGTCGAAAAAATTATGTGATATATAATGACAAAATAAATACCATCACTTGGCTATCTATCAATGAATGTCGTGATAGCGACCCCGCTTCTTGTTTAAAAGGTCGCGGTTCGAATCCCAGGGTATGTACCAATAAGTTTTTTATAACTTAAGTACATAACTATCTCTGACTCTGTACCTCTGAGAGCACGTTAAGCCGTCGGTACCGGTTGCCATCGTTAAAATCCACTAACCCGCATTCGAGCAGAGTGGTGAATTATGCATCAAGCCCCCTCATCCAAAGGAGGCTTAAGCCTCTGCAGTGGGACATTAATGGGCTGATGGCATGATAATGACAAAATGGTAGCATCTCACATAAGAGCCTCTACCTATGAAAAGGACGAACTTTCCATCTTTTCTCTTTGCTATGGCAAGTATCCACTACCATGAGGTGATGAAAACGTTCAGAAAGCCTATCTTTATTAATCTATAACAAATGGACACCTTTGCGTCGGGGGTGACGAGGGGTGGATTATTGGATTAGTTTTATTTGATCACTTATATGATCATCTAGTTCCGAAATAGAGTCTGTTTTATGGGTACGTACTAATCAACTGACATACTGAAATTTTAATAATACAATACATATATAGATATTTTACATCTAGAAATGACCAAATAGCAGGCGGGAATCGAACCCGTGACCTTTAGGTCTGGAGTTAATGTGTATACAAAAGTGCGACCAAGCTCCACAGACTAGAAAAACCCGTTCGTTATGAGTGTTTACCGCCATGCACCATTCGGACGCTTATTGACAATAGCTGATAAAACTAAAGCATCCTATTGAAAAAAAAAACGGCCAAAATGTATCTATAGAAATTGTAGACTTTCATCATGATAATACATTTAGCCACTGAAGGAAAATTTAGAGTGACTATTAAAACGACTTCGTCGCATTTTTTTAACTACAAACCCCGAAATTCCACAGTAAAAGGATCAGGTCACTACCTACAAGATAGCAACAAATTATCGAACAAAACGGCACATTTAAACTTTAATTAAATGTAACTAAACTATGAAAAACAAGCCTTGAATTTGTAATAAAATACGAAAAGACTTTCTCTCCAACGTAAAAACAATAATACTTGGGACATCCTACACAGCACCATTTAGTTCTAAAGTAAGCAAGTAGTATGCTTGTATTATGGGGTACTAGACAACTGATACACATACTTAAATTTCTTAATAATATATACATATATAGATATTTTACACACAGGATCCAGATATGAAACAAATAGACATGTTCGTATTTGCCCCGGGCGGCATTCGAATCCGCGACCCGTGGCTTTGCAGTTAGCTGGCCAATAGGTCTGTAATGTTTCTGTGAATTGATATGTTTGCATGGAAACGTATGTAAAAGGTTTCACTCACACCATTACAAACAATTTTATACACATTAAGCTTCCAAATGTTTGCGAATTATCTAAATTAATTCGCCTTTATAGAGCGGCCGCCATTTACCTTACTAGCATTTTCGTCGCGTATGAACACTGTCCGCATCTGGCCGTTGAGCTCGAAGAACACTTCCACTTCGCCCGCAGCCGTCATGTCGTCCGACACCGCGATCGTCTTTATGTCCAATGTCTTGCCTCGTTCGATCGTCACTTCGATCGATTCGCCGATCTGTGAGTTATATAATCGTTTATAACGGAATATTATTATCTGTATCACAAACTTGGCGAGTGGGCGAATAGCAGGTTACAATGCCGCTCTCGTAAGCGGTCCCAAATACTGAAGTTAGGACCAACGCGAACTTAATAGTCTAGTTGTTTTAGGATAGATTGTATGAATTACAGCTTTCCACCAGCGGCTCCGCCCGTGGACTACACAGTTCCATTGGGACTCCTTTTTCCAGTATAAAAAGTAGCCTATGTCACTCTTCAGCTTATAAACTATATCTATGCATAAAATGATAGCGGTCCCGGTACAACTGTGTAGTCCACGCAAGCCGAGCCGTGAGCGGAAAGCCAGTTAGAAAGTAAAATATAGCCCATGTTACCCGCTGATATTGCAGCTTTCCATAGATGATTTTTTTTTTAAATAAGTAGTTTTGCGTTTATCCATAACAAGCAAAAAATAAAAATGCTTACCCTCTAGGTAATATAATAATATATGAGTATTGAATGTGCTACCAATAAAAAAAAAAATATAATTCATCGGATCTATGATTTTTGTACTCAAAATTAATTATATTATTTTTTAGTATACATTATATGCATATTATTATTATGTATAATACATATAACCTTATGTTACGCACCAACGAATTTGACACTTTTAAAAGTAAAATACTCGTATAGAAGGGGTGAGTGGACAAAGGTGTTATCTGAGAAAACAAAATAAATCTACTTTTTGTATGGAATTCCTCAGCTACAAAAATAATAATAAAAATAAAACTAATTCAATAATCCACCCCTCGTCGCCCCCGACGCAAATGTGCCCATGACGCTCATCGCATTGCCGCGCTGAATTGCATGGCAATTCTTTGCACCAGGAAGAAAGCGGAACGGGAATCGAGTCCCCTTTCTTTAAGACGACGGCCTATGCTCGCGACGAAACGTTTGGCTTCAATCCAATGTATGGAATTAGATTTTAAATGATCATAAATCGACTGCGCAAATTTTGATTCGTGTCAAAAATAAAGACCTATAGCAAAGGTATTAACTGACACACATGCATACATTTCAGGCTTCCCAATGTGGTAGGAGCATAAATAAATCATATAAATATAAAGGTAGAAAGAGGAGTGGAGTGATCAAGAGAAGGAGTAAATAAATAGGCGAATGGAAGGAGAGGAGAAAAAGAGAAGAAATAATAAGTAATAAAATAAATAATAGTAATTAATTGAATAGGTCATTGAAAATAGTGTATTGATGGATGTGGATAGTAAATCTAATAAAAATGTATATAATATTAAACCAAACCATATATAAACAAAGAATAACGGTAAAGGTAGTATAAATATGGAGTAAGGCAATAAATATATAATTAAAATTGGGAAAATATAAATGAGAATACATATTTCAAGAACCCCGTAATATAAATAGCGGGGGGGGGGGGACTATGTGGTAGGAGCAACATAAAAACATTCATAACTTATTTTGAACTTTTTGTTAGTTATCACCTTTGTCCGCTTACCCCTTCAATTGTCATAAAAAAAGAACGTTAGTCAGCACATTGTGTACTAAAAAAACCATCCTTTGCTATTGTCTCCGGGAAACTCGTATCAATGTTCAGTGCAAGGCAAAGCAGTTCTTACTTGATACAGCTTCGGCAAGGACATCCCGAGTGTGATTGTGATGTTTTAATCTGGCTTTGGTCCTGCATATAAAGTCCCCGTAATAGCATAATAATAATACCTGGGACATCCCACACGGCGTCGTCTAGTTTCAAACTAAGCAAAGCATGTATTATGGATACCAGACAACTGATATACACACTTAAATACGCTTTATAATATATACATATATACTTTTACTTCCAGACATGGAACAAATAAACATGTTCATGCACATAAATATTTGTCCCGGGCGGGAATCGATAGCGCGACCCTTGGCTCCGCAGTTAGGGTCACTAACTTCTCGGCCTATCGGTCAGTCAATAGTGGCTTCATTATTGAGGTATTCGATCATTACCACACTTTGGCTTCCTTTACTTATTTTTTCTTACCAAAGACTATATCATTCACGATTTTTATTGAACCCCCCTCGTATCAGAGGGGGGTGTTAGAAGACGTGGTAACTGCTATGTTAGTAAAATAGATATAAATACAAGAATATATTTCACGCATACCGTCGGCCCTACTAAGAACGTCTTGGTGTCTAAATTCTTAACAGGTCCATACTTGTCTCGGATCCTGAAGAAATCTTTGGCGACTTGAGGATACATGGCCGCCGACATCACGTCACGGTCTGTTACCTGTAAATCAAAAGAAATAAAGGATATGAAAATAAAATTGATAAGTCTTTAAAAAAAATCTATAGCTCTATTCTAATTTAAGCTGAAAAAGATATTAATTCTTCAGCAGAAATATGTACTTTCGTTATGTAGAATAAACACGTTGGTGTGAATACTTTTTTTTAATATAACTGACTGTAACAGTTGCGTTACGATCTTAACTTTTGCAAAAAAAAAAAAAAAAACATTTAAAAGCCACTAATATTAAGAAGGGGCTTCCCGCGCTCGTAAACGATTGTGATGTTAATACGCATTTCGATCTTGGTATGTTTTAATTATAGTTTAACTTGAGTTAGAACTCCATTTATATAGTGTCAAAACTTCAAAATTTTTATGTTGTTTATAGAAATTTCCAAGTCGTGACTACGTCAAAAATGCAGATAGTAAAGCACACATAGACTGTGACAAATCATGCGATACATCTTGCTTCTTCTGAAGACGACGCGCGTGCGCTTTGATGCAGGTACGGTGCCCCGCTGACGCCCATTTTTCCTATGACGCTACTTAAGACCTAACAAAAAGTTTGGCGCGAGCTGTAAATAGAACGTTATTTACAAAGAAGAATGTACTACAATCACCTCAGGGAAATTCTCAGAAATTTCTTTTTTTAATTCGTTAAGGTCGAAGGGAGGCATGCTTTGTCCGGGCCGTCCTTCTATTCGTGGCATGTCTTTCAGAACTTTTGATCTGAAATTATATAATAAACTGTTAGTTGTTTTGTGGTTTGTGAAAAATTTATGTTTTACAAATGAACCAATTTTTAACTTCCCGTTATCCAAGGGAAATTATTGGTGTGGGTCCGATTTTCAAAAATCGAGTTTTCAAAAGATCTCCACGTTTAGAGGTACTGGGAAGCCATTCTATTTCCGGCTGGACGTTCGTATGTGTGTGTACGTGTAACTTTTTTTTTTGTCGTACGATATCTTGAGAACGGATCATCCGATTAAGACCCACGATACGGCGTTCGAAAGGGTTTATCGAGACTTAGATCTGATTAGATTTTGAATCAGATCTAAGTCTCGATCGAGCTGTTTCAAAAATATTCAAAAAAATTAAAAAAATGTTTTTTAACGTTTTGAAAAATGAAAATCGAACGACGCGTTCAAAAAATATCGTAGTTTATAAATTTCCGAAAAAGTGTTTTTTAAACATAAATTTGAGATTTTACGACCAATCGATTTTTTACTTTATGCAAAAAAAATATCCTTACAAAATTGCATAGAATGCCGTGAATTGCATTGAAATCAAACGAAGCGTTCAAAAGATATCGCAGTTCAAAAATCTCCAAAATAATATTTTCTTTGAATATGTCCCTGGTTTTTGAGCTCGAAGAACTCTAAATTTATAGAAATTCTATTTCTGAGCTTGGAGAGCTCAGAAAACAAATATTGTGAGCTCGAAGAGCTCAAAAATCCATGAACATCGATATCTTGAAAGCTTTTGAGTAATAGCTTTCAAGCTTAATAACTTTCTAATAGGGATTTGAGCGCTTTGATCTCGAAAATAGCGGAAAGTTTCAGGGATGGCCCGCAGGGTCAACCGATTTTTTTAAATAAAATATTTCCGATATCTTAGAGACAGAAAACTTGGATTATATTGATTGCATTCAAAAAATCATTGTAATTGACTTCACTTAGAATCTATGTTATCTACCCATAGCGAAGGTCAGCTTGCACGTGACTGGTCCATAACAATGATCCGAAGGTTTAAATTTTCATATAATAATATCTGTGACATTTCACACACGGTCATCTAGTCCCAAATTAAACAGAGCTTGTATTATGGGCACTACACAACTGATGCACATATTTATATTCTTTATAAAATATACATACATAAGTATTTTACAGCCAGACACGGAACAAATAGACATGTTCATGCACACAAACATTTGTCCCAGGCGGGGAATCGAACCCACGACCTTTGTTCTACAGTTAAGATCTCTAACCACTCGGCCAATCGTTCAGTCAATAATACGTGCATATATAGATATTTTACACTCATGACATGTGCACACACAAATATTTGTCACGGACGGGGATCGATCCTGTAACTTTTGAGTCTTCAGTCGGCGTCTTCGACCGCTAAACCAATCGGTCAGTAAATAGCAGTGATGTATTTATTTAAAATTACCATATACCGATCAAATGATATCATGTATCTAGGATTGGTTAGAATATACAGATAACAGAAATAGAAAGTTTACCGTTTTTTATGGTTAAAACGCGGCACATCCTGCTCCATTGTTTCGTTGTTAAAAATAAAGGAAATTCTACAAACCCCAACAATAAAAATGACATGGCATTTCATATATACAGGGTGTTTTTTTATAGTGCACAGATTTGAACATTTTATTTTTTTAATGAAAGTAAGACACATTTTTCATTATTTAAATTTTTACTTATAAAAACCGAAAATAATTTTGGTAAACCTTTCCATTAATAACCGATTTTATAGTCACCCTATGCATGCGAGCGCTTCATTTTACACGTGATGTCCATTTTCTGCTCGTAAACTATTTGAAACGTAAAATAAAAAATTGAAATTAACAATACACAGGGTGAGATCCCCGTATCCTTTCTTCATCACATGACTCAAACGTGATAACTTTGGGTTTCGAATTAAACGGCCAACATTACTCCTCTATTGAAGTAATTCAAAGGTCGGTGGTCGCCATCGCGTGTTTTGTACAAAATTAATTTGTTCTTTTTAACTCAATTGACGACCGCTTAGCCTAGTGGGCAGCGACCCTGCCTGCGAAGCTGGAGGTCCCGGGTTCGAATCCCAGGTCGGGTCAGTATTTATATAATGAATATTAATACTGGCACCGGGTCTTGGTTGTTATATGTATGTGGTGTCTTCGCTTAGTACCCAAAATACAAGCTAATGCTTAGTTCGAGACCTAGACGTTGTTGTGATTGTGTGTGTTATTATTATTATTATTATTATAATTAACTGCAAATATACCTACCTCAAAGGCTCTGGAAAACCACCATGAGGTATTCCAATCGCTCCTTGCAGGAACTCCACAACTGATTTCGGGAACGACAATTCTTCTGCCCTCGCTTCTATGTCCGCTGCTGACAATTTGTTCTGCACCATGAATTGAGCCAAATCACCCACGACTTTGGAAGATGGCGTCACTTTTATAATGTCACCTAAAAGCAGGTTGGCTTCCCTGGAAACGATGTTGATATTGAAAATGTATTGTCTAACGGTCTGCCGAGAAAAACGTAAAACAAATACGTCATGCAAATGGCGCCAGTAAGGTTAAAAGACAAAGAAAGAATCATTATTAAATACGTCTTAATGGTAATCGTTTTCACTGTAATAAATCTTGAACTCGTTAATCGATTCTTCGTTACTTGTTAATCGAACTGCTGATATCGGCCTTTGTCGAAGAAGTGGATTGACTATTACGACTCATTATTAAATACGTCTTAATGGTAATCGTCTTCACTGTAATAAATCTTGCACTCATTAATCGATTCTTCGTTAATCGTTAATCGAACTGCTGATATCGGCCTTTGTCAAAGAAGTGTATTGACTATTATGACTCATTATTAAATACGTCGTAATGGTAAACGTCTTCACTGTAATAAATCTTGCACTCGTTAATCGATTCTTCGTTAATGGTTAATCGAACTGCTGATATCGGCCTTTGTCGATGAAGTGTATTGACTATTACGACTCATTATTAAATACGTCTTAATGGTAATCGTCTTCACTGTAATAAATCTTGCACTCGTTAATCGATTCTTCGTTAATCGTTAATCGAACTGCTGATATCGGCCTTTGTCGACGAAGTGTATTGACTATTACGACTCATTTTTAAATACGTCTTAATGGTAATCGTCTTCACTGTAATAAATCTTGAACTCGTTAATCGATTCTTCGTTAATCGTTAATCGAACTGCTGATATCGGCCTTTGTCAAAGAAGTGTATTGACTATTACGACTCATTATTAAATACGTCTTAATGGTAATCGTCTTCACTGTAATAAATCTTGCACTCGTTAATCGATTCTTCGTTAATCATTAATCGAACTGCTGATATAATAATAATAATAATAATAATAATAATAATAATTGTTTATTACCCAAAACAGATCTTACAAAATAAAAAATTTACATAACAATCAAAGAATTAAATACTAACATGGGTAATGAGAGCAAGCTCAGCATTATGACGGTAGCAGCATGCTGCTGCCGACGCTGGTTTTCAGTTTGCCCTTCCCGAATTGATAATACCATAAAATAAATTTAGCATGAGGTCGTGCTCAATACTCATCACACATCATACAATACAGCTATGATAATATACATATGACAAAAATATCGGCCTTTGTCAAAGAAGTGTATTGACTATTACGACTCATTATTAAATACGTCGTAATGGTAAACGTCTTCATTGCAATAAATTTTGAACTCGTTAATTGATTCACTTGTGAAAAATCTAATTGCTATATTTTATTTTTTTAAAAGTGTCGTGATAGCCCAGAGCGCAACGAACCTGTCTCAAATTTATAAGGCCACAGGGCCATGGTTCGAATTCGGGCATGTACCAATGAGTTTTTCTGACTTAAGTACATTAACTATCACTGACTCTGTGCCTCGGAGAGCACGTTAAGCAGTCGGTCCCGGACGCTGTCAATAGATGGCGGTCGTTACAATCCCCAACCCGCAGTGGAGTAGCGTGGTGGATTTAAGCTCCAAACCCCCCTCCTTACCCTGGGGGAGGCCTAAGCCCTTGCAGTGGAGTAACATGGGCTGATGATGATGATGATGATTTTTTTAAATAAGAATGGATAGTAGGATATAACGAATCGCACTTCTCAATAAAGCAAAAGTGAAAATGAAGTGAAAAGATGTACAATATTTTTAATCATACGTCTAGTAAACTTATTCCTAGCTTAAAAAAAACCAATTCACTACTACCCTAAACCGACAAACATGTCAGAAGAGATTAACGAATATGAAGGAAGCGAAAGTAGTCTGTGGATCAAAGCAAGTGAAAGGAAGTGGTCTCTGTCTACCCCGCCGCGAAAAAACTTTATGTATGTATTAAAGTAAAAATAAAAGTTTGAGCCTTATGCATAAATGAAATTAGTTTTAAAAACTATATTATACTTTGGATAGTGCAAGGATCACAAAAAAACACACTTTCAAATTACGCTCTCTAGAATACTGTCATACCTGTACGCCTCTTTGACTTTTTCGAACTGATCTCCGAGCCCTAGAGAGAAGGCCTGGAATTGAAGATTGGTGTATTGTCCACCAGGAATCTCGTTTAGATACACATCAGCATTCCCTGACTTCATTGTTGCAGTACATTCAAAGGGGCCATACAAGGTACGAGCCTGTTCCCAATACGCTGAATATTCAGAGACTTTTTGTAGTTGTATACCTAGAAATAAATGGTACAATCTTATATATCATCTAGCTTTTGAACGGTTTGAGAACTTAAAGGGAACCTGAAGGCTGGAATAAAAGGAAAAAAGGAAATTGTGTGAACCCATGCCAATGATATGTTGTATGTAGGATCGGATACAGTATATTTGTATGTTGCTAATTTCTTTAAAAACAAAACCAAGAATAATGAGAAACGAACATTTCCGTTTTTGACCACATTTTTTCATGGTAAAAACGCCTATAAATTATTTAAAATAGTACAAACCTCTATAAAAATTTCTCTTAAGTAATAACATCGGCAATAATTTTTTTCCTGAAATAACAGAAGTACAGCATGTACAACCATTCTGTGTGGATCTGAAATGCGATGCGCGATCGCACAAGTCTCCCATGCTTGCCGCCGTTGATACGCTTCTATGAAATGCTACTGCGACGTTTACGGGACAGTTAACTTCAATGGCGCACAGATCGGTTGCACGTACTGAACGGAATGTTCGCGCGAGGATTGACAAACACAGTTTTGTGGATAGAGTGTTATCTCATGAAAAGCAATGTAAACGGCACGCGTGGACAGATCGATTTAGGCACACACACATACACACATAATAGTAAAATTTGGCTCTAGAAATTAGAAATGTATATAATACCAAATCGCCCCGAAAATCTCTCAGACCCCGGGTCGTCGAACACTGCGATTATAGCATTTAATATAAACGATATCGGAGTGTAGTGAATACAGCATTTTGCTTACCGTCCACATGAGAGATAATTTCAATACGTAGCGTCGTTAAAGTATTTGTTATTGTATTAAATGATATTATAAGACACAATTTGCAATACCAGATAGAAAGAATATCTCGCAAGTTAATTTTTTCAGCGAATCGAGCTACACGTTAAATTCAGATAAGAGTTTACAGCGTAGCAAAAGGGGTTTCTACAATAGGATCCTATAAAAGCGATATAATCTAACCAGTATCGTGCGGTGTGCCTTGCAGCGACGCTACCAAAGCGCCCATACTCGGCTGGCTAGTTAAACCGGACATGGAATCGACAGCAACATCGACGACGTCCGCGCCCGATTCCGCACACGCCAGCATTGAAGCTACACCGGCGCCGCTAGTGTCGTGCGTGTGAACGTGGATTGGTATGTCCGGATGTTTGTCACGGATCACCGATATCAACAATCTGCAAAAAGGTGCATGATGTATAATAAGGCGCAAAAAAGAACTGCCATTTTGATGTATACTTCTTTAGACGCGTTGAGATTGAACTCTGGCTTTGAACGTAAAGGATGTGCGCTTGGTATGTAATCGAATGCGCGCAAAACATGCAACAAAGTGTTACCAATCTGAAGTTAGTTAACAGAGCGATTTAAGTGTCGTAAGCAGATTGTTTAAATCGCCCGTTTACGAACAGCGTAACAATTCAGACGCCATTCACGAATGCGCGGTAAACTGTAGATACGAGAACGACGAAATAAGTCTGGTAAAGATTAAATAAAGAATATTCTATTGCACACTTCTACTATTTGACAACCGCTTAGCCTAGTGGGTAGCGACCCTGCCTACGAAGCTGGAGGTCCCGGGTTCGAATTCCAGGCCGGGTCAGTATTTATATGATGAATATTGATACTGGTACCGGGTCTTGGTTGTTATATGTAGGTGGTGTCTTCGCTTGGTACCCAAAACACAAGTTAATGCTTAGTTTGGGGCCTAGACGTTGTTGTAATGTATGAGTTTTATTATTATTTAATTGTCAATAAACTTCGACTAACGCTTTACTGACTTCTCTTTTTCTTCCAAAAATATAATTTTGGTAACATGACAATAATTCGGTGAATTAGTTTAGCTAATGTTATTCTTGCTAAATCTCTTTCCGGCGAGTCATTCTTTTTTAAGTTAGAAAAAAAGGAATAGTTGCAGAGAGCTAAATCTGAAAAGTATGGTGGATGAGCAAGCAATTCATAGCGTAATTCATGAAATTTTGGAATGGCAATGGTACATGTGTGCATTGTCTTAGTGGAAGATAATTTTTTTATTCGTTACATTGGGCCGTTTATTCATTAAAATTTTATGAAAACGGTCCAGTAAGTCGGTATAATATTCGTCATTAATAGTTTTTCCTTTCTGGATGTTATTAATGGGGGTTATACCACGAGCATCCAAAAAAACTGTACCCATGATTTTGTTGGCCAATGAAACTTGTTTGGCTTTATTCGGTTAGGGTTCTCCGGAAGCGATCCGTTGTTTCAACTGTTTTTTTTTTAAATTCTGGAGTATAATGATGAATTCACGTTTTATCTACTGTTTTAAAACATAACAATTTCTTTTTTTCGTAGAAACCTCGCCAAACCTGCTTCTGAATCACTTCAGCAGCACACGGATGAGTTTTTGATCTACTGTCAATAAAGGCAGCATCCATTGCGCGGACAGCTTTTCGTATCTAAAAGTTCACGCAAGATATGCGCATGAGTTCATCAAAAATCCCTAACTTCTCTATAATCTCACAGATCTTGTATTTTTGGTTATTTAACAAGATATCATGAATTTCGGCTATCATCTCTGGTGTGGTGACCTCAACTGGACGTCCAGGACGTTCGGCAAGTCGGTGGTTCGGCATCACTTGTGCTTGTACAGCAGCGAAAATCAGTCAACCATTTATGAATCGTTTTAAAAAAAGGGGCGGGGGAACGAAACGGATTTTTTACGACAAAAATATTTAATTGGCACACGAAATTCAGTTTTCTCCATGATTGAAAAAAGTTGCGCCTGTTTTTTTTTCTGGCTGTCAAAACTAAACTAACGAATAGAACTGGCTGAAAATTTAGATGGAGCCTAAAAAAAGGTGCATGATGAAGTACGTTTCATGCAATCTATGATAATCTCACCCCAAAGTAGAATTTCACCAGTCTTATGACTCCGTCCTAGTACAGCAAAAACCTGCGACCGCACTAAGAAACTCAAGACACTCTTTCGTTGACGATAAAATAAATTAGAAATTACATTACGAGTGTTTCGTGACTTCTGTTGCTCTCCACGACAATATAAACAGCAATGGACGTAATTATATTAAAAAAAAAAACTGTTCAACTGTGTATTACAATAAAGCGTAGGACTCACGCGCTGGTTGAGTTATAGTGTGGGGACACAAATATCATATTCACTAACTACTTATTTATTCGGATTTCTGTAGACGTCATCCATCAATAAACAAAAGCAACAAAAGTATTTTAAGGTAAATTAAGTGCTTACTTAGCGGCCTGCGGTTTTAACAATCCAGCCATATCTTTGATCGACAGAATATGAGTTCCACCTTTGACCAGCTCATCTGCTAACTTTAAATAGTATTTCAAGTCATATTTCTTCTTTGTGGGGTCAGATACGTCACCCGTGTAAGAAATGGCGGCTTCTACGACGCCCCCGGCTTTCCCCGCCGCGTCCATACCCAACATGAGGTTAGGAAGATAATTGAGAGAGTCGAAAACTCTGAATATGTCCATGCCTGTTTTCACCTGTAAAATTAATTTTATAAAGAATCTTAAATAATTAATTAAATATTAATATATTAAAAAATGATTGTTAATGATTTAATTAACATTTCATTTAATTAAAGTACATTTCATTTTTTAAATAAACGAAAAATTTATAGTAAAAAATTGTGATGAATTGTTTATCTAGTGATTAAAGATAATTCATCAAATATTGTATTTTAAAAAATTAAGGAATAAAGTGTCTTCTGAATTTGACTGACTGTTAACTTCGTATTTGACGAATATGTATCATCAGTAAAATTATAATTTTATTAGAAAAATTTTATAATTTGTTTTATACATTTTCAAGATTATATACTTCAAAAGGAAAAAATAAAGGAGCTTTATAGGATCAATGCGTTGTCCGTCTGTTTGTATGTTGGTTTGTCAAGAACCTTTTTCTTAAGAACACGTGGAGGTATAAAGTTAAAATTAATAATAAATAGTCTAATAGAGGCTGTAAAAAATCAAGGTTCTAAGCGAATGCAATCAAAATAGTTCCCTATGGAAGTTCCCATAGATCTAAAATTATGAAATTTGGTAAGAAGCATGGTCTCACGGCAAAAGTAAAGAAAAACATCCGAAAATCGGTAGTTTGTAGTTAAATCACTTTAAAAATATTATTTGATAAATACCCCTTTTCTCAGGAACGCGTCGAAGTATCAAGTTGAAATTAATATCTAAAACTTAGGTATATATTTCCTTAGAGCTGTAAAGACAATGGATATTTCAAGTCAGCTCAATAAAAAAATAGGGCCATTTATGTCGCATATTTTGATACTAATAATTAAATCAAAACCCATAGAAAAACTTAAATAAAAAAAAAAGAATTAAAATTTTAGAAAAATATTTACAGCCATGTCGCAGAACTCGTAAACGACATTGTCGGGATAGTTCGTGTACCCGACCGCATTGGCGCCACGCAACAACATTTGGAACGGTATGTTCGGGATCATTCGACGCATGTCTTCTAAACGTTCCCAGGGGCACTCGTGTAGGAACCTTAAAAAAAGAAACAATTTCAACACAAACTACTATTTACGACTTAGGTAGTGTTTATCTTTGTGACTTAGAAGTACTATATTTGGTAATAACTACGAAGGGTTGACACTTGCGTCACATACGTAATCCGTTAACGCAGTGTCTAATTATTAATAAATAAGGCATTTAATGTGTTAATTTTTCTTCTTCTAACTCATAATAATAATATAATAATATCTGGGACATCCCACACAGCGCCATCTAGTCTCAACGTAAGCATTTAAGCAAATATTATGCTTGTATTATGGGATACTAGACAAAAAAAAAGTATATTCAAGTATGTATATCAGTTGTCTAGCATATATACAGAATATATATACATATATAGAAACTTTTACATTCAGACACGGAACAAATAGACATATTCATGCACACAAATATTTGTTCCGGGTGGGAATTGAACCCGCGAGTCTGCAGTTAGGGACTCTAACCACTTAACCGGTCAGTCAACAAAGTCAAGTTCATAATAGTGATATTAATTTAATGTTTGTAAATAATAATAATACCTGGGACACCTCACACATAGTTATCTGGTCCCAAACTAGGCCGAGCTTGTATCATAAGTACTAGACAACTCACATAGATACACACAAATAGACATAGCACACAAATATTTGTACCTCATGTGAATTGAACCCGCGGCCTTTGATTCTGCAGTTAGGATCTCTAATCACTTACCAATCAGCCATTAAATAAAGTTTACCGATTGATATTGACGTATAGTACGAACAAGAGGATCTAGGCGGCCCTGAAGTTAATCACGAAAACGTCACAGTTAGCAAATTTTATAGAAGCGTCATGGCGGGAAATACAGCCACTTATAGAGGACCTTCGCAATCGCGCGTTCGCGAGCCGCACGGATCAGTTGCAGGAACTGTACACTTTTAATTTATTATGAAACATTTAAATTATTTCCTTTGCTCCTTTTATCGTTCTAATCTAGTTTTACAATCACGCCAGCAAAAGATAACATCTAACACGTATACATAAATACCATATATCACCCCTTATGCCCCATTGCAGGGACTTAGGCCTACCCTCGGCATGGGCGTGTTTGGGGCTTAATAAACCACGCTGTTCCAGTACAGGTTTGTGGATTTTAACGACTGCACTCCAATGACGGCAACCAGGACCGTCGTCAGCTTAACGTGCTTTCCGAGGCACGGGGTCAGTGATAATTAAGTACTTAAGTTATAAAAAAGTCCTTGAAACATGCAGGTTTCTGGGATTCGAACCACGACCTTTTAAACAACAACCAAGCTCGCCACCACTCGGCTATCACGAGTATCAGCAATCCTGTAAAAACGGTAAATGGACTCAATAAATAGAAATTACCTCAGCGCAACATCGAAAGTAGCGCCACCCCAATTCTCAAGTGAAAACAAATTGCTGAAGTTGTGAGCGACGTACGGAGACACCGCCAACAAGTCGTGGGTACGGACCCTGGTTGCCAGCAAAGACTGATGGGCATCGCGGTAAGTTGTGTCCATCAGTAATAAGCCCTTATGATCTCTGACTGCCTTGGCGAAAGCTGATGGTCCACCTTCCGTTAGTATTTGTTTGAAACCACGCGGCGGCTGTACAGCTGCAAAATAGACTTGTATAATTATTAGTACTTTTTTACTACTATAAATTTATACATCTAAATGTGAATCAGCGTTCAAACGAAAGGTCAAATTAAAGAAAAAAAATTTATGTTTAAGTTCAGTGATTCAGCTAGCACCAAACATCTAGTTCGCTTTGAAATTGATGCGGTGTGTTTTTTGAAGGTGCGGCTCTCGAACCAGAAACCGATGTTTCCTAATGCGTCGCTATTCGCTTCAACTTCAGAGCGAATTAAAAGTTTGACGCGAGTCGTAACAACAAATTATCCAACAATATAATGAACATAAAATATCACTCCGTTATTGTTTTGTAATAGCATAGCTATGATTATATATTGTCTAGATAGAGTTTCGACATCAAAAAAAATTTAGATAAACTATCACCTAACAGTTCGGTTGTAACTGTCACACAGAGAGACGGTTAGTACACGTTTGGCCATACAAGGCAAGACGGGAGTGTGTGTTTTAGTTTTATTTAAGAATAGGCCAACTTTTATATGCTTGTGTGTGTTTAAATAAAACACACACAAGCATATAAAAGTTGGCCTATTCTTTGTCGTCACGGTTTTGCGTCGCTCTATCTAGACGTTTGAATAATTAAAGCAGTGCATATATAAAACGAATATTACAGTAGGCTACACAAGTCAGAAATAACATTTTTATGGGATTACTTCGCATCGTTGTTGTCGCGCGTGAAAACAACGTTGACACAAACATCTAAAGAATTAAAATTTATATGCACTAAGAAAGGCATTTTAATTCTGACAAGTGTGTACTACTTACTTATTTTATATTAATATATAAATACATATAATAATATTATTATTATTAAATATATATATAAACGTGATTTACCGGTATTTTCCCCAGTCATCTCATGTATTTTTATAGCTTCAGGTGACAGGTCTGTGAATGATATTTAGAAACAAAAAACACAAAAATAAGTGCGTTTGTTAGTTGCAATGTGTACACAATAATTAAAAAAAAAAACATTTAAATAGAATTATTCCAACATTACGAGGGCGGTTCGGAAAGTCGCCGCCGTTCTAGCGTGGCACTAGTAGTTGTGCGCGAAGTGCAGTCATTGTAACATGTGTCTGTTATCGATTCAGTATAAATATATATTAATTATATGTAAAAAACCTCAAAGTAAGAGCACTGTAATAATAAAAAAAAAACGCGAAAAGTGTAGTGCTGTAATAAGATTTTTTCGGCACAAAACGTTTCAGCAGTCGACACTCACCGTCAATTGTGTGCTGCATAGAGCTTAAAAGTTATGAGTGAAGTTTTTGTGCTGCATGGTGGCTGATTAAAAAATAATACTATAATATAATGCACGAATCTTTACCGCTGTGAAGTTATTTACAGAAAGCGTCTCAGTAACATGAAACAGAAACGCGGAGGAGATGAAGGAGAGGTCGGGTAGCTCGCGCTACGCGCGCGCGGCATCCGCCTCCCACTACTGCCCCTCGCTGACCGCGCGGCTGTACCTGCGCATTGAGTCTTTCACAGGCAACTCAGGGCGGCAAAGCTCCGTGCGTAATACTGTAATAAGCTGAAGTTTTAAGATATGTATAATATATTTTTTTCTTTATATATGTTTTTTGTTTACAGCCACTGAGGTAACTTTCCGAACCGCCTTTGTAAAATTTTATGAATCAGCAATAATAAATTAAATTAACAATATATTAATACACAGCGTCATCATAACTGTTTTATGAGATTGTATTACCAAGTATTTATTAAATAATTACGACTACAGGATCTACAGGAACCAGAATGGGTCAGAAATGTCATGTAAGTAAAATATTATACGCGCCTGCCTTCAAACGCGACCAAACGTGCTTATTAAGTGCCTTAAAATTCTGATTGTTATAATGTCGACCCATTTAAAGATAGTTGTATCCATACAATGGGCTTGGACTAAGATTTTAAAGTTGCGCTGATGGTCATTAAAATTAAAAGGAATAAGGATCTCCTCCACCTCTCAAGGAACCTCCCAAAATGTCAATTTTCTTATTTACGAATTTCCCAGCTATTTATGAGAATTCATCTAATGTTGAAATTGTTCCTGTGACGACATCTGGACGGCTGAGCTTATTGCGCTGCTTCCACGGTAAAAAACCAAACCTAAAACTAAATAAAAAATATTGAGTTAAGGTCACTACGTCAAATGAAATTGTTATACTCATGAATCAATAAAAATATTGTGAGTTTATTTAGTCTAAGATAATGCAATTAATGAGCCTCTGTCCAGTTGACGTCACCGCTCCGGACCATCTCACTACCAAATCTCACCACCGGTGGTCAGTTGTGATGAAACATTTCCCATCTTACGAGTAGTACTGAAGATCAATTAGGACAGATATATTTTCTTAATCAGTTTTTGGAAAAAAATAACTAAGGTAATTAATGACTTCATTTTTTTTTTAATTTAAGGGGAAGGTATAAATTTATCTATATTTTCGGAAAAAATATAAAAACTATGCATTAAAAATTCTTTGCCCAAGCCCATTAATTTATTTAATAAAATAAAAATATTACATGTACATACAATAAGTACATGTAATAAATTGACTGAAAGATAATTCGCCGGCATATGAAAATCTACCTAAATGAAATCGGCGACCGAAGGAAACCGGTTTCCATACGAAAGTGTCGACATAACATTTCTAGCCGATTCTAAATTGAGTACGACAGTTCAGTACCTACAACAACAAAAAACACAGTTATATTAACATAAAATAAAACAAAATACACTTGAAAGAGTTTTTTGCTGACGCTCTTTTTTTTAGTATTTCCGGATAATGGCACGTTAATTTTGACTTTCAGTATCTATGTTTATTATACTATGTTAAATGAAAAGTTTTGGATTTTGTTTCGAATTTCTTATTCCTGCAGAAGAAATACGTATATATTTTCAGAAATACTTTAATTTCCCATTTTCCGCGGAGAATCGCACTGTAAATTCCAAAACGTGTGAAATGTACTAATACATTTCTTTTAGGATTGTCGAATAAATGTTATTATTTAATTTAATTCTAAAAACCCGTTAGTGCATGCTAGTTCGGAAATGCGTTCCCCCAGTTGTAGTTAGCAGTTAGTGCTAACATCGTAAGGCAGAGACTAGTGTTATGCGGACGCCCTGTGCAGACGTATGGAACGCATCGCATGATATATACTCAGTGACAAATGCGGGCTTTGAAAGAGTAGATTATGATCAACCATTCAAAACGAAACGTTCACAGATGAAACGATAATTTTTAATTCGAAAACTCTTATTTTAAATGACAAAAGTTTAAAACGAAATAATTCGTCGCTGAAGTCCAAGTCAATATGAAGTCCTAACACCTAATTTGAAACGGTTTACTTTTCAGAAAAGAAAAAAATTGTCAAAAAAATGTCTGTATTTAACTACCGACCATTTACCGACCTAGCATGGCGTATGGGAACGAGACAGAAAAAGTGGAAGAAATGCATGTAAGATTTCGACCGTCACTTTTTTTAGTTGTTTTTTTTTAGTGAGCGACTCGTATCGATTGATGTTGTAATTACACGTTCTTTCTTTTTATGTTGCACAGGTATTTTGGTAGATCGAATACTACATGTTCTGGAGATGGCACTCGTTAAATAAATAAAATATCAAATATTGTGAGTTTTATATGCTTTATTTTTACTAAATATGGTACAGACATTCAGTATATATCTTTAGTGTTTATTTACACAACTTTAAAAAAAATATTACGAATTAGAATTTTCTTACCATTCCTTCATTAATTTTTTTACGGGCGTGTACCAATGAGTTTTTCTGACTTAAGTACACAATATCACTGACACCGTGCTTCGGAAGGCACGTTAAGCAGTCGGTCCCGGACGCTGTCAATAGATGTCGGTCGTTACAGTTCCCAACCCGCAGTGGAGCAGCGTGGTGGACTTAAGCTCCAAGCCCCTCCTCACCCTGGGGGAGGCCTAAGCCCCTGCAGTGGGGTAAAAATGGGCTGATGGTGATGATTAATTTTTTTATAACGCAAAACGTTGTTAATTTATTTCCCTGCACCTGTTATTTATTTTATTAAGAAATGACGTGTAGTTCGAGGATTAAATTCTAGTTTATTATTATATAATATAACAATAACGTATACCTACATCACAAAAACATCTAGGCCCTAAACTAAGCATTAGCTTGTGCTTTGGGTACCAAGCGAAGACACCACACACATATAACAACCAACACCCGGTACCAGTATCAATATTCATCATATAAATTGATCCGACCTGGAATTCGAACCCGGGACCTCCAGCTTCGTAGGCCGTTTAGCCTAGTGGGTAGCTACCCCCACTAGGCTAAACGGTCGTGATTTGATTTATGTTATGATTGATCGAATGTAGTGCTTTCCGATTCTATCAAATGGTTAGAGTATCTAACCAAAAACAACAATTTTCAAGTTCCGACGTGTTCAGCGTCAAAATACGAAAAATTAATAGAACTTCAGGGACGAAGTACAAAAAAGATATTGAATTTCGATCCATAATTTAATGATTTAAAAAAAAAGTAGTAGTTTTATACTATGAACGTTTGGCCACACACAATGGTTTTTGACGACCATTAGCATTCATAGACTCCGGTGGGTCTGCTTGGTGGGTACTTGAAGACGAAGGGGATTGAATCTATATCTGACGTCATCATGACACGGGCGTCAAGTTCAAGTGTCTGTGTGGGTATGCACTGAATATAAACAATAGTTGAGCGCTTCGAGTGATAAATGGAAGGCCTGGCCCGGTTTCATTGCAGGCCGTCATCCGCATGCTAACAACCTGCATGCGATACGTTGATCGTGAAGCTGCCCGTTGAGCATTAAAATTGGCGAGTCCGTATGTGGACCAAAGAACTAAATTCGTAGCGGGCCATCCGCAGAGCACTGTCTCCGGCTGTATCGTTGGATGCATATATCTTAGCACGTACCGTGAACCACTTTTCGTGTCTTCGTAACAAGTCACTTAAGTTTATATGTTTACATACTGTAATTCAGAATGTAGCAACTACAGAAAACTTTTGATTAATATCAACGAAAATATTAGTAAAATGCCCTTTTTTATTTTTTTGTAAAACATCATTTGGCCTTACGATACAGTACAAACAATACATAACCACAAGAGTAGGTAATAACTACGTAAAGGCGGCAGTGACCACATATCCCGAAACCTAAAAAGCGTTCCTGGATGTTGCAAAACGAATTCGCATTAAATTTTAGAATTCGTTATTCCACAACGCTTAGTTGCTCTGTTCGGGTATGAAGTCCAATCGGACGTTCGGTTTGTGTCATCAGTGCAGCCTCTACGTAGTTATCATCTATTCTTATGACATAACGCTGCCGAATAAAATTACATTAAAAAAACAGTAAAAAAAAAACAAAACTAAGCCATCCCATAAGCATTAAATAAACACTTGTTAATGATTTAAAAAATCAGTACAACGTACCATGTCCGCGGCGGACTGTAAGAAAATTTTCAAATGAACAGTTATTCACTATAACGATGGATGATAAATCAATAAATCTTCAATAAAATCAAAATGTATTTACGTTTCACTCTTTTCAGTTGGGAAAAACCTTTTCAGTATTTACATGCAATTATTGCAAACAACTATTATCTGTTATAGAAATCTAACAGAAAGCCAAACAAATTAAAATAAGAAAAATCACTCTAGCGGGTAAATGCTATTAATAATAATTACCTGGGACATCCCACCCAGCGCCATCTAGTCCCAAACTAAGCAGAGCTTGTATTATGGGTACTAGACAACTAATATACATACTTAAATATTCTTTATAACATGTACATATATAAATACATAAATTGGTGTAGAACCAAGACATGAAACGAATAGACATGTTCATGCACACAAATATTAGTCTAGGGAGGGAATCTAACCCGCGACTCTTTGCTCCGCAGTTAGTGTTCTATCCAATCGACTAATCGGCAGTCAAATAGATATCAGATTGGTTGGTCGATCGTATCGGTTAATAGATCGGTCAGTCAAAACATACACATAATAGTCTTGGGTTGTGTTAACATGCAGTGGTGCACGTCCGAATATAATAAAACAATTTCGGTTTTACAACAATGAAAATTGTGATTGCCAACATACACCGGTGCATCTTGACATTCCTCGACATCCGATATTTAACGGTAATATATAAATATGTTTGACTAATTATAGGAACAGCGAAAGCATATTTCCTCCGGTCGTTTTTCGCTTTTTAGACGAAAAAGGAACCCTAGGTTGAATTGTTACATCTAACATCTTTTTAATGTTTATTTTCAAATTTTGTTTGTAAAGTAAAAACAAAATTTACTCAATGTCAGTTGAAAAAACTCAAAACTGAATAAAACGGAAATTAAAAAGAGGTAACCTTAAGTTTTTGGTTATATAATGTCTGGATGGACCCTCATAATTAAAAGAAAACTGTCAACAAAAATGACAGGCTAACTTTTACATACTTGTGTGTGTGACTCAACATACAACATGCTCTCTCTACGCCATACTAACCACGTACAAACAGTCTTTGTGTGCGTGAATTACAACCGAACAGTTAGGTGATATTTTTATCTATGTTTTTGACGCCAAATCTCTATCCAAACATTACATAATCAAAGCTTTAAGTTTAATTTAACTATAGATGAAACAAACCACCTTAAGTTAAAGCATAATACAATTTTCTAAAGTCTACGCCAATTCCGCTTCCTTGAAGTTCTTACCTAGAGGCACAGGCGGTATATAAGGTTTGGCGTCGGATGGTGGTATTTTAGTGGCCAGGGGGGTTGCTGGGCCGTTGACCAGGACGTAACCAAGATAGTTGAGGATTTTTTGAGCACGGTTTTGGGATGCTTTGAACATAAACAGCTGAGGGTTTTCATCTATGAAGTATGTATCCACAGCACCTGGAAAGCAAATCAAATAATTTAATTACCTGACGGACAGTAAGACAGTTGACTATTTTTTTAAATTATTTTGTACGAAACGGTTTTCCAAATATATAATAACAGTGAAAGTATTTATAAAATTAAATATTTAATAACAAAGTTATGAATGTTTAAAATGTCCCTTTAGACAGAGAGGACAATACCACACTGTGACGTAAAATGAAGTTTAAATTCTTGTTTCAAGAAAGAGACAGAAATAAGCTTTAATTAGTAAGTTACTAATCCTAATCATAAGTTTTCCGAATATAATTTTATTTATGAATTTCCTTATATTATAAAGTCTATTGTATTTTCTTGCCGTCGGTTCCGGGTGCCATCGATAGATGGCAGTCGTTAAAATACACCAACTCGCACTGGAGCAGTGTGGTGGATTAAGCTCCAAGCCCCCTCATCCCGAGGGGAGGCCTAAGCCCTTGCAGTAGGGCATAGAGATCAAAAATAGGTTAGAAATATGAAGGTTAGCACGAATGCGCTGAAATATGACCAGCTTCAGCTACTCAAACCTAAACAGGCATTGATTCTATTAGTGAAACAACATTTTATTCAGCATCAGTTACATGTGAACAAAAGGTAATTTTTAGACCTTTGTAAGTGAAGTAAATGAACTACTATGGGTATGTAGTCACAACAAGAAATAATCTTAATTAGGTTTGATATGGAGACGATAATTTAGGCATTGTAACTTTGTTGTAGGGTGGGGGGGTAGCATCAAACTACCGTGTCGGAAAATTCATTTTACGACCCCCCAGCCCTAATCTAATTATTACTATTTAAAAAAAAATATATTAAGCCCGTTTGGAGTTGTAGCAGCAGAGTGGTGGCGAGCCCGCGTCTTTCTTAGAAGGTTGGTTCGAATCTCAGACACGCATGTATCAATGAGTTTTTTCTGATTTAAGTACATACCTATCCCTGACTTCATGCCTCGGTGAGCACGTTGAGCCGTCGGTTCAAGATGCAATCATCAGATAGCAGTCGTTAAAGTTCACCAACCCGCACTAGGATAGCGTGGTGGATTAAGCTCTAAGTACTCTAATCCCGAGGGAAAGCATATGTCCATGTAGTGGGGAAAAATAGACAGATGCGGATATTGAACCCCTTTTACGGAGTTTTGATAGCTTAAAGTAGTTGAATTTTTTAAACTGACAGTGTGACTCTAATCACATGTGCTTTCCTCATCTTCCCGCGCTCGTTATTTATCATTTATTAAGTGGTATTTAAATATCAATAGAATTTGTTTGAATGTTTAAACTTACCATTTAAAAACTTCTGGTTTTCAAGAACATTCAGCAAAAAGGGTATGTTTGTTTTCACACCCCTTATACGAAATTCTCTCAGAGCTCGGTTCATTTTAGCAGCGGATGACGCAAGATCTGACGCATGGGAGATCACCTGAATAAATAATTATTTGATAAATTTAAATAAAAATTAGTTACGTTCATCCACGCTTTATCTTGTACGTGGGATTTTATTGAAAGAAGTGAAAAGAATATCGACATAAAAATAATATTCAAAATAAAAAACTTTTTGATAAAAATTAAATTGGCGGCAAAGAAACTGAAAAGTGAAAAATGAACTTCTTTAGTTTTAATAACTAAGCCCTAAACTTATTTTGAGTCGGCACTTAACAAATAACCATCGAAGATTATTAAATCAATAAACCGCGCATCCCTCTGTCATCATTGCATATTAACATAATTATATGAAATTTTTAACAATAGGGAAAAAACCTACCTTAACAAGCAACGAATCGTAGTACGGCGATATGACGGCACCTGCGAAAGTAGACGCTGAGTCCAATCGGATTCCCATACCTTCACCGGATCTGGTAGAAAATTTAACTATTAGTTTAGTTTACTGGAAATTGGCACCATTATATTTTCCACAAAAATCAACATAGTTTGTATACCATGAAAGGGGCGTTCAAGTATTACTTAAGGCGGTTTTGAAGGGCGTTGAGGAGGGGGGTGTCAAATTTATCTTACGATTATTAAAAAATACGACCACAGTATTATAGGAATGCAAATCCTTTCAACATAGAACAATGGAATGACATGATTTTTTACATGGAGACAGTTGAAGAGATAGAAGGAACATACACCAACTAAGAAGTTGTTTCGTTTCAAATTCTACTATAAGCAAATTTTTTAAGTTTTTCTTTTCTCTCTTTTTCTTTCTCATTTTTTCATTATGAAATGTCAAATATTTTTTATTTTATGTTTATCCAAGATTCCTATGACATACTAAATCAATTAAGGTTCGAAATGAATGATGAGCAAAGCTTCTACAACTCCAAGGTTTACTCATCTGAATTCATGCTGAATTCTCCTGAATTCTTTGTGAAGGATTCAGTAAGTAGCAGCTACAGCTGCAGGCTGTTAAGCATAAGTATAGGAGAGTTATATATATAAGTGTACGCGGACGTAGTCGCGGGCCAACCTGGTCTATACATACAATAAAACTGTAGAATCAGTGTGTTTGTACACTGAATATATTTACCAAAAGCCAATTGGCGATGAAGGAAGTAGTAACAGAATACAAAAACAACATAACAAAAAATGTTTGTTTGTCTGTGTTGTATCCAAAACTACTCAACGAATCTTGCACGGATCCTCATTAGAAAATTTTGCGATGCTCTGAGTTACATATTTATTTCATCGAAATCGGATCACGAGAAAAAAATATATCCCGTAATAAAGAGTTTAGGAATAACGAGATTTCCACAAATATGAGACCTACACAGAATGGTAATTCGATATGCATGTTCCTTTTGCTACTAACGGATGTTAGCGAAATCAACTATGAAGGGAGTCTACGATATCATTAAATACAAAAACAATCAGTTTATGATACACCAGCTTTTAATTGTTGATAAATGTGTTCCGCTCCGTCAGCCCTTTTTTTATACCCCACTGCAGGGGCTTAGGTCTCCCCTCAAGATTTGGAGCTCAAATCCACCACGCTGCTCCAATGCGGGTTGGCGGATTGTGACGACCGCCATCAATTGACAGCAACCGGGAGCGACTGCTTAACGTGCTTTCCGAGGCACGGAGTCGTGACAGATAATGTACATAAGTCAGAAAAAACTCATTGGTACATGCCCGGATTCTAACCGCGACCACTTGGATATATATGTGTTAGCAGCTAAATTAGGGTCATTGAACTTTCCCTAAAATTTTCGTTTAATAATACAATCCCGTTCTTCCGTATTAGATGATGTAAATCCTGTAGTTCATGTAGGCGAAGCAGATAAAATACTTTTCAGTTAAATTTTGTATGTCTCATTATTAGAGGAAGAGGGGAATATACCATTTTCTTATTTTTCTTATAAATACAAGAGGGCATTTGGAATCGACTAAATAATACGTAGGTAATATTTAACTCCTGAAAAGCTTCTCCTAACTATGTTGAGCAAACCACTTCGTCGTTTAGGGTATACCGTCGCTATACTTTTTTTTAGTATTTCAGTTTCTTCCCTATTGTCATTTTTACCCAAACATACCTGAAGACTTCAATCCTGCCAGTGCTGGGCTGGAAGTTATTAGCTGGATCTTCGGTAGTCACTCGACATTGTATGGCGAACCCTTGGGTATGTATATTGTCTTGAGTTAACCCTAATTCAGGTAAAGTCAATCCTTCTGCCACTTTTATTTGCGACTGTACCAAATCTATGCCTGTCACCTCTTCCGTGATGGTGTGTTCTACTTGCAATCTGTAAAAATAACATTTGTATAAATTATGCTATAAATAATTGGTTACGCTAACTGTTAGTGTTAAAGTTGTATGGGACATGGAAGTGTTGACTAATTGTATCCCCACAAAATTTTGGTATGAAAAATGTTTTCTTGAGATTACTATTTTAAGTAGTATAATTGATCCCATCGACTATTTTCAGCCTTATAAGAAACGAAGATTGATTAAAGTTATAAAATGAAAACGTAAGAATTGTCTTCTTTCTTGCTGACTGTACAATTTCATTAGAATCTGTGAATGTAGATGAAAATTTAATAATGATAATTTAATCTTTATGATAACGCAAATTGACAAACCTAGCGTTCACCTCGATGAAATAGAAGTTGCCTTTGTCGTCAAGCAAAAACTCGGCCGTGCCTGCATTTTCATACCCCACGTGTTTCGCTAAATGTACTGCACAGTCCACCATTTTCTGACGAATCTACAAATACAGAATTACCTATTATAATAAATTACCTATGTTATGAATTATTTAATACCCCACCTATGTAATATACTATCAACTGCACATCTCTGACGCCCATTATGTGTATTTTTTCCGTGTCTGGGTGTAAAATATGTATATGTGTGTATATCTGTTGTTTAGTACCCATAATACAAACTCTACTTAGTTTAGGACTAGATGACGTTGTGTGGGATGTCCCAAGTATTATTATTATTACTATCCATATTTCCGCATCAATAGTTTTGTTCCAGAAACTACGTTCAAAAACCGACGACGCTCAAATTTGATGGACGTTTTCTAGAAACCACTAGAACGTTTAAACCTTTAAATACATAAGACGCGCCTGACACGTTGCCATATGGACAGTTTTCTGTGAAATGAAAGAGTGACTGATGACAACGAAGTCAAGGTAAAGCGTAGCAGAAATAAACGATTGCCAAATTTAGTGTCCAATTTTAATGTACCTGCGAAATTCGTTCAAGATAATATTGTTAGACTAGAGGCTTTATTCCCATGGGAAGAAGTTAGTAAATGAACATGGTACCTCAGGGTCTAGTCTTGGCGCAGGCGCGATTTCGACCACTTTCTGATGTCTCCGTTGCACAGAACAGTCTCTTTCATAGAGATGCACCACATTGCCCGCCTTGTCGCCTGTACGGGTATTTTTTATTAAAACATATGGTTTCTCGAAAAAAATCGATTTCACGAAAAATAGCTCGAAATATGTATTTTAGATTTTAAACCGAGTTTAGGAAGACTATTTTCAATAAACAGTCGAATCACAAACTACTGGTTCCGTTTCATGGATTTGATTCTATTGTAGCTTAAAACAATCCTGATTTGTTCCTTGAATCCCGAAAGCATCTCTTAAATCATCCCCACTTTTTATTACGGGAGGTCACGACAGATCTAGTAACGAAATCCTCAGTTGCCTATTCTGTGTTGACACCATAAAGGGCAAATCGCTGATGTCAAATATGTCGGAAAACTAGTTAAACGGTTTGAAAAACTAGTTATCGTGACAAAAAAAACCATAAGCAAAGTGACGAATTTGATACAGCAACAAGTAATAGTTGCAATTTTATGAATAAAATAGAAACTGACCAAATATTCGGTAGCGTTATTCAGTAATCATTATCATTCAATTTTGACAATTCATCATCATCATCATCAGCCCATTTTTACCCCACTGCAGGGGCTTAGGCCACCCCCAGGGTGAGGATGGGGGGCTTGGAGCTTAAGTCCACCACGCTGCTCCACTGCGGGTTGGGAACTGTAACGACCACCATCTATTGACAGCGTCCGGGACCGACTGCTTAGCGTGCCCTCCGAAGCACGGTGTCAGTGATATTGTGTAATTACTTGACAATTCATTAATTATCAATCAGCAATCATTCTGATCTTCTGAATCTGATGATAGTACCGGGGCATAATAATATCCATTTCCACTTTGACTACTACATCTGTGATTGTGTGTGTTATTATTATTATTATCTTATTTAAAACTACATACATTATGTAACAGCACTCTATGGATGAATAGTAACTTCATTTACCTAGTAACTGCACTTCAATATGTCGCGGCCGTTCAATGAATCGTTCAATAAACATGGATCCGTTGCCAAAAGCGCCCAGCGCTTCCGACGAAGCCCTTTCGAACGCTGAAGGGACTTCGCTCATTTCTTTAACCACTCTCATGCCTCGACCGCCGCCGCCATACGCAGCCTGAAATATGTTACAAATCATTAAGAGGTACTGTTTAACCGAGTCGAATCAATGCACATAACTGAAGCACCCCTTTTGCACTTCATGGGTTCTGCAGAAACCGACTTTGAACGGGTTGATAGACCAGCGACCTTTACCGCGGTTTTATGACTATCAGTATAGAAGCAGGAATAATATATAATAGTAAACCAAAACAAGAAGAAAATTCAATTAAATAGGCGCTTGTCTATTATTTAATATTTCCTACTTCTCTGCCAATGAGTCATAAAACCGCGGTAAAGCTCGCTGGTCGATCACCTCTTTATCAAAACACGCAAAAGTTACACATCTCAAACATACAGATAAAATACTTAGCATTATTCTGTTTAAAATAAACACAATTTTTTATTCATGCCAGTTTTACGTTTAAATTGTGTTCATGAGTACAGTTTATGCTTCTAAACATTCAAAAAATATCGAGTTTTGATTCAAAAAGTGCTCACGAATATAGCTCGTTACACTTGAGCAGCCAGAGCATTTAAAATGATCACGTTCTTAGTGTTCATATGTTCAGTTCTTCTGAGTACATAATATATTTATTTATTTATTTATTGTTATAAAGTAAACTTACAGCTATAAATAGTTTGTAAACTTAAAATTTAACAAAATTACATTTTGTAAAGCCAATGATAAGTCTACCTTAATTAAATTTCCTATACATTATCACAGAATAATTTTATTATTTATTCTAGGGTTCAATTTGAGTGTTTTAAGATGATTGTATCGTTAATTTAAAATGAAATAATTTTATATTACATATTAAAATGTTTTTTCACATCCTCATTTTCTTCTTTTTTTTCTTAATTATGGCGTTTTCTGCTTATATCAATTTCGCCATTTTTTTTTCACATCCCTTATTAATTTAGCATTTTGTTCTTTTGTCTCTGGGAGTCACAAGGGGTGCATAGTTCCATTTATTCTACAAATGTGAGGAATTCAAAGGCAACAAGTATCTACTTATGTATCTAATTGATTAAAGATTATTAATATGCAAAAATGAAATTATCTGATTTGTTAAAGCAAATTCAGGGCAAATAGTTTGGCCGTTATAATGCACAGATTCAATTTAGTTTGTAATTTCTAATTACAGGTTACGATGAAATTTTAAAATTATTTTTGCAATAAGTTTTCATAATAAATCAGATAGAAACCAGACATAGCAAACTAATAGTATATGTATTATGACGACCGCTTAGCCTAGTGGGTGGCGACCCTGCCTACGAAGCTGGAGGTCCCGGGTTTGAATCCCAGGTTGGGTCAGTATTTAAATGCTGAATATTGATACTAATACCGGGTCTCGGTTCTTATATGTATGTGTTGCCTTCGCTTGGTACCCAAAACACAAGCTAATGCTTAGTTTGGGGCCAAGACGTTGTTGTGATGTAGACGTTATTTATTTATTTACAAGACAATGACCTTAAATATCACAGGTAGGCCATGCTGCTTACAAAACTCCATGGCTTCCTCTTTCGTTGTCACAGGTCCATCTGTGCCGGGGACGATTGGCACTCCTGTAAATAAACATAGTTTACATTGATTATCGACATTTCCATATCACTAGTTCCGTTTCAAAAACCACGCGGTAAAACAAGCGATTGATGGGGATTTTTTGACCTTTTGAACCTTCGAATATATAGGGCAACGCGCTTGACAGTTAGTGTCAGGAATATTAGTTTCGTGGCAGAAAAAATATGACAATGAAGTTCGAGTACAGAGAAGAAATAATTGTTATCAGTGTCAGAGTGACGTGAAAGAGAATCAGTGACTTCAAATTCATCCGTACTGGCTTCAATCGCCGCTTTCCTTGCAGCAACTTTGTCGCCCATCTGTTTGACTACCGCTGGAGATGGGCCGACGAAACGCATTCCTGCGTCGATGATGGCTTGGGCGAAATCCGATCTGTAAATATTTTAACAACATTTAAATAGTCGTTATGTATTAATAATTATACATGGGACATCCCACAAAGCGTCATCTATACATACTTAAATATATATATTTTTTATAATACACACATATCTAAATATTTTACAGCCCAGACACGAAACAAATAGGCATGTTCCTGTACACAAATATTTGTCCCGCATAGGTATCGAACCCGTGACCTTTGGTTCTGTAGTTAGGGTCTCTAACCGCTCGGCCAAACGGTCAGTCAGGAAACGCAATGCGCTTAACAACCATATGAACATCTTGTGTTTCAAACATTAGTAGACAACATTAGTTCAAACATTATCAAGTGTAAATAACAATAAATTTAATTGGCAATAATTAATACAAAACTGGTTATTCAACTAGGAAACCTATAATAATTATAATATTACAAACTAATAATATACTTTAAAATAAATAAATAAATGTACATTAAAACCAATATTGTCATTTTAAATCTAAATTATAAATAAATAAAAATTAAAATAAAAAATTACAAGAAATATTATTTTAGATCTTGTCGCTGTCACCTTAAATAAAACTTAAATAATTAGGGGTTAGCATGGGTAATGTGAAACCGTGCCACAGCGAAAAAAAGGCGCATGTGCATCATGTAAAATTTTGAGAACATCATCGAAATGCGCGAAACATTAAACGTCAATAAAATTTCAATTGAGCACGTAAATCATGTAATTTATTTATCTGATTTTTAATTACCTTTCAGAGAGTAGACCATATCCCGGATGGACGGCATCGACGTCATTTTCCTTTGCCACTCTTATGATTTCAGGGATGCTGAGATAAGCCTCTACCGGTGGTAATCCTTTGCCCACTAAATATGATTCGTCCGCTTTTTGCCTATAAAAAATACATAAAGATTTAGTAATAGCATCTTTGATATTTTTATGATTAAAAATCTTCTTTTTTAGTGCTTTGATTGGTTTGATGCCACACAGGCAATTATTGAAATTAGAAACAATAGTAGTCCCAAAATTTACTTAATTACATTACATACAAAATTTACTTTGTATTTGTATTGCGAATATTCAAAAAGAAAGGTTGAATCTTATAAAACATTGTTGTAACTTAACAAACTAAGCAAAGCTTGTGTTATGGGTACCAGACAACTGATATACATACTTAAATATCTTTTTTTCATAATATATACATATATACACCCAGACACTATAGTAAATAGTTTTCTATCAAGCGAGCTTAATAAGAATAAAACATAAATACGTGTGCAATAGATACTTTAACTACTTTAAGAGACGATGCTCTGTTTTATGCCAGTTAAATTTTGATGTTATGAATTCAAACAGTGAGGAACAAGCTTTGACGGTGAAGATCTCTCTGGGAGGCCTCCTAAGACAGTTACTGAAGAAAACGGCAAAAAAAATTAATATAAATTAGTACCTTCTTAGTAAGTATTTAGTCATCTCTTATTATGAATATGATGTATATTATGCCGTGATAGCCCAAAGCGCAACGAACCTGTCTCAAATCTATAAGGCCCCATAGGGCCATGGTTCGAATTCGGGCGTGTACCAATGAGTTTTTGTAACTTAAGTACACAACTATCACTGATTCTATGCTTTGGACGGCACGTTAAGCAGTCGGTCCCGGACGCTGTCAATAGATGGCGGTCGTTACAGTCCCCAACCCGCAGTAGAACAGCGTGCTGGATTTAAGCTCCAAGCCCCCCTCCTCACTCCGGGGGAGGCCTAAGCCCCTGCAGTGGGGTAAAAATGGGCTAAAGAAGTGAAGTATATTATGCGAATAAATAAAAATAAAACGTCGTTGAAATTTAAGTGCTGGCATTGCTGGCGTGATATTTCATCAGGACAACGCGTACGCACACTAAGTCACGTATTGATGGAACACCCACCATATACTGCAGACTTAGCTCCTAGTGATTTCTATCTGTTACCCATATTAAAAGAATATATTCGAGGAATTCAATATAAAAATGACAACGAAGTCAAAACTGTAGCAGCGGAGTTTTGGGAGACTCATGAACAAAATTTATTAACAGTGGGAAACAAAAAAAATCTGTGGTATAATAAATGTATTAAAATACAATAGGATGTTGAGAAACAAAGTATTGTTTCTTTTAATTGCTGTACTTTTTCATACCATCACCGATAACTATTTTATTGGCTCTCGTAAGTGTTAAAATGTCTAAATGTCTAAAAATGTCCAGTATAGTACAGCGTCTGTGCCACTATCATTTAGCACATGCGTCTCACACATATACAAGACGCGTGCGCAGCTATGAATCAAATCAATAGATTTAGAAATTATGATTTTTACTAGAAATCGAGTTTTTATAAATTCAGCTATACGATACCTATTCAATAAAGACAAAAAAAATCGTAGTAGATTTTGTGTTATATACAAACATAATAAACATTCGAAAAAAAAGGTTGGTAAAATACATTTCTTGAGTAAACTAATAGCAAAAATTATGTAATAAAGAGCATAGCGGTCAATTTCTGCAATAGTCAGCCAGCAATGCATGAAACTATGTAATATCCATTGACTGCTAACCTGTGCATTTGCAATCTGTCTTGTTCGCTGTATATGGCCACTGAACGTATTCCCAATTCCGTGCAAGCGCGGAAGACTCTGATAGCGATCTCCCCTCGATTCGCCACCAAAACGCTGCGAATCGGCTTGTATTCGACATTTTTCGAGTTCTGAAATTAACTATATTAGCTGTATTTTGTTATTGATTTATGAATAAATACGTACAAAATTATAGTCAAGAAAACATCTGAAAATTCACATGTAAAGAAACGGGGACTAAACATAAATTAAGGAACATACAATGAAAATCCAGCTATAAATACTCTCACTTATACATGACAATCTTTTATATATAACTAGTGCTAATAAAGCATAAAAATACGTATTGACTAGAAGCCCTCTTCTGCGTTTACCGTCTAACTACTCATACTCTAGCTAGTTGATGCAAGATGGCGAGTTTTAGCCTGAGTTTCAGTGCGTAAGGTCCTCGCGCGCCGGTCTCCAACCCCGCGAAATCCCCGCGCGCCGGACTTCCACCCCGCAAGATTGCGTAATGTAATTTCGATACTGTGAAGTCACATTGATGACTCAATTAAAACCAAACGCTGCTGTCAAATTAATTTACTCTATGAAATAAAGGAACAATTCGAAAATAGTATCCTTAACTGGCACAGCTTTTGAATCTAATTTAAACAGTACGAGCAGTATGTGTGAAAGGAGCTGAACAACCTCAATTGTCCAGATGGCCTATTTCACGGGGACCTATTTCACGAGGATCTATTTCAACGACAAATTACTTTTCTTAAATATCTGGCAAATTCGTAAAAAGAAAAAACTTATATTTTAAGAGGTTATAGAACCGTATTGTTTTAAATTTTAGTATAACCATCAACGCAACTCTGAGAATTTGGTCCAACCCCATTTAGTGCAAGTTATAAACTGTATTCATTGTATTTTTAGTAAAAGTTATAAACTCTATTCATTGTATTTTTATATTAGTTCGTTTTGTTATATTGACCAATACATTTAGAAATAATTCCTCCCAGAAATAATTCATTATATAAATTTAAAATTAATTCAGTAGAATAAAAAAATAAATATAACTTACCGTAGCAGCATTTCTATTTTTAGCAACAGTCCAGGTTTGTATGTGCGTGGAGGCAGATCTTACTGCATATCGAGCTTTCAATATTTGCATTTTTGTATATTTACTTACGTTAAATAATAAAAATTAAGTTATATCGCAAAAATAAAATAAAAAAAGTATATTGAAAAAGTTACTTATTTCATATTTAGTCTTTTATTTATTTACTTATAAACTAAGGTTTATATTGACTAGAACTTTGTGATATATTTCTGTTTCGATTGGATTCGTTTTAATTTTTGCTTTCTCCGTTTTCTGTAACAAGAAAAAAAATATCAATAGAAATGACTTCATAAAACATATAAGATACATTTTGGCCCATAGATACTACATGTATAGATCGGTCGTCATTATAGCTAGGTATGAACCAAATTTCGTTCAAATACAAAGAAAGGCTATGAAACTTTTGACTCGATTCCGACTCACACATATCTGTTTTTTTTTTTTTTAATTAGTCACAAGTAATAAAACAAACAATTTAATTTTAATAATGCTTATCTTATTGCAAATATTTATAGCTTTCAACTTTCGATATTGGGATCATTCGGATTATGAACTTTCGGGATTTCGTTCATACCTATTTAACGGACCATGTACAATTTTGATGATCCATGTATGTGCCTACATAGAAAAAAAATCTGTTATCAAGAAAATATAGTTTTCAATATATACAAATACTGCATGTTCTTGGACCAATGCAATTTGCACTGATATAATAATTCTTTTTTCTTCTGTGTACCCATAAAACAAAAGAGAGTTCTTATATCAATGCACATTGCATTGGCCCAAGAATATGCAGTATTTGTGTATATTGAAAACTATATTTTCTTGATAACAGATTTTTTTTCTATGTAGGCATAGTATCTATATTTCTAGTAGGCACAGTGTCGTGATAGCCCAGAGCACAACGAACCTGTCTTAAATTTATAAGGCCCCACAGGGCCATGGTTCGAATCCGGGCGTGTACCAATGAGTTTTTCTGACTTAAGTACACAATATCACTGACACCGCGCTTCGGAGGGCACGTTAAGCAGTCGGTCCCGGACGCAATCAATAGATGGCGGTCGTTACAGTTCCCAACCCGCAGTGGAGCAGCGTGGTGGACTTGAGCTCCAAGCCCCCCTCCTCACCCTGAGGGAGGCCTGGGCCCCTGCAGTGGGGTAAAAATGGGCTGATGATCAGGCGCGTGTTTTCCCTTAACGCCAAAAAGCCATGCATACCTTAAATTTTCCTACAATAATGATGAAAAACGCAAGAGTACAAGTGAGAGTGTTTGAATTTCCCGCGCGCTCATATAATACAATGGCGCGCTATTACTGACCTATCATAATACCTTATCACCGGCCTCCCTCTCTTTCCCGATCACGACATACCGACGCCAACCGACACGCTGCGAACACGCCGTGAGGCAAGACAAATATCATACGGCTTTTATGTCTGTCTTCTTCTTACATGTAGTGATGAATGGCATCTATCCCTCTTACGTTTCGATCATCATCGGTTAGTACCTACTGGATTTTATACTCGAAATTAAGCCTGGCATAACGAAAGTGAAATTCGTACGTAATTAGACTGCAGGCAGAACTTTACGAATTCTGCGGCTAAACTAACTTCATTATTGTTTTCAATTATTGTCTGTGTTCATTGCATTGCGATTTGTTGTGTTTTATGTTTTAAAGTTGTATTAAAGTAACTGTGAATTAGGTGAAGTTAAAGTGTAAAATTCCGAAATGGAAATATTGGAGGATTTCAATGGACTGAAAGAAATGTATTTCGCAGTCATTGCACAGTGACAAAGTAAGTAGGTAATTAAAATCATACAGAACTTAGGTATCTCTTGCTTTATACACCAATTAGATTGCAATTAGATTGCTTTATAAACAATGATTTTTACAAACGAATCCACACATATTTACGTAATATTTCAGGTCAGGGTCAGGTTTATTTTATAATGAAATCATTGACGAGTTTATTATATATAAATTAGTATTTATGATGTATTTAACTAAGGTAAAATAATAGATATTTTAATAATAGAGATTTTTCATTTGTCTAATAGGTTAGGTTAGGTACCTATTTTATTTTATGTTTTGTTTAGATATTCTCACAATTACCTTGCTTTGCTTTTAAATAAAAAACTAGTTGTATTATCTTCACTCTTCACACAGCACACAACAAAAATACAAAATTATATAATCAAATCAAACATTCCTATTTAAGTAAACTTAAATAGCGCCATCTGCTACGTTATTACTAAACTAAAACAATATCACACTAGGTTACTAGGTTACTAATAGGTTAGACTAGGTTAGTAATATTCCAACAGATGGCGTAAAAACGCGCGATAAATAAACGTGTCTTTCAGACATATTAAGGTGAATAGGGGTCAATGGGTCAATGATATTCTGAGCTAAGTGAGCAAGTGAATATTAAGGGACTAATGATTTGTTAAGGTGAATTAGATCGTTGTAGTGACTCTGAATAAATGAATTAACTCACATCAGTGAATTCAGACTAAACAAGCCTAATGATAACAAGATTCCACCACAATCATTTGAAAACTGAAACTTCACATGTCGCGTTGGCGTAACCATGCTCTGAACCCTTCACACGCCACTGCTGATGATGATGATGATATTTTCTTCATATCAGAATTATTTTTTTTTGTGTGTAAATAATGTTCTGACCCTATTATACAAAAAACGTATTTTCTAAAGATAATTTAACATAGGAATTTGATATTTGGTACAGCTGTTACAAAATGGTGGCCCCATTAAATTTACTGGAATTATGGTTTAAACGATCAATTTGTCATCAAACGAAACATTTCTAAAACTTATATTCAAAAATATTAAATAATTTGTGTATTTTTTAATGCTATAATTTTATATTTTTCCAGAAAGTCTCTCAATAATCACTGTCTCTCCAACCGGATTTTTTTTAATTACTTTTAATCTGTACCTACTAAAATGTGGTAAAAATTAATCTTATAATAATATTTCTAAACGTTTGTGACTCAGTCTATGCTCAGTCTATAATATGGTTTGTATAGAACATATCGAATTAAAATTAAAACTATAGCGCTAATTAAAATTCTGTATTGAAAATGAAAAACTGTTCTAGAAGCGCTGAAAACGACACTTATCAGATAATACCTGTGGATAATACATACCTGTTCAGCTAACACGATAATGTCAATCCATAAAGCGCTGTCAGAACGAATACTAATGCAAAGCTAGCTATAGAGTAAAATGGACATGTCATTTACGTCATTACTGAATACATAACTTTATCTATTTAGGTCGATTGTGTTACATAAAAATGTTTTGCACCGCGTAAACGATAAACTCTAAAAGATATGGTGAAATAAACGAAATTTTATACGAAAAACTAATATTTCGTCACGTATTAGAGAAAATACAGTTTATAATATTGGACTCGGCAGTACAAATGTGTCAATTCGAATAAAGCCTCAAGCAAAAGCTAGTATTGTGTGTACAATAAATGCGGACTAACATGCTGACGGCTGGCATGGTAGATAACGTTATTAGTTCTCAATTTCTTACGTAATTTGACTAATATTAAATATGTTATGTTTATCAAGAAAATATAAAAATAGACTTTATACCATAAATAAAATTATATTTGGTTGAAGAATATGGAAATTATAGCCTATTAAAATATTATCTCTGTCTCTTTTCTGGACAAAAAAATTTAAACTTATTTTAAATGCCCTTTCTGTCTAACAGGGCATTTTAACATTCATAACTTTGTTAATAATGTTTTTTTTTTAAATCTTTCACTGTTATGATATATTTAGAAAACTCTTTCATATAAAATAATATAAAAACATTAACTAGTCTATTTGTATACAAGTATCCTTACGTGAAGGTATGGCCACTGCAAAATGAACGGCGCGCGCGCCGATAAGGATTTTTGCATTCAATAAATAATAATAATATCTGGGACATCCCTTACAGCATCATCTAGGTCCTAATATTATGCTTGTATTATGGGGTACTAGACCACAGGTATACATACTTAAATATTTTTTTATAATATATAACTATACTTTTTACACCCCGACACGGAACAAATATATAGACATGTTCATGTATACAAATATTTGTCTCGGGCGGGAATCGAACCCGCGACCTGCTGCTGCGCAAGTTAGGGTCTCTAACATCTCGGTCAATCAGTCAGTCAATATCAATACAAAATGTATAGCATCGGCCGTGGTGGTCGTCGCGTGCGGGACCGCCTTAACACTGGCGCAGTGTGTATGTAAAATAAACAGGTCTGTGTCAACGACCGACATTGACATTCCGTTCGATCAAAGTATCCAAACATTCGCTGTATCACCTCAGCCGGGATTGTAAAATTTCTTACGGGCAGTATCTAATGAAAAATACTAAAACGTTTATAAGGAAAATGTGTGATGTCATATATTTGTACAGGTTGTTAGAAATCGAATTTATATTCCGTTCGCAAGTAGGTTCTAAGACTTCACCTAATATTTTTATTTATCTGTATTGAATTTCTTTGAAAATAAGGTCACATATCTTATTTGATTGGAGTGGAGTTACCCAACACTGCGACCTATTTAGATCTATTGTGTCCTCATCCTTTGACCCTACTAATTGTCATTCTCAAATATGCATTTCATGTATTGTATGATTTGACCAATTTGCAGGTCGCAGAACTCATCCTTTGGGATAGCATACCCCAGATGCTTCATACGTGATGCTCCTAGTGCATCATATTCACAGAGAATGTGTAACATTGTTTCTTCCGCAACACCACATACCCTACACAGTGCTGTCTCTGTGAGTCTCATTTGTTGCGAGAGCCTGTTGGTGGTGAAGTGCTCAGACAGTGCTCCTGTGACCAATCATAGTCGCTTCCTTTCTAGTTCTAGAAGTTGCCTAGCCTTAGCAGGTTTGTGTTCTTTTAGGAACATTTTGGCGTGTGCTTGCCCTTGAGCTTCATTCCATAATTGATTTTGGGCTTCCTTCGTCCATTCATCTATTTTTCTTTTGATAGTCTTTGTTGAAATCCCAATTTATGGTTCTGGACCACATACACGGTTAAAAGATCCTTCCCTTGCTAATTCATCAGCCCTCTCGTTCCCTTCGATTCCATCGTGTCCTGGCACCCAGACCAATTTTACTTTGTTCTTTGATGCCAGTTCCTCCAGATTCTCCCGGCAAATGAGAGTTAATGATGAGTTAATTTTTGTACTGCTTAAAGCCTTGATTGCCGCTTGGCTGTCACTTAGAAAAGGTCACATATACCTGGTGTTCTGTTGAACGTAGTCCGAACTTATAGAGCATGTAGATAAAGCTTACCGAACTAAAAAGTAAAAAAATAATTTAAAATATGGAACTTGAAACAGGTTTTCTCGGTAACCGTTAGTTTGCGCCATCTGCTCACTTGAAATTTTTTGTTTAGTTCGGTAAGCTCTTCACAGTCTATAAGCTTGGATTACGTTCAGCCGAACACCCGGTATACATGCTTTGTTTTAGCAGAATCACAGACGGTTTTGTGTGGTCACGCGTGTAAGCGCTACGAGTACATAATAGTTGACTTTGTGGCTTCTTTAATATCTATCAATAGACTTGTATTGTTTAAAAGGCCTCATAAATAAAGATTTTAAAAGACAAAATAGTTATTGTGGGTCAACGGTAAAATATAAACATATAGGTACTGTCCCGGAATTAATAATAGACTTTTTTTTCATTTACAATTCAATAGTACAAATAAAATTTGATGTAATACGTATAGTTTGATCAGCGTGAATCTAAGCGCAGCGAAAAATTGATTTTTGCGACTTGAATCAGAAACATTGAAAGCTTATTATTAGTAAATTGAAAAATATCTATGAATCTATACTAATAATATAAAGCTGAAGAGTTTGTTTGTTTGTTTGTTTGTTTGTTTGAACGCGCAAATCTCAGGAACTACTGGTTCAAATTGAAAAATTATAGTTGTGTTGGATAGTCCATTTATCGAGGAAGGCTATAGGCTATACTACATCACGCTACGACTAATAGTAGTGGAGCATTAATGAAAAATGTTGCAAAAACAGGAAAAATTATTCCTTTTGAGAGCTTTCGTCGCGCGCGCTGCGTAAACGGTTGATGTTAACCAAAAATTATGTATTACGGAATTGTTCCCCTTTAAAAGTTCTAACCAAAAGTCCGCGACAGCATATGTGTATCTTTTAAGGTTAACTTACTATAACCTTTTTTATAACAATCAAATTTGTTCTAACATTATGGACTATTTGCGAAGATGTTTTTTAAACGTAATATTAATCCTTATCAAATTAAATACGTTAGTTGTCTTAAGCATTTCATGCATATTGTAATCGCCCTTTACACCACACAATTTAAATTAATATCTTAGCACTTTTTATCGAAATATGAAAACTATAGCGGGAGAAAATAAATTCGCTGTCTGCCTCTGTTCGTTAACTTTTTACTTCCAAACCACGCAATAGACTTTGATACAGTTTTCAGTATTATCTTATTTTCTTAATATCATATAATCTATTAAGCTATATAATAGAAATACTTATTATAAAACTGAAGAGTTTGTTTGTTTGTTTGTTTGAATGCGCTAATCTCTGAAACTACCAGTCGGATTTGAAATTTTTTTTTTGCCTTTGATAGCCTGAATCTAGCAGAGGGTTATAGGCTATATATATGAAAACGAATTGTCTGTCTATACGAGCAAATAGGTTTCGGCCAAAACAGCGTAACCGATTTTGATGCAACTTTACACATATGGAAAGGATGTAGTCAAAAGTGACATACAGAACTTTTTGTATGTCTGTCTGTACGTCCATCTGTCTAAACCAATTTTAATGAAACATCACAAGTATGAAAAGAAGGTCGTCAAAACTAACAAATCTTACTTTTTGTCCGTCTGTCTGTACGTGTAAGGTCGTCAAAACTAACAAATGTTACTTTTTGTCCGTCTGTCTGTCTGTACGTGTATCTGTCTATTTGAGCTAATCTCCAAAACGGCTAAACAGATTTTAAGGAAACTTTGCAGACGGGAAAGAAGGTTGTCAAGAGATTTGACATTAGCTACTTTTTGTCCGTCTGTTTGTCTGTACGTCTATGTGTCTATTCAATTCAATTTTATCTATTCGAGCTAATTTCCACTACGGCTGAACAGATTTTAATGAAACTTTGCAGACGTGAAAGAAGATTGTCAAGAGTGTCATAAGCAACTTTTTGTGTTTGTTTGTCTATCTATCTGTCTGTCGTTTGTCCACACTGATCTATCAACTACTACAGCCAAAACTACTAAGTCTAGGAAGCTCAAATTTGGAACATACGTTTATTTTATAACGTGAGCATTAAGTTAAGAAAGGCTTTTTTATAAATTTCAAACTTAAGGATGGGAATGGAGGGACTCAAATAATGACGTGTTTCAGGGTTTTTAGATTTCCACATTTTAAGGGTGGGAAACGGGAGATGAAAAATTGTATCGGTTTTTTTAAAGGGTGGAAGGGGAATGAAGATTGAAAGTTCGAATGGGTGTAACCAAAATTGGTTCCAGCAAAAAGTACGTATAAACCATCTCGAACGTTAATAGTACCTATAACAGGAATTCGTAGTCTACGCAAGCGAAGCTGCGGGCGGTCGCTAGTTAGGTATAATAGTTACAAACCTTCTTAGAGAAACGGTATTAATGATGGTGAAAACCGTATGAAAATCCATCAAGTAGTTCCAAACCCTAAGCCGAACACATAACCAGATAGACGCGATAGGTGATTTTATATATAACAGGTTATATTATTTAGAAATAACAGAGTAAGCACTGACACCGTTCCACACGCCATTCAAAGACACGCGTCCTTGTCTTGTTAACGAGCGCCGCACAGTGTGTAATTATACCAAAAAAAATTACATCCTCTATTTCGGCCACAAACCGACACGGTTTTTCTCTTGCATTCACAACATTATAGTTTGTGAATGCAAGAGAAAAACTCCCCAGTGCAAGTACAGTTCCAATCAACCTTTATGGCGGATGTGAACATAGGCACAAGTCGCGTCGCAGTAACCAGTTTTAGGTGTAGCAGTGGAGCGAGGGGTATATGACTGAACCTGCGCAAGCATGCATAAAGCGTTGTATTCCGATCCGCCATAAAGTTTGATTGGAACTATACTACAGATTGAGAAGATTTTATACAATCGTTCTCTGCAATCGTTAGATAAGAGCTACAACAGCACACCCACAGAAAGTTTTTGTAACCTTTCGTACGTAACGAAATGTAATTATATATTGACATTTTTCTGAATTCAATTCAATTTAGGCCCTGTCCGAGCTTTCGTGATTATCATATAGGTACATAATATTATTCACACATACAGGTTAGTTAGTTAGTTGACTAGAAATCCACTTCTGTGTTTACTGTCTAACCACACATACTCTAGCTAGTTGGTGCAAGATGGCGAGTTTCAGTCCGCGAGCTCCCCGCGCGACGATCCTCACCCCCGTGAAATTGCGTTTGACATTTTCGATACTAGTAAGTGAAATTTCTGACTCCATTAAAACCAAACGCTGCTGTAAAATTTAATTATATGCAGGTTATAACATAATAACCAATCACAGAAAAAAATCTTAGAATTCGGTTAACAATGCCGCAACGACATACCAATCTAAACAAAATCAAATTAAATGACATTTTCAACAATCTAGGTGACAATCTGATGTATAAACTTGCTACATTGAAATTACTTTCTTAAACATTATAGTGTCTGGTTCCGACCCTGTTTCTGTAAAACAAATAGTATCAAAACTGTATTTGTCCACTGATAATTCTATGTACAAGACTTTGTCAGAAAAGCAGTTTGTATTCTATTGTAGTAAGTGGTGAACTTCAACTTCTCTGTCGTCTCAATTAGTGGTTTAAAGACCCATTCACATTGTTAGTAGGATCACTATCTAATTTTTAGTGACTATTTTAATTTGCTATTTTGTTTTTCCTTCGGAATTCTGCCGTATTAGGGTCCGATTTTTATACTAATTTAGAGCCCACATTTTTCACTACTCGCAGAAAAAAATCACAACCTTATCTCATGGAATATGGGAGAAGCTCGCGTCGTTTTTTTTTTTTTTAAATTTTTGATCGTACCAAAGATATGTTGATGGTCCACCATTAAAAAAAAAAGATTGGGTTAGATTTTGTTTGTGTCAATTCTATGCTACTCATTTTAAGAACCTGGCCTCCATATTGTATCTTTTACGTAATTACGTCTTTCGTATTGTATGTTATTAACTATCCAGACAGGCGATAACATTTATCTACTGTAATTAGTTATTCTGTGATATTAATAAGCGCAGCATCCTAATCATTTAAGAATCTATAATAAAAATAAACATAATAATAACGTATACATCACAACAACGTCTAGGCCCCAAATTAAGCATTAGCTTGTGTTTTGGGTACCAAGCGAAGACACCACATACACATAACAACCAAAACCCGGTACCAGTATTAATATTCATCATATAAATACTGACCCGACCTGGGATTCGAACCCAGGACCTCCAGCTTCGTAGGCAGGGTCGCTACCCACCAGGCTAAGCGGTCGTCGATTCGGTTTGTATGATTCGGTTTTGTTAAACCGATAGAGATGAGACATAATAAAGTTTTTTTTGGTAAAATCGAATTGACATCATCTTTGCATCAACTTGTATCAGACAGAGAAAATTTCTAAAAATTGTGCAGACAGAACATTTTTATAGTAACATATCTAAAGGCGAAAATAGAAACCATACAATTTTGTTATTTCCGTCTATCCATCCGTCCGCACATCTCACGCTCATATACCCGCCATTTTTTCATTGGTTCTGATAAAGTTTAACAGGCAGGTGTCGAATATGAGAATATTTGTGGGGTATCGCCAGAGGTATCTCTGAAAATATAAATAGGTTTTCAAGTTTTTTTTTGTTTAAATGAATATTTTGCGTGATGAATAATTTCTTGAAGTCGTTAACAATGTACCTTTAACTTTTCAAATATGTGATTGAAAAGCTAAAAAAACGCAAGGAATTAATTCTCGAGATGCGAGTTGAACTCGCACTTAGCCGGTTTTTATTTAAAGTAGACACATGTGGACGTGACAAATATTATTATATTATTTTTCAATATCGAATGCAGCAAACAATTCGTGTATATTTGTTTTTGTAGATACAAATGAACTATATTAAAAAAAAATCTGCATGTCTAAATTTTATTAAATCTGACAAACGATTTTCTGACCAAATATTCCTGTAAAGTATTTAATATGACTCTAATCACAAGGGTCCCGTTAAATTTGCTGACATATTTTTTTTTAGGGATAAACAAAACCTTGTTAGCTAACCTTATTAAGTGATAGCCATTTAAAATAACACCGAAATAATACAAAGATAACCACGCGGGCGAAACCACGAACGAAAGCTAATATTATTTTTTTTATATAACGTATCATCATCATCAGCCCATTTTTACCCCACTGCAGAGGCTTAGGCCTCCCCCAGGAGGGGGGCTTGGAGCTTAAGTCCACCACGCTGCTCCACTGCGGGTTGGGAACTGTAACCACCGCCATCTATTGACAGCGTCCGGGATCGACTGCTTAACGTGCCCTCCGAAGCACGGTGTCAGTGATATTGTGTACTTATGTCAGAAAAACTCATTGGTACACGCCCGGATTCGAACCATGGCCCTATGGGGCCTTATAAATTTGAGACAGGTTCGTTGCGCTCTGGGCTATCAGAAAATCTAGCCAGCCCTGATAGCCCAGATTTTCTGGGCTATCAGGGCTGGACTGTATATATAACGTATACATGACAACAATGTCTAGGCCCCAAACTAAACATTAGCTTGTGTTTTGGGTACCAAGCGAAGACACCACACACATATAACAATTAAGACCCGGTACCAGTATCGATATTCATCATATAAATACTGACCCGACCTGGGATTCGAACCCGGGACCTCCAGCTTCGCAGGGAGGGTCGCTACCCACTAGGCTAAGCGGTCGTCATATACACATATATATTTATATAATCAACATGTTACTATAGTTCCATTCAAACTTTATGGCGGATCGGAGTACAACGCTATAAACGTGCTTGCGCAGGTTCTGTCATACGCCCCTCGCCCCACTGCGTCCCGCTACACCTAAAACTGGTTACTGCGACGCGACTTGTGGCTATGTTCTCATCCGCCATAAAGGTTGATTGGAACTGTACTTAGAATTTAAAATTATAATTACGAAAAAGACCAAGAAGACCTTTCACTCTTACAGACACCTGCTTTCATATCTAAGCTATTTAAAATAATGTTAAATATCGTTTTGTGAGAAAGACAAAATTATGAAAAATTTATAGCTTATAATTTCTTTACTTAGCAACCAGTTAATTTAATTTATAAATTTTGTTATCGTATAAAATCTATTTGTGTATTTTCTTGATAAATATATTTAATAGTAGTCAAGCACCGTATTGTAGCTCTGCACATTAGTAGTAGCAGCAGATAGAGTTCCTAACATCTCACCGCAGCGCAGGGGCCGCACGTGTGTTTTACCTTTTTCATGATTGTAGGAAAGTGCTCAAAATATAAAGTTTTCAAATTTGAGCGCAGGCGTTCTTTTATTTAAATACTAGGTCGAACCGGCAGTACACCAAGTCCTGAATTTCCAGCTTTTGAATTTCTTTTGAATTTCATTGAATTTCCATTTCCATTAGCCAGCGGTGAACATTTCATGGTCACACTCTGTACTCTATTTAAAGACTAGAAGCAATTAGCAGTTTAATCAGAAGAAGCCTTGAGCACGATTGGCTGAGTTGAAGCAATCAATGGAAATGAAGAGAAACCTCCGTAATGCAAGAGCGATGTGCAGTACCGTATCGTATCATGCAATAACACGTGAATACGTAGATATTTATTTTTCATGTTGTGCTTTTCATCGCGGGTCCATTTGAGACGGATGATGAAATATTGACTAATCAAGTTTAAAAAATTTAGTAGAATTGTTTTATCGAAGTAACAACTATTTAGGGGTAATTTTGGCTCTATATGCCAGATAATATCCGCCGCGGCCGTACCTACCTGATACAATAATCTAGTCTAGGTCAATCCTCACCACTGATTGATTGAAAACTAATACCAACAAGTAGTATTTTATAGAAATACAAAAAACCGACTTCAAAACTTTACATATGTATAGAATAGATATACAAACTTAAACTAAAAATTAAAAATTGTCGTGGAAACGGATTCTCCGCTAATCACGTCAGAGTTAGCGACAGTCTTTGGTGTGAGTGAGAAAACAATTTTAATTAACTGAAACAAATCGGAAAAGTGAAAAAAGCTCAAAAAACAGGTACCGCATGAATTAACTAAACCACACCAACAAACACGCAACTTGTGATGAAAAATGGATTCTGTATAATAATCGGAAACGCTCATCAAAATGGTTAAACCCAGGACAGCCGGCCAAATCCTGTCCCAAGGAAAAGTTGACTCTGAAAAAAGTACTGGTGTCTGGTGGACCAGTGTTGCACACTGTGAAATTTTGCATCACTTCTGAACATCTTTATTTTATCCCTTCATCCTATAGATCCAACGAAGAACTAAAACTTCCGTAAAGGAACCACGACTTTATTATGTTTAGTTTTGAAGTTATTTTAAAACTCGAGAAAACTCCATAGAAACCATAAAATCATTATTTCGTTCCAAATATATGATTTTGCAATTGATATACAATGGGATCTTAAAAAGGGCTATTATATTTATTAATTCAGTCGAAAATGAATTAAAAATAATCGTGAGTACAAGGGATAATCATGATTATTTAAAATTTAAAAAAAAAATTTTTGTTAGTCTCATTGTATCAGCGATTTTGTTTTTACTTAATAGTTTTATATTATAATTTATATAAAAAAAATCTGGTGCAAATAATACGGGTCTTCCGAATTATAGAACTTTCATTTTTGAGTTTAGAGTGAAAATATTATTTTACCATCTGTAGAAGTTTTAGTATCTTCGGACGTCGGAGAGTAAAGAAAATAATCATCATCATTCCATTTTAATTAAATTGAATAAAATAGATGTTTGAAATTTGACAACTCTATTTCCATATAATTCTACGGGAAATGTAGAAAAGTAATATTACTGAAGTCCGACTATTAACTTATTTGCTCTTTATTTTGTGTCATTAGTAACAATATTATGCGTGCTCAGAATCAAAATCTGATACAGAATTGATAGCAGTACGGAGGAAACCGCAATTCAGTAAAAATTGAAAAAAAAAACCCTGATTACTCTTTGTATATCGTAGATATGATCCCTAAACTTTGTATGAACTGTAATAAAACAATTATTTATGTAAATCAGGTTATTATTTTGAAATGTACAATAAAAAATAGTTTTTTTGCTGATGTCAGCATAAGTTTAAATAACTTCGAAACTAAACATCAAAAAATCGTGGTTCCTTCACAAAAGTTATAGTTCTTCGTTGGATCTATAGGATGAAAGGATAAAATAAAGATGTCCGCAAATGAGGGAAAATTTCACAGTGTGTGCTGGTATCATCTACAACAGCTTCCTAAGATCTGGCCAGATGATTACGGCAGATCCGTATTGTCAAGGATCGCAAATTATAATGGAAAAGCTAGCCGGTGAACAACCGAGACTGGTCAATTGCTTTAACCCATTGCTGCTTTAGACATGCAACGCTATACCCACAGATCATTGCTTGACCACACACTGCACAACAGACAACCGCTAAATTGGAGGAGCTACGTATGGAATGTCTCTGACACCCACCATACTTGGCATGCCGTGCTCAAACAGATTACCACTTTCCTCGGAATTCGGACAATTTCTTGCAAGAAAACACAGTCAATTCCGATGAGTCAGTCCAAAGCGCCTTCGAAGATTTGATTGATTTTTGACATTTTTTTTTCCAGCAAAGGCATCGACTACTTATAAAATTGCCGAAATGGTACATACATACTTCGATTTATTAGATATATAACTTCGTAATTGTTTTGTTCGTTTTACTTTGTCCATATAAAACAATTCATCACTCATTCATTCACAACAATTCATTTTTCCAATTCCATATGTAAAGACCAAAGAGCATTAGAGTAGGTTAGAGATGGCATGTAGGCGGTTACGTTGTCCCCTTCAAGTATGCAATAAGTTGCAAACTTAAGACAGATCTCTTAACCTAAACTCTAAAATGCAACATCATATCATACCAAAGATATAAGGGAAAGAGATTAACGACTTAATTGCTTTCTGAAATGATATAAATCTGAGACAACACTACGTATGCGTAACATATTTACTTATATTTGTTTTGTGAGTAATTATTTTAGGGACACGTGCCTCTGAACAAATACTATCACATGGCATCTCTAACCTACTCAATTCTCTGTGGTAAAGATCTAATATTATTATAATGGCCTTAGACCAAAATTTTGAAGTAACGCTAACAACGGTCATTAAAATTAAAAGAAATAAGGTTCTAGCAGGACCCCTCAAAATATCCATTTTATCTATTTACGAATTTATATTAATGAAAAATTTAGCTGACGTTTAAATTGTCCCTGTGACGTCATCTGGGCGGCAAAGCTTAATTTCCACGGAAAAAACCGAAGCTAAAACTTAATAAAAAATATTGAGGTAAGGTTACTACGTCAAATGAAATTGTAATCCTAACGAATCAATAAAAATCAATGAATAAAAATATAATTACTTTAGTCTAAGATAATTCAAATTAGCAAGCATCTGCCTAGATGACGTCACAACGATATTTTACTAATCAATTTTTGGACAATAATAACTGAGAAAATTAAAGACTCAATTTTTTTTATTTTAAGGGGAAGGTTTATCTATATATTTTCAAAAAAAAAATATAACTATATGTGGTAAAATATTTGGTCCGAGCCTATCCGAGCCCCATTACAAAACGATAAAGCTTTGACATTATTTCAAACAAAACACCACTCAGCACTCAAATCGCATTAAAATTGAACCATTATTTACCTGATAAGGCAGTGACTTGATGTCACTTGATGACTTGATGGTTTATCATATCTTTTATCGATAGCTACACTTACAACATAGTCATAAAAAAAATGTGCAATGCCAGGTTACAAAGTTCAATCACATTAACAATCGAAGTACAAAGTCCAAATCCTCACCTATAGATAAAAATGTTTTTTTTTCTTTTCTGCTTTGATAACTGTAGTAACAAGTTATCTATAAGGTAACAAGTATTAGATTGGGGAGAAAGTCTGTTCGTATTTTACATACAAATTCAAGCCGTTTTATTTTTATAGTTTAATGCGATTTTACTAAAGTATATATGTGACGTTTTGTTCTATAACTTGTTGCCATTTTGTAGGTAGTGACACGATCTCGTTGCTGTAAAAATTTTGTAGTTTGTGATCATAAAAAATGCGGCAAGAAGCTTTGACAGTCTTTTATAGATGTTAACCTTACACTACATAAAGAATTCTGAAAAGGCCAAAACAAGTCAAATATGAAGGTGCAAGGTCAGGGCTATATGGTGGACGCATTGACACCTCCCAGCCAAACTCTCTCAATTTTTCCTGAGTGGCTAAAGATGTGTGTGGTCTGGCGTTATCATGTAAGACTACACCCTTTCTATTGATCAATTAAAACCGTTTTCTCTCAATTGCATTCTTCAGGCTTATCAGCTGTTGGCAGTAAACATCCGAATCGATGATTGTACTCGGTCCTAAAAGCTTATAATGAATAACTTCATTGCACGTTAATCCTGGTTTTTTTTTCCAGTCTGTGGAGTTTGGCCGCACTCGATCACGATCTTTTGCGTATGTTCTTATCGTCAGTAATCCACTTCTCATCACCAGTGATAAATCATAAATTAGTACGTGATTTATTAGGTTTTTTTTCATCAGCTTGTGTAGCACATAAACACTGAGCTTTTTTGTCTACCCAGTCTTTTTCAAATGAGTCAAAACTGTTTTATGGGCAATGTACAGTTCTTCAGCGATTTCGAGCTATAAATATGCCGATTTTGCTCCACTTTTTATAAAAGGCTTCAACTTAATCCGTGGCAGGGCGACCACAGCCAGTTGCTTCTTTACCATATTTCCTGAATGGAAACTTTTAAACAAACTTTGTACTATTCTTAATGATATCGCATTAGGTCTATAAATGGCAATAATTTTCTTAGCGGCTTGCGTCGCATTTTTATCTTTTTTGTAATAAAATTTCATGATATAGTGAATTCGGTAGGCATTTTCTCTAATTGACTAAAAATCAATGTGAAAAATTACGGGAACGAGTTTTTTTATTCAATGATGTTTTTATTTAAGAATGTTAACTTTGAATCGTATTAAAGCCAACCAGGCACGAAATGACTTACTTTCCGACCTATTAAAACCGTTAAAAAAATTGTATTTAGTAGTGTACTAGTTCAGAAAATATCTAAGTGTACTAAAGATGTGTTAACCACAGGTGTTAACTGTATCGCTACTCGCGAGCCACACAACCGGCAACGTCTCATATTATTCGGTCACTTTACATGACGAAAACACTCAATTAAAATATTTACTTTTATTTAATAATAATAACTACTTGAATTGGACAACCTACACAGCGCCATCAAGTCCCAAAATAAACAAGTATTAAGCTTGTATTATGGGGTATTAAACAACTGGTATACGTACTTAAATATTTTTTTCTTTATAATATATACATATATAGATACTTTTAACACTCATACACAAAACAAATAGATATGTTCATGCACACAAATATTTGTCCCAGTCAGCAATCGAACCCGCGACCCTTGACTCCGCAGTTAGAATATCTAACCACTCGACCAATCGGTCAGTCAGACTTTCATGTCTGAAAAAGAAAACGACTGACAGAAAATATCATTTGACATTCATTTCATTCACATTCTTTTACATGTTTGACAATATTTACCATATATGATTATTCATTGCGCCTCAACATATCATTTGTTGTATGCGTGAAGGAAAACGAATCAAGGAATAGCTTGGTTTTTTGAATGTTTATTATTCATATACACAAGCAGTCGATAGTAATATTATCTTACTACGATAAGCATAGGTATAACTGAAAGAGCCACTCTATAAGGAAAAAACATGATCTTTGGACTGTTTACAATTTACGTTCTGATATAAAGACAACGTCTCACGTTCTGTGTAATAATATTTAACTTTCCACCATTCTTCATTTATTTCCCGTGTTGAGAAATACCTCATCGTTCATTTACATCGAACAATAATTGATTAATTAATAGTGATTGCCTGCGAGTTCTACCGTGTGGACTACACGTTTGAATTATATCGTTTTTGACACAAATATTATCGCATACTTATTATACCCAAAGCTAGTTTTGTAATCATAAGGTTTATAATTTTTTTATCGTCGCCTGTCCTTTTTATCATTTTTTTCCTGCCCCTCCTTTGCTCTTAAAAATGGGAAATTCGCGATTCATCGCTAAAAAAATTTGCATTTATCACGTCGATGATTTATCATTTTTTTGTGCACCCTATGACCCGAATCCTAAACTGTTTTCTGCTCCGCTATTTCTGAGATAATTCCGAGGTCAGAGCTTTATATATTATACTCGTACATATATAGTGTGCTAATTTATAAAGTGCATAAACGACAGGCAGTAAACAGTTTAAAAAAATACATAAAATGTACGTCAAATAGAAATAAAAGATTTTAAAATAAATTTAGACCTCCTAATGCGAAGTTTCCAGAGCTAAAATTACTTAAATTTTCAAACCCGATAATTTTATTCTATCACCGCAGAACATACTGTATAAAAAAGACGTGGAGTACCCATGTCTAAGTTATTAACTTACGTAATGTGAATGCCTTCTTAATGTTGGGTAACATTTATGAATCGAACCCAGCTCTTTCTTGTATCAGTTAAATTACATTATTACTATAATACATAATTAACCTTAAATGTTTAACCTTGAAAATTATAAATTAAGAAATAATTATTAAGTACATACCGTTTGAAGAAATTTCAATAAAATTGTATTTTCGAAAAATATGACTAAATAATAATTACACTTTAAAAGTTACGTAACGCACAATCACACAGTACGGCGATCGGCAAGAGACTGTGAGACTGGAACAAGTCGACCTCTAACTAACTGAAGTTTGTTATCAATGAGTTCAATGGCAAGAACTACGTGCTGATGTCTTACAAGAAGACTAGAAAATATTAAATTGAAACGATAAAGGGGCTGTTCAAATATTACCTGAACAGACTTAGAGAGCGATGGTACATTTTCTTTTTAACTTTGTTGACAAAAAGAACAGGGATACGATTTTCATCAATAATTCTTTTATAAAAATTCCAGTGAATAACAAACGAAGATCGAATTGAATGTTAAAATGTAAGAAATACGTTTTATTATTTACTCGTGGTAAAATTAGGAACGTGTTACATTGCTTTTGGTAAAAAATAGGAATGTGGTTTCACTTTTTTGTTACTTTTGGTAACAAAAAGCGAGGTTGTTTCATTTTAGTTTTGTTGACAAATTAGTGAATATTTTTACAATGAAATTACCAATATTTAAAGTAAATAAAAATTATTTATAAATTGTATTTTTAACGTGTAATAAAATATAAAGTCTTCTAATTTTAGAGTTGGGTCTATACATATTTATTTAATTTTTATTATAAAGAAAGGAAGAGGGAAGGTTTAAAATCAACGCAATTATGCTCACCTACGGAGTATTTAAGAAGGCGCTGCGTGCATGAACGTCCACACAAACGCTCGTAAACGTCGTAAGCGTATGTATGGGCGTTTACGCACGTAGAGCCTTCTTAATGCTCCCATGTGACTCAGAAAATATATTTAATAAATTAATTCCATGAATAATGATAAAAAAAAATAATATCACAGGTACGTATTTAACTATATTTTATATTAGCGAACGCTTCCGATTTTTATTAATTAATTTCTACAGTTTTTCAAGTCAACGCAGGAACCTTAAATATTTCCGGAATAAAAAGTAGCCTGTAAAGATTTTCTAAAACACACATATTGCTGTAATAACAGAAAACTTTTTTTATTCCATTTTTCTTTTTTGATTCGCAGACGTCATATTGAAATAATTATGCCATTATTGAAATGATATGCTCTATGTCATTCCGACAATTAAGACGAATATAACGACACCTCATATGTTCAAATCCATCAAGCCGTTTAGGTTTGCGTACAGTGTATCAAAGATATTGTTTTGGCAAATTCGTGATAAATCGCTACAATTTTTAGCATTCTGCAATTTTATACTCTCTCTGTGGCTCGAATCCTTTCAAACGGTACCTAAACATGACCTGAATGTATTTTCCGCTCCGCCATTTCTGAGATAATTCGTGGTCAGAAAACACGCCTTGAGCTTTATACAGCTTATACATTATACTACTACATATTTTCAAAGTTTCGAAAAAATTTCAATAAAATGTGCGTCAACCAGACCTAACAAAATGCAAAAAAATATATTAGACCACCTATTGCGAAAAGATAAATGCCCATCGATGTGTGGACTGCGGTACTTATGTTACGTCAATTCTTAAATTGTTTTAAAAGGTGCTAAACGTTCACTGGTGCTAAATGCTAAAAATTGTAGCGATTTATCGCAAATCCGCCAAAGAAATATCTATGATCTTTCGAAAAATATTACCCTCCGCAGTCGGGAAAACCCTACGTATTGGGAAATTCGAAATCATAGACAGACACTTCAATTTTATTGACTATAGATATGGATTAGATTGTGGACACCGATAAAGTCTTGCATGCGAGCTAAATTCGCACCTAAATAAATTATGAGACATTCTTATTTAATGCCCACTTGTTGTTTATTATTTTTGTTAAAGAATACTTTGAACTTTATGTATAAATTTCAAGATGGACGCTCGCAATACAATGTCAACAAAAATGACGGGCCAACTTTTACATACTTGTGTGTGTGACTCAAAAGACCACATACTCTCGCTACGCCATACTAACCATGTCTAAACAGTCTCTGTGTGCGTGAATTGTAATCGAACAGTTAGGTGATATTTTTTTTACGTTTTTTGACGCCGACTCTCTATCCAGACATTGTATAAATAATCAAAGACAGTACACAAGTCATGATTCAAACAGGGGGACGACTTTCGCTTTTAGCGGCCCTGTAAAACCAAATATTTTTATATTGCCTACTTACTCGGACGTACCATAGATAAATAAAAATGATAATAGTTTCCTTTCTTTTTACCTAGAGTATTTGCTATTTCATGACATGGAAAGTATTGGTGGTGTTTTCCAGTGCCGATGTGTATCCACGACGTGTGTGTATGTACGACGTCTATATCGACAGTACGAATCATGATTCGTGTACAATTTTGACTTACTGCGTCAGCCATATGCACCATCATCCTTGTGTCAGCCTCTTCATGGTTACGTGGAGCTAATTTTTGAGTGTCGCGAGTGCTGATTGCGGCCGTCTGTGATATATACGTCTTTACTTTGGTCAAAATCGTATGATTTGCAAAAAATAGAGAGCAAATGAAACTGTCTATGTATGGAGTCAGATGTCACTGACACAAAATCTTTCTGAACCATCTAATTGGGGATGGACCAAAGTCGGTGACAGCTGGCAACCTACATGGACAGACTTGCCAGTAGCTGCCGATGCATGCCTGGAAATGATTTGGTGCAGATGCAAAAAGAGTTGCAGTGGTCTGAGGTGTAGGTGTTTTCAGCGGCAACTTAAGGGCACGGAATAGCCGTGCATATATAATAGCCGTATTATAGCCGTTTCGGGATACGAAGTAGCCTGTCACTCTTCAGCTTATAAACTACTAGCGACAGCCCGCAGCTTCGCTTGCGTAGACTACACATTCCTGTTTTGGGTAGTATTACCTTTCGAAATTGTTTATACATACTTTTTGCTGAAACTAATATTGGGTACACCCTTTCAAACTTTCAATCTTCATTCTCCCTACTCCTTTAGGAAAATCGATACTCCCATACTTTTCACCCCCCTTTTGCCACCCTTAAAATGTGAAAATCCACAAAACCTGAAAGACATCATTAATTATTTATGTCAAAATTTTTATGTTTCTAACTTTATAGAACAAAGACTCATACAAAACCCCTTCCGTCCCTCCCTCCTTAAATTTGAAATTTCCAAATATTCCTTTCATAAAAAATCAATACGTTATAAAATAAACCACTGTTCCAAATTTCGGCTTCCTAGACTTAGTAGTTTCGGCTTTATCTACGTTTATAGATCAGTGAAGACAAACGACAGACAGACACAAAAAGTAGCTGATGTCACTCTTGACAACCTTCTTTCACGTCTGCAAAATTTCAATAAAATCTGTTGAGCCGTTTTGAAGATTAGCTTGAATCGACACATAGACGTACAGACAAACAGACGGACAAAAAGTAGCGTATGTCACTTTTAACCACCTCCTTTTCATACCCGTGAAATTTCATTACAGTCGGTTTAACCATTTTGGAGATTAGCTCGAATAGACAGACGGACGTACATACAGATATACAAAAAGTAGTGTATGTCACTTTTGACCACATTCTTTCCATATCTGTGAAGTTTCATCAAAATCAGTTTAGCCGTTTTGGAGATTTGCTCAAATGGACAGATAGTATTATTTTATACATATAGCCTATAGCCTTCCTCAATAAATAGACTATCCAACACAAAAAGAATTTTTCAATTCGAACCAGTAGTTCCTGAGATTTGCGCGTTCAAACAAACAAACAAACTCTTCAGCTTTATAATATTAGTATAGATATGCAAAAAATTATAGCGGTTCCGGCACAACTGTATAGAGCACGCGAGCGAGGCCGCGGGCGGAAAGCTAGTTTGAAAATAAAATATAGTCCATTGTTCGCTAATAATGTAACTTTCTATAAGTGAAAGAATTTTTAAAATCATTTAAGTTAGTTTTTGAGTTTAACCGCAACAAATAAAAAATCAAATCTGTTCTCTTTATAATATTATAGTATAGACTTGTGTAAGAATTCGTTCTCTGTCGTAATTATATTTTAGTATTTATTGTCCTGTAATTATTTCGAAAATAAAGTAGGCAACACTGAAAATACCTCAGTTCTGAAATAATTGAGTCTCTCATGGCGCATGGATTATATATACGAGCAACAAAGACCTTGCAGGCTTGCAGGCGAGTGGAGGTTAATACAAGCATGTGTATCCACAAGTGCTATGCCATGCCAACAGCCACAGCTTAGGCAAACACACGGCATGTGGCAATCTGTTATCCCCCTTCAACCACACCCTGTGTTTGTTAATGTATTTGCATGAGGGGCATAATTCAAGCTGGGCGAAGGCTCACAAAAAGTATTTCTGTCTATTTACTCCAGACAAAATAGCTAAATTTGTTAGGAGCACATTGCATTAATTGCACTTTAGGGGATAATTTACAATATCATAAAGAAAATATTCACGGAAAACAAATACATAACAATCCCTTATTTATGTTAATTAATTTTTATAGTATCAACCGATAAGATTTAAAAAATATATTCATGTGTGAACAAAAATTTAAAAACAAACATTTTTCTATACGACAGCTTTTTTTAATACACTCTGTGTGAATTCAGAAGAATCCCCAGGTATCATCACAATATGTGGTAGGTAGCTCTATATGTCACATACCTGGTATTCGCCTGAACGTAGTCCAAACTTATAGAGCGTGCGTAGAGCTTATAGAACTAAACAATAAGTTAAAATAAGATAAACATAAACGAAAAAAATGAAACATTAAACAAGTTTTTCTCGGTAACCGTTAGTTTGCATCATCAGCTCTCTTCAATTTTTTTATTTATTTCGGTAAGCTCTACATGATCTATCGCACATCGCACGAAGTTTGAACTTCGTTCAGCCGAATACGTGGTATATTATACACGGGGTGTTCGACTTTAAACATGTTTTTCTCGTTAACTGTTAGTTTGCGTCATGTGCTCACTGGAAACTTTTTTGTTTAGTTCGGTAACAACGCTTTTATTGTTAAAATGCACAGGAATTTAGTTTTAAATGATGGAAGTAGACCTAAGCATGATTGTTTTGTAAAACATGAATCCTGAAGAATTTAAAAAAGTCTATAATTTTTATACGTATTTAAATTAAATTAAAATTTAAAAAATTAAAAGTTAAATCTTATCGCGACAGAACCCATAGCAGCAGACCGGAAATTCAGAGTATTTTTCAGTTAAATAGGTACCTCTTTACCACAGACCAGTCAACCTTATAGACAACGCTTTAACAGGGAGTAGCATTCGCCAAGGCTATGGTAGTGACACTACCATAACTACATAACTACGTCTCTTGTGAGCGGTCAGTTGGAAGCATGTCGGAAGCCTATTTGTCAGCGATATTGTCAATTTTGAACGAGCCAATGAAAACTAGCCGACCTCTCCCCGCACCCCGCCACTTTTTGGCGATTTCGTTTTCGTATTAAAGTTTATTAAAGCGTGGTCTATAGGTTGACTGGTCTGTGCTCTTTACGAAACACAAAAGTTTAACATAGCTTCCTCCAACAAAAAAATTTTTTTGGTTATATCAGAGAGGGTGTTTGTTGTTTAAATCCAAAGTTTAAATCGTGTGAGATTCTTCTGCGTTTGAGAGGTACCTATACAAAAATTGAACATCTTTCTTGATAAATAGGCGACACAAGTGGAGAAAAGCGGTGCAGTGTGGCAGAGGACGCTTCCCGGCGATCATTACCGCGAGCGTCGGGAGAACAGACAAAAAAGGTTTAGCTAATTACAAAAAAAGTATTAAAATGTCACAGAATTTTACATGTGTCTTAATAGATTTGACATATATGTGAAGCTACGAATAAAAAAGTTATTTGTTCGTAGCTACGCGATGTCGACATCCCTACATGTGTGTCTCGCGCTAAATATTAGTAAACCGGCGCTAGTTCCGAAGATGGCTTACTTACTCGGGGCCGCGCGCGCCAAGTACTTTGGTCTCGGTATGACCGACTTAACTGTAGAGTCCCCGCCACTAACGAAGTCCCGCGGCAAAAAATGAACTATATTTGAAGTGGTTCGTTGTCTATGTTTGAGCGTATGAGAATTTCGTCGAATGTGAATTTGATTGTCTATAAACGTTTAATATCGTGATAGCCCAAAGCGCAACGAACCTGTCTCAAATTTATAAGGCCATAGGACCATGGTTCGAATCCAGGCGTGTACCAATGAGGTTTTCTGACTTGTACATAACTATCACTGACCCCGACTTTATCACTGACACGTTAAGCAGTCGGCCCCGGGCGCTGTCAATAGATGGCGGTCATTGCAATCCCCAACTCGCAGTGGAGCAGCGTGGTAGATTTAAGCTCCAAGCCCCCTCCCCCTCCTCCCCCTGGGGGAGGCCTAAGCCCTTGCAGTGGGGTAAAAATAGGCTAATGAAGTGAAGTGAAACGTTTAAAAAGTGATTTAAGACGCCTAAAGTCCTTTGAAGTGCGACCTGAGAAATAATTCGCAAGATAAATGTTTATGGAATGTGCAGACAGCTCCGCGGCCACGGGACTTTGGTGGCGCGGACTCCAGATACAACTGTTGTCTCAAATAGGTACATATGACAGCATTCGAGGTCAAAAATTGAACGTGTACAATAGTTTTTACGCGATGACGTAACCGAAGAACAGATATCGTTTCGTATTGTAATTATTGTAATTTTAACATCTGTTTTTCTCTAACTATTTAGAAGCCTTATAGTAGACTTTATCAATACAAGAATAAAGTGTACAATTAAAGGTATTTTTTTTTCACGAGTTTATATTATACGTTAACAAAGCTACAATCTCATCGAAAAATTATGGCCTATGGATAAACAAAATTCGTAGAGTTTTATAAAACAAAATTTAATAAAATATTATGTTTTCTTTTATTATTTCCATTATTACTCCGTTAACTTTAAAATAGTGTACCTAATCAATTAATCCACAAAAGCTTGGCATTTTTGTATTTGGTGTTTTCCGCGGGTGTTTCATCGGCCATACTTTTACGGTCAAGTTGTACCTAATTTAGAGAGTGTAACTGAAACTAACTTATAAAACAGTATTTATTTTGTCCGCTTTGCTGTGTTGATTATTTCATACGAGATAGCGACCGCCCGGGTGACTGAATATTTTGTATATTTCGTAATTAAACTTAATCATTTCATGATAGGATAAAGGGGAAATCCATTTATTTTCGTCATATCTTATACCTACCTATTTACCACTTTTTTTCCACTCTTCACTTGTCATTTTAAAACTGAAGTGAAAAGTCAGCAATAAATAAGCTCATATTAACACGTTGACTGTCCATGCATTATATGTGATGCATTTTTGAATCAGTCATGACTGGCATTACATGTAATGCATTTGTACAAACTCTATTGGTTTTTGTGGGCATGTATGGACTAGAAAAAATACTTTTGGAGGACGTATAGACAACAATACAAGGAAATTGAAATACCAGTGTCATGTAATTTTTTTTATTAATTTATATAAGAAGAAACAATCAAAATATTAAATTGGACGTTTCGTGGTAGGTAGTAAAATTTGTTCGGACAGTCAACGTGTTAAGAAAATCTTTTATTTTGAAATCATAGACTGACACTTCTATTTTATTTATATGTATAGACAAAAAGTAAAGTAAATTACTCTATGAAAAATCCTCTATCTCCCGATGAGAGACCCGTCAAAATCGGATCAGCCATTGCAGTGATTACCACGGACAAACAAGCAGACGGACGCGAGAATATATAGCCTACGTCCATCCTGTAGGTTTAATCCCATCAAAAACAATACTTGTCAAAAAAAATTAAGTCTCGCAACTCAGTTGTTCTGCGGTAAAAAGTTGTGAGATCCATGTAATACCAAGTCGGTTATTAATTTATTCGGTTATAAATATACTAGCGACCGCCCGCAGCTTCGCTTGCGTAGACTACACATTCCTGTTTTAGGTAGTATTAACTTTCGAAATGGTTTATACATACTTTTTGCTGAAATTAATATTGGGTACACCCATTCAAACTTTCAATCTTCATTCTCCCCACTCCTTTAGGAAAACCGATACTCCCATACTTTTCACCTCCCGTTTCCCACCCTTAAAATGTGGAAATCCAAAAACCCTGAAAGACATCATTATTTTATGTCAAAATTTTTATGTTTTTAACTTTAAAGAACAAAGACTCATACAAAGCCCTTCCGTCCCTCCCTCCTTAAATTTGAAATTTCCAAATATTCCTTTCATAAAAAATTGATACGTTATAAAATAAACCACTGTTCCAAATTTCGGCTTCTTAGACTTAGTAGTTTCGGCTTTATCTACGTTGATAGATCAGTGAGGACAAACGACAGATAGACACAAAAAGTAGCTGATGTCACTCTTGACAACCTTCTTTCACGTCTGCAAAGTTTCATTAAAATCTGTTGAGCCGTTTTGAAGATTAGCTTGAATAGACACATAGACGTACAGACAAACAGACGGACAAAAAGTAGCGTATGTCACTTTTGACAACCTCCTTTTGATACCCGTGAAATTTCATTAAAGTCGGTTTAATCGTTTTGGAGATTAGCTCGAATAGACAAATGGACGTACATACAGACATACAAAAAGTAGTGTATGTCACTTTTGACCACTTTCTTTCCATATCTGTGACGTTTTAGCAAAATCAGTTTAGCCGTTTTGGAGATTTGCTCAAATGGACAGACAGACAGATAGTATTATTTTATACATATAGCCTATAGCCTTCTTCAATAAATAGACTATCCAACACAAAAAGAATTTTTCAATTCGAACCAGTAGTTCCTGAGATTTGCGCGTTCAAACAAACAAACAAACAAACTCTTCAGCTTTATAATATTTATTCGGTTATAAATATATTGAGACTTGGCCATCGCCTGAAAACACGTGTAAATTCAATCGCCTGAAAACACATGTAAATTCAATTATTTAGTGCGATGGCCAAGTCTCAATATATTTATAACCGAATAAATTAATAACCGACTTGGTATTACATGGATCTCACAACTTTTTACCGCAGAACAACTGAGTTGCGAGACTTGGTTTTTTTTGACAAGTATTGTTTTTGATGGGATCTCATTTCTTTTTGTATTTTGTAGACAGTTCTATTTTTTTCCTTTTCGGTACCTTCTACTTATTGTATATATGTATATCTATATGTATATAGTTTTTCTAAGATATATTATACAACCTTACGCACTCGTAATAAGTACGAATACGCACGTAGGTACGTTTTTTGCATTAATAAATAATTTAATACACGTGTTTTCATGACGGGAATACCCATTTTTTGCTCGATTTGGCAGGGGCACTACCATGCGCCTATATTTATATGGGACTAGCTTAAACCCGCGGCTTCGCACGCAATATAATAATAACTGCCGTAATAAAACATCGTTACGAATAAAGCCAATATTGAAAAATTTAACTGAAGACTTGGCTGTATGGGCTTAATTTTTTTTTTTGCCGTCTTTTCTAGATTTTTTAGTTTTTCCTTGATTCATACACCAAACACTACTTATATTCCAAATTTGAAGCTTCTAGGTCTGCTAGAAGTGCCTTAGAATTTTGATGATCGGTGAGTCAGTGAGTGACAAAATTAAGAAATTTGACCCGTTATAATTTCTTAAAAATACTGGTTCAAATTGAATGAAATATTTCAATATGCTTATATAATATGCCTGTATGGTTACTGAAAATTTCAGTCTTGTAGTTTTATCCACAACGAAGTTACAGGGGGTCGAAAATGGTCTGAATTGCTTCGAGAAAAGGATGGTACGGCCGTGACGCTTTTTCGCTCGACTTGGTGGGGGCACGGCCGTGCCCCCAGATTTAAATACTGGTGAATGATTTTTTAAATCGGATGAGAAGTTTCGGAGATTATCTCCTACATACAAACTTACAAATTCTACCTCTTTATACCCATAGACATTTATAGTAGACATAATCAGCGTACTGAAAACCCATTATATCAAAATTTTATAAAATTAATTAGGATTATCCAACTAACATTAAATAGAAAGGCACTCAACGAGTAGATGGTAGGAGTGGGGCGTAAAATGGCTGTTATTTACGAATTTATATGTAAATTGTTGCACAAATGAGCCGACATGATCACTGGTCAAGGCAACAATTAAATATTTTTAAAGAAAAATTAAGTGTAGATAATGTATTTTAATCTGGCTATCAGTCTGATAATGAATCCGTCTGTGAATTCAAAATTGATACCAATTATGTAAAATTGACATTATTATGCTAATTACATGACATTCAAACAAAAGTAACGTTTTCGGAATATGTCTGTCTGGATGTTTGTCCAAAATAGGCTCGGAAACAACAATTCTTAATATTTTTCTATTACAACTTAATAAATGCCCTATACATTTTATTTTCATTACACAAATAATGATATTTACAAGAGGAAATGTTCTCAGGAATTACATTAGATCTGTTATTTTACTACTTTTAATTATAATTTATCAGTATATCCAGTAAAACTCTACATAAACAACGCGACGAAAAAATTTGTAATATAATAGTACATTATGATGCAAGTACGGTAAGCTGCATATTATAGTAGATGTTGTTGTGATGTATGTATACGTTATTATTTATAGGCACGAGACGAAGCCGAGTACTCATAATAAATTGATGAGTATAATAGCCAGCTTACTGAGTACGAGCATCATACTATGTTTTTCAATACATTTGCGATTAAAATTGGGTAGATACTTCAAATGTAATAATGGAAGGAGCTAAGGGCGGGAGCGGGCTGTTTTTTTTGCAGTTTACGCATGCGTTACAAACAGAATGTTCCTTTGTGATTGGTGTAAAGTAAAAAGGCCTAGTACTGTAAAACACAACATTACGATTCAAGTTTCGAAGTCATAAAGACCGTATTAATAGCAAATGTATTGGAAAAATATTTAAAAACCCCACTGCGTAAAAATAATTAACTGAAAAGAAAAAACAAGCTCTAAAATCTAAAGAATGTAAATAAAATACACTATCATATAAATATGACTTGAATGTTATGTTAGCATAATAATAAAGTGCAAGGCAAGTGCAAGTCGGGCTTGCACACGTAGGGTTCTGTACCATTATACAATATTTAAAAACACGTTTCATGTATGGGGAACCCCGTTTAACTTCTAATTTAGTTTAATTTTTATTATTTGTTGTTATAGTAGCCATAGTAAATTCACAGGAAATTCCAAGTGTCTATCTATTACGGTTTAGACATACAGTCATGTAATGGACTGATGTACGGACAGCGGGGCCTTAGTAATAAGGTGCCCGTTGGTAGCCTTTGGGTACGGAACCCTAAAAATGGTTATGTTATGCACTATTTAAGTAAGGCATTTATTTTTTCTTGGTCGGCAAAAAAAATATAACCCAATCTTGGTGATCTCTTTTAGATCTACCAGTAATAGTAGAGGACCCGAACTAACAACGTCCTTCACCCATCTGTTTCAACGATGAAATTTTTTTGTTACAAATTTAGTACCTAGAAAATACATCGCGAATGGGTTGGCTAAAAAATTTTTGCCAAGGCTATGATTAATTAAAAATTGAAAAAAAAACTTTTCATTTAACATTGCACACGTGTGTTTAGCAAATTAATTTAATACCAATCGAAAGTATGAAGCCTACAGAATATTCAAACATTTGGTTGTCCATTTTTTACCTGACATAACTACCTACTGGGTTGGCAGGTATAAACAGATACATTTACCCTTCATGTATGTTCTTTGTTAATTTAAATTTTTAACTTTTCACTTTGTTTATTTTTATTTACTTTCCTGAAAGACTTTCCAAAAATTTCAAGACAATCTATATATTATTATTATTTAATATTTAATTTAATTATTAATATTTAATTAATCACAGCTTTGCCAAGAATTTTTTAGCCAACCCATTCGCGATGTATTTTCTACGTACTAAATTGATAACAAAAAAATTTCATCGTTAAAACAGATGGGTTGTTGTTAATTTGGATCTTAGACTAAGTATTTATGAATTTTGAGATTACACTGTAATATACATACCTACCTACTACAATAGTTGTCTAATAGCCAAAAAGTAGAAATGCTAACGGATTAAGTGCAAGCTGAACTCGCGCCCTGGGGGTTCTGTACTGTTATATATAGTGTATTTTAACCTAATTATAGATCATCTACCCTAGATGGCCAAAATCTCACGTCAGTATAAAAATACCAAAACTATACCGATTTTAATGATATCCATGTGTGGGGACCTCCTCAGATTTAAACTCATTATTATTATCATGTATTGAGGGAGTGTCACAATAACACAATCTTTCTTTTTATGTATTATTTTAATATAGGAATATGTTCGTTGATTTAAAGTATAATTGAGTTAAAACAAAAGAGTTTTCAAACAAATTAGCATATTAGACAATAGAGAGACTTATTGCTGTTTTTGGGCATTTCGATCTATAGACAAAATAACATATATAGCCGATTACCTACAATGTTTAAGGCTCCCTAATGATTTAACGATCTGAAAACTCAAAAAACTATTTTTTCAGGTCTAATTTCTCAATATCCATTAAGATATTCGATATTCTTTTAATGCATAATCATACATCACCTATTTATCTATTAAGTCTATGAAATTTCATCAACATAATATAAATAAGTAAGAAATAAACTCAAATACACGTTTTTGGGTAAACACGAAATGTCAGATTTTTCAGGGTTTTTTCTTAGCGAACTGGTAGCGAATACCAATCACAGCAAAATCATACGTACGAGGCATATAGTATGTTAGTAAACGTAGGACAAATTGTCTTAAAACTTATTTAATTAGTATCGTAAAAAAATTTGTTCCATCTGAATAAATTCAAAAAAGTCGTGCGCAAAATCGTTGTCTACGCGTTACAAATTAATGGAAATAACAAGAAAGCCTACAAAAATTAAAATTTGAGGTGTTATCTCCCGAATGAGATATCGTTTTCTGTTGATGCGAACATAAAACTTTTTGTCAATGTCCATTTTTCCGCCTCTGTTTAAAACAGATTATAGTTGCATCTTTTAAGGTTTAATATTATCTCGGAGACTTTACTTAGAACTTTAGCGTCATAATAAAAAATCCATGCTATGCTCTATTACATTTATAAATATATTTTTTGTGTCCAACACTTTCAGAATTAGCCCATGCACCATCTAAACCCAAACTAATCAAAGCTTGTATTATGGGTACCAGACTACTGATATACATACTAGAATATTCTTTATAATATATGTATATCTACATATATAGATATTTTACACCCAGGCATGAAACAGTAAACTTGTTCATGCACACAAATACTTGTACCGGGTGGGAATCGATTCCGCGACCCTTGGCTTCGCAGTTAGGGTATCTATTCACTTGGCCAATTGCTAAGTCATTAAATAACATTAATTTAATTTTGCAATAACCCTGCAACAATATTCTATTACATAATATTTGTGTTCCTTAATGAACTCCAATGTGAGTTTCATTCATAACAAGTCCTCTGCCAAGATTGTTTATTTTTAAACACAATGATTCCACTGAGTGAAAGTGATCTTTGTGTTTTCAGTTTTTCTTTTATATTGCTATATTATTACTTAATTATTTTTTAAACATAAAGAATTATAAATACATAAATTGGCTTGGATAAATACATTTTTTTTTTAAATGCAGGCAATCACTTATACATATACAGGGTGGAAATAATAAATGGAAGTTGGAAAGAAAGTATCTAATAATTAATGATAGCTTTAATTGAAGGAAAACATTCATTTCTTTTCAAAAATAAATAAAACTACATTCAAAGATTTTGATAAATGATCTGCTCGAGCCGGGAATTGAACATATGAAATATGGAAAAAAAAATTACATTTTGTACTTTTGTAGCACCCATCGATAGGGTCGATCATAAGACCAAGAAAAATGAAACAATATTGGTATCAAATATCATGTAGATTCACTACTAACACTAATTTGTAATAGAAGCGATTTCTAATCGAAGAAACTTATTATAATTGTGAAAGCCATAAAAAATACAAAACGTGTTGCATGTTCAATTGTAATGATTTTTTAACTCACTAATAGTTTACAAAACCAATTGGAACTGAATTCTTAAATTGAAACTGGTATTTTAAAAAGGTTAGTAGGTATGTTCACTAAATGAAGTCAACAAAACATTGGATTCTACACATTCGTTTTTTTTTTTTAAATTTATTTTGATAGTTGTGTATCAGCCATGGATGTTCATAGAGATACTGCATTGGGCCAACAAAATGTAAGTAAAGGAATATACCACCTAGATCAAATATACAACTGTTGATATTTTGAAATATTCGTTGTGAAGTAGAATTTTGTGTGACCCATATGTAAAATTCATACTTTAAAAGAAAATGGAGATTCTGAAATTACATTACCTGTGCAATTTAAAAATATGTTTGTTTAAAACAGTGATAACAACATAACTATGGTCTGTCTAATCACCGAGTCTGACATTTTGCTCACGTTTTTGATCGTTTTGAAGTGTGAAATGCTCCATTTTCATTATTATGCTATCTAAGCTTTAAACATAATCATTAATGATTCATACCAAATTTTGTATATTGTATTAACGAAAACATAGTTACTTTTATATTATATATATTACAAAACCCTTAAATAATCATAGGTACTTTTACACATGATAAAATGTATTATCTAATAAAAAATCTAAAGACAGAGAAAACTGGAAAGCCTTGATCTGGTTGCAAGTTGCTGGTAAGGCATGTATGTGTATTAAGCAGTTTAAAACTTGTACTAGAACGTTGACCGTGTGCTTGAATTAGTTTTCAGTACCTATCTACCTACTGTAAAGTTTTGAAATAATTTTAAATGTACCAAGTCAGGATATCATTTGATTATTTAATTTTTTCGTTATATTGCTAATTTACAATATGACAACACTAATCAACAAGTTTTTCTAATGATACCACTGAGGTATTATTGATGATACTTGGTGATGATACCTGATTCACTGTTCGGCAGTTTATTAAATGCATTAAAATAATTATCTTTTAAAAAAGTCATAAATTTAGTTGCTTATTTATAACCGGCGTTTAAAACATAATGTTTAATGAAGAACTAAATATGAAGTCTTATTCTAATTTAAATAAGACTAAAAGCGCACCGCACCTTTCACTCACATTTTCATTGTGTTTACATACCTACCTACTATTTATTAAAGGATTTATAGGTATTTAAATAATAAATACACACGATTATCTTGGTTAGATTCGCAAAAATTGCCTCTAACTGGCACGGACAGCTAAATATACAAAAAATACATAATAACTCACCCGAAAGCGTTTCTTTCCAAATTTTTTCAAATCAAATATTTTAAAATCGAAATTGTATTCGATTACCCAACTTCTAAAAATCAAGTGTGATCTGTGACTGGGAGTGTGATCGAATGATAGGTAGGTACACTAGTCAGTCTGCAGTCATGGTCAGTCACATCTGGTCACCTGTCCAAAAACACCTGTCACATCACACCTCTGTGTTGTGTTGAGAATATTGAGATTAGGGTCGATCTATTCTAGATTTCTAGGCTTGCGTAGTCTTACTCTGAACGAACTAAATAAATTAATTCACGTAACTGAATAGTTACGATAATTATTCACTCCAAAACTTAATAGTTTAGGAACTATTAGTTCAACGTCGCGTCGCGTCTACTATCTCGTCTCGATCGTCGCCTAATACAGTCGTCTATGCCGCTGGCCGGCCGTTCATTATTATTCAGTTAGAGGACGATTAACGAATGAACAAAATAAACATGTATTACTATTGCTATAAAAGTGATATTAGGATGGACAAATGGCAATGATTGGGAGTCGCTACTTATCTATCCTAATATCACTTCAATTGCAATAGACATAAATGCGTCTTACGCTCGATCGGCTGAGTTAATAAATTACATATCTACATGCATACGATTTCATGTAACAAACAAAGGCTTGCTCGCTTATAAATTGAAATTAAAATATTTAATCGTTTTTCGTAACTAATAAATAGTTCTTATTACTAATATTTAAATGTATGTTTATTTATTAAAGAACAACCACATCGTATCTCCAATGTTAAGTCTATTAGTTTAATAAATAATAAGAATAATAACGTATACATCACAACAATGTCTAGGCCCCAAACTGAGCATTAGATTGTGTTTTGAGTACCAAGCAATGACACTACATACATATAATAACCAAGACTCGGTACCAGTATCAATAAATATTCATCATATAAATACTGACCCGACCTGGGATTCAAACCTGGGACCTCGAGCTTCGTAGGCAGGGTTGCTACCCACTAGACTAAGCGGTCGTCATCAATTAGTATTCAGTTTTAAGTTTCATTATTTACTACTTATTGGTGAGATCCTAAGCCTGTAAATAAGTACGAAAAAAATCTATCTTTTTTAATTATAAACTGGAATTATAGTTATCTACTATCTATATTAATGATGTTATATTACAAATGATGATTATTATTTATGATGTAGATACCTAACTTAGATAAAATCTTTAGGTGAAATAATCGATATCATTTGTCTAATAGTTTAGGTACCTACTTAAATTTTTTTGTTTAGTTCCTCATTTTAGAATTACATTGCCTTTAAATAATAAGTAAACGTCTTTCAGAACTAAGCGATAAGAGACCAAAGAAATATTAAGGTGAATAGTGAATAAGTAAATATATCTTTTGAACTAAGTGAGCAGGTGAATAAATAGGGGAAAGAATTTTTAAGGTGAATAAGTTCGTTGTAGTGACTCTGAATAAAAGAATTAATTCACATCAGTGAATTCAGACTAAACAAGTCTAGTCAATGCCGTTAGTGTTGATTGATACTTGTGAACACTCACTAGAAATCGATACATTTCCATTCGATACTACTATTTTCGGCACCATATTCGACATATTTGTACCTAGGTACTAGGCTGTTAAGTACCACAGAATGAAACTGCACACAATGATCTTCCATTTTTAACAGGATTGGAAGTCGCCTTTGTAAAGGCGAAACAAAACCGTCCGTATTGTGCCGTAATGTAGCGTGTTACAGTTTGTTAATAATAATAATAACGTATACACATCACAACAACCTCTAGGCCCCAAACTAAGTATTAGTTTGTATTTTGGGTTCCTAGCGTAGACACCACATACATATAACAACCAAGACCCAGTACCAGTATCAATATTCATCATACTGACCAAATACTGACCCGACCTGGGATTCGAACCCGGGACCTCCAGCTTCGTAGGCAGGGTCACACCCATTAGGCTAAGCGGTCGTCTACCTTATATATACCTTTTGTTACATGAATTGTGCTCTATTCGTGATACTTATGACATATATTCGCATTATGAAATTCTAATATAAAACCTTTTAGAATTCACTTCTTCGGACGGAATTATTTTTCTTTCATGAAGCATGAAAATTGAGCTCTATTCATAACGCTTATGACATATATTTGTTGAGAAGAATTTTAATATAAGGCGTTTAAGAAAAGACTTCTCTGGACCAGCCGCACCACGCGGCCAGGCCGGGCGGATCAGTCCCTACGTTTACTTATTACGGGTTGGACGTGTCACACTGTTTACGAGATTGGGACGAGAATTAAATCGTGATAATGTTCACATTAAATTAAAAAAAACAAATGAATATAACCGTCCGCAGGCATAAACTAATGTTAAATTAAATTGTTTGCGTCTTTGACGAGTAGTTTTACAAATTTTCAAGACACAAGTCGACATCACGCACGTTTATTCAGCGCTAAGCCATTACATTGACTAAAAGCCTGTTGGAAGACTTATTGCGTTTTGGATCAGTTTCTGCGCGGACACTTAAAAACGCGGACACCCCATCTAGTTATATAGGTACATCGATGACTGCACATGAAACTTAGTCCCATCGCGGTGCAGGGGCTAAAATCAAAATAGTCGTTGTAGGCCTCGTGTCAGTTTAGTCGATTTAAATTAATTTGTATCTTGCACGTATCTTGTAAAATTATTTAAATAAAATGCCGTGCTGTACTTTCAAACAGTGCACAAACAACGTCCGGAACTTCAAAAAGTCAGATGGGATTATTTACTTATTACACGTAAGCTATTTTATTAATTTCGTTTTTAATAATTAAGTTAATTTTTGACAAATACAATTTGACAGTTGCACACAAATTGACTTATACGGCAAGCACAACGATAATAGTCTTTTCATCTCTTTTCAATCTATTACATAACTTTACACCTTCCCATCATCTTCCTCTTTCGCAATTTTGTTCAACGGTTCAGACACATATTTTGAAAGATCAGGGCCCAGGGCCGCATTCGAAAAAATTAATTTATTATAAAAATAAATGAGGTTAAGATTAAGTTAAGGTTATTTTGAAGAACTTAAGTATCGTCTTTAAGTACGTTGAGGGTGAAATTTTCTGTGAAAATTTAGTGTTATGAAAGAGGTTACGATCTAAACAACCTTCGGGAACGCAGTATACAACTCAAATGTTTGGAACATTTAGGAACGCAATATCTACGAAATAGGAACGTAAAAAGAGCATTGGGAGTGAGCCACGAAAGCTAAGGGTAAAAAATGGAATGGTAGAAATTGGCAAGAATGGATCAAACATGGTAGAAATAGCAGGATATGATGGCAATGATCTAAAATTGTCTAAAATTACAAGAAAAAAAATAATATAAAAATGGTTGACAACGGTAGGAAATTCTTGTTATTAGTAGAAATGGAAAAAAACAGCAGAAAATAGCGCGATACATGTAGACATTTTTCATGGTAAGTACTCATTTTCTAGGTTTTCGGAAATGTTAAATTCAAAACTAACATCTTTTACCATCTTCACTTACCTTCATATCGCTCTACTTGTATGAATTTATTTCTGTTATTATTTATACAATCACATGAAAGAAGATAATTTCCAACGCGTATCCAAATGTACATACACTAGCAGTTTTTATTATTCTAATAAAAATCGCCAAAAAAAAAGGAATACTTTATAGTCCGACAAATTTAAGCTGGCGGGTCCTATGTTGTTACGACGACGAAGAGGGGTTATCAATCGGCGTGTTTTGTATTAACAGATCGAACAGATTTCCGCAACGATACAGTAGTCGAGTTGTTTGACTATTATAGATTGCGACCTTCTACTGCAATGTAAGTTTAGTTGTTTTTTAAAAATATTTGACAAATTTTGAATAATTACTATTGATACTCAACATCTTAATTTTTACAGTTAAAGGCTATTTCAATTTTTTAATTATCATTTTATTCATTGTATTTATCATTTCATACATTTTATTCATTTATCTGTGTTTTGTAACGTGATTAAAATTAATGTAATTGTAACGTTTGCAAAGTGATGAGTGTTAACATTTAAGTGAACATGTAATGTGTAATTTGTTTATATTTTTAATAAATAATTTTAAACTAACAGTGATTGAAACTTTCTTGTAACTTAAAAAAGTATTTGATATCACAATAAAATACCTTTTACTTCTCAACAAAAAAAACATTATTTTAAATCACTGATCCAATACGGCCCTGGTGACCAACAACAACATTGCAATCGACTATCTTCGTATTTCGTTCGTGGGTCGTATAATGTAAGGGATCTTCGAGTCTAGTACCCTAGGTACATATATGTCTGTGATTTTCGGCATCGTATCATTCCATTCGATACCGAGTAAAGTATCGAAAGAAAATACAAGTATCGAACAAAAAGTACTCATGCGGTCGACGCTTAAGGGTCAACGTGAATGATTGTTTAGCGGAATTAGCGGCGCCAACTTCATTATTCAGCCGAATCAGCCAATCATAGCACAGCTTGTGGCACAGCTTCAGCGTTAATTAACAGATAACAGTAACAGATACACAAATATACAGTAGATTTTTACTTTTGTGAAGATTTACTAAGTTTTTTAACTTTATTAGAAGAAAAAAAATATTTGAATTTTGACTTATCCAGTATTTTTAATGAAACTATTTAACGGTGCTCAGATCCACCTAAGATCCAAACCAATACATCCAATCTTAATAGCATCTTATTCGCGTAGTAATTAAATGTCTCTCGTTATTATGTATCTATGTAGTGATTTAGTGAAATACTTAAATTCAATCACAGACCCCAATAAATTACCTTACGAACATGTGATACAATTTAGCTGTGATGTGATACATATCAGTTTTTCAATCTACTGTACGGCGTAAAATATAAACAGTATTCAAAGTGTATTCAAGTTTCAAACTATCCACTTCGTTTGAAGAAAATGGTCATAGAAATCCTCAATTTGCAAAATAATGAATCGTAACACAGATATCAAGACTTGTTGTCGCACTTGTATGGAGAACGGTTGCTCTACAATGATAGACCTGTTTTCGTTTCTGAAAGATTCTGTATTAATTGTCGACGTACTGACTTCTTGGACATCAATAAAGGTATGGTATATTTCTGTAATAATAGTATCAGATTAACAATTTTGCAATACTCAATGCTTGTATTTAAGTATTCTGTGCGCTCCATTGGAATGCGGTGCGCCGCTTATTATGCTGCCCATGCCCTCGCTGGCCTATTTGGATTCATTTGCCAAACTGATATGTCCACATGTTGGTTTTTACATATACTGCTATACCTAATAATACATACTAAACCTAACAGAAACCTACTAAATATCACATGACAATTATGGTAGATTTAATTTTTAGACAAACCTGTTTAAATTAGTCCACGCGCTTTATAAAGTACACGAATAACATCATTAGATAGTACTTGCAATAAACATATACCTAAGTTATCTTGTCATCCATTTAGCTTGTAGTGTTTACATTTAGTTGATGAATTAGGAAGTGAAAGCCAGTAGAAATTAATAAGTGTGTTGTGCTTACAACTAATGTACAGTTCCAATCAAACTTTATGGCGGATGTGAACAAAAGCATAAGTCGCGTCGCAGTAACCAGTTTTAGGTGTAGCGGGACGCAGTGGAGCGAGGGGTATATGATTGAGCCTGCACAAGCATGCTCATAGCATTGTATTCCAATCCGCCATGAAGTTTGAGGCGAACTATACCTACCTACAATATGCTTAACTGATCTCTGCAGCTCTGAAGTTATTCACAAAAATGTTGCAGAAGCATATTAATTTCTTATGTGTTTTGAGTCTCAGACATTGCAGCATCACACTTCAGTGCTGTACAGATAGTTGAATGTAATTATTTTTGGGTGTGTGGGTTGTATTACCAAAACGCCCACCTTTTAATATCTATTTAATACAATATATATTTTCTTATATTGGTTAAGGTTGGTAAATAGAAGGATGAACGTGATAGTCCACACTGTAACTTTTTTATCCATTCAAAATTTGGCCAAGATAGATTGATGGTCCACCATTTCTAAATGTTTTAATGACTGTAATGCCTTTGTAATAGGTATATATTGAATTGTAGTTTTATGCCTAAATTACTGTTAATACTTTCAGGGTAGTAGTTTTGGAAATCAGTATACCTAACAGTGTTTCTTTAAGACAAAAACTGTATTATCAATATTTATTAAAAAAACATCAGGCGCATACTGTGTATTGTTGGTCCATAAGATACCAACCTACAATTATTTCTAATAGCTGGGCCATATGGAAATCTTTAATTGTAACTACGGCTAGACACTGTAACTGCATTTTAGTCTATTCAGAACATAATTATTTTACATAATTTATCAATGAATACATAAAAAAAACATTTGAAAACTGTCATACAATGTCTAGTTCATAGTAACAGTTTGAGCCTGGCTATTGGAAATCAAAGTATGACTATCCATACAATTTTTCTGTTTGGGTTAGACTGCTTGATGTCTTTTTCGTGTATCTTTATATTCTAAATTCATTAAATATACTAAATTCCAGTTGTTGATTTCAGGTGGACAAAAATGATGAATTACCAAAACATATATGTGTCAGATGTTACAATTACATATCAGTGTTTTTAGAATTTCAGAAACACACTGAACTTATAGATAATAAACTAAGAGAATTAATTTCCAAAGATGTGACTGAAAAATCACCTAAAGAGTTTGATATAAAGGATGAAAGTCAAGAAAATCCATTAAGTTTAGATTTGGAGGATAAAAATGATTGTGAGGATGACAAACCACTTACAAAAATTGAACCGGAAAATATTGTTTATAAAAATAAACTTCACTGCACAATATGTACAAAATCATTTAGTAAATTCAATAAATTGCAAGATCACATGAAAAAGCATGAAGGAATTAAAACGAAACATGAATTCCGTTGTGATATATGCCAAAGAGTTTTCAGTAGAAGTTCAAAACTAAAAAGACACATTTTGACACACAATCCAGAATTGAAACCGTATCAATGTGATGTTTGCTCAGAAAGATTCAAAACACGTTCATCGTTATCGACCCATTTACTGACCCATGAGAAAATCCAAGTCGCAGAACAACAAAACGAAAACCAAAATTTTACTTGTCAAGTGTGTGCAGTAACTTACCAATCGTCACATTCACTGTCAGCTCACATGCGAAAACACAAAACGAAAGCATGTGTTTTAGCTTGTTCTATATGTGCCAAAGTGTTCAAAAAATTAAGTCATTTAAAAAGGCATGAAATCTCACACGAAGACAATCGTCCTTATAAATGTACTTTATGTCCGAAATCTTTCATAGACGAAACATTATTGAACGAGCATATGAATAAACACAGAGGTATAAAACCTCATTCATGTAAAGTATGTAATAAGAAATTTGCACAATTGTCTACTTTGAGTAATCATATTAGAATACATATCAAGGAAAGGCCATTTCTTTGCACATTCTGCGGCAAAAGTTTTTATTCAAGTACAAATTGGAAGCAACATGTAAAAAGGCATTTAGGTGATAAATCGTTTGCTTGCAGTTTATGCCCCGCACGGTTTGTGAGTAAAGGTAATCATACAAATTATGAATATGTACTAAAATATTGTCAGAATACACAGTGAGTTCATTAAAAAAGTGCTACACATAAAATTTTAGTTCCTACGAGGTTACCCCATAAAGCTTGGTTAATACAGATATTTTGAGATAGAACAATTTACGACTGATCAAATAAGCATCTTGTGGTGTACTACAAGGTCAAATATTAATTACTGGTAACATTGGGAGGGTGTAAAAGGATAGGGTGGGGGTTGGGGCCGATATTTCAATTGGAATGGTATTGGTACAGCAGACTAAAACATAGAGGTATTATGTTGGTTTGAAATGATGAGTGTCTTGTATACATGCAGTGAGAACTAAAAAATATTTTATGGGAATTACTCAGGAAAGTGGACTGAGCGTCGTGGTCCTATAGTTTCCTCATGCCGCTTACCGGATTTGATTCCTATGTATTTTTCCACATGATGCAAGCATCTGCAAACATATACAAATAAGAATTTCTATTTTGGTAAAAAAAAAGTACCACAACCGGTCTATTATGGCTAAATTTGTGAAATTAAAATGGCTTGCTTAATGAATTGGAAAGACAACTTTAATTTAAAATCCTTTTAAAACAGAATTTAATATAAAAGTATGTAGCAAGAACTGGTAACTACTTAAGAGAGGTAAACTGTATAGATGACTGACAGTTCTTGCATTTAGGCTTTATTCGGTACACATTCAGGTCAATACATTTTTGCACTGTATTCGTTTAAGTGACACTCCAAATTTACGTACTTCTGTGGAGAATGTACATTACATTCTGGGAGAGTGTGTTTGGTATGAGGAACTGAGGCTCGAAAGAGTTGTTTAAAAAGATGGAGTATGATAATGAAAACCTATGTGGGAGTGTTTCACACGGTTTTGTTAGATCCGACGTGCGATGGTGTCTTAAAAGTATATAAAATGGTCATAAAATTAAAGAGAAGAGATACCGACTAAGCTTTGCTATGATTAGCAAAACCTTATATTAGACTGATTAAGTTAAATGAACCAAAGACTAAGGCTACAAAAAATAAAATTAGAAAAAATTACCATGTCATATGCAATTTCAGAATGTGCTGAAAATTTATGAGCGGTCCATGCTTATGTGAAGTTATTTTTAGGATTCCATAGGGCATTGTACCTACTAAACTAAAGGTTGCTTACTTGATCACTCACTGTCCTACTATTACTATTTACATTATCCACGCTTTACTTACTACCCTGTGTAGACGGTCTAGATTCCGCCATCAACCTGATCCATATAGTTATACGAGTAATAGCCTATTTTCGTGTCATGATTATGAACATATGAATCATGTTACTCAATTTTTAATTTAATTGCAACTCAACTGTGACTCAATATAAATTTGCACCTATTTTACAAGTGGTTAGGGTGGTGTAACTTGCCACCCAAGAACTCCAGAACGTTCAACAGACACTATATTGTTTCATATGATGACGACCGCTTTGCCTAGTGGGTAGCGACCCTGCCTACGAAGCTGGAGGACCCGGTTTCGAATCGCAGGTCGGGTCAGTATTTATACGATGAATACTGATACTGGTACTGGGTCTTAGTTGTTATACATATGTATGTGGTGTCTTCGCTTGCTACCCAAAACACAAGCTAATGCTTAGTTTAGGGCCTAGACGTTGTGATGTATACATTATTATTAAAAAAATAAAAATATTTTCTGATGATTTCTAGGAGCAATCATGGCAAGCTGATTTAGGTGACCACCCTGTTATATTAAAACAGCACATGAACGGACAATTTTTCAGTCTCAATGCAGGTCCTGATTAAGAACTGTTTGTGATACCTAGAGTAAAAAGATGCTTTTCAAATTGGTCGTTATCAGTCAAAGTTTCACCTATTAAGCGTAGTCGAGCTGTTTATAGTCACAAACACCTATATGCAAATAAACATAAAAAATTATATTAAAACTTTATAATCAATTTTTTCAGGTGAACTTAACTCCCATATGACCTCTCACACTGGAAATCGACCTTACGTTTGTGATTCTTGTGGGTCGAAATTCACGAAGCCTAGTTCGCTGGCCCAACACAAGTTGTCGCATTTAGGTATAAAGCCGCACGGATGTGACGTTTGTAAAATGAAGTGAGTTTTTATTTGTATATGCATGCTATAGAATTACGAAGCATCGCACGCTTCTCTACTATGTGGGTCAGAAATGATTGAACTGGACAACATTCTAGAGGCAACACCTTCATACCATGAGCGGATTTGTTGCAGTTGTGAAAAGTTGCAATAGGGGTATTGCTAATGTTATAAAGTTGTGTTGAAATTCACTGCTCTGTGCAGTTACTCCGGAGACTCAATTAAATTACATAATTCTTTTGAAATTTTAAAAGACAAAACTAAATATTATTATTCATTCACCTACAAGCATAGATAGGTGCCTTCCAACGCTTTTTGTTTCCAAAACGCAAATTAGTAGTCATTTAGTCCTTAACAAACAAATCCTTTTTACCACAGTTAGTCGTCATCATGTAGTGTATTATTTTAAGATGTGGAGGGAAAATTTGTTTTGGCCCAGTGGGCTGGGGGGAGGGGGTGACGTTGGATGACGCCGCGCTCCAAACAAATAAATATTACGGTTTAAGTTATGCTACTAGGGCATATGTGGTATCGTTTTCGTATAAAGCAAGGATGGACAATTCATTTTTGTGACATTTGACAAACATTTTCATACAAAAAATGTCAAAATTAACGAAAAAATGAAATCACTTCTGTTTATTTTTCCATTTCGCTCTTAACAATTCTAAGTTTATATGAATAAAAAAAATACTATTAGAAGGTATAGTTCACCTGCTTTAAGAATATATGTTATGGGTACTTATCATACAATTATTATTAATGAAAAAATCTGAAACATTATGCAGCGCCGAAACTTACCACGGCTGGCGTTGCCACTCAGGCATGAGTGCGGCGCTCCAGATACAAATACAGACACTTATCAGTACTAATATCGACCCTACTGCAATAGAAACATGGTGCATTTAACTGTGCACCAAATGTAATAAACTATTCCTATATACAAATAGAAATAAGTTTATTGGAGTCATAGCTATTATTAGTGACTTAAAGGCTTAAGCCTTTTTCTCGTGGAAACGAAATAAGTTCCAGCGGTAAAAAGCAGTAGCCTATAGTAATAAAGGATAGATTAGCTGTTTACAAAATGTATGTAAGAAATTAAACACATACGTGATAAAAAATGTAATCATGTTAAGGCATTTTAGTCTCGTGTACCACAGTGCTGTACATTTCAGTGCAGCTTTTGTGGACTTGCACTGCCCAGTGCAACCTTTTTTACAATTGCACTGCCTAGTGCATTCTTTCTTACAATTGCATCTAATCAGTTTGTAGCACGTAAAGGATGCCTCAGAGAGCGTAGTCCATAGAGGCTGCCACGACCCCTGTTCTTTGGTCCACCCTGGCCCCAATCAAAGGGCTTCAGGTATGGTAAGTTTTTTATCAAGAGCCTGGCTCCAGCAATGTGCCTGGTAGCAAGCACATTTAATATGCTGTTGCAGTTCTTCCTTGGTTGGCAGAATATTGTCTTTCGTCTTTGACTTTTTAGTGAACAGGTATTTTCTTGCTTCGTTCACAGTCGCCTTTACACTAGTCTTGTCATACAGAGTCAAGGTCAAAGTCAGATATCTTTATTTCGTTTTTATGTGACATAAACTTTAGTCACCAGAGTGAATTTTTTACTTTGTCACCGCACCATGTCATCACAAAGGCGCATTCACAAAAGTGCTAATTCCTCTCAGAAGAATACGCAAGAAACTTAAGGACGCTCTTTTTAACGAAATTATATACTTTTTTTTAACAATAAATGCTTAAAGATTAATATTATTGAAGCAAACCGATTAACGAGCGGTTTACATCCTATCTACAGTACCTACTTATCTGCGCATTCTTTTCGGAGGGTTTTCTTAGAACTTGAAATTTGTTGTGTTTGACACTGATTCTAAACTATACAGTAAGATGCTTTTGTGTTATTTACTAATTCAATAACGATTTAGGTTGGCAACAGCAAGTAAAATCTAAGCATTGAAAAGTTAATGTTTCTCTCACTATAGACGAGCGCGTAATAAACGCCGCGCGTCGCGTATCTGTTTATTTCAAATATGCATATTTTGCATGAAATGGCCAATGAACAAAATGCAGTTATGTATAATAAACTTACTTTAATGCTTAAAGCCTACTGCCAGTCTTCCTATACGTGTGGCCGCCTTTGGGTATGGTACGGTCGGGACATAACAGCAACCTTCGAGCAGTATAATAACGTGTTCAGGGTGCTGCTGGGGCTGCCGTGGAAATCGAGTGCGTCAGGAAAGTTTGCGATGGAGCATATTGACGAGTTCACGGCTATAATGCGCAAGCGGTGTGCTTCCTTACACGCTTGCCTCCGTGGCACCACCTGTACCATCCTGGGTGTGTTTGCAGCACTGTGTGACTCTCCGATGTGAATGAGATGAAAGCGTCTTGCGGCTTCACGCTTATAAGCCGTGAAGCTATCTCCATTTTGTATTATTTATTTTTATTAGGAAGTCATTTTTATTTTATTTTGTTTAGTTGTTTTGTTGTCTTACTGTTTTTAGCTGCGTTTAATTTAATTTGATTATGACATTAGTTTTAAGAACATTGTTACTGCTACTCTAACCAACTATCGACTCTAGGATCTGAAATAAATGCTTGTTATTATTATTCGCTTAATGGTTAATTATAATAAAAAAGGGTTAAATTTTGTTTGTAAATTGGTATGTCGTAAATTTGAAACGTAATATTTTTCTGTTTGAGGCGCGGCGGTATCTACCTTCACCCCCTGCCCCCAGCCCCCTGGGGCAAAAAAAGTTCCCTCCACGTCTTAAAATACACATAATGACGAATAACTGTGGTAAAAAGAATTTGTTTGTTTGAAAAAATGAACAATTCACCTCAAATTGTTTGCTAACAAACAGTACTAAATCCTATTCTTTTGTCAATCAGCGCACCTCATTTGAACAACTCTTAAATGTAAAAATCACAGACTGAACCAATTTTATTATTTAAGGTTTCATCAAAAAGGGATAATATGAGGATGTGTCATCATATGTCAGCTTCCTCTTTTCCTTCTATTGCCTGTCTAACTACATAAAATATTAAAACTGAATAAAGGCTGTCAATATTGAATATGAGCACTAAAATTCATTTGAGGTCAAATACAGTTGGGCTCCACATCTTAAAATGATCATTGTGGTATGACCTTAGCATGGTGAACAATTCACGCTTTTATCACTCTGAGAATTTCCGATCTACTATTATTAACTATTGACATACATAAATAATATTGTAATAAGTTCATGACAAAATAATATTAATGAAGTAAAAAGTTCTTATATCTATAAATGAAGATAAAAAAAATTATTATATCATAGGCTACATAGATCACAGCGCCATGGTAGTACGGGGGGCGCTATAAGAAAATATCGACTCGGTCTACCACATTCATTTAGTGTTTTTATCTCCAGGATGTATTTAACCTATCTGATCTTTTTATGACAGGAGTTATTATTAAGTATTATTATTATTATTAGTGTGGTACAAATAAAGATAATAGTAGGTACTTACTTATTTCATTGAATAATAATTAAGTTTTTATTAAATAATTGCAGGTTCTCGAGTAAGGATCATTTAAAACGACATTACAGGATTCACACTGGCGAGAAACCGTATCGTTGTGAAACATGTGGCCGCACTTTTAGGCAGAGCAATGATTTGATTAAACACCAGCGAGCACATTTTGGCGAAAAATTGTACAAGTTTGTATATTTATAATCTGTACTATTATAAACTGTAATGTAATGTGTATGTACAGTACACGGGAGAATTTTGTTTGTTTCGAATGTATCAGGAAAATTTGTTCAGTTCTTTATGAAGTCAGTAGTTTTGTCGTGTTATGTTACTTAGATTTTAACTCATAAAATAATTCTTTCACAGATGTTCACAGTGTACCGAGAGTTTTCGTCTTAAGACCGAATTACGGAACCACATATCGGTACACTTCGTATCTTCACAGATAGCTTCAAGTTTACCAATGATTCCTGAGGAACTCCAAAAAGTTAAGGAGTCACCGAAAATTATGATGCTAGAATGTTCCACTATTAACCCCCTGCTGCATGAATTGTGATCTCAGTGCAACAATCAGAAATTGGTTATATCAAAACTTAATAGTAGTGTTACAGGATCTCCAAAACTACGGATTTCAAAAAAAAATTTGTTAATCTAAATACCTCGAAAAATATCACCACTATGCAAATCAAAGATGATGCACTGTTTCCCCCATAGATTAGATCTTGGAAGGTGCATTTGCAGGCGCCCACGCTACTAGCTATGTCTTTTATCTTTGGCAATGATGATAATTTTGCCAGTGTCAAGTTTAACGCTCTTTATTAATTGTTGAAAGTCAACGTTGTATGGCTTGATAGGACTTCTTCAAAATAAGGTTGTATATTTTTTTTAAAATAACTCCTAGTATCTGTCATGTTTCAATCACGAAGCGTGTCTTGGAATCATCTATATCGAAAATTCACTAAGAGTATTGATGGTTAACGTCAGTGTGCATGTCATGGTCCTTCTGATGAGCTCTGGTATATTTACTCTGTAAGCTCCATCCATTTCACGCATTCGGCGAGACTTCTAATACAAGCCGAACGTTCTGCTCCACACATTCTACGAGAGCACTCGTCTGACCGATTGGTCGAGTGCTAGAGACCCTAACTGCAGAACCAAAAGACGCGGGGTCGATTCCCGTCCGGGACTAATATTATTGTACAAGTATAGTTCCAATCAAACTTTATGGCGGATCGGAAAACAACGCTATAGGCATGTTTGCGCAGGTTCAGTCATATGCCTCTCGCTCCACTGCGTCCCGCTACACCTAAAACTGGTTACTGCGACGCGACTTATGCCTATGTTCACATCCGCCGTAAAGGTTGATTGGAACTATACATGTCTATTTTTTCTCTATCTGAGTGTAATATATCTATTATATATCTATTGTAGGTATTATAGAAAAAATCCTAAGTTTGTATATCAGGTGTGTAGTACCCATAATACAGGCTCTACCTAGTTTAGGACTAGATGGCCATATGTAAGATGTCCCAGGTTACTCGCTTAGAACCTCTGCTCATTCGGATACTTACACTGTTTGAAGATGGACATTGCGCGACTTTATTTTATTATCATTGTATTTTTTACACAAAAATGTCTCATATGTCTTGTGGTGATGTAAGACACCCTAGAGAGTGGAGTGCGTTCTCGCCGAGACACCTTTGGTTCTGCATAAGTATCGTCTTTGAACCAATATAATGCGAGACGAGACGAGACTTGCCGAGTACATTCTCTACATTCTTGAGTTCGGCCATTTGGATGTCTCGCCGAGTGCTTGAAACCGGTTGTATGTGTAATCAAGCCTTTTGCCACAAATCCGGACAGTATCGATCAGGTAGCCGAGTTGGAATATAGGAATTCGGGGCTCCGTTACGACACGAAGAAAGGACAAACATACATACTCGCATTTATTAGGATATGTCGACGAATCTGTTTTTTTGTTAGTACAGAAGGAGTTTTGATAGCATTTAAACAATTACGACGCTAGGTTTAGAAGATATTTTGATTGGATGATTTTTTCGTTCATTTTTATGATATGAATAAACTGATGTAAAAGATTTAAGGTCGGTATTTCCGTTCTCACATATCTAAGGACTAAGGTTAAGTGAAGCTTAATTTTCAAAATCCAATACAAATTTTTCAATTGTTTGTTCCCCTCAACGCTATTCCTACAATAAGTGAGAACTGAAATACCGACCCTAAGTCATAGTTGTGGTAGTTACACTTGTTTAAAGAATTTTATGACATTGACAAATTAAAATTTATAAGATTTTATATTAGGGTCCTTATTGTTAAACAAATATTGTTCGTTGTATAGTACAATATAGATAGATAGATATAGATATTTAATGGTTTGAAGCTGGAATTTCGCTCACTGCAATTCTAACGATTCAATCAATGCAAGCCATGTTATTGACCAATCAATCGCCTTATTAATGTAGTTTTCCACTGTATGTGTGGTAATGGAAAATTACTAATTTGGGCGTATATTTTAGTTGCCGAAAATTTTCTGATTGTGAAACAATTTTTCTTATTATAGAATAAGTTAATAATAAAGAAACGCTTGCTCATACAAAATTTATCAATCCGTTGTTATTAATACATACTTTTATATATATATGTCGTCGACAAATCGTATGATTCGTCTGATTACTTAATCTATATGAACCAAATTCGAAATTGATCAATAGACTTCTGGTTGGCTCGTCGCTCCGCTCCGCTTCACTCTTCGCATTGATATGCCTTACCAATAAACCCTACCAATTTGAAAAAAGTTAGAAACTGATGAGGCCATTTGTAATCAAACGGATTAGTCGATTTATCGACATGTACATAATGGAATGTGTATGAAACACAATCGCATGTTAAATCGACTGAAATCACAAAAAAAACTTTGTGTTAGATTCTATACAAATATAAAAAAATTTAACTGTTGTATATCATACATATTTTTGTATTTTTAAAGCTTACATATTGTAGTTGTGCAAAATATTTTTTATACAATAAAAATTTTATATTTTAATCATTGTTATTTAATAATAAAAAATAACTTTTTACATCTCTTTTTAGTTTTGTAGTTTTTTTGTTAGCTTAAATAATTAATAACTATTAATTTATAACAAATCAAAACATTGCAATGCCATAATCCTCTAAAGTCAATATTGTCATAAATTAAGTCTCCACGACACGAAATAATTTTAGTAGCTTTTGTTCAACGATGATCCGATTTTGGATTGGAGGTTTATATTGTGAAGTCGCTTAAATTTTGTTATTACTGGTTATCGTTCCTTATAGTGTCTGAAGTCTCAATAATATGTCATTTTTTTTTTAAATATAATTTAATGACATAAAAATAATTTTACTTAAGTACTTGTAACTATTTACGCTCGATTTCACAGCATTGTAAACAGCGTAGCACTCGCCGCGCTGAGCTTATATTAAACAGTACATTAAAATTATTAATAGAGGTAGAGTTCTTTTTCTTTTTCTAGGGTTCCATACCCAAAAGGTACCAACGGGAACACTATGACTAAGGCTCCACTGTCCGTCTGTGTGTCAGGACTGTATTATCTGAACCGTAATAGGTAGACAGTTGAAATTTTCACAAAGTGAGTAATACCATGGCCGCTGTAACAACTAATAATAAAAATAAAATAAAGTTTGAAATTAAAGGGATTCCTCCATACAAGAACCTAGTTTTTGACGTTTTTGGTGATTGGTGATTGTGAGATAGTTATACACTGAAGTTAAAAATTAAAGGGGTCCCCATACAAAAAACATGTTTTTTTTTAAATTATATGGTTGTACAGAGCCTTTCGTGTGTGAGTCCGACTCGCACTTGGCCGGGTTTTTCAATTGGAGATATCACAGCACAGCAAATATTATGGACTCTACATATACCTACCCAGAACTAGGCAGACACTGCTAATCTTCAGAATATTAAAATACTATATATTTTAAAATATAAAATTAAAATATTATATTAGACCCGTTAAAACGTGGTCTAAAGGTTGACTTGTCTGTGGGTCCATGTTATTACTACTGTTTAGTTTTATGTATTGAAATATTGTGCGATGAGTCGGCGTTGTTTCAGCTTCCTGACGTCAACTGATGGACAATCCTCCGCCAGACCTACATGACGCACGTTCTTGTGATATTTATAACCGACGGCGACCCACCACTTTTATACCTTTGAAGTGTATAATTAAAAATCTCCAAATCCAAAAAGATTGAAAACCATCGGACCATGCTACCTATTCCAATGCCACGCATTCCCAAGTTTCATAGTCAATGGGGACTTACCAAAAAAAAGTTAAATATTTTGTAGGTACGTATAGTTCCAATCAAACTTAATGGCGGATCGGAATACAACGCTGTATGCATGCTTGCGCAGGTTCAGTCATATGCCCCACGCTCCACTGCGTCCCGCTACACCTAAAATTGGTCACTGCGACGCGACTTGTACCTATGTTCACATCCGCCATAAAGGTTGATTGGAACTATAGTAAAAGTAAAAATATTTAAAAAAAATTGTAAAAATAAAAAAGTAAATTGTTTTTAAATCTAGTAAAAATAAAAAGGTAAAATTATGTTTACGTAGTAAAAGTAAAGTAAGTTACGTAGTAAAAGTTAAGTAGTAGTACCGGACCAGATAGTGTCTCGCAATGTTTTAACACGCGTGCTCCAGCGGTCGAATATGTAATTTGAAAATGGAACGAACTCTTTTAAACCCGAACATTGATAACTAATGAGATAACTCATCTAAGTTTTAAATAAATTTCGAACTGGCACGACAAAAAGAATGCGCCATTAAATGAATTTAAAAAAGTGAAAAAAAAAGAAATCGCCATTGGAACGCGGTGAATTGGCGGCAAAGTTGCCTAAACTATTTTTATTATTGTAATACAGTCGTCAATATAATTACTTTAACTTTACCTATCATAATTATTCAAAATGAGTTCTGCGAGTGATGTAGACATTTTAACAGCACCTGAAATACAAGAAGCTGCAAAAGCTATTATTGAAAATTGTTTACCACGAAATCGAAGGACAGATACATGAAAACGTAAGTATGTAAATTTTATTCAATGGAAAAACGAAAGGGAATCTAAATCGTCGTCTGAAAACGTTTTCTTAGCTTATTTTGGTAAAATGGCTACAAAAGTAAAACCAAGTACACTTTGGGTATTATATTCCATGTTGAAATGTACGATCCTAATGAAACATAATATAACTTGAAACAATATCTGGAAATGTCACAATCTAAAACTATTCCTGGGAAATCCACTTTCAATTTTCAAAACTGTACCTTAACTAATAGTATTTTTAAATAAAAATTCATGTTATGTTATTGTTTTAATTTACACGCATCTTTGAGAAAAGTACTGTACAAGCCTTGGCCACAGTTATGCATTACCGGACTCTGTGATACGTTAAGCTATTAAAATCTTCTCTTTCTTGGTAAACGATACTTTAAATGGCGTGACGTCACAGGCTTTTACACCGTGCGGTATTACCCTCTCAGTCTAACAGAACACTTCAAACTTTCATTACTTTGTTAATAATAATATATTTTTTTAAATTCTTATTTAAAATGTATTTAGAAAACTCATATAAAATAATTTAAAAAAAATTTACTTTGGAAGTAGGTGGCGTTGTTTGGGATGTCCCAGGTATTATTATTATTCAGAGGCATTTTTAGTTTCGTCTCTTTATTTTAGTTAAGTCTAGAACTTCTTTAATTAAATGAAGCTTTATATGTTTTATAACTTCTGACCTTAGGTACATTTCAATCGACGACCGCTTAGCCTAGTGGGTAGCGATCCTGCCTACGAAGCTGGAGGTCCCGGGTTCGAATCCCAGGTCGGGTCAGTATTTATATGATGAATATTGATACTGGTACCGGATCTTGGTCTTTATATGTATGTGGTGTCTTTGCTAGGTACCCGAAATACAAGCTAATACTTAGTTTGGAGCCTAGACGTTGTTGTAATCTAAACGTTATTATTATTTACCTACTTTTTCATAAGTACACAAAAAAATTATACCTATTCCAAAAAGTATATTAAAAAAAAATGTATACCAAGTTGTACATATACTAGTCCACAGTATCATAATAATATGTAAATCATTTATGACTTTAATTTTCTTAATTTTTTCATTATTTAAGTGATTTGTTATATGTTGTTAAGAGTTATGTTGAAGTAAGTACTGTTCAAATATTGTGTAACATTATTTTAATTAAGGTATTTTGCAACTCAACTCTCAGTTAAATATCTGCGTCAACTAACTTAAGCTATTCAAGCTAGTTACAAGTATTACATGCAAAACGGATATCCCACTACACTACTATCATGCAAGCAAGCCCCGTCACAAATGGAGTCGCGAGCGCGGGCCACGCACGCGCTAATCGTATAAATCGCGATCTATAGATCGTAGATCGTAAGTTCGAAAGTGCTGTTGTGGTTTTGTGTTTTTTGAATACTAGTGTTAATAAAAATTTATACTTTACTGGTACGTATATATCGCCGCAAAGAATTTTATGCTAACAATGATTTTAAAAAATCTGAAACTTCGTATTTAAAAATATTGTTTGGACCAACATTTTTTCGCAATAAATAATCAAATTTTATTATAAATGCATATATTTTATGCATTGAATATTTTACAATTTTTTTTTGTTATAAGGTATTATTACTTGTTTGATAAAAATAGCAAAGAAGTCAGTAGGTGTCCATAACACAAGAGTCCCTTTTTTGTAAGTTTCTGAAGAAAACCCTAAATTTTTATTTACTGACATCTTTTACTTACCTACTAACAAAAAAGTAAGGCAAGTGCGTGCAATAATTAGTTCAAATCACAACCGGAAACATTCAATACACGTTATGTAATGCATTATTAATATATGTTTTTATGCAGGCTTTTTATATACAAACTTTTTTTTAACATATATTTTGTGTCCCTTCAGAATGACGCAACGAATTTTATATTTTAGATTACCATATGTATCCCATAACGGTCGAGAGCATTTTTAGGCTTCGTTTAATACAAAATATTTTTTTTTGTAGGCATTTAATATTTATTTTGGTAGATTGACTAACTAGAACTATACTAAATTTCAGGTTCCTATACCAAAGGGTCTCAGGGATAAAATGTTATGACAGATAGATTAGGGCACAAACTTGCTTATATAAATGATGTTTATTAAAGGTTTTAGCAATTTTATCAGTTTTAGTAAAAACACTGAAAAAAGTAAAATGTAAACATGATTTTAAATTAAACCGAAAGTAATATTTTTTACAGCGTCGAAAGAAATCTATTGCAAAAGATAAATAAAATTAAACAATCAATAATTAACAACTCATACATGAAAACTAAACTGTCGTAAGCTAAAAGTCTAGATATCGAAACTGTTGTCTAAAAACTATAGCCAAAAGGTAATTGAATGTCTTTTTGGTCTTACATACCAATTGCCACAGCGAAAATGCCGTTACGCAACTAACTATGCCATGTGAGACAATCACGATCGGGTATAATTACATTCGTTGATATTCCTTATTCCGTACATAGTTAATATATAGAAATTGTAGGTAATTGGATGTTGGTGACTCAATCCAGCTTCTGAGAGTAGGTAGGCAGTTCAACCTAGATTACCTATATAATTAGTTTCTTCGTTTACAACATTTACAACAAATACTTGTGATGAAGATTTAGGCAGAGGCATGCATAGTGTTGACAGCGAATAAATTATACGAACGAAAAAGTTGTGGTAATTTCCATCAAACATCCATGCATGTCGAGAATACAATATGATCCCGATTGACATTCAAGATCTACCCCTTAACAAGTTTAAAATTACAATAAAAGGAAAGCTTTATGCAAAAGCTTATTATAAAGTATCAAGATAATAAAAATTCACGGGTGTAAGCCGCTCGCCTATCGGTTTGTTTCAATAACATTATTCTTTAAGCACTCAATGTAAAAAAAATTGTTGGAACCAGCATTTTTTGAATGCGCCGTTGTGATGACGTTCTTCCACAAAGTACCTAATAAATTCACTCTTGTGACGTATTTCAAGATTATGTTACATAACTACGAAATGAAGACATTTGATTTGTGTAGTTACCAGATGCGAAAGGTGTCATATAAAAATGGAAGCCAGTCGTGATAATCTAGCCTACTCTATTTCATCTAGTATTCTATTAGACATACACCGGGCCCCGACAATCGACGGACTCCATAGCAAGAGCATATCATGTGCGAAACTCATATTGTTAACACATGCACCGTCAATATGGTATCCAATATTGGTAGGTACATAAATAGGTATAAACATTTATTGCGATGGAACCAGCTTTAATAAAAATGTAGGTATTACTTTGATTTTGGAGTTCTACATAAGTGTTTTTACTTGTTGCGATAAACAAAATATATGCACGTCTAATACGATAAAAATACAATTAACTCTAATTTATTTTTCTCGGTAAGCGTTAGTTTACGCCACCTGCTTATTAGAAACTTTTTTGTTTAACTCTGTAAAATATTTAAAAAATATTTCAGATATTGTCCATGTACAATTATTATTAGAGTACAAAAAAATATAAGCAATCTATTTGATTTGACCGTGTGTTGTAAAGTGTAAATTAATTTGACAGCAGCGGTTGGTTTTAAGTGTCATAAATGTCACTTCACAGTATCGAAGTGACATTACGCAAGTTTGCGAAGTCGAAAACCGGCGCGCGGGAATTTCACGGGGTGAAGACCGGCGCGCGGGCACTTCGCGCACTGGAACTCACCATCTTACACGAGGTAGCTAGAGTAGAAGTAGTTAGACGGTAAACGCAGAAGAGGGCTTCTAGTCAATTCGTACTTTTATTGTGTGTAAATTAATTCAACGCTAAAGCATGGGAGAGTTCCACTGGCCCGAAAGAATCCACAGAATGCTATTGGCGTTCCCGTGCAAGCGATTTATGGAGGCGCTTCGTTTGCGCATGAATCCGCATGATCGCTGCAAAACCGTTAATATGCGCCTCTGCGAACATGTGAGAAGCACTGCAAAGCTGTAGCAGCCCCATCAGCACCTTAAACGTATTATTATAGTAAACGCGTAAACCATTGAGCACCTCTGCGTACAACCCGCTCAACGGCTACATGAAAAAAAGGACTGGCAATATGCTTTACAAAGCGTAACCTTAACGTCGAGCAAACCTGCAGGCCAACATCCTATCCACATATTAAATTTCGCTACTCTATTTAATGGAGTACCACAAAGTGAGACATGAGTATAGTGGAGAAACACTTATTTCTGGATCTAAATACCATTATCTCGCTTTCAGTCTTCAAGTCTTCAAAAATCTTCTCCGGGCACTGATCGACGGGCTCAGCAGGACTATCTCATTTGCGTACCTAACTAATATTGTTAACACACGTGTATACCGTCAATATGGCATCCAATATTGGTACTACCATACTAAGCTTGATCAGGCGATTCTTGTACAGACTAAAGAAAGAGCCGAGGCGAGGTTAAGCCTCCCTGCCTCACCCCATACTCCAGCTCGAGCCCGTACTATACCGAGAATGAATCTGCCCATCTCACACGATTTATTTGATTGCTGTACTTTCCAGTACATAAACCCAGATACAATTTTCTTAGGCAGGCTTGCGTCCTGCCGCAGCTTTTCCCGCAGTATACCAGGTCAAAAGCTTTTGATAGTTTCAAATAACAAGCATACACTGGTGTTTTTTTTTTGTAATGTAGTACTGCATAGTCTGCTTGAGGCACAAAATAGGAATTTCTTTAAGAAAGATAACTTCTGGAGCCAAATTGTGCATCGTTAAGCTTGATGTACTTATCCAGGTGCTCTTAAAGCAGGCGGTCCAGTACTTTGGCTATATCGTAGCCAGTGAGATAGGCCTGCCATTGGATAAGTCTGATGAGTATTTACTGTAAGGGTAAGTAAGAGTGACCCAGGCAAAGGGCAAGAAACTTAGATAATGCTCTTGGTAGATGGACTCCAGCATGCCGTAAGTGCTCGATGCTGAAGCTTTCATGCCCCTGAGACTCTTTTCTCTATACCTTCTATGACATATGCAACTTGCTTAGCAACAAATCTAACAACTCCGTGGCATGATCCCCATCGTGCATCCGCCGCGCTGCTGCTTTTAAGGATGTATAAGGATTTGAATAGACCATGGAAATATCAATGGCAGGGTGTCTTTTCGCTTGAGGCCTGTATTTTCGCGGCAGGATTCCCTTTTGATAGGACATCCTTTGCCCCTTAACACATTTAATGAGATAAATTAACGGAGTGACACGTAAGTGTAAATTAATGCTATAAGCAAATTGTGTACACTGAGTACGAAGAAAAACAAGATTTCTGTGCACGTGAGTTTGTTAGAAGTATTACGGATAAAGGAAACTGGTCAAACATCAGAGTCGAACTTGTACATCGAGAGTTCCGTACAACAACACAACAAAAAAATTAAAACTTTCACGGCATTTCATTAATTTTGAAGAAAAATAAACGTAAGTTTCAGGTCGCGATAAATATTTTTTTAATGTAATACTCGTATTACTAGAAAATAACAATTTTCTGATTTTTCTATATTTGTGTTGAGAGACCTTGCTTTTTGCCAAGTTTCATGACTTGTAGGTCAGCAGAAAGTATTATTTTGATGAGGGAGTTTGAGATTATCAAAATATGTGACATAAATGGCCGTATCTTTTGATTACATTGGCTTAGAAAATTGTATTTTTCACATCTCCAAAGGAACGTAGATTGAATAATATATGTTGAGTCCGTTTTGATATTATTGTTTTTAAACTTATTACTTGAATTTTAACCATGAACGTTAAACCCGACAGTGAAGGGTTCCCTTCACTGTGCGTGATATGACACCCTTGGATGACTTTGAATGGTTCGAACATTTTATGTAAATTACGTAAAATCGTTAAACTTTCGATTTTCAATGCTCTAGGTGCAACTAAAAAAATCTTCATCACAAGTTTTGTCAAGTACTTTCAATGTAAACATCGCCAACTTTCCAATTGAATTGTCTCGCGATTGTGAAAACATGCACATATAATGTCCACACTTCTTGATCTCTGCCTGTCACTTTTAAAATAGTGATAAAGTTATTTGTTACTTTTTGAAAAGAGTAATTGAAAGTAAAAGAAAATAATAATTACTTACTATTATTTTTTGATCAAAGATTGAAATATTAGATTGCCGTTTCATATAGAAAAAGAAATAAAACTAGAAATCGCTAAAAAAATCTGTTATTTAATAAACTCATGTTCTCTACATTTTTCTCTCATCATCATGAATTCCTTTGCGATAGAACTCTGGGGAACCTTCAAACTATTCGCGAAGAGGTAATCTGTATAAAATTGTTACTTAATTTCACTGTGACCTAATTAGGTACGTTTAATTGGTCTAGTACCTATTTCAGGATAGCGTACTTATACGAAGAAGTCGGGCTCAAATTAAAGCCAAAATTTGGAGGTACGTGACCCTCTCTACACGAATGCCACTCGCACTTGACAGTTTTTTATGGTTCCGTAGCCAAATGGCAAAAAGGAACCCTTATAGTTTCGCTATGTCCGTCCGTCCGTTTGTCTGTCTGTCTGTGGTTTTTTTATGTAAGCGTGTAGGATATGTGTGCGTATAGGAGTGTCGTGATAGCCCAGAGCGCAACGAGCCTGTCTCAAATTTGGCCCCATCGGGCCATGGTTCGAATCCAGGCGTGTACCAATGAGTTTTTCTGACTTAAGTACACAATATCACTGACACCGTGCTTCGGAGGGCACGTTAAGCAGTCGGTCCCGGACGCTGTCAATAGATGGCGGTCGTTACAGTTCCCAACCCGCAGTGGAGCAGCGTGGTGGACTTAAGCTCCAAGCCCCCCTCCTCACCCTGGGGGAGGCCTAAGCCCCTGCAGTGGGGTAAAAAATGGGCTGATGATGATGATGATGATGATGATGATGATGATGATGTGTAGGATATGTAATGCGTGTGGATTTTTTATGTATGCGCTAGTCGAGAAGTTTCTTGGGAAAAATAATTAAAAATGTTCAAAAATATCTAAATAGCTCACTCGATTCGAGAAAATAAATTCCGCAAAATATTTTTTTTTTTAGTTTTTTGTTAATGCTAATGCAATTTTTGTCGTTGAAATCAATTACGAACATGTCTTTTTTTCTCGAATCGAATGATCTATTCCTCATATTTTTTGAACACTTGGAATCATTTTATTTATCAAAAAATTTTGTACTACACAATGTTCAAGCTTGTATCGCTGATTGATCAAATTATTATATCAATTTTTTTCTTCAAGTGTTCCGTTATAACCTATAAAACACATAACCCCATTTCACCGCATATGGTTCTATACAAACAATCAGGAAATAGTAGGTTACTGAGTAAACTGGTTAAAAACACGGAAGACTGTGTTACGTGAAACCGCATAACTTGCGAACTAAGGGCGTGTTCATAGAGGGCTAGCTTTTTTTGCCACTTTGAATTATGTAATCTAACGTTATGCGAATGTCTGATGAAGGTGTTATGTTAAAGTGTGTTAAATTAAAAAAAAAAAATTATTCGCGTACACGGTTATTTTGTTAGTTGTGTAACCGTTATAAATGTACATTGGGAAATATTACACCTAAATCTTGACTTATTTTTGCTCTAAAGCCTAGGTCTCAATTTTGTTTAAATTCACGACTTGGACTCAAAGGTTTTCAAGCGTTTGTTTTCGATATCACCTAGTCTTATAAAAAAATAACACCATAAGATGCGCAAGAAAATTATCTAGCAACTAGTAATTCCATTAATACTAATTTAATTCATAATTTATTACAAAAAACTTCATTTTAAATGTGTAAATGACTGTACAGCTGATTGAATGCTGACTGATCAAACGGTCGAATGGTTAGAGACTCTAATTGCAGAACAAAAAGCCACGAATTCGATTCCCGCCCAAGACAGAAAAACATTTATGTGCATGAACATGTCTATTTTATTCCGTGTCTTGGTGTAAAATATGTATATACATATGCATATCAGTTGTTTAGTACCAATAATACAAGCATATTACTCTCTTACTTTGGGACTAGATGGCGTTGTGAGGGATGTGCCAGGTATTTTTTGTACCATAAAAACAAGCAGCATATATTTCACAATGTTATTGGTTTCCTTCTTTCTTTTGGGTACCACCGCGTATGTTCCTTCCTATAATGTTAGCGAGACCCTGGCCTTAAATGTCAAACGTACAATAGGTATACGTTCATTAAAGTGTCACACGTCTAGTTATCTTTAAATCTAAGGTCGCGTACGCAGAAGGAAATGCAACTTTAATGAAATCGAAACTGATGTTGATCATTAGATCTAAGTGGGTTTCTATTAGGTAACATTAAAAAAAATGATGTCTTTATAATGCGTAATATATAACAACAGTCTCTGAACATTAAAAAAAAAAAACTTTGTTAGTTGTCATGTTAGTCATGGGGATGTTACAATGTTTCTTTTTAAATTATTTTGTTTTTTATTTGACACCAATTTCTTTTCTTCTAATTTTCATTGAGATCCTAATACATAAAAATTAGAAGAAAAGGAATTTGACACTACATTTAACTACAGAAAAATCACATTCATTTATCGTGTTTATCGCATGATAAAGTGAATAATTAATTAATTTATTTTTCGCATAATGTTAAGTAATATATTAATACATATTTATCTCCAGAATCATCGCATAAATAAGTTTACTAATTAACAAATAGTTTAATTTTGTTACAATATTTATATTTCAGTAATTATATCTCAGTTTATCTTTTTACAACAAGAAAATAAAATTTTTATTATATGAAAGCCAAAAAAGTAACAATAATAACATTAATTTCTTGTAATATTTAAACGAATAATTAGATTACGTACAAAAAAGTTACAATAAAAGAAAATTTAGATTTTCATTCCTCATATGAACACAGCGTTACGAATTTGTATATATGTGCCAGTTTACGTTATGCATATTGAGACAGAGAGATGTTTTAATGACATGCATTTACTTTATTTTAGTTTGGTAGTTAAAGTTCCTTGTATTTACACATAAATACAAAAAAATAATTTTATTATAAAATTTAAATAAGTGCATTCATAATAACCGTAGTTGCACATTTACCTATGTACTGATTATATAAATTACTTATATTTTTGTTAACAAAATTAAACTGTGATATTAACAAAACTGACAAAACAGAACATTTATTTAAATAAATAACATTCACTAAATTAATATGTTGTTTATTGTATCAAAGAGATATTTCGCAAAAAAAATATGAGGTCAATTAAGCCACTCGCCTTGACCGTATTTAATTAATTGATTAATATCAATGTTATAAGAAATTTATTTATCAATAGTCTTTGATTATTAACGGAGATTTGACGGCAAAAATTGTAGGTAAACATATCACCTAACTGTTCGGTTATAATTCACGCACACAGGTACGGTTAGTACGAGTATGTGGTTTGTTTAGTACATATGTAAATATAAAAGTTGGCCCTTTTTTGTCATACTATAGCGTAGCTCTATCTAGGCATGTATGTAAACAATCGAAGCATATAGTAAGTGTGAAAACCGTTTTATGAAAAAACGAAAAAATTCCAAACACAAAAATAATAGGAAATATAATTTTATGCATCATCAATGTGCGTCTTAATCATATATTTAATTTCATGAAAATAATTTTAATAAATAAAATCATTTTAACTATTTTCATATTTAAAATATTATTTCTATTATAATGTCGTTTATTAATTTCATTTAGTGATATTTTCACAATTATTAGGTAAATAAAGGTTCAATAATATCATTATATTACAGTTTGAACCGATGCACAATAAGGAAAGTTGCATAAGTAGTCTACGAATATGTATCAAAACCGAACTGGGCAAACCAAGTGAATCGTAACTTGGCATGAAAAATAATAAGGCCGGTTTTAAGGGGATAGTCTTTCTCTCCGCGGCTTCGAATCGGCATCGTTATCTCTGTTTCAATCATTCTTCCCCACTTTTTCTTCTTCTTCCGTCGAAATAGCTTGCGGGCCGTGACTATTCCCACCCCTCAAATGTGAATGAATTGGTACCAAAATTTGCAGGGTCATTAAGGAAGAATGTCTTTGAGGCGGTATGATTTTTTTTTTTAAATTCGCATTGATATCAAATTTACGACTCATTATTTTCAAAAACGAAGAATCAAAGGAAATCATGTTTTTCAGGAATTTATTCTAAAATAACTAAATAAGACAAAATAAAACAAAAACATACCGCACTATGACAGCATTTGACCTATACATTTTTTTCCCGTAAATATTGATACAGAAATACAGCGAGGATTAGAAACGGGCCGAACCCTCTTTTTGTATGAAAAACTACCTCCTTAATAGTCAGTACTTAATCTTGACACCTGTCATTATTAACGTTTCTAATTAAGATGATCTCTAAGTAATGTGGATTAGTTCAGAAGTTGGCAAATCATCGTCAAGAAATGTCGGTCTAGTCGCGGTTTAGCTGACCGTGGTCTGTAAACGACTTGAGATTGGTATTTGTTGAATCATCATCATCATCATCAGCCCATTTTTCCCTCACTGCAGGGGCTTAGGCCTCCCCCAGGGTGAGGAGGGGGGCTTGGAGCTTAAGTCCACCACGCTGCTCCACTGCGGGTTGGGAACTGTAACGACCGCCGTCTATTGACAGCGTCCGGGACCGACTGCTTAACGTGCCCTCCGAAGCACGGTGTCAGTGATATTGTGTACTTAAGTCAGAAAAACTCATTGGTACACGCCCGGATCCGAACCATGGCCCTACCGGGCCTTATAAATTTGAGACGGGTTCGTTGCGCTCTGGGCTATCACGACGTTATTTGTTGAATGCAGATCGCTATTGTTATGACTATGATGATATTTATGATAAGGTGCTTGAAACAAGTAACCAACACTTTTCCTTTTATCAAAACAATATATGAGAGATAAGCAAATACCCTTTCGAATTCTGGTCGAGTGAAGAGTTTAAAAAAAAGATATAAATAAGTAACCATCTAGGAATTCGGTGCTTTGAAGTATAATAACTGCATTAAGAAATGCACAATTTTAATACATCAAAATAATAATAATAACGTATACATCACAACAACCTCTCGGCCCCAAACTAAGCATTAGCTTGCGGTTTGGGTACCAAGCGAAGGCAACACATACATATAAGAACCAAGACCCGGTACCAGTATCAATATTCATCATATAAATCAGTATTTACTGATCCGTACTGATGTACTGACACGACCTGGGATTCGAACCGGGGACCTCCAGCTTCGTAGGTGAGGTTGCTACCCACTAGGCTAAGCGGTCGTCAAAAGGAACATAAAATGTTTAAATAATTGTTGTAATGTACGATTAAAGTTAATGTAAAAAACCGGCCAAGTGCGACAAAAATGCTACATGAACTCATATGTATTTTTTTATGAATAAACGATTTATGGATGTGGGCTGAACACATGGCTCGAAATGAGACGTCCTGGTGTAGAAGTATCCTGGATTGGAAACCATATGGCAACAAACGGTCTCAAGAACGGCCACAAATGTCTTGGAAAGATGACGTGAAGAAAGTCGCCGGATCGAACTGGATGCAAAGAGCGCAACACAGAGAGGAATGGAGAAAGTTGAAGGAGGCCTACACCTAAATGGTCGAAAAAGGCTGAAGAAGAAAAAACTATTTCCTTATTTATTTACTTGTGCTGTAAGATCTTGCTTCTTGACAAATATAATTCGAGGACAACTGGAAGTACCTGCGAGTGTCAAAATATGCGACAAAGTGGCCTTATTTTTTATTAGGTGTGCTAAGAAGCTTGATTTTTCCGAGGTCCAAGGTACCGTTGACAACAGCCTATTACGTTTTACTGCAGGGGCTTAAACCTCCCTTCGAGATGAAGGTCCTTGGAGCGTAATCAATCACGCTGCTTCAATGTGGGTCGGTGGACTTTCACGACTGCCATCTGATGATGGCAACCGGGACCAATGGCTTAACATTGGTCTCCGAGGCACAGAGTCAGTAATAGTTATGTACTTAAGTTAAAAAAAATTTAATAAATACCGCTGTCAAATTTACTTACTCTATGCTTTAAAGTTTAAAATATTTGCAACTTTTGATGGCAGTTTAAGACGCTTTAAGCATTGCGGCAGTTTTGGGTCAATCAATAAGTACAGCTCAATACTTTTTGCTTAGAAAAACTCATTGGTACATGCCGGATTCGGAGATTCGAACTACGACCTTCTAAACAACAGGCGAACTCGTCACCGCTCGGCTATCACGACTATTAGACCTAGATATTAATTTCAATTTGATACCTTCACGCGTTCCCATGGAAAAAGGACTTGAAAGACAGACAGACAGACAGACAGACAGACAACGAAGTAATCCTATAAGGATTTCATTTGAGATATGGAACCCTAAGGACGCTGCATATAATACGTACAGTGATAAAATTGCTCATAAATTAGCGTTCATGTGCTGACCAAGTTATAGCTCAAGACCAAATAGTTTAGCTATATGTTTGGAAAACTTAGTTTGCCTAAGTAAATATGTGATGATATTTTTATCGATGTAAATATACCTATATCTTATTCACTAAATAAGTAAAACTAGTTTCCAAGAAGTTAAACATTGCCATTTAAAATGAGGCGTTACTTTGCAAACGGATGTTAGCCGAATAAAATGAGAGGAATTTTAATGTTTTTTTTTCTACGGTCCAATGTCGAATACTTTTGAAATGCTTATTGTTATTGAATTTCATACCAAAATTGGTTAAACGGAGATTTTATAAAATTACTTAGATTTCTCTATTTTGTTTGTTATCGAACAAATCATGAACAGCGTAGGTTTAGTAATAGATACCCATTCTTATCTTTTTGATACTGGTCTGTATTTTTTTTTTTTTAATTAAATATGTATTAATAAACTGGTAAAAAAGGTTTTATTTTACCCGATTCAAATAATTTGACAATATTTGTTTTAATGGTTCAAAATTGTATATTATCTAGTAGGTATATAAGTATTTATTTTAAATTTTTTATAACACCAATATTTTAGATTTCTCAAATGGCAGCCACTATAGGGGAATTATTTTTTTTTTGTTTTTAATATTTTAATATATAACAGGAAAGTTAACAACTTTAGTTAGACCCCTATTTCATAGTTCATCTATTGTCGGTGAAATTATCTAAGATAGGTATATAGCCGGCACTAGCGTTTGATTACCTTTGTTAGAAAAAAACCTAAATTATTGTAAAGATTTTCGTTTGACCCTTAAAAGCTCGAAATAAAAAAAAGTATTTTTTTCGGCTTGCAATTGCATTTAAAAATAAAAAATATTGAAAATTTCTTGTCACTTTAGATTGGTTTTTTAGTGGACAAAATTAAAAAAAAAATGTTAAGTGCATACTTTTGCAATAAAAGCATCGTTTAATAAAATAAATGTCTTGAATATTTATACAGATAACCTTTCTTTACATATAAACGTATAATGATCGAAGTAAACAAGCTTATGTAATATAATTACCGATACACTAGAATGTTGAATGTAGTTTCAAAATAAATTACCGTTCACAAGCAAAATGTTACCATTTAGAAATGACTTTATATAATTTAATTACTGTACACTAAAACTAAATAGCTTAGTAAGAAGGATTACACGACTGTATTATATAACACAGAATTAATTATAACTAATCATATAGTGAATTTCATTTGAAAGTATTACTTTACACAGCTAATTACGTAGAAATATTTTAACTTTTGTACATTACGTATTTTCGCTCTAAACACCGGAGATAATTCGTTGCGTGACGTCTGTTATAAGAGGTAAAAAAAAAAAACAAAAGAGTGCAACTCTCACTTTCGCGTATTTTTTTTCACAGTTCGGGCCAGAATCTTACTCTGTGACACTCTAACACTGGAAAACAAGAGTTGATGAGCCGATAAGCCTTTTCCTATAAAACTATGGTAAGTCGAATTAATTAAATACATATATATATATATATATTTTTGTTTAAATATAAAACATGAGAAATATAATCATTAGCCCTTTATTATAAATGAGGATTTTCTTTAGATTGATTTGAACGTTTCTAACCGACGCGACGACGCAATCCATCTATCTACCTGGGTCGTTGGTTAGGAATTGTATTCCTACCAGTCCACCTGATGTCCACCTGGGTGGTCGGTTAGGAATGTTTGTTTCTTACCCGATTAACTAACCAATTTAACTTTTTTGTTCACACTAGCCGAAATAAAGATGCTCTCATTTATTAACTTAATTGTAAACAATTAAATATCTTGTGGTCAGTTGGAAATACTTTTTTCACCCTTTTTGTCCGGGTGGTCGGTTAAGAATAGGTTTTTTTCTAACTGTCTACCCAGGTGAATGGATTGAGTGGTCGGTTAAAAACGTTCGAAATATTTTGCCCGTGAAATCATGAAAATGAAGGATGGAAATTATTTGCTACTTTGAAAAAAAATTCTTGTAGTTTGTAAGGTATGCTCATGCGGACGTCCATAGAGATACAGTATTGTGCAGTTGTGTGACCCACATATGAAAATCGTACTGGTAAAGAAAAAAATAAAGAAAATGAAATAAGAGTGTAATTTAACTAAATGTTTGTTTATAACAAACATAATGACGCAGGGTCTGTTTAATTACTTGATCTGACATATAGGGGTATATGGTATATGAAACGGTTTCACGATCTTGATTATTATGCATTCAAATTAAATAATTTTGAATGAATTTTATTGAGATTATCGATTAGCTTGTATAATATTAAAATTGAAAGTATTTTATTATTATTATATCAGAGATGGCAAAGCAGAAAAATAAATATCGTTGGCAAGTGCTTGGGCTATAAGTGTTCATGAAAATGCTAAATTACGAATAACAGAATCAACTAAAGGTGAAAAGAGGGTAAATAACATGTAGGTAAATAGTAATATCAATTCAACACCTCGCTCAAAATAATCTACTAAACATAAAGGCTTCAATTATTTCACCCATGATAAAAAGGCGTTAGGCCTCATAGGGCCATGGTATTGTCGTGATAGCCCAAAGCGCAACGAACCCGTCTCAAATTTATAAGGCCCCATAAGGCCATGGTTCGAATCCGGGCGTGTACCAATGAGTTTTTCTGACTTAAGTACACAATATCACTGACACCGTGCTTCGGATGGCACATTAAGCAGTCGGTCCCGGACGCTGTCAATAGATGGCGGTCGTTACAGTTCCCAACCCGCAGTGGAGCAGCGTGGTGGACTTAAGCTCCAAGCCCCCCTCCTCACCCTGAGGGAGGTCTAAGCCCCTGCAGTGGGGTAAAAATGGGCTGATGATGATGATGAAAAGGCGTTAAATGTCGTGATAGCCCGAGCGCAGCGAACTTGTTTCAAATTTACAAGGCCGTGGTTCGAATCCGGGCGTGTGCCAATAAGTTTTTCTGACTTAAGTACATAACTATCACTGACTCCGTGCCTCGGAGAGCACATTAATTAGTCGGTCCCGGTTGCTGTCGATAGATGGCGGTCGTTACAATCCGCCAACCCGCATTGGAGCAGCGTGGTGGATTTAAGCTACAAGCCCCCTCACCCTGGGGGGTGGCCTAAGCCCCTGCAGTGGTATATAATGGGCTGATTGAATGGAATGGAAAATATGGTTAAATTGGTAACGAAATTTTTTTTAATAATGGAAGTATCTACTTAAGACCTCACACAAAATTAAATACCATCCATGGATATACATAGAGATTATATATACGCCATTTGGTATTTCGAAATACGTATATTCATTGTAAAGTAGAATTCAGTGTGTCGCGCGTGTAAAATTCGTACTCGAAAAGCAAATGAACTCCGAAATTCCGTTTCACGTGCAATTTGACAAGTTATTTTAAACAATCGATGATAATTGGATCGTGTTGTGCCAAAATATACCAATCCACAACTTGACCAAATTTCAAGCTATATATGTCATCGAAGCTAAAATCATCTCTATTATCTAATTATTTATTTATGATTTAATAATATTATTAAACTAAAAGAATACTTATATACCCTGACAATAATGTAGATTTTTCATATAAAATTAAATAAAAAACACTCAAACTTAAATATCTCAGGACTAGATTTGTGTGGACTGGTAGCTTTTGGCACAACACGATCCAATTCTAAATCTGTCTTTCGTTTGGGTTTTCAATCACTTCGAAATATGAAACAGACAAAAATTTTAGAATTGCGTGTTTGGATTTTTGTCCATACCATCAGCCCATTAATACTCCACTGCAGGGGCTTAGGCCTTCCATCACAATGAGAGGGCTTGGAGTTTAATCCACACGCTGCTCCAGTGTGATGGTTATGTATATAAGTTAGAATAAACTCATTGGTGCAAGTGCCTTAGCATTCGAACCACGGCCTTGTAAATAGGAAGCGGGTTCGCTACCGCTCGACTATCACGACATTATAGATTTTGGTCACTTGCAAATAAACATATGAGCAAAAGAAAAAGTCTATTTCGAGGACACTTTGATTTTATTTATTTGTATAGATATGTAATTATTTTCTTATTTCAAAGTATTCTTCTTTAAAACTATTAAAATGCATTGAAATTTAGTTTAATATTATAACTATATGTCTAAATTCGAATTCGCATACTAAACAACACTTTGCAAAGAACAGAAGCGACCTCTAGAGTAAAACAAACCGCAATATAATAGTTCCTTACTAGTCGCGCGTGATAATTACTACGTCCCATACGTGAGAAAATAATTGATAGGTTATTTGTGTTAACATCAAACAATAGGCAGTTAGCTGTTCATTATAGCATTGTCTGTGATACGACCGAAATGGCACCTTCTAAATTTGTTTACACAGAAACCAGAGTCACCGTTTTCGGGGGGTTTGGGATGAAAGGGAATTGGTGAAGTACAGAAAGAAGGAATATTAAAAAGTTAAAATTATTACCATAGATAGCAGAATCATCAAGACGTCTCATACTTTGAAACGATTGAAAACCCTAGCAACATAACAGATCCAGAAATTAATGGACACTCATTATCATTGTTTGTTTTAAATATTTGCTTAAACCACACATGAAATGTTATAACAGTACGAATTTTACGTCTTAATAAATCCTACTTTAAAATGTAAAAACACCATACCATCAGCCCATTAGTGCCTCACTGCAGGGTTTCAGGTTTAGGGGAACAAAACACCAAGTGGCGTATATTTAGTCTGTGGCGTATATGTTCTTGCTGACAATTATATGGTCACGACGCGGTATCTCTATATACATCCTTGCTTATTATTTCTATTGATGGTTTTTTGATTGTAACGAAATAATGGTTAACCTTACTGAGAGAAGTCACTCACTCTAACCTAATAAATCCTTGTCATATATTCGAACACAGCGTCATCTAGTCCCAAAGTATGCAAGTATTATGATTGTATTATGGGGTACTAGATAATTGACATAAATATTTAAATATTATTTATAATAAGTATATATGTATACTTTTTTACACCCAGACACGGAATAAATACATGTTCATGCACACAAATGTTTGTCCTGGGAATCGAACCCGCGACCCTTGGCTTCGCAGTTAGGTTTTCTAACCGTTCGACCAATCGGTTAGTCTTCGGTTCGGTTGTGTAGAAGGTCTTTTCGTATTTTGTTTGTAGATATTAAGTAGTAATCAACACATAGGCTCATGCGCGGCCAAGTTCCGATGTTTGTTCATAATGAGCTTTTACCGCCGGGAACGACCATCGATTCGGATGTTCACTTCCAACAAGATAAGATTAAGGCGTGCAATTGAGCAAAACGGCCGGAATTGATTAATAGAATAACGCCAGATCACGCACATCTTTAGTCACTTACAAAAATTGAGAGAGTTTGGCTGGCAAGTGTTAATGCATCCATCGTATACCGCTGACCTTGCACCTTCAGATTTCCACTTGTTCGGTTTCTTCAGAATTCTTTAAGTAGTGTAAGGTTAACGTCAAGCATAGACTACCAAAACCACTTGTCGCATTATTTCAAGAACAAACCCCAAAATTTCTACAGCACCGGGATCATGTCACTATCTACATATGGCAATAAGTTATCGAACAAAACGGCACACATTCAACGACCGCTTAGCCTAGTGGGTAGCGTATCTGCCTACGAAGCTGGAGGTCCTGGGTTCGAATCCCAGGTCGGGTCAGTATTTATATGATGAATATTGAAACTGGTACCGGGTCTTGGTTGTTAATGTATGTGGTGTCTTCGCTTGGTACCTAAAACACAAGCTAATGCCTAATTTGGAGCCTCGACGTTGTTGTCATGTATACGTTATTATTATTATTACATTATATTTTACTTGAATATAATTAAACTATGAAAAAAAGCCTTGAATTTGTATACCTACAAGATACGATAAGACTTTCTCCCCAACCTAATATATAAATCTCAATTAAATGAAATAAAATAATTAGTAATATTTACAACATGGTTACATTGCTTAATAATTTATTCAACGTGACGCATGCTTAGTCAGCGAAATATTGGTTACGATATCGAAATGCTGCGGTTTTGGGTCGTCTACGTAATCTCGCTCTTGGTTTTATTTGACCTATAAAGCTATGGCTATAATTTTATACCTTTTACCTGTACAGAGACAGAAAGTTTTTTGTTTGGATGTTTGACGTAATCTCGAAACACTGGCAGCTATATTAAACTAGCGATCGCTCGCGCCTTCGTCTAAGTGGGCTATATGTTTGTGTTATTTCGGTTTGAATACAAATTATAATATTCTTATTACATTCAAAGCTATATAGTTTATATATCCCAATTCAAGTTTATTTCTTTGGTTTTTTTTCTTTCTTCTTTCTTAGGGTACCGTGCCCAAAGGGCAAAACTGATTCCTAAAAAATAAATCAATTTTAAAAATAAGTTGAACTGATATTAATTAAATTTAAATAAAAAAAAACATCCTTCTCTACTAAAAAAAAATTAATCGGTATCGGTAAAAAAAATAGTTACCTACTTATAATTTATAAGTACATAAAAGAATCTATTCATACAGGTAAAAGGCGACGACAAATTTTTTTTCTTTTAAATACCATATTTCTCACATATAGGGTGGCATTGTTTAGAATTAAATAAAACAAAATATCTATATAACGCAAATATCAGCCCGTTATGCCCCACAACAGGGGTTTGGGCCTCCGCTCGGGATGAGGGTGCTTGGAGTTTAATCCACCACACTGCTTCAGTGCGGGTTGGTGGATTTTAACGGCTGCCGTCTCATAATGGCAACCAGTATCGACGGCTTGACGTGCTCTCCGAGGCACAGATTCAGTGATAGTTATGTACATAGGTAAGTAAGGAAAAACTCATTGGTATATGCCCTGGGATTCGAACTATGGCCTTCTAAACAAGAAACGAGCTCGCTACCATACGGCTTTCACGATACACATATGGCTGGTACGGTACGCTTGGTGTGCGACTCAGACTCGCACTTGACCAGTTTTTTATTTTTTTTTCCGCCCCTCCCTGGCATTTCAAAACTGAAGTGAAAAATTCGCCGTAATTCGCCAAAATTTTTAGCATTTAAGGTTTAATTTTATAAAGTTTATGATCATTTTTCCCATTCCATTCTATCAGCCCTTTTTATACCCTACTGCAGGGGCTTAGGCCTCCCCTCAAGGTGAGGGGGCTTGGAGCTTAAATCCATCACGTCGTTCTAATGCGGGTTGGCGGATTGTAACGACCGCCAGGTATTGACAGCAACGGGACCGACTGCTTAACGTGCTCTCCGAGACATGGAGTCAGTGTTATGTCATAAGTAATGTACTTAAGTCAGAAAAAAGCCATTGGTACACGCCCGGATTCGAACCTACCGCCACATGGCCTTATAGATTGGAAACAAGTTCGCTGCGTTCGGGCTATCACGACCAATCATAAAATCATTTGGTATTTATAGCAATTTAATGCACACCTGTTAGCCCTAGCCTTTCTAACGATATATAAACTTATATTTCCGCGCTGCACTCCCTAGCATAACTCACACATTACAGACATATCTAAGCTTACAACTTCACTGTTTCTGAAAAGTATAAACAGAGAACTACACAGTGCTATTGTCATTTGACACTCTCCATATAGTCCGGGAGCCTGAGACCGAAAAGTTCGAAGTTTCGAAAACCTTATTTTTTGTATGTGTTTGACGTGTTAACAGCACTGCAAGTATAAAATGAAACCCCTGGGCCTTAAACGATTCCTTAAAAGCTGATAATACTGGTATTTTTTAGCCGATTACAGAAAAGGAGGGTTATTATTTTAGTAATATGTTTACGTATGTATCGTATGAGTGGTGATAGCCCAGAGCGCAACGAACCTGTCTCAAATTTATATAAGGCCCTAGGGCCATGGTTCGAATCCGAGCGTGTACCAATGAGTTTTTCTGACTTAAGTACATTAACTATCACTGACTCCGTGCCTCGAAGAGCACGTTAAGCAGTCGGTCCCGGGCTCTGTCAATAGATGGCGGTCGTTACAATCCCCAACCTGCAGTGGAATAGCGTGGTGGATTCAAGCTCGCAACCCCCATCCCCCCTTAACCCTGGGGGAGGCCTAAGCCCCTGTAGTAGGGTAAAAGGCGCTGATGATAATGATTACGCATGTATGTGAAGATGTTCATCTGTTCCCTCATAGCTTCTAAGCTACTTGAAATTCAGTAAATTGTGTATTAAAACGAAGATGAGTGTTTTTTCCCAACAATAAATTCTTGTTATCCAGAAAAAAATCTCAAGCTTTGATTTAAGACTTTTATTTAAAATCATGTTTCTTGCTTCTCAGATCGTTTTAGTTTTTAAACTTTTTATTATTGAGTTCAGATTTTAGGATCTCCTGACCATTTTTGGTCACGGGGTCCCCTACTATTATATATTTCACATCATCAACATTGATTATTCGTTTCATGCAAATTCATCGATGGTTTGGTCATACAGGTTTTTCTAGGGCATTCCTTATTAGCGCTCCCATCACACACATTCGCTACAGGATGTTCGGCTGAATGTAGTCCGAACCTTTGAAATATGTAGAGCTTACCGAACTTAACAAAAAGTTCCAAGTGAGCAGATGGGGCGAACTAACGCAACCGAGAAAAACATATTTAAATTTGAACTACGTTCAGCCGAACATCCCGTGTACTGTAATACACCGCGTGTTCGGCTGAAGTAGTCCAAACATATAGAGTGTGAAGAGCTTACCGAACTAAAAAAAAAGTTTCAAGTGAGTAGATTGCGCAAACTAACGGTTACCGAGAGAAACATGTTTAAATTTTATTTCTTTACACGCTCTACGATTATAAGTCCATAAGTTAAAGCTTATCTCGTGCCAAAACGAGACAGCTATATATGTCACTTATAGAGACATCTCGTTTCGGCACGAGATAAATTTTATGTTTTATTATGTTAGCCTTAATGCACAGAAATGCATACCTTTTTCTCTAAAAACACCTACAGCTTTAACATTATACACGACATGCCCGTAACCAACCCGGATATAAGTATGGCGATTACGCAAATTAATTAATTCATCCTTGACTTTAAAACAAAACGAACGCGACCGTGACCGGAGCGAGTAAGACAGAGAGAGAGTATGAAAAAAAAAACTATCTCGAATCATTCCGTATTGTAACTTTCGCCAAATTGCGTAACGTTATACAATACGTTCTACATTCTAAATTCAACATAAATGCTTAAGTGTTACAGTTTATTTTTGTATTCCTATTATTTAGTCGTGTAGAACGTATTGTAGTAATTATTAGTAACTTAATAGCTCGTTCGTGTCTACCTTCGCCGGATATGTAATGGATTGTTGCAATATATTAGTGCAATGACACACGTATCGGAAACGGATGATGGAAATCGAACGTGACGAAAGGTTTAGTGCAAAAAGTATAGATATTTGTGTTACCGGATTTTTTGTACCGAAATTGTTGAAGGCACGAAGAGTAACATACTCGCAGACTTACGGTCGGAGACTTTTGTGAGATACAAAACTAATCCAAATGGAAAATTTATAACGAGCTAATAAGCTTTTATTTATTTATTTATTTATTTCATACAAAATCCACAGCCCTTAAAACTAACATAATTTTTATTATTATTATAATACGAAACTTAAGGCCAATAATGGATTTACATTTTATAGAAAATTAAAATTTTTAAGACAGCCAATCAGCAAGTAGAAATTAAAAAATTATAAAAAATATCACCAAAATGCGTTTGTGTGTGCGTGTGAGTGTTTGTTTGTTTGTGTTTGTGTGTGTGTGTGTGTGTGTGTGTGTGTGTGTGCAACCTATATTAATTGAATTCACTTAAGACCTTCAATACATGCTTTTTATAAGTTTCTTTGCCACAATGAAAAATATCAATAGAATTAAACTTATTGTTAAAGGTACTTTGTAGCCGAATCGTTATCGAGTGCTGCGCATAGTTAGTAGATGAGCGAGGTACAGCGAATAGCTTTGTATGTCTGGTACGAATTTTGGGAGCCGAAAAACGTAAAAATTTTACACTCAAGTCCGAACAATCAATGTATCCATTACATACTCCATGTAGAAACATCATGTCCGTTAAAGTCCGTCGGTCTTTTAGGTTTGTTTGTCAAATAATGGTGCCTGCATGAATCTTCATAATTTAGATCATTTTTCTCTATTTTGTAATTTAAATATTTCACAAACTTTTGCTGAATTTCTTCTAATTTATTGATATATTTTATATAACTAGCTTTTTTTTTAGTTTTCATTTTCAAAAGAAAGATGATGCAGAATATTTAATTATTATTTTTTCTTTTTAGATGTTTACAAATATGACGTAGTTTTATATATATATTTTTTGAGCTGCAATGAGTGTGCCTTTACGAACTAATTTAGGTGCTGTGTTTTCGTAAGCATTTAAGCCCACCGATGATTGAGCCACTGTGATAATGTCATATAAGTAGTATTTATATAAGAAAGACATTACACTTATATTAGTCCCCTTACATAGACTTATGTTGATTTTTATATAATTTTACTTACATTTGCATTATACTTTGTGTACTTTTGTTGAATACTTTTAATTTATTTTTGTGATATCCTTTAGTTTTTTAAATTTATGACTGTCCTAAATACTGTAACCATGTTTAATCCAGAGATCAGGAGAGGGGTGCTGGTAGGTACCTATACTACACTACATGCCTACCTATGCTATACTACAGACTGTTTTAGTTTAGGTGCCAGTAGCCTTTCATTATTGCATTAGGTTTATTGTATGTTCCTTTGATTTTGTTTTAATTTTGGAATATAAGTGTAACTTTGATTGCAAATAAAGATTATTATTATTATTAGAACATACACTACGCTTGCGCTTCCTTAACGGAACAACGCTTAAATTAAGTGCAGTTAAAGCGCGTTTGGCAACAGCGCTTGTTAGAGGTCCCGTTCAATGGATCCGGTACATTAGTTGGTAACTCTAACGTGACTTACTGTCGCTGTTCGTGTTCACCCCACTCCACTTCACTTCACTTCATCAGCCCATTTTTTACCCCGCTGCAAGGACTTAGGCCTCCCCCAGGGCGAGGGAGGCTTGGAGCTTAAATCCACCACGCTACTCCGCTGCGGTTTGGGATTGTGACGACCGTCATCAATTGACAGCGCCCGGGACCGACTGCTTAACGTGCTCTCCGAGGCACGGAATCAGTGATAGTTATGTACTTAAGTCAGAAAAACTCATTGGTACACACCCAGATTCGAACCATGGCCTTATGACCTTATAGATTTGAGACAGGTTCGTTGCGCTTTGGGCTATCACGACACTCCTTCCACGCTTCGGCGCATTCCTTCCCTCGTGTTTGCGGTTTACGACGTTATAATAGTTCAGTTGAATCTGTCGTTCTAGTCTTAATGTTATAATTTCTACTTCTGTAGCTAAACTTTATTTTCATGTTTTTAGAAAGTCCAAAAAAAATCTTTACGCTGATATGCTCACTGTTTACCTAAGATAGAAGTGAAAGAAATTAAGGGATGGTCAAAATTTATTTCGCGTACGCTCTTATTCGACCGTAAGACATTTTTGTTATAACACCTCGGTCGCGAAATATGAGTCTTTCAGTATTGTTTGCAATATAATATATAACTTAGTAGTTAACCATAATTACTATAGTAATAAAAGATTAATAGTTAATTCTAGTAACTAGATATTTAATAGTTATTACTAATAATGAAAATTAATAGCAAAGGACAATGCTCATTGGTTAAACAAAAAATGCCTGATATGAACAAAAATAAATTATACGCTACATAGACCTTTTGATCGAAGGAAACTCATTACAATTACAATAATTGTCTAAAAAGTACGAGAAACTAGTTTAAAAGATTTTATTGCGAAAAGATTCTATCTGAAAACAAAATAAATGCTAATATAATTTATATGTTTTTACCCGATCTCTACAAACTTGAGAATAGTTTTATTGTGTATATTTGATTATATTTAAAATTTAGGAGTTTTCGTACTTTTTGTTCATGCCAGGCATTTAATAGGCATTTCCCTTTACTATTTGCGTTCTTTAGACGTTTTTATATTGTAGTTTTAGTAAGTAATCACAATTAAAAATCTAAGATTTCTGTAAGTTTATAAACTTGCTTTGGTTGGTATTATTTAAGGATCAATAATATTGTTTATTTTTCTTTAATGCTTTTCTTTATGGTAATAAAACATAAAAAGTTTTCACTTTTTAATTTAAGTTTGTATAACATAAGCAAAGTTTCGAAGTCAGTTTCTATTTTGTTCGACATTAATATTTTTTTTTGACTTCTCTACTCCTAAAAAATTGCAAAGCTATGTTACACACTATAAATTATAAATCATATTTTAATTTATTAACGTAACGTAACTTTGCAATTTTTTAGGAGCAGAATGTTACATCAAAATCTATCCACCAATACATTCAATGTATACAGTAGTACGCAATAGTGTTGAAGTTATTAGAGTGTTAAAAAAATGCATATTTCAAAACAGTAATAATAAATGCACCTAAGAAAAAGTCAATTAACTATTTCATGTTGCAATATGACAACATATGTCTTAAAATTTAGCGGCTATAGTCTAACCGAAACCGCTGTACCTTAACCGAAACTTTACCAGATCTGCTTTGTCAGTATATCGTCAACGTTTAGGTTTAGGAGCTGCCTTCCCTCCTCGCCGCGCACACACCTAAGGCGCGGTACAGCGATTTCGGTCAAACTATAGTTGCGTCAGGTAGAGCTCTCAATTAATTCGTAGCAAAAATAAGTTATTCTTATCTACCCCGGTGAGTGGGTTATCATTAGACAGGTATTTGAAAATGAAATGTGAATTTTAGTTACCACTTTTGATTTTTAGGCAGCATTTGTGAAATATACAGCTTTAAAGTGTGTTTTTTGTTTTAACGTTTGAAAAAAAGTATTTTCAATCTACGGCATTAAAAAAAAAAACGATTGTCGGTCGCCGAGTGGTTGAAATTCTACCGTACATACATACTCACTTTTTGAAACCATTTATTTCAGGCGAGAGTAAGTCAGTTCAAATTGCATCAAACGACAGACAATTATACTCGTATGATTGACAGTATTTGTAACACTATTACATATAGAGCCTTAGTCTAGAGTTTAGTTTTCTGCATTCCTTCTACACATGTACTTCGACTATGCCAAATCTCACACTCCTCCGTGTGCGTAGTATGCTTAAAAAGTGGTACAACGTTTTTTCTTCACGTACTAATATATAAATTATCAAATCAAATGGTTTGATTCCCGGTTAAAGTAACAGATTTTTAAAAATGTGAAAATGCAATTTTGTTTTTTCAAAAATAGAGCTTTTCGCTATTTCACATAGTTCAGGATTTAGCCATACAGTCCCATCTCAAAAACTCTGCTTGTATATATATTATAGCTTTCTGCACTCCTACTCCGCATAAACTTTAACTATGCCAAATCTCACACTCCTCCGTGCGCGTAATATGCTTAAAAAGGGGTACAAAGTTTTTTCTGCACGTATTATTAATAATGATAAAATGTGGCACATCCCACACAGCGCCCTCTAGTTCCAAAGTAAGCAAGTATTATGCTTGTATTATGTATATACAAACTGATATCAACGCGAAAATCAAACGAGAGGTTACAATTTACGTCGGGACGTTTTAAAAGTTGGGCAATTTTATTATACTATCTGGCCACGGCCGGTAACACTCGTAATTATAGCGTTCCGCTTTCACTTTCTAGCTTGACTGCCTACACGGCTAATGGGTCAATCTGGATTTCCGTCGCTATCTTCAAGACCTAATCTGTTTTGGAGGTTCTAGGTAATCAAATATTTGTAGAATTTAGAAAATCAATACGGTCAAAAGTCTCCACCCAAGCATCCATTGGCCTATCTAACAAAAAAAATGAATCCTCAAAAGACTTAAAATATTGTAACTATAAATTATTTTTATTTAACGTTTTTTAAATAAAATGTTACATTGTTGGTTTCGTTATTGCCTCATATAAAAGAAGTACACTCTATCCATTGCGATTTCCAAAAATAAAAAGAAGAATATAGAGTGTGCCTCAAGACGACACGTGTAAATTTTCGGGTTCATTTTTCGAGCGTCTTTATTAAGGCAATGGCCCATCTTTAAACATCGATGCACACAAGCGCCTACCTTTCATCTGTAATATTTTAGTAAAATTATTTTGCAGATTCTAAAGACAATTTCATAACACACCCACCCGCATTCTCACAGATGTACTCACATATATAAAACAATATTTATCTAATACTAGCGACTCGCCCCGGCTTCACACGGCTAGTAGAGCATATAAGCCGTAGTGTTTTTTTCTGTCGTAGTGTCTTATGGTGCGTCGAACATGTGGATTGGATTTAATTAGATTTCAATGTAACGTAAATTCATCCTACTTGAAGTATTTTTAATGTATTTCAATGTATTTCATTTCCTGTTCTATAAATATTTGAAAAAGTAAAGAATAAATAGATAAAAACAAAATAAAATATTTCTTTGAATACAACATTGATAACTTCTGCCTAACCACATGTCTCGCATCGATATCTTGAGTTTTTACTTCGCGATAATTCCTAAGATATTAATTTAAATTGTATGGTGTAAAGGGCAATCATAATATGCATGAAATGCTGAAGGTAAATAACGTATTTAATTTGATAAGAATTAACGTATAAATAGCTTTCCAATTACCGCATCACATGACACCATTTTTTAAACATTAAAATAGATATAGTAAGTTATCCATAAAAGATAGACTTATGCCATCGCGGACTTTTATTTAGTCCTATAAAAGAGAAACAGTTCCTCAATACAATATTTTGTTATATCTCAAAGGGATTAGGCAGGGTTTTCGATTGATTTTTTCCAACTTCTTCAACAATACTCCTCATATTTCAACAAATTTGCACAAAATATTAATAAATTATACACGTAAACCTTCCTCTTGAATCACTCTGCCTATTGACGCCAATAATATGCCAATCCGTTCGGTAGTTTTTGAGTTTATCGCGTTCAGACAGACAGACAGACAGACGCGGTGGAGGACTTTGTTTTATAATATGTAGTGTAGTATTTCAATTTATCTTATGTAACGTTTGATCATAGAGTACGTTAATTTGACATCAGCGTTTGGTTTGAATAGAGCCATAAAAGTCAGTTCACAGTATCGAGGGCGACGTTTCGCAATTTTGTGGGGTTGAAACCGGCGCACGGGTATTTCTCGGGGGTGAAGAGTGGCGCGCGGGAATCTTGCGCACTGAAACTCGGACTAAAACTCCCCATCATACACCAGCTAGCTATTGTAGGAGTGGTTAGACGGTAAACGCAGAAGAGGGCTTCTAGTCAATTCGTACTTATACGCGACTTGTGTTCTTTAATTTATTTCTGGTGATCAGCATAATTATTTATAATTTTTATAATATATTATTATTTTCAAATGTTTTTTTGTATTATTCTCAAGAGTTTTTATGTGGAAAATAAACAAATAAAAATAAACAATTAATTACACGAACCAGATGATTTTGCTTTTAGGATCTATTTATTTAGGATTTTAGTATGTGAAATTTTAAATTTTGTTTACCGACTTCCAATTCAATATTTACACGTAGGAACGTCATATTAGCTTATATGTGCCATTCAGTATTTCTCGTGTTATTTGAAAATATACCCGATCGTACCGAGAGCAATAGAGGCTTAATGTTTTATGTTTTAGTAACATTTGTTAATTAATACAAATGTTAAAGTCAAATTTATTTTACTATGTGCAAAGAAATTTTTACTCGACTATAAATTATACTATCATATAAATATCACTTGAACGGCATATGCTGCAGGGAGAGACAAACCAATTACCAACATTATTTTTGGTGGTGGTTTTTATTTAGAAATAAAGATTTTTACAACAAATATTATTTGTAGTTTTTATTTATCCCCGCCTGCAAAAGCTTATTTATACCATTCGAGTCATATTTATACGATAGTATATTTTTATATTATATAGTGTCGTGGTAGCCCAGAGCGCAACGAACCTGTCTCGAATTTATAAGGTCATAGGACCATGGTTCGAATCCGGGCGCGTACCAATGAGTTTTTCTGACTTAAATACATTAATTATCACTGACTTCGTGCCTCGGAGAACACGTTAAGCAGTCGGTCCCGGACGCTGTCAATAGATGGCGGTCGTTACAATCCCCAACCCGCAGTGGAGTAGCGTAGTGGATTTAACCTCCAAACCCCCTCCTTACCCTGGGGGAGGCCTAAGACCCTGTAATGGGGTAAAATGGGCTGATGGTGATGATATTTTTATATCTGCTTAAGCAGCATGGTGCATTCCGTGCATTCTATGTTGTTTCAACCAAATTCTATAGAATATAGGTAACTTGTTTTGAGGGTTCTGTACCCAAAGAGTACTAAAGGGAACTCCATTACTATGGCTCTAATGTCCGTCCGTCTGTCCGTCCATCCGTCCATATCTTCTGAACCGTAGCAGGTAGACACTTGAAGTTTTCACAGAGTGTGTATTACTTAGCCGCTATGACAACAAATAATAAAAATAAAATAAAGTTAAAAATTAATGGAGGTCCTCATACAAGAAACGTGTTTTTTTTTATACTGTACGGAGGTGGTACCAAACCCATCGTGTGTGATTTCTCGCACTTGATCAGTTTTTTTTTGTTTTCAGTTCATCATTTTTTTCAGTTACCGGTGTTGCGGTCGGTTTTTTTTTAATCGATTTAGTTTTCCTTAAATATATCATAACAAAATATCTACATGTTTATACGCAAAGTTTTGAAATCTAACGCTTACTCGCTAATAACTTAAAAAAATACTTTAAAAAATTTGTCTCTGCTAGTTTTCAATTATGACAATTTCAACCATCTCTAAACATTGTAATGATGTTATAAGGTATTATTGTATTTTATTGAAACGTTTATTTCTCAATAATAGACGACTAATGATTCTGAGGTTTTAAATCCTTCCCACAATACATTCGATTTAACAAACTGACACAGCCGAGCCGATGGTAAATTTTAGTACGTATTTATAATAATAATAATACCTCGGACATCCCACACAGCGCCATCTAGTACCAGGTAAACAAGCATTATACTTGTATTATGGGGTACTACACAATTGGTATACGTACTTAAATAGTCATTTATAATAGGTACATATATAGATACTTTTTACAGACACGGAACAAATAGATATGTTCATGCACACAAACATCTGTTCCGGGGTGGAATCAAACTCGCGACCCTGGGCTCGGCAGTTAGGTTCTCTAACCACTCGACCAATCGGTCAGTCAATGCCAAGTTGGTACATGTTTATATATTGTAAATTAATTACTTCTTCGTACATCTATGTACATACGAGGACGTTTAAAAATAATATCAGACTTTTTTTTTGTAGTTTTTAGCTTTGAGGTAGACGTGCATCTATTAACTTTAAAGTACTGAACGAAGTCGCGATAAGATGAGTTAAAAAGGGGGTAAGTTTGTTGATCTGTAAAGAAAGGACCCGAACGACCGATTTTTTTATGTTTTATACCTTTTGTGTTTTATTTGAAACTAGCGGCTCGTCCGTTCTAATGAGAATCACTTATTTATCTTAGTCTTATCTCATTCCCGTTTTTCCCTTCCCGATTTCGTTCCCATCGCAAAGATATTTTATTGTTTCCGTTCTTGGCCCTGGTGTCGTTTCGTTTTCGTTTCCTTCCATTCTTATCAAGAATAACTTTTTTTATCTCACTCTTAACTCCATTCTTCTCTTTCCCGTTTTCGTTCCCGCGACACGAATGCTTAATCGTTTCAATTTCTGGCAGTCGTAACTCATTCCCGTTCTTCCTGAAAAACCCTGATATATTTTTAGTAAAATTTTAGTTTTGCAAAATTTAGTATAAACATACGATTGTCAAGCCAAGTCATAACCGAATGTTTTCTTTACCATTTTGAATCTAAAGTGGTTTTGTTTATAACTTTTCAATCAAAACCGGACTTCTTGTCTTTTTTTAAAAATAAATCGTAATTGCAGTACTGAATAAGAAGACAAGAAAATGTAAAATTGAAAAGAAAAAAAAATAAATGTAAAATTCCACTTTCTTGTCGTAGTTTCGGAAAAGGACATTTCCTGTATTTTTAAGGTTGAACGTGTTCGTTCGCTTTTGAAAGTCTATTCCTCATATAGAGTTGTCGGACTATAGGCGGTATTGACTTAATCCTTGGATTAAATTCATTTGTTCCTTTCAGTTTTTAGGTATATATGTAGCAATTTGATCGACGATCGATTTATAATAAATATTTACAGTCAATTGTGAGTACTCTATGTGAATTGCGCACGTATTTCAATATGCATGTTTATTTATACTAAACGTGTTTGCAATGTCTGCTTGGAAGCACAAAATTACTTAGAATTTCTCATCATATGAGTATATATGAGTGCCATTACGATATTAACAACTTTAAAGTATACGAAGTATGTAATTTAAAATGAAAGAAAATAATATTTATATTTCATGAGACATCCCGTCTAAAAGACCGGTCGGTAGTGAATGATTTATTGTAACGTTTTATCAATGTATGCATCTTTTGAATTATGATTATTAGAAGTTTTCCACATAACTTAGCCTGTCTAAGCGTACTCACATACATCGGCGTCACAAATATTTAAACATGCTTCATTTTAAAATGTTGGTGACATTTTAAAATAAAGCATAAACATTTAAAAACATTTGAAAATCAGGACAATTAACAATTTTACAAAGAATAACATTTCTTCGCTCTGAATGTCACGTTAAAAATTGTCCAAACCTTAGCTTTAGGAGTCGTCAGCGAAGACCCACAGTTTGTTCGTCAGATTTGTTTTGAAAAAACATTATGTGTTAACCCTAAAGGTCTGTGGTTAACCCCTATAAGATGATACGAAAATCATTTGCGCTAAACATCAAGTTTTTTTTTTACCTTTTTGGAGTTCTGAAAGCACCTAAATAAATAATAGTGTATTGTATAATATTTCTAAGACTATCTATATTTAAATTAAGAAAAAAAAAACAACTGTCAGAACTTTTTAGGCATCACAGCAACCCAGTATATTGAAAAAATAGGTTTGTAACCACCTTCAAACAATTCATCGTCATCATCTCAGCCACAGGAAGTCCACTGCTGGACTCAAACTTCTCACATTGATTTCCAATAGGACCTGCTGGTAGCGGCCTGCATCCAGCATCCAGCTGAAACGATTAGCACCAGTTTATTTTGGATAGATATATATCATCATCATCATCAGCCCGTGTTCAGCCCGTATTTCTCCACTGTAGGATAAAGGCCTCTCCCGAGGCTCTTTTTGCATAGATTTAGTTTATGAGGTAGAAAATTACATAGGCTACTTTTTATCTCAGAAAAGGACACAATTGCTATTCTTCATGTTAAAACGGCTGAACGGATTTTGATTATAAATTTGGTTCCGGAAAAATATATGGTTCCTGTTTAGAAGCCATTGTTTACGCTAAAATGTTTAAACAGGTTATAATGTATGGTTTTCGTAGGTAGTTAAGTTTCAGTATTTTATAGAAAGTCGCGTAATTCCCTGGAGCATCGCCTCTCTTTAGCGGTAAAAGTGTGTGTCTACGCGGACGAAAAGCTAATTATTATAAATGCCTCTTGGTAAAGAACTGGTATACGGGGTGTTTGGATGAACGTATTCCAAACTTATAGAGCTTAGCGAACTAAACAAAAAGTTTCAAGAAATAAAAAAATGAAACTTTGAACATATTTTTCTCGGTAACCGTCAGTTTATGCCATATGCCTACTTAAGACTTTTGTTTAATTCGATAAGGTCTCGCTCTATACGTTTAGACTACGTTCAGCCGAATTTTATAAAAGTTTTAAGTCGAAATTTGAATTCATAAAAGTAACGATTAAACACGTATATTTATCACAACTGAGACGTTAAAAAATATGTGCCAAGCCCCAGAAATTATTCAAAAATTAATATTAATACTGTGACAGTGCCGGTTAGTGTCCGACACCGTTAGTGTCTAGTGACCTTCATAGAAACCAGTCGCCGTGATGCTGCACTCACTTTCATGCATAACGTAGTTTATACTATACCAAATGACTTAATATAAAATTAGAAGAAAAATAATAATATTTAAATTGGACGATAAGTTAATTATAAATATTTAATGCATGTCGTGATAGCCCAGAGCGCAACGAACCTGTCTCAAATTTATAAGGCCCCATAGGGCCATGGTTCGAATCCGGGCGTGTACCAATGAGTTTTTCTGACTTAAGTACACAATATCACTGACACCGTGCTTCGGAGGGCACGTTAAGCAGTCGGTCCCGGACGCTGTCAATAGATGGCGGTCGTTACAGTTCCCAACCCGCAGTGGAGCAGCGTGGTGGACTTAAGCTCTAAGCCCCCCTCCTCACCCTGGGGGAGGCCTAAGCCCCTTCAGTGGGGTAAAAATGGGCTGATGATGATGATTTAACGCATTAAATTGTAGGTAACCGTAATTTTATTAAAGTTTTTGGGTTGAAATTATTGTTTGTTAACATATTCGGACTAACTGTAAGTTTATTCAAAGAATATTGGCAAATCTTAAAAAAAATTAGATTAAAAGCAAAATAAAAATATTCTTCTTTTTCGCAGTTATGAAAATATCACAAAACATGTCATGTTTAAATATTATTTTTAAAGTTTTATTATATGTGCACGCTATATTTTTCATATGGAACCAGGCTGACACAGATGAAGTATCAACTGGTAAATCCAAAAAAAATCTGAAAAAATCCCGATTTTTTTACATTTTCCAATTTTTTACAAAAATTACTAGACCGATTTCCAAAATTTTGGTGTCATAAGATGCGCAACTGAATTCTTGATCTTTTAAGACCTTAAAATCTTGGCTAGACCCCATACCCTCGAAGATATGGTCAAAAATGCGTCTCCCGTGAAATGGATTTGATAGTCATTTTCAATGACAAAAAACAATTTCATAAAACGAATAAACACATAATTTTTTCGGGATAGTTACTATGGTTAAACTTGCCTCTGTGAATTGAGTGGACGCTGACCGTCGTCGTCGTGACGGTAATTGGCGCAATAAGTCTAAGTCAAAAGAGGTGCCTAAACGATCAAACTAAGCCTACTTTATTGTACTAGTTATCACCGTGCCGGCGTCCACTTGCCGTACATAGAAAAAATAAGCCATCAATGGCGGTCATTACAAAGAAAAAACTAGTCGATTTTTTAACTATATAACGTGTTTGGTTGAACATAGTCCAAATTTATGAAGCGTTTAGAGCTTACCAAACTAGGAACTCGTTCAAAAAAAGTGATAAAAAATGAAATTTTAAACACGTAAGTTTTTCTCGTGAAGTGTGGTGATAGCCCAGAGCGCAACGAACCTGTCTTAAATTTATAAGGGCCCACGGGGCCATGGTTCGAATCCGGGCGTGTGCCAATGAGTTTTTCTGACTTAAGTACACAATATCACTGACAGCGTGCTTCGGAGGGCACGTTAAGCAGTCGGTCCCGGACGCTGTCAATAAATGGCGGTCGTTACAGTTCCCAACCAGCAGTGGAGCAGCGTGGTGGACTTAAGCTCCAAGCCCCCCTCCTCGCCCTAAGGCCTAAGCCCCTGCAGTGGGGTAAAAATGGACTGATGATGAAGTTTTTCTCAGTAACCGTTATTTGCGCCATCTATACACTTGAAACTTTTTGTTTGTTTAGTCTTGTAAGCTCTACATGCTCTATAAGTTAAGACTGTATACATTCAGCTGAACACACTGTATAATATTTTTTATTATTTATTATTTTTTGATGCTTGTTAGTCTATATTCCATAACATGTATCAATATAGCCCCTCATGCAAAATACACCGCGAACAAATATTTGATACAGATTAAATAGGAAAATGGTGAAGCAGAGGCCAGTTGTGTCGTAACACCACCGGCTACTAACACGTAACGCATTCGGAAGCGGCACGCAGCCCCACTGGGCGATGGCGGACCTCAGACTATAAATAAACACGCATAAATCTAGGGTTTAAGTGAAAACGCGTTTGCTTGAATACATATACACGCAATTTCTTTTATATTGTACTACTGGTTTCGAAGTAGGACGGCGTGCGTTTAAAAAAAAATTGGTATAGTCCGAGTTGCGTTTGTGAGATATGGGGGATTGATAATGGATGCTTCGCATTCACATTCGCCTACTATACTTCATTGCAGGGACTTAGGCCTCCCTCGGGACGAAGGTGCTTGGAGCTTAATCCACCACGCTGCTCTAGTGAGGGTCGGTGGATTTTAACGACTGCTATTTGGTGACGGCTACCGGGACCGATGGCTTGAAGTGCTCCCCGAGACACGAAATCATTGATAGTTGTGTACTTAAGTCAGAAGCATTCATTGGTACATGCCGGTTTCTGGGATTCGAACCACGATCTTCTAAACAAGAAGCGAGCTCGCCACCACTCTGCTATCACTACTGTGTATTACCATATATGCTCCAGAATCTTTAATTTCTTTGGGGTATAATTTTTGAAGATACGCGCGCTTAATGTTACGAAAAGTTGACAGTATGAAGTTAGACACGAAAGTTTAACCGGCAGAGACCATCAAATAATGTGTAAAGTGTATAATAAGTTTTTGAAGTTAATTATTATATTCAAATAATGCAATTGGTTTTTGGTATCTAGGTTTATTTAAAATAATTTACGAGGAAACAATTTTAGGAAATGATTAAATAAATATTAATTTGCAAAAGGTTGACAGTTTGGAATAGAAATTGGTATTACAATCTAACTGTTACATTTAGCAATCTTTAAAATCTTACCAGCTAAAACCGCCCACCGAACCGAGATTCAACTAATGTACTCCTTGAGAAAGACCCAGTAATAAAAATAGTCTAAAACTGACGATTGACGGCCCCCCATTTCCTCATTTTTGAAGATAATAAGGATACCAACGGGAACCTATTACTAAGGTTCCGCTGTCTGTCCATCCGTCCGTCCGTCTGTCATGGCGCTGTATCGTCTGAACCGTAACAGGTAGACACTTGAAATTTTTACAGAGTGTGTACTTCATCTTTATCAGCCCATTTTTACCCCACTGCTGGGACTTAGGCCTCCCCCAGGGTGAGGAGGGGGGATTGGAGTTTAAATCCACCACGCTGCTCCACTGCGGGTTGGGGATTGTAACAACCGCCATCTATTGACAGCGTCCGGGACCAACTGCTTAACATCCTCTCCGAGGCACGGAGTCAGTGATCATAACTATCACGATCACATATCATACTTAAGTTAGAAAAACTCATTGGTACACGCCCGGATTCGAACCATGGCCCTATGGTCTCTTAAATTGAGACAGGTTCGTTGCGCCTTGCTCTATCACGACTTGAGTGTGTACTATGACCGTTAAAATAAGAAATAATAAAAATAAATAAAGTTTAAAGTTAAAGGATATAAGAAACGTGTTTTTTTCGATATTTTAGTGTTTGTTGGTTGTGATATCATTATAAGCATGTACTTCTATGGTTGTCATAACAACAAACTAATAATAAAAATAAAATACGTGAAACTTTTTTTTTTATAGTACATACGGCAATACGGAACCCTTTGTGTGCGGGTTCGCTTCGTACTTGGTCAGTTTTTTTAATTTAGTAGATAAAACAAGGAGTACCTAACACAATAATATATAGGTACGGTAAAGTAAACCATAATATATACGGTTTGTCATAACAGCAATTACGTTATGACAATGAAACACCTCGGGCCAGCGAGGTCGCTCCCAGAAGCCATCGACAACGTGAAGGGTTTGCTGGGCTTCCTGGTGAAGCTGGGGTGGCAGGAGTAATGCCGCCCACTTATGCACAATAGGAGCTTTGTCGTCGAGTTGCAGAAAAAGTGTCCATCATCAAGTATCAAGTAACCATATTACGTAGTTGAAGTATATACGTACTCGCATTTAAAATGGTATTGAAATGTTCATTAACTTTTCTATAGAAAGAACTATCAATTTCACACGAATGCAAATTATTTGATTCACTAAAACTTCTAATCGTTGTCAAAACCAATTTGATTTTCGATTTTTGCTCATTATGGTAATTAATTTGTATTTCTGTGTATATTTGAATTCCCAGAGACACCTACGTTTCGTAGAACGGCCGCTATTTAACTGCGTACAAATTTTAAGGTGACTTCTTCTCTACGTGGAAAATTGCGTTTATTTAATGAAAAATCTTTTTCTCATGAGCTGTGGTATTTTTTTAGTAATCTATACTATATTAAAAGTATAGAGTGTATCGCCACAGTAAGTTGTTAGCGAATAAATGTAATTTCTCATTATATTATATAAATGTTAAAGAATTACTATAAAAATTAAACCGTTAGTTTGCTTATTTAAATATCTTATTGTTGATTCTATTGATTCGTATTATACATTTTTATTTTATTTTTTTATTATACATTTAATTTTCGATATATTTTTTTAAAATTATAATTCAAATCGTATGAAAACGAAAAGTAACTGTTTTATACTGTGTAGAGATACTGGATTACTGTATAGTCGTTAACAATAAATTTCCTCCGTATAGGTACGTCCGGTTTTGATGACCGGTTGACCGAGTGGTTAGAGACCCTAACTGCAGAGCCAAGGGCACGGGCTCGATTCCCGTCCGGGACAAATATTTGTGTGCATGAACATGTCTATTTGTTCCGTGTCTGGGTGTAAAAAAATCTAATGCTATAAAGATTATTTAAGTATATATCAGTTGTCTGGTATCCATGCCATAGTACAAGTTTTGCTTAGTTTGGAACTAGATGGCGCTGTGTGGCATGTCTTAGGTATTATTATTCTTTAACATGTTACAGTTCTACGATTTTGATTTTCTCACGAAATTGTGGAATAATACAAGTTAACCCTTTGTCTTCATAGAGACCGATATCGGTCGCTAATGACTTCCTACGCTTCGCCTTCCCTGCGACCGAATTCGACCGCTAACCGCCCGCTTAATACCGCACCAAGAAAATATTTTTTTCTCTTTCTTATACATAAGTACGTAAAACGAAATAAAAACTAGAGAAAGACAAAATATCATAGAATTTAAAAATCACTGCTAACGGTTTTGTCGCAGACGCTACAATTGAAAAAAATATTCGTTTATTGTTCATGGGTTTAGTGTCATTCCAAGAGTGAATCAGTGAGCGAACAATCATTACAGTTTTTTTACAATAAATCTTCCTTTGTCAGAAAAAATCAAATAACATTATAGTTAGCATTTTTACTAAGCTTTCTATTGGTATTATTTATTTTTAGATATACTTTTAATATACGCATAATAACCTTCGAATGATCTTTTGGTCGCAAATTTTAAGCCCATAAAATTCATACGTGTTTTTTTATTAGATAGGGGAGATTTAAAACAAAAAATAGTTTGCAACTAAAAAGACAATTTACTTAAGATTACATTACATATTTTCAAAAATAAACTTCAGTACAAAAAAAAAATTATATCATTTTATTTCTCGAGGTGATCATTCTGTCATAAGAGCTTGGTAGGCGAAGGATTGTTTTGAAAAATATGTAATAAGACGAAGGGTTAATGGCAAAATATCATAGAATCAATTAATTTGACAGCGGCGTTTGGTTTCAGCATCTTGCACCAACTAGCTACAGTTTGGGTGGTTAAACGGTATAGGTAAAGGCAGAAGACGGCTTCTAGTCAATTCGTGTTATGCAAATAAACATTGGGGGCGGTAAACATCATGTGAATATAGTTCGCCTTTCAAAATAAGTTCTGACCTGCTCTGTTAACGAACTAGTCAACTTAAAGCTCGCGTCTAACTAAAATTAGAGGGTACCTACCCAAAGAAAGTGACAAATAACATTGTGTAACATTTTTATAAACGTTTGCTTTTTTATACATTTAGAATAAGGTTTTTGTATGAAATATTGATAAAACTAAAAAGGTTACTAGATGATTTTGTTGTGCGTCATACATTGTTTTTTTTTTTTTCGAAATAATGCTATTTTGCTTGAAGTAACAGTAAGAGTCATTTTCAACCGACCACGGCGAAGCCTAAAAAAGGGTAATGATTTCAGCCCGTATTTAGTATGTACGTACGTACCCACTACCAACTCGTTCTGGAGCAGCATGGTGGATTAAGCTATTAAGCTCCAAGCACCCTCATTTCAAGGGGAGGCCTAAGGCCCTGTAGTGGAGCATATTTGGCTGACAAATGGTACATATGTATGTATGTTCATTTGTCCCCGCCTAACTTCTGAACTACTTAAATTTCACACGTCGACAAGTGAGGTATCGTTACAAGTGTCTTGATTGTTCGCTGGATATAGGCTATGTGACGTCACACTAAATTCAGTATGGAGCCCTCTAGAGCACATCAAGTCATGAATTACAAAACAAGTCCGTCTATAATATCAATTATAAATCAAATCCGGTCATTGAACTCTGTGATGTTAATATTGGAATTAAAATTGTATATTTGTTGTATTAGTTCGAACATAGTTGCGGGATGTTTGCGTTACTAGTTATTTCACCGATTTACCTCGTTACGTAACTGTTTGCACCACAGAGAATTTAGTAGGTTAGAGGTGCCATGTGATGGTATTTGTTCGGAGACACGTGTCTAAAGATATAAGGTGTAGTTTTACATTTCATATATAATAGTTCAATAGCAGAACACACATTTTACGGCGTTTTCCGTTTATTCGGATGTAAACCTTGTTTTCTATTGATTTTATTAAATGTCCAACTTTTAATTTTTATCACATGCAACCGCGTCATATCGACGCTACTCAATACCTAAATGTCCACACAAGGTTACTGACCGCGAAACGTATTTAATAACACCACAACAGCGGTGAAAATAGGTTAATTTTCAAAAATAGAAAGAAATAAATTTAAAAAAGTAGTCAATCAAATCGGTCCACAATCGGCGAAAATATTAAGTGACACACAAAAAAATGTAGTAAAATTGGGAACCACTTCTTTAATTAAAGTCGATTAAAAATACACTGCTGTCACTCATGAAGACCAAGTCGTATGCGGACGCTAGGTTATATATAATACATGTAAAATCATATATTATATAAAATTATGTAATTAATGCGAAATATTCGTACATGTTCGAAACGCTGCAGGCAACGACGAAAACTTTTCTTTGATGCTAAAGGAAGAAGATTACAACAAAAGTCGTATTATAATTTACTAGCGACCCGCCCCGGCTTCGCACGGGTAGCAGAACATATAAGCCGTAGTGTTTTGCTGTCGTAGTGTCTTATCAGCCTGCTGCGTCGAACAGGTATATTTGGATTACGAACGTAAGTTCATCCTACTTGGAGTATTTTAATGTGTTTTATTTCCAATTCTATAAATATTTAAAATAGTAAAGAATAAACATAAAAATAAACTATAGTATTTCTTTGTATAAGACATTGATAGCTTCTGCCTAACCGCGCGTATTGCATCGTGCGGTACGGCCGCCTGGCGCGGCGCCCGATAATTTTATTTCGTGATAGCTCCTAAGATATTAATTTAAATTGAACAGTGTAAAGGACAATCATAATGTGCATGAAATGCTGAATGTAAATAACGTATTTATTTTGATAAGGATTAATACTGTATCCGTATGCTTTCCAATCACCTCGTCATATGACACCATTTTTTGAAACATAAAAATAGGTGTAGTAAGCTATCCATAAAGATAAACATATGCCATCGCGGAATTTTCTTTAGTCCTATAAAAGAGGAACGATTCCCCATACATTATTTTGTTATATCTCAAAGGGATTAAGCAGCGTTTTCGATGAAAGCTCCCAACCATCTTGATTTTTTTCCGACTTCTTCAACAAGATACAATCGTCATATTACAACTAATTTGCACAAAACATTGGTAAATTATACACGTGAATTTTCCTCTTGAATTACTCTGTCCATTGGTGTCAACTGTATGCTAATCCGTTCGGTAGTTTTTGAGTTTATCGCGTTCAGACAGACAGACAGACGCGGCGGGGGACTTTGTTTTATAATATGTACTGATGTACATGATTAAGCCATTGTTCCGATTTTGTCGAGTAAACGAAGGGTCCATTGGTGGACAATTACTTGTAGCATAATTTGAATGTAACGAGGACATTTTCTTTTTCATATTCGCGCAAATATTTACAAATTATTGAAAGAACAAAGTACAATATTGACCCACAGTAATGATTGTTTGTTTTAAAATAAAAAGACTGCCCCTTAAGAAAATCAATATAAAAAATAAAGTTACGCGAAAATATTTTTAATTCAATTTCGTGATTTTGTATGTAGCGAGGTTTAAATCTACCAACCCGCATTGGAGCAGCGTGGTGAATTTAAGCTCCTAGCCCCCTCATCTTGAGTGGAGGCCTAAGCTCCGGCAGTTGGGTATAAAAAGGCTGATTCAGTGGAATAGAATGGAGTTTGATAAATTCTGAAAAAAAGTAGTAAAATTGCCATGGAGTAGTTACGCCTTCCAATGTACGCTGCAAAATAAATTTTAATCGAATTAGTTGCTATACTTTACTATAGATGGCGTTATCTAACTTGTTATTATTCTTTAAAACGGATAGCGCTATCTATCATTAGAGCTGTCTTAAATAAACCTTGATTAATCAATTTTTAACAAAAATTATAAGCTCCCAAACAAGTAACATGTATAAGTTTTAATATCAAAATCAAAAATACCGCTTTATTGAAAATATATTTTACTAACAATTTTCAAAAAGGCCGATCTTTTCAATGATACATGTTATATGTTATTATACAATTTCGATGATAATTTGACGCAACTTATACGTAATCATACGCAATAATACGCGAAGTCACGTAATAATAACATGGGTCAATCAATTGCATATGGCGCTATGGTCGTTGCTATTTGTTCCATTCCATTCCATCAGCCCTTTTTATACCCCACTGCAGGGGCTTAGGCTTCCCTCAAGATGAGAGGTTTGGAGCTTAAATCCATCACGCTGCTCCAATGCGGGTTGGCGGTGCCGTCATCTATTGACATCTATTGACAGCGATCGGGACCGACTGTTTAACGTGCTCTCCGAGACACGGAGACAGTGGTAGTTAATGTACTTAAGTCAGAAAAAACTCATTGGTACAAGCCCGGATTCGAACCACGCCCACACAGCCTTATAGATTTGAAACAGGTTCAGCGCGCTCGGGCTATCACGACACATTATCGGGCTATCGGGCCATTTGTTCGCTAACCTGCATTCGTATAGGTGCTTATATATTTTTTAGGATTCTACATAAAGGCATTCACTAATTGGGTCACTTGGTTAGTACAAAGTTAAAATTTTCTTTTACTTGTTAATGAAATACAATCAAACTCCCCCCCCTCCCCTCCCCCAGCTTATAAGATTACTGTTCACCCGATGAACAATTTGTGGAACAAACTAATGAAAATAAAATTACTATTAAGAAATGACAAATTATGGTCGGAATAAAAGAAGTATCTAAGAGGATAGGGACAAAAAAAGGAACGGAAGGAGTATTCAGTAGTCCTGTAGAATGACCGATTAGCCAAGTGGTTAGAGACCCTAACTGCGGAACCAAAGATCGCGGTTTCGATTCCCGCCCGGGACAAATATTTGTGAGTGAAGATGATGAAGATGAAGATGTCTATTTGTTCTGTGTTATATATGTATACATAATAAAGAATATTTAAATATATATATATATCCGTTGTAACCCATAACACAAGCGTAATACTTGCTTGCTTTGGGACTAGATGGCGCTGGGTGGGATGACCCTGGATGAATATTATAATAGTAGTCGCAGTAGAGAAAAGTTACTGTTGAAGATGAAATAAAATTGGTGTGCGTATCGAAGCAAAGAAAAAGTTAGGTAGGTACATTGAAAAACCTTGTCATTAATAAAGTTCATCGACAAGTAATTTTTATCGATTATTTAGATAATTATACTTACATAAACCTATATTTGATATCTAAATTATTTAATCCGGTAATTTTATAGATTGTACCTGAACACGCATGCAACCGAAGACCTCCAAGAATTACAAATAAATTAAAACAATAAACTGACTGGTTGGTCGAGAGGTTAGAGAGACTAACTGTATGACCAAAGGACGACAGTTCGACTCCCGCCCGGGACAATAAAATTATTTGTGTGCATGAACACGTCTATTTGTTGTGTCAAAGGTGCAAAATGAATTTTTGCTGACTCAAGTACATAATTATCACTGCTTCCGTGCCTCGGAGAGCACGTTAAGCCGTCGGTCCTGGTTGCCCTGGTTCACTGGAGCAGCGTGGTAGATTAAGCTCTAAGCACGCTTATCCCTAGGACAGGCCTAAGCGCCTGCAGTGGGGTATAATGGGGTAGGAAAGGTATAAAATATCACAGAAAATGTCATCACTATGTATGTATATCATTTGTCTAGTACCTATAACACAGGCTGTGCCTATTTTTGATGTAGATGACAATTTGTTCGATGTCCCAGGTGTTATTAATATATTGAAAGCGTTCTGTAGGGTTTTCTAGCTGTCTGTTTCTATAATTTCATGTATTTAGATAAGTACGTGCTATATGAATTTGACACTAAATGGTAATTGTCCAAAGACTTTTTTTTTAAACATTTTTAGTTGATCAGTCACCTTTTTGTATTTGTAAGTATCTAGAAACTTCTTTTTTTTAACTCTGAGGCTACGGATTGTATTATTTAATATCTATTTCAGTTTGACATCTCGAGCTTTCTTGAGAAAAAAAGCCTTGACGGATAAATAGACGGACAGAAAAGATTTTCTACAGGGTCCTTTTTCACTTAGAAAAAATACAGTTAGTAAGGTCACACCTCTTCCTCAGAGGGGCAGACAGTACCCAAAAGTATTATTCAATCTTTATATTTTCGACGATAAACATACGCAGAGACGTTTCACAACTTAAAGTTTACGATAATAAACTTTTGCTTTCATTGCGCTAATTTATGTTGGCAATTCACAATCGATCGTTCTTGCAATGGATACGTGACGGATTCGCTACGCTTCGGCGATATGACGATGCTTTAATGGAATTACGGGGTCCTATTCTAAAAGTTACCGGTATATAGGTACTAAATAATTATTGATTTATCACAAGGGAACAATATGATTGTCGTTTGTGGGTAACAGGTAAAAAGGAACATGGGAACGAAGGATTTATTGAGCCCGATGACATTATCTCGAATACGATGTAAGTTTAAGGGCTGTTCAGATGAATGTAGTCCAAGCTTATAGAGCGTGTAGAGCTTATCGAACTAAACAAAAAGTTTTAAGTGATATGATGCGAACTAAGGGTTATCGAGAAAAACATGTTTCTCGACAAACCCCTCTAACGTATTGAAAGAACTATTACTATGTAAATCTGTCTAAAAACCTTATTTTCCACAAATTTTAGGTTTTTGCACAAACGCTTTGAAACTAATGAAATATTCAATGGTGTCAGGTGAAAACATTAAAGAAAAATGTTTTCTATAGTCGCATATTATGTTTTATCAACTGAAACGTAGAAATATGATCATGAAAAAATTGAAATCATTTATTTGTATGATGGCTCCATCTATTATTAAATATAGCCGTAATAGACAGGCAGGGTCGCACCTTAAGTAATACATGGGATACATGGGGCTTCCCAGACAGCGCTATCTAGTATAAAAGTAAGCAAGTATTATGCTTGTGTTATCGGTTACTAGACAACTGATATACATACTTAAATATTCTTTATATTATATACATATATATATTTATATAAATAATTTACACCCAGACACGGAACGAAATAAACATGTTCGTGCCCACAAATATTTGTCACGGGCGGGAATTGAACCCTCTACTTCCGGCTCCGGCCTCTGACCACTCGGCCATTCGGTTAGTCAAAATATAATATAACTACAAATCAATGATTTTCCGATTTTTGAAAATAAATGTATATAAAAATATGTTTTACAATTATTATTCATTTCAACTGTAATATCTTTACTTACATAGTATTATTTCGCGTAAAAATAAATGACATTTGCAATAAAATCATCTAAAAACCAATAATTTATTGTTTTAACTCCAAATTATTCAATATTTATTACAAAAATTTAATAAAATTTAAAAAGTTAAATACTTCATATTGATCTCTTTCTTTCCTTTAGGGCCCGAGGCACATCGTTTTTCCCTCTAATTTTAGCGAGAACCGGACCTTAAAGTTAAATAATATATTAGTGAAAAAAATTATTTTAAATTTATAGTTACGTTATACTAGATTCTCCAGTTAGTAGAAATATGTACTTTTGGCTAACAAGTTCCATTACAATACATGATACGGTTAATAGTTAGCTTTAGGTGGGACGACGTCGTATTCCCATTTTTCAAAACATAGTAAAGCAGATTTTACGATATACTAACTTTCCCCCGCGGTTCCGTTCGTGTGTACTACACAGTTGTACACGGAGCCCTTTTTCCGAGGTAAAATGTAGCCTATGTCACTCTTCAGCTTATAAACTATATCTATGCAAAAAGATGTAGCGATCCCGGTACAACTATTTAGTCTAAGCGAGCAGAGCCGCTGGCGGAAAGCTAGTTTGAAAATAAAATAAAGGCCATGTTATTCGCTAATAATGTAGCTTTCTATAGGTGAAAGAACTTTTAATATCAGTTAAGTAGTTTTTGTTACAAGAAAACATTTTTTTTTTCATTTTAAAATGTCTAAGTCAATGCTTGTAAGTCAGCCATCGAATATATGGAATTAGAATCGAACCCCGGAGTAAGAGATTACTCAATGTTCTGTAAATTTCGAGATGCGGACACTGCTCCGATCGGCGTTCGCAATGATGCAATTTATCGGATGACGACGACGCCTCGATTATGGCAAAAGGCGGCAAAAGTAGATTACGATATTAAAAACAAAAAACAAGTTTCCTTTTAAAAGTCGCTCCATTAAATGTTTTACTTGTACGCTAGCGAAACGCCCGCGGCTTTGATCCACTTGGATAAACTACACAACGACAATCAGTTATAGATTAGAATTAGATTTTGTTTATGTAATTTTTTTACCGCTGTCATTATTATTAGCCTACGTATTCTGCTTTTATTACATAATGTTAGGATGGACCATCGTAATTTAATGTCAACAGAAATGACAGACCAACTTTTACATACTTGTGCGACTCAACAGATCACGTACTCTCGCTACGCCACACTAACCATGCATAAATTGTCTCTGTGTAAATTATAACCGAACTGTTAGGTGATATTTTTATCAAAGTTTTTTTGACGCCGACGCTCTATTCAGACATTATATGGTCAAAAGTCTCAAAATCAAAATAAGTATAATAAATAAATTATAGAATATATGGGCACACTACTAATCTGCGCACAGGTAACACACACACAAACACACAAAATACACACACATGTACACACACATACACACATACAAATATAAAACGCAATAGTAGATTGTTACACAAGGGATGAAAGTGATCTATTTAGGCACGAGATGGTTTGGCGCACAAGCGTAGCGAGGGCGCTAATAGTTCGAGTGCCTAAATAAGTCTTTCACCCGAGGTAAGCACTCTGCTTTTCATTACGAATATGAGGAAAGTAAAAAAAGCGTTAAATCCATATATGAATCTGATGAACTCATTTTATAGAAATATCTATGTTTTTTTTTGTGGCATTCTACACAGCCAGTATTTTTTATCATTGATGATGGTAAATATTTACGTCAAATCTATATAAATTAAATGTAAATTTAGTTAAAAGATTATTACCTATTTTTTTGAATTCCGTCACAGATACACAACAGATTAATATCGCGCCAATTTATGTCGACTTTTTAAATTTTAAATATGGAACGCATCGCGTAAATTGTTGCGGCTTATTCCGCTCAAAGAAGTTTGCGCTAAGTTCACACTGGCTGTTTAGAAACTCAGATGGCCGCAGCATTTTTTTAAATTAGTTTTTTTTTTACATAAAACTCTTCACAGCTGACAGCAGTTCTATTTTTAAAGTTCATTCCGGCCCTTAGGTGGAAAGTAATTTATATGAGTTTTTCCCACTCAAGGGAAGGAAGCAGCATTTTCTACCCAATAATCAGATCAAAACAACACTACTTTCCGAGTATGAGAAATGAAAAAGCTTTTGCGTTTCCTTCCTTCTTACTTCCTTGACTTACGTCTAATTTTCTTTAGTTACGACTGTTCAACGAAACAGTGACAATACTTTAATTATTAACTAAAATGCATCTATTCAATTTATTGCGGGCCACACGATGATTAATTAACAACTTTTTTCATTTGTTTCCATCAAGTGTCACTACTGTTAAGTGATGCTAAAGTTGGAAATATAACTGTCAAACATCCAAAGATTTTACGAACCAAAACGTTTTTATATAGATATTTTTCAGGGTTCCGTACCCGAGGGAACCCAATTACTAAGCCTCCGCCTGCCTCCCTGTTCGTCCGTCCGTCTGTCACAAGGCTGTATCATCTAAATAGTAATAGGTATACATTTGAAATTTTCACAGAGTGTGTATTATTATAGCCGATATAACAACAAATAATTAAAATTAAAGGGGTCCCCATACAATAAACGTGTTTTTTCGACGTTTTTGGTGATTGATATAGCTTACACTTTAATTCCGCAGTGCGCTAGGTCAGCGCGGGGACTTAGCTCACTGAAACTCGGACTAAAACTCCCCATCATACACCAGCTAGATATAGTATGAGTGGTTAGACGGTAAACGCAGAAGATCGCTTCCAGTCAATTCGTACTTTTATATTGTTCAGTAACAGGGAGTCAAGTGTTTTTATTATTACATCTATTTAGGAACCCACATATTTCCGAAAGAAGCAATAACGTAGAAAACTGTAAGTGAAAGCTCTTCGAAGGAAATATTTCAAGTTAAATTTACGTCGAAGTTCAGCGAAAATCATTTTACACCAAATGATTATAGCGCAAAATCTCGTATACGTATTTTAGGTCTTAATTTTTTGTTATTATCCTCGAAACTTTCAAATTTATTAAATTGTCAGCAGTGACTGACAAAGAAAATGGCAGAATTTAGATTACTCAACAATAGCGACATCTGCTTCGAGCTTTCAGTTTTGAACCCAAGTACGCAATGCTTGTTTTATGGGGTACTAGACAACTGATATACATACTTAAATATTCTTTTATAATATATACATATATAGATACCTTTTTACACTCACACACGGAACAAATAGACATGTTCATGCATCTCTGTTCATGCACACAAATGTATATCCCGGGCGGGACTCGAACCCGCGACCCTTGGCTCAGCAGTTAGAATCTCTAACAACTCGGCCAATCGGTCAGTCTTTTTAAAGGACTACCTTTTTAATGTTTTATTACTTGACGGTTTTAGTCGTGAGTTATTAAAATTTTGACTTTTACGAAGTAGGCAATTTTAGTGTAACTTTTTGATTTTGTTCTGTATACATTTTACTTTATTATAATTTAATTTCGTATAGGATTAATCTTGGTAGGATCATTTGCAAGAAATATAAAATGATTTAATAAGAAATGAAATAAAAAATTATATAACAAAGTAGAATGAAAAATATATTCAGCTGAATCAACGTTTTTATTATGTTACGCGAATTTGCTATTGTTTGGACAGTATAACGGAAAATAAGTAACAAATAGAAGGAACAGCCATCCATATAATTTCCGTTAAGAAGGCGTATTTGAATACCTATTTGGGGTTTCTTTCATTTAAAAATGACACATCCGCGTGAAATTTTGTCTATGATAATAGAAACGCAGGTATTTAGAGTGTTTAGAGACCCTAACTGCACAAGCAAAGGCCGCTGGTTCCATTCCCGCCCAGGACAAGTATTTGTGTGCATGAACATGTCTATTTGTTCCGTGTCTGGGTGTAAAATTTCTATACATATACGTATACATTGTAAAGAACATTTAAGTATGTATATCAGTCCTCTAGTACCCATAATGCAAGTATAATACTTACATAATTTGGGACTCAATGACGCTGTGTAAGATGTCCCAGGTATTATTATTATTTATCCTTTACGTGTAAGACATGTTAAGCCGCTTGCAGTAATTAATTTCCGAGCATTGTTCAGGATGTTACTACTAAATACACCGATTACATTTGACACGGTTTCTCTGCGTGCATGTGTATACCGTCTGAACGTAGTCCGAACTTATAAAAGTGATATAAAAATGAAACTGTAAATATGTTTTTCTCGGGAACCGTTATTTTGCGTCATCTGCTCTCTTGAAACTTTTTGTTTAATTTAGTAAGCTCTATACACAGTATAAGTTTAACAACACGTGGTATATTATATACGGCGTATTCGGCTGAACATCGTCCAAACTTATAAAGCGTGTAGAGCTTACCGAACCAAGGCAAAAGTTCAAAAAAAGAGTAATATAAAATTAAACTTTAAACATGTCATGTTTTTCTCGGTAACCGTTAGTTTATGCCATCAGTTCACTTGAAATTTTTTGTTTAGTTTGGTAAGCTCTACACGCTCTATAATTTTTGATTACGTTTAACCGAACACGCGGTAAAGTGATAACCAATACAATTTAAATGTAAAACGACCCCAATTCATAAATATCTATGATATTGCGATCACACGTGTAACTTTATATCTCGAAAAATTGTTTCCAAGTGGTTTTCTGCCGTCGACCCCAATTGAAAATTGCGTAAGACGCATGAGCTAAGTCCTTGCGCCAGAATGCTTATCTGTAATCTTGTGAACGCAGCGTAAAGATTTTTTTATGTCGCTGGAAAATTATGAGGAAAATTGTCCTGTATTGTTTTTCCTTGGTACCATTAACAATTCCACAAGTGGAATAAGAGTAGAGATAACTTTAATGAATTAATGTTGTTACCATATTGCTTTAGAATGAGGGTAATGTTGTTAGGGTGTGCGTATCCAATGTCTGTTGATGCCGCCTGTAGCCTAAGCGGCACGGATGTTGGACTGTGAGATGTCGATAGTTTGGTATTTAACTCGGGTATGTCTAGACGTCCGAAAGTCAGACGAACGGACGGATGGACGGACAGCGAAGTCTTACTAATAGAGTTCCCTTTGGATATAGAACCCAAAAAATGAGAAAAAATAATTAAAATTTAATGATAATTCAGATTGTAAAATTGTCGTGAACTAAGCTAATGATATATATACTAAGCGTTGGACGTCCATCGGTCAGGTGGACTTATGACCTAAAGCACCATAACGGGGTAATTGGATGCGGAAGGCGGAGGATCGTGTGTCGTGGCGAGCCTTGGGAGAGGCCTATGTCCTGCAGTGCTGAGACATGGGTTGATGCTGATGATGAAGCTCCCGCAAGTTCCGGGACGGAATTGCCTTACGCGCGTTAAAGTTTTTTATTTTATCTATTTCTTTCCTTTCGCTGTCGAGACAATGGGTCCCTGGTGTAAGGATGCCAAACTACTTTTAGGTGTCGCGCTGCATTTGTTGACAGGGGATCGTTTGAGCAAGGAATGCATTGTTCAGAGGATCAGTGTCGCAATACAGCGCGGCAACGTGGCAAGTATCCTTGACACCCTGGACTCCTCGTCTCTTTGAAATTTTCTCGTGTTATCATTATTTTATTAGTATTTTTATTTTGTAGGTATTTTTATCTATTATTTTGTTGATTTACAGGGTGGGTTTCGAGGCACCTGGTGGCTGCCTGTGGTTTTGGCGTCGGCGTGTGCCAGCGAACTCCTGATGATCACAATGGGTGGCACCAAGTCCCATAAAATACCGTTCTGGGAACTTGCCAGAGGAATGATAAGAAGGTAACGTCAATGACTTATTGTTAAAAAGTTATTTCGTTTGTTGACGAAGTTGTAGAAAATGTTGTATTGATAATTTGGTTTTGCAGCATTGATTCCCACTATTGATTTATTTGATTGAAAATAAAAAAACCGCATTTTTTTTATACTTAGCAATATCTTTTGTCCTCTAATAGGTATGGCGTATATTCTAATAGGTCTAATAATTCATTTGCGTCGGGGGCGACGAGGGGTGGATTATTGAATTAGTTTTATTTTTTATTATTATTATTATTTTTGTGTATTATTAACTATATTGCACCTATATATTCTAATAGGTATATACAAAAGGTATGGTATTTTTTTTCAAGTATTAAAACAACTGTTTTCACCTAAAAGTTAGTAGTAAAATCTGAATTAAAGTCCGAAGGTTCTTTCTTTATATGCTAAGTTTCGTGACTACAAAAAATCTATTGATGTTATTTGTGTCATATAAAAATGCTATTTGCATAATTTAACAGCGACGCCTTGACACTTACACTTGTTGCACTGGTTTCAAACCAGAGTACCCTGAATCATAAGGAAAAGTGCAACAAAACACTTTTGAACACTTTCAAGGGCAGGGAGGGGGTGAAGGGCATCAGTTGATACTCAAATTCGGCCATACGCTAAAAATTTCAATTCCAAAATTCACCAATAGTCACTTCTTCTTCTTAATTATGGCGAAGTCACTTACAATTATGTATAAAATATTTGATGTATCAAATTCCATAAATATTCAAACACAGTAAAACAGAGATCTAGAGGACATGTGGTTTCGGTTGAATCTTTTTAAAATATCAGTAAATAAATGAAGGGATATTTCAGACTTGAAACAGGACCACTCGCACAGTGAAGGGTTCCGTAAATTTAAAAACTAATATCTGAAAAACTGCTCAAAATTATTTTATTCGAACCATTTTTTTTTTGAACTGGGTTGCACCAACTTAAGTTTTTTCACAATTTCTCACACCGTATTTGAAAAGTGAAAGAGGCGGACAAATTTTTTAAGACTTTTATTAGTTTAGGAGTACATATCTTACTAATTATTGATGAAATAAAAAAGCCTCTTGAAAAAGTATACATAAATTAAAAAAAAATCTATCTGTAGGCATCTCACACGTAAATCTGTGCTGGATTTTTTTCATCTCTCCATTACATACGGCGAAGATTTCAATTCTCTACTGTACAGCGGTTTATAGATTACACTATTATTCAAATTTTATCTAATAGTGTCAATAGTCTCCGAGTGAAATGGCGGTGACAGACAGACAGACAGACGGACAGGACAAAATATAAGGGTTCTGCATTTTGTCTTTTGAGTACGGAACCCTAACCAGGCCTATCCAGATTTTGGTTTATTCATGTTTTGATGTAGGTAAAGTCCTTGTTTAAATTTTTATAATATACATACATCTGTTAGTGTGCTGTAACCGATTTTGTATATAAAATAGGGTCTATGACTATGTTTTTTAAATTATTTTATTCAAAAGACTAGTTTTCCGCCCGCGACTCCGCTCGCGTGCCCCATACAATTGTACCGGGACCCCTTTTTCCGGGAAAAAAGTAACTATAAACTACTAGCGACCGCCCGCAGCTTCGCTTGCGTAGACTACAAATTCTAATTTAAGGTTATAGTAAGTCAACCTTAAAATATACACATATGCTGTCGCAGACTTTTGGTTAGAACTTTTAAAGGGCAACAATTCCGTAATTCATGATTTTGACTTAATATCAACCGTTTACGCAGCGCGCTCTCAAAAGAAATAATTTTTCCTGTTTTTGCAATATTTTTCATTGATGCTCCGCTCCTATTGGTCGCAGCTGATGTAATAATAGCTTATAGCCTTTCTCGATAAATGGACTATCCAACACACAAAAAGAATTTTACAATTCGAACCAGTAGCTCCTGAGATTTGCGCATTTAAACAAACAAACAAACTCTTCAGCTTTATAATATTAGTATAAACTATGCAAAAATCATGACAGTCACGGTATAACTGTGTAGTTCACGTAAGCAGAGCCGCGGGCGTAAAGCTAGTTTGAAAATAAGATATAAACCATGTTACTCGCTGATAATGTAGCTTTCTATAGGTGAAAGAATTTTTAAAATCTGTGTATAACTGTGTAGTCCAGCAAGCGAAGCCGCAAGCGGAAAGCAAGTATCGTAACAAATTATCACCTGTGCGTTATTCTGATGTATAAGCTATATTATTGTAAAGTTTCATTAAAATCCGTTCAGTGGTTTTTGCGTGAAAGAGCAACAAACATAAATACAAACTTTCGCGTTTATAATATTAGTAACGATTTTTCTAAAGTATAATCAAAACAGTGCAATAATTAAAAAAAAATAGTTAATAACAAAGTTATGAAAGTCCTATTAGACAGAGAGGGGAATATTTAAGAAGTCAGAGTCAGGCCATTTAAAATAGTGTTGAATTTAATTTTGCTAGAAAGAGACAGAGATAACATTTTAATAGATTATTAGTTCTATATTCTTCAACCGAAAATAATTTTGTTTATTTTTTAATTTATTATATTCATTATTAGTCACATATCCTATTATATATTTAATAATTTGCCCTTATTTCGATTCACTGCTATATTAAAATGGCTGTTCAAAATGATATCTTTGATATTTTCAGAGGACACAACGTGACTTTCATGAGTGCTTTCCCTCCAGACTTTCACATCGAAGGTTTAGAGGAGATAGCCCCAGAAAATTTAGTGTCTTACGTGAGGAAGTTCACCGACTGGGATCTAGTGGGAGCCAGGATAAGGGGCGAGGAACCGGTGGCACCGCTCGACATCATCAGATATGGATACGAGGTTAGAAGGTCGCGTAAGAGGTCAATATTTCTGCATAACTTGTACTAGTAATAGTATAAGTAACGTAACATGTTACCTAAAAACTACTTACGTATAAAATCGTCGTCACGTTTGTTGACGGTGTAGTTTTTTGTAAACAAACAACTGCCTACTTAAACTAAAAAAATATTGGTCACTAACACTATATGTTACGTAATAATGTGACATGTTACACTACATCGTAAAATACAAGCATCGACAATTGACCATTCCCAAAATATTTAGCTAAAGTTCCTTTTATTTTTTTCGAAGGAATAGACAATTTTAGTAAACGATTACTATGAATATAATGTTACTTTTATTACTGTAATAATAATAATACCTGGGACATTCAATACAGCGATATCTAGTCCCAAAGTAAGCAAGTAATATGTTTGTATTATGGGGTACTAGACAACTGGTATACATACTTAAATAATCTTTTTTAATTTTTTTTTAAAATAATATATACATATATAGATACTTTTACACCCAGAAACGGAACAAATAGACATGCTCATGCATACAAATATTTGTCCCGGGCGGGAATCGAACCGGCGACCCTTGGCTTGACCTCACGAGCCGCGGCCTATCGGTAAGTCAGTAACTTTTTATAACTATTTGGATAGTTTTTTACGTAATTATAACACAAATTTTAAAAGTTCTTTTAGCTTAGGTCACAGGCTGTAATTATATTTTTGGTCGTTGCCAATGAATATTAAAAAAAAAAAAACAATATCATTCACAGAACTGTCAATAGTTAGTGTGTCATGTCCATTAGAATAGAGGCAAGCGAGTCCGAAATGCGGGTCTCGATGGAAAGAGACAGAGAAGAAGAGTTACCTCGTAAGAGTACCTTGATTTATACTACGGTACAGTTATTTTCCATCCTTTTTTCTCCTATGTCCAATCGATGCCCGACCGTTAGTTACATAAAGGACTTTATGGAGCTTGCCTATTCTAATTGTCATGTCATTGCAGCCCATTTTCAGCCAATCAGTAAATAACAACTGTTATTATTGACAGTTCTGAGATTGATACTGTTTTTTTTTAATATTTAACGACGATAGCTAATCATTAACTAAGAAGAAGAAGAAAACAATAGCTAGAATTAAAATTCCAGCCTGTGACGTCAATCTATGAGAATTTTCAAAATAATATTTACGTAAAAAACGAACTAGAAATAAAAAATTTCAATTAAGTTTCTTAAAATAGTCTATTCTTTCGAAAAAAATAAATGATTACAACGGACTTTAGTTAAACATTTTGAGAATGGTCAATTTTCCTGTTTTATCCGTAAAGCCGAAGGTAGGAAACATTACGCTTTTAAATTCACTTCACAACTCACAAAGCAGTATAAGTTAAAAACTTTCCAAATTGCAATTATCGAGGGAAATTGTAATGAAAAATTCCATTAAAAGTACATATCGTTGTCGATGTCGTCTAGTTTATACAGAACAGGGAAAAGGATAGATACTACACCAGCAGGGACCGAGCGAGATAAATATTAATTATACGAGTGTTATGACTTGTGTAATGTGTTTTAAAGAAAAGTTCATATATAAATTAAATTAAGGAATATGCACTAACATGTCTTATTATGACATACTTGAAATATTTTTATTTTAACGTGCGTTTCCGATATTTTTTAGATTTTCTTTCTAATAATAGCCGAGGGCCACTTTACAAATTATTTTTCGAGCCTTATATTATGCTAATGAGGCTGCAAAATAAAAATTGAGAAACCTTAATCTCATTATGAGAACCCGTCCAATGACACTCCACCCGATAAGGTCGACGAGAAAACACTCTCACTGTAGTTTACACGTATTTATATAAATGATTTTTTTTGCCGTATATCAATTGAAGATATGAGTGGCAAAAGGTCGTAACTCACAAAATAGACATTTTGAGAAAACAGAGTTTAAAGTTTCTCTTAATATGAACCTTGTTGTGCATTTCCTACTTTTTCTTTAAAATTAATTAAAAATTATAAAAGAAACCGCTCTTATAGCTTTGGGAATAGATTAAGCGCATCATAATACCTTTGTTACACCGAAAAAACGGGTTTTTGATTTTTTGCAAATATGACCTTTGCCCACTCATGTCTTCAATTAATTTTGACACAAAAAAGTATCTGATGTATCGATAAGAAAATTTTTACATATATATACATTTCCGAAACTATATACATGGTAGATAAGATCATGCGTCTTTAACCAAATATTCAAAATTTCCTCTCTTTCTTAGATATGTTATAGGTAACTAAATAATATTAAAGTTAAACAAAAAATAAATAAAAAATAAATGTGTCGTAGAGACCACCACCCTGCGCACGCATTTGATTTTTGCAACAAAATTCAAATTACTTAACTAAAAATAACACGTATACATTCTCTTGTAATTTAGACAATATTATTTACTAGTCGTGTTGGATTTGAATAATTTCTAAATGTATGTTCAAAACCGTTTTATTCTGAAACTGCCCAATTAATTATTATAGTTTTTTTTTGTCAAAATTAGTTTAAAAAGGGAGTAGATTACAAATATTTCCAGAAAGACGCATATGGTCGTCTCCATCCAGTATAGGTATATTTTTAATATTTTTTACTAAGCTAAACACTTACTTATTTCAGGCTTGTGAAGAATTCCTGAGCGATTACGAGACCAGATCGTTTTTAAGATCCGGAAGAAATTTTGACCTGATAGTCCTGGATGGTGCTTACCCAGAATGCGCCTTGGGTTTCGTGTACAGACTAAAAGTTCCCTTCATTTTTATCAACACAGTCGGTTTTTACACTACACCATTATCAATATCCGGAAGTCCTGCACCCTACTCCGTAACACCTTTCTTTGGTAAAGCGTTCACGGATGACATGGGTTTAATCGACAGAACAATGAACGCCGCATGGAACCTTGTCACTGTCGTGATGCACAGTTTCATGGTGGGAATCCTGCAAGGGGTTTTAAGGAATCATTTCGGTCAAAAGATGCCACACGTGTATGATATGTCGAAGAACGTCAGCTTCATTCTGCAGAATGGGCATTTCTCGGTTTCTTATCCGAGACCGTACTTGCCCAATGTTGCGGAGATCGCTTGTATACATTGCAAAGAATCGAGGAGGCTAAATCAGGTATGTGAAGTTAGATTTTGAAATTTCATTAACTACATCCTCAGAGAATTATTCCGACTTATGCGAATACGTGGGGTATAAAATGGATTTATATACGAGTATTAAAAGCGCCAAGGAACGTTTCATCGTAATCCAACGTTCTTCAAATCATAGAAAAATGGATACATTTTGAAAAGTGAATACATCATTCGTTCATGTTTGAAATGGCTATTTGTTAAGAGAAGCGTGTAGTGGCAAATTTCCATACACACGGAGTTAACGGTTGCACCCCATTAAACCTTAACCGATTGGCGCAAAAAAATATGCAATTCAACAAAAACTAGGTTTATAGGTTTTTAATTTTTTAAATATTTTGAGACATCATAAAAAATATATATACAATTTCGTTGATCTGTAATCCATGTATTTTTTGCGCCCATCGGTTAAGGTTTAATGAGATGCAACCGTTTACGCCGTTTGTATGGAAATTTGCCACTACACATCCCTCTTAACTGTTAGGATCGCCACACATTTAGATTTGGTTAGCATATAAGTTATTACTGCTGAAAATACCGTTAAACGAGACAGTACGTCTTGCAGAAATACTGGACATATTTATCAGGTGTACCGAGTTTTGCCAGAGCTCTGTCTCTATTTCCAGGTGTTTTTGACATGTCGTACTATACCCCTGAGCGGATCAGTACAAGTCTTACTTAATTTCCTTTTTTTTCATAGGAGTTGGAAGACTGGATATCAGGCGCTGGCGAAGCAGGGTTCGTGTATGTCTCTATGGGTTCATCAGTGAGAACAGCCAGCATGCCAGTCAGAGCTCACCGATTATTCATAAACGCTTTAGGAAAATTACCTCAAAGAGTGTTATGGAAGCACGAAGCAGAACACAATATGACTGAGTTACCGCCAAACATCAAGTTGAGCAAATGGTTGCCACAACAAGATCTACTGGGTTAGTTTTTCTATCAAAACTCTCTGCGTTTAAGGCTTGTTCTTTAAAGGATAAGAAGGCATCTTTAGTTTTTTTTAAATCTGTCTAGAAGTAACGAGTAAGTAACGAGATTATGAAATTAAATGTGTTTTTAGGATTCCGTAGCCAAATGGCAAAAAAGGAACCCTTATAATTTCGCCATGTCCGTCCGTCCGTCTGTCTGTATGTCTGTCTGTCTGTCTGTATGTCCTACGTAGTGCGACACGAGAAATAATTCTCAAGGTGAAAGAGTTCATGTAATGCCCAGACAGCGCCGCGGCTACGGGACTTCATTGGTGGCGCAGACTCTATCCTTTATGTTTCGTCATTAGCCGTCCTCTTGCCTTTAGATGATTTCTTGTCTTTGTGAATACTTTCGGAAATTAAAAAAAGATATAACCAAAAACTTATAGGATTTAGAATGTAGAATAACTTATTAATAAGTCAGTTAAAATTCTGAACAAAGTGATTTCACCTATCAAAATATACTCGTAATATTAACAGGCAAATACATTTTCCCTCTGTAAATAATAATATATTTCTTTGAATAGACCAATTTACTAAGTAAACAACAAGCAAACAATAATTAAATTTACTCAGAAAAGTCGTAATTCGTGACCTCCCATTGACAAGGTAGATTCTCCATTGCCATATAAATTATTCTATTTCAATTATCCTTATCACCACAGACATGAATTGGCCAGATATGCCATTAATATGCAAATTTATCCAAAATTTGTAGATTTTATGCTAGACATATTAAACAGTAACATTGAAAATAAACACACGAATCACATAATCAACACATTTTATTACACAAATTTTAATTTTAAATTTTTTTTATTCACAAAGGCAAGCAATCTAAAGAGAACTTTAAAGAAGTATCTTTTCACATAAAATGCACACAAATTATACTTACTCGGGTAGTAAGTTCAGTCGCGTATGCGTAAGCATCTACGAAGGATTTTCCGAAATTCTACCCTTAACAGGGCGAAATAGGGGATGCAAGTTTGTTAAATCCATAATTTTTTTAAGTTAAATGCATAAAACTTGTATTTCGCCTTTGAGAGAAAGACTAAATAAGTCGTGTTTCAAGATTTTTGATAATTTGACCCATAACAGAAGAAAATAGAGGATGAAAGGTTGTTAAGGATTTCCGTCATTCTTAAACACATATATATAAATTAAGAAAGATCTTTTTCACAAATTATGGCAATTTAACCCTTTAGAGGGTAAATAAAAGATGAAAGTTAGTGTTGTTAAGGCTTAAATCATGAAATATGGTATTTAACTTTTTGTTTGGAAATTAAGAGAAACGTTTTAAGTATTTATAGCATTTTAATCATGAAGGGGGCAAATTAGTTACCTAATTGGTATTTATATTTAACCTTATGGTTGGAAATTAAAATTATAAATTTGAATGTTTTTGTAAAACTAACCCATAACGAATACTCGTGTATTCCAAGCGAGCAAAGTCGCAGGCGCACGCTACTGATATGTAAAATGAGATTTTAGTGACCCGTTGCTCTATTTGCTTTTAATACTTAAATAAGGGCGCTGCTATTTAGCGCGTCAATATCCAGCTGACTAACAACAAATACGTAAATAATCTAAGATGTAAGTCCTATGATTTATAAAAATCAATAAAAACGTGTAGTCCACGCAAACGAAGCATTGATTAGCTTAATAACACAAATGTATAGATCACTGGGTCGACTTTCTTTGGTCGCGGGTTCAATTCCTGCCCGGGAAAAATATTTGTGTGCATGAACACGTCTATTTGTTTCGTGTCTGGGTGTAAAAGTATCTATATATGTATGTATTATAAAAAAAGAATATTTTAGTATTTATATCAGTTATCTAGTAACCCATAATACAAGCATAATACTTGCTTACTTTGGGACTAGATTGCGCTGTGTGATATTATTAATATTATTACGGGGTCGTAATTGCGGGCGGAAAGCTAGCGTTGTAAATTAATACGCCTACAAATTATTGATTGCAGGTCATCCCAAAATCAAAGCTTTTGTCACACACGGAGGTTTACTCAGCATGTACGAGACGGTCTACCATGGAGTTCCAGTGGTCACCATGCCGGTCTTCTGTGACCATGACGCCAACGCCGCCAAAGCTGAACTCGATGGCTACGCTAAAAAACTCGACTTAAGGAATTTGGATTCGGAGAAGTTATACAGAGCTATTAAAGAGGTTATCGAAGAAAGAAGATATAGAGTTGAAGTCAGAAAACGTCAAATTCTATTAAGGGATCAAAAAGAGACGCCCTTAGAACGCGCTTTGTATTGGACGGAGTATGTGATAAGGCATAAAGGCGCTTACCATCTACAATCACCAGCTAAAGACTTGAATTACTTTCAATATCACATGTTAGACGTTGCTTGTATAGTGTTTTTGGCTGGTCTTGCTATTTTCGCTCTTATGTGCTACATTTTAAGGGCCAGTTTCAAATCGCTTGTCGATTATGTGCACAGTACACCGTTGTACACAAAAAAATATTCGAAAGTAACCGAAGCAATCAAATTGAAAAAGGAGTCATAAAAATTCACCAAATATTAAATTAATTTAAGAATAAAAAGAAATACTTAAAAGTTTCAAAAAATTGTGATGATTGTATTGTTTAATTGGCGTTGTTTGATTGACAGTATGAGTTCTTACCGACTGTTCGTTATTTCAGATTATGTAAATGTGATGTCGTGATAGCCCGAGCGCAGCAAATCTGTTCGAAGTTTAGAAGGCTGTGCGGACGACCGCACAGCCTTCTTCGAATCCGGGCGTGTACCGATGAGCTTTTTTCCGACTTAAGTACATGACTATCACTGACTCCGTACCTCAGAGAGCATTGTATGCCGTCGGTCTCGGGTGTCATCAACAGATGACAGTCGTTAAAATGCACCAATCCGCACTGGGGCAGCGTGATGGATTAAGTTCTAATCCCCCTTACTCTGGGGGAGGCTTAAGCTCCTGCAGTAGGGCATAAAGGGGCTGGTGGAATGGAATGGAAATGTGTAAAAAGTTGTAAAAAAGCAACGAGATTGTATATTTTAATTTGTAATATTCAATCAAAATGTTTTAAATATAAAACAGAAGTTACCATGAAATGTGCTATTATACAAATACGTATTGTATATATTTTTTTTACGAGACATCGAAATCTTCCTTTCTTGTCTTGTGTCTATATGTGCTTATGCTGTTTTGTGTTGTGAATCAATTACCATGTAAAGTTATTCCTTTTTTTAACACATAGTCAACATGGAGTTAAAAACAATTATTGTCACCATTGCTGTCACCGTCACCTTTTCTCTCACCTTCAACATCACCTTTTATGGTCATCTCATGGTCATCTTTACCCCAACTATCAATATTTGACATTCACCTAACTCGTCAACAATAAAATCGATTGTACCTGAACTTTCATAGAACTTTTAGCCTCAATTTTAGCATTGTAATAATGCTTTTTGGCTTTTTGTCTGTTTGACTTGTAATTATTGTTGTATACTGTACCCAGTGAAACTGTACCTCTACTTTTGTAAATTAATTAAAGATAAACGATGCCGCTGATTTATATGACTACTTAGAAGAAAAAAAGTTAAACTTTTTTGTTAAACTGTTTATTTACAATTCTTATAATTTAAATGTATCGTAAACCCGTCGTTATATTTATAAAATATGTTCTTTTTAACACCAAACAGTCCTGATTCTGGTTTTCGTCACTAAATCGAAAGTACGGTAGTTGCCTAATTAAAAAAAAATTGTTTTGTATGAAAGAGTTTTCTAAATATATCCTAACTGTGAAAGAATTTAAAAAATAAGTTATTATTAAGAAAGTTATGAATGTATAAAATATCCTGTTAGACAGAGAGAGCAATATCGCACGGCGTACCCTCAGGCTTACCCTGAGTTTAAAATAAAGTTAAATATCGTTTTACAAGAAAGAGACAGAGATAAAATTTTAAAAGATTATAATTTCCGTACGCACTTTTCAAAAGAATCCGATTTTGTTTATTAATTTTGTTATCATATAAAGTCAATTTTTATATTTTCTTGATAATTATAATATTTTTAAATGTTTAAATACTAAAATTAAAACCGTTTTCTGTTGAAAAGACATATTTTTATAAATTTAATGACAATTCTACAATGTATTTCATTTATAAAGACAGTAAAATTAATATAATAACGTTGAATTTGTAACTTCTGGTCAAATAAATTTTGTATGGAAATCAGCGGTATCGTGTAAGTAACCTTAACTTACGTTTACGCTGTTGTTTGGTTTTCATGTCTTTGTGTGATTATCGTTCAGAAATATCGACTTTATATTGTTTTTTAATGTGTATCATGTACATATTGTTTAAGTGCTAGGAAATAAATTTTTATAGTTTTTGGTTTGTGTATTATTTAATGTGCTACATAATGAAACGTATTAGCTTTCTTGGACTAAAAATCGGTGTGTAGGCATCCCAAAATGTATTTGTTCATTAATAACATTGATGTTATGATGTTTGTGAAATAACTACATAATAATAATAATAATAAAAGCCAAAGTTTTGGAAACTATAGAACTCGTTCTAAATCCATACGTTATGACTCTAAGGTCATCTTCCGGTATAATTTTAGATGAAGCGATTGTCAGAGATGATATTAATTTAATTTACATCTAGGGCTTTCATTATTCACGCCACTGTTTGTCGCGAGAGAAAATAAAGGGTACGCGGTAAGCACAAAGTGCTGCACATTGAATTGACGAATAGCACTCATCAAATAGGAATTATCAAGATCTAGTCTAGTCTAGGTTTGGCGTTCGTCCCGGTATAGCGGGACATATCACCGCTTCAGAGCACCCAGTTCCCCGTGAATATTCCGGTAAATTGTATTATTTCTAATCAGGGTTATATCGTGTTTGGACTGCTTTTATATTATGATAAAAGTATTAATATAAAAGTGCCAGTATAGGACATTATGACCCAAGCACGGTAAGCTGCATATTATAGTCAGGGTGTATATCGCCCCGTGCATATAATAAACCGATGACTATAACAACCAATTGAGTACGAGCATCATACAACGTTTTTCAATACTTTTGCGAATAAAATTAGGTAGATACTTCAAATGTAATAATGGCAAGAGCTAAGAACGCGAGCGGGTTGCTTTTAGCGCTTTACGCATGCGTCACAAACAGAATGCTCGTTTGTGATTGGTGTAAAGTAAGACGGCCTAGTACTGTAAAATACAAAATTACGGTACAAGTTTCGATGACATAAAGACCGTATGATAACAAATGTATTGAAAATACATATTTAAAATATTTTCAATTTTTTTAACTCACACCCTTTTAGACGCCGCCAAAGTACTCAGACAAAAAATTCGCAAAGAAAACCGCCGCACGTGCCGACCGTAACAAAGAACACGACGGCTTGCGCGTACGGCGTACAGTTTCAGCGAAAATTTATCAGCTTATATCAACGCTTCACGGAGTAAGTAAATGACAAAATACAACGTTTTATTATAAACACAGGTGGTGATTCGAAGAATCGTCGAGTGATGAAGAATGTCATAAGTTTTTGTTTCGTGTGCAGCGATTGTGATAAGTTTTTGTTTCCTCTAAATAAATATATTTTAATTTGTCCATTTCGTTCTTGCTTTGCCTTTCGGTGTACCGAGGTCTAATATAACGGATAGACTGTACAATTTCGGCGCAATATGGCTAGCTTTGAAGACGCCAGACACTCACAATAAAACAATCCTTACACCCTGCATTGAGTTCTTATTATTTTCCTGGGATATCTTTGAGTACTTAACGAAAATGACGGTCAGTACCTGGAATATAATGGCATCCATATAGCTCCTACTAATAAGGTTGCCTCCATGGGAATGTTACATACGCATATATATGTACCGTGACTGACTGCATATTGAAAATTAAAAAAAGTTAGCATTTTATTAAATAAGAAATTTTCAGCATGCCTAGTAGATTGTGGTATTCCTATGTGAAACTTCATTCTTAATTATTATTTTTGTGCGAACTGAACATTTTGGCATATTGAATCGTATGAAGTAAGCCCAACAAAAGGTGACTACTGTAATTGAGGAATTCCCTCGGCTGTGTATGATCTCTGTCACCAGGCCTGTAATAGCTCTTATGATTATAACCCATATGGGTGCAAAGTTCTTATCAACACAACTGAATTAAGTCCAAATACCAGATAATTGCTGTAAATCGTTGAGGAGTTCCCTGACTGAGTAATGTCTCCATCATCAGACCTGTAACGGCACTTATAATCCATATGGGTGCAAAGTTCTCATCAATAGAAATGAATCAAGTCCAAACACCAGGTAATTGCTGTAAACCGTTGAGGAGTTCCCTCGACTGTCTTTCGGCTCCATTACTAAATTGACTCCCGACCGTCATTAAATAGTACCTGTGGTTGTACTTTATAAAAATACTTAAAATACGATACTTTAAAATAGGATTTTCGAAGGTTCTCCTCGATTTCTTTGAGATGCCATCATCAGATCCTGGTTTACTTATCATTGTACCACTCTCGAGATATCTCCTTTCTAAAAAAAGAAAAACCATCAAATTCGGTTCATAAACAACGAAGTTATCCCCGAACACACATAAAAAAAAATCGAATTGAGAAGTTTCCTTCTTTTTTGAAGTCGTTTAAAAAATTATAATCGAAACGTTTAAAACTCTGTAGATAATAATTTAATTGCCTTATTGAATAAATATTAACGAAGAACTCACGTATATAACTAAAATATTTACGGCCGGATGTTATTTGTTGGCACAAATATATAGAAATAATTATTAAAATATGTTACAAAATAAATAAATACGCACTTCTATAATTGAGTAGCTAATAACCAAGATTTATATTGATAAGAATGATTAATAACTAAGCTCCTAGTGTATGTAACTAATTTTGAATTAAATACCTATACAAACAAGCAAGTAAATTAATTACGTAGACATATACTGATGGCAGCGGGATGCACGGTTTAATGATTTAACGATCTTCGTTGTTTATTTGGCACCGGCTCAAAATTAGTAATTTAACCCCTCACACATCTGCTGTCGCGCGTCGCCTGTACAGTAGCTTTAAGGGAACAGTCTTTGTCTCCGCGGTTCCGAATCGGCATCTCTATCTCTGTTTCAATCCCTCTTTTCCGGCCTATTCCTGAATGACAGAGATGACATGAGCACATTGCCAAAAATACCTATAAAATAGCTATCGAAACAGCTTGCGGGCCATGACTGTTTCCACCCTTGAAATGTGTATGAATCGGAACCAAAATTTGCAGGATCATTAAGAAAGAATATCCCTAGGGTGGTACGATAGTTTTTTTTTTAAATCGCATTAATTCAAATTCACGGCTCATTATTTTCAAAAACAAAGAACCGACCGAAATCATGGTTTTCAAGAATTTATTCTAAAACAACTAAACAAGTTATCAAAAAAAAACTAAAACATACCGCCCTGTGACAGTTTTTCTTCTATTGCATATTTTTTTTTGATACAGGAACACAGCGAGAGTTAGTTATGGGCCAAACCCTCTTGTTTTGTATGAAAAGCCTACCCCTTTAACCCCTCACGCATCTGCTGTCGCGTGTCGCCAATACAGTAGCTTTAAGTTAAAGTAGCAGTAGCTTTAAGTTTAAGTTAATAAGACGACCGCTTAGCCTAGTGGGTAGCGACCCTGCCTACGAGGCTGGAGGTCCTGGGTTCGAATTAGGATTCGAACCCAGGACCTCCAGCCTCCAGCCTCCGACCTAGGGGTCGGGTCAGTATTAATATAATGAATATTGATACTGGTACCGGGTCTTGGTTGTTATATGTGTGTGGTATCTTCGCAAAAATATTTATATATGTATATATTATAAAGAATATTTAAGTATGTATATCAGTTGTCTAGTAACCCATAACACAAGCATAATACTTGCTTACTTTGGGACTAGATGACGTTGTGTGGGAAGTTCCATGTATTATTATTATTAAGTCACTGGTATGCTCATGTACCAGAGTTATTAAAACTGAAATGGTTTATTTTCCACTTTTCAATTTCTTTCGTTATTTGTTAACTTCGAAGTATATCCAATCCCATAAATAAAGAAGCATCGAGTTCGGACTATTCCATTAAAAGTTCCCGTATTTCATTTTATTTATTTCCTGTATTTTATCCTAGTGGTGGAACTTTTTTTCAAATTTAATTTGGACCACTTTAGATATATGCCATCCAATAAGAAAAGAATCATCTTCATGGGAGTATAGTTTAAAATGTTGTACTATTTTTCCACCTTTGTTGTGGATTTTTTTTCAAATTGTAGATGAATGCTGTCCAATAAAAGAAGAATAATCAAAATCGGACTACTCTGTAAAAGTTATGCGTGTTCGTACATAAAAAAATATACACCTTGACTTGAGAACTTCCTCCGTTATTTTTGTCGGTTAAAAAGTATGAGATCGTGAGCGTGGTATTAATCTACCTCGATACCGACGGCCGATTATCAGCGAACCCGCGATTATTTAAGATACACCAAAATCTGGACTTATCATTCAATTACCTAACGTTGTTCTTTGAATTCCAGGAATATCTCAATGCAGCAGACTGTAAACAAAATATACTTAGTGCTATCCGTGCGAAGCCAGGGTGTGTCGCTAATTGATTGTAAATCTAACACTCGACTGTTTATCTAACCCGGTACTTTTATAAAACTTTGAACTTTGCTTTCAGTATACCATACCATCAGCCCATTAATGTCCCACTGCAGGGGCTTAGACCTATCCTCGGGATGAGGTGGCTCAGAGATGAATCCATCACGTTGCGCTGCTACAGTGCGGGTTGATGGATTTAACCGGTACCGACGGCTTGACATGCTCTCCGAGGTACAGAGTCAGTAATAGTTATCTTTGGAAAATGTCTTGAGAATTGAACCACAGTCTTCTAAACAAGAAGCGGGCACGCTACCACTCAGCTATCACAACACGATTAAAGCGTTCAGTATGACGTTCCAATTTAAAAGATTCAGTGAAAAAGGAACAAAATTAAAGCAAAATTTGCTGTTGGAAAGCTGATTTTCTTGAAACCGGCCTTTACCCGAACTGTGTTAACTATTTTCCTAAAATCGGCTCTTTTGTTTGTATGCGAGGATATATACAGGTGTGATGAATATTATTCACTTACGATGGAACGGAGAGAGTCTTTGCGGTTGGGAAAAGAGGTTTGTTTTGAAATCAGCAGACAAAGTGTTTAATAAAACAAAATTGATGTAGGAATTCAAATAGCAATTATTTTTAACAACATCAACTTTATTAACTAAGATGATAAAGCACTATTATTTAATACAATACACTATTCATATAATTATTTGTTTTTTCGCCCAAATATGGAGTTACTATACGAGTTAAGTAACTAGTAACTAGTTTTAGAATTTTAAAATTGGACTAGTAGTTTAGTTTCGGAGATGTACGACTTCGAATATAGAAACTAAAAAGGAAACTAGTGAACAATATTATTATTTGTCATTGTTTTAAATAAATTAATAATTACGGTTGATTCTTCTCATTCATACCGAATCAAATATCTTCGAAAACATGCATGTATCTATGCAAATAAAAATTATAAAGTTTAGGTTCCTCTGTGGAAACTTATAATTAGCTGTCGTTTTAAAATAGAAATCTACTAAATAAATTAAGTACTTAAAACCAGACAACTTGAAAGAAATAAAGGTAAATAATCTGTATGTATTTATATTATACATTTACAGAAGTAAATAAAAATGAGGAATAAGCTATTGCAATAGTCATAGTTTTCTATGTCCCTTTTTATGTTCTCTAAAGTTCGGCACCGACTTTAAATTTTTAACGGAAATGTAAATAAAAATCGCATTTAAATAAAAATCGATAATTATGAAAAATAAATACGGCAAAAGCATTATAAAACGTTTTACGTCTTAAACATAAAATGCCAAATGCAGTGTCGGGCTGAGAGCTTTAATCAACGAAACGACACTTTCCTTTCGTAACTAAGGTCCAAACCATTTTATGAAAAGCAATCAGTCTGTTCACATATACGGGCGTGCAAGTATATGAAAGGTAGTTTTCCGTTTCAGCTAAATGAATACGCGGGTGAATCAATATGTTTGGAGATAAAGAAAGATTAAGAACTTTATTAGTATTTTTTTAATCATGGTACCTACATGGAAATTATTGATCTTCGTCATACTACTGGATTCCGCCGTTAGAGGCTGATATCGTTACTTTATGTAAATACATGAATACTCTATTTAAAAATTTTATTATAATGAATATTCGGCTACAATATCTTCGGCTATTTATTCATATTTTTATTATCCAAAATAAATTATTATTATCTATACAAATTATATAAACTTGAACATATTAACGGCGAAGTGCCGAGAGCGCTAGCATTCTCGCACTGAATGACTAGGCTGATCCCCTGAACAAAATATTATTTGCTCGAAAGGTCAGCCGAGATCAATCGAAACAGAACAGCATCCTCGGACTATGGACCTATTGTCTCTACTGCGAAAACTAAAAATTAAATCTATAATCTCTACTAAAATTTAAGTAACTTCTGTGAACAAAAATTTTACAACTGAATTAACGAGAATAATTTAACACAAAACGTGTCTGTATAATATATTTATGACAACTGATTTAAAACAAAACATAGTTAATTACACACATATAGTAACCGCAGAATAAAATGATAAGATGTGCTATCATATCAGTCGTTAGAGATTAATAGCGACCAAGTACACTTTTGGCAAAATACATTTCGTTTGATTTTCAAAAGTTCAAATAATGTTTTAATAAGGACAGTAAAGTTTGAAATATTTAAATAAAGCATAGTCGTGTTTAATACGACTGCGACTCCTTATTAATATCATGTAGACCTATGCCAAGGCAAGTTCTTTTTAAAATGACTATGGAATTCAACGTGGAGATTTAAAAAAAAAAACTGTTGATTTCCGACAATAGGTTAAAGTTTGAAATTTTTAGCTAACCATATCACGTGGTTCTCCAAAAACTGAAAATGAGATTCATCGAATCAAACTTTTCTATACTTACCTGATTTTCTAAAAAAAAAAAAACTGTCGGAATAGGAAGTATTACTAAATAAATAATACCTGATTATTGTGAGTGACTTATCTAAACACGAGATAAATCAAGACTTTTAAACAGACAGTGTTTACATTGTGATGAACCGTAATTAGTTTGCTTTGCAATCTGTACAGAGCAGATGTTTTCCCATTTGTCGGAATTTTTAAGTACACGAATTTATCGTGAAAACTTGCATTTTCTTCAGAAGTCCCATAAAAAATATAATGCTATTCATACAAGTCCTCAGCCTTATTCGTAAACGAACGCATGTGATTCACGTTTTATTTTTGATAATTAAGTTCTGGTATTTTTCTTTTAAATTAAATTTTATATTTGCACACATTCTCATAAAACGATTAATTTCAAATTATCTCAAAAAGATACACTTTAGGATAAAGCAATGTAGTTTATACAAATATTATAAAGAAGAATGATTTGAGTTTTTGTTTGTTACGGATAAATTTAGAAACTACTTAACTGATTTTAATATTTTTTTCAATCTATATAAAACTACATTATCACCATAAAATGGGTTATATTTTAATCAAACTAGCTTCCCTCTCACGGCTCCGCTCACGTGGACTACACAGTTGTACCTGGTCTGCTATAATTTTTTGCATAGATATAGTTTAAGTGACAGGCTACTTTTCATTCCGGAAAAAGGGCTCCCGGTACAACGTGAGCGGAGCCGCGACTAGAAAGCTAGTGTCAAATAAGTTCATAATAATCTCCCCTGCGGCCTCCTCACAGGAATACGGCGAGTTCCCAATAACCCTGTATGTATATACTTTTGAGATTTAATTTTTATTTGTCACATCTTATCTATGTTAGGAACTATGCAAGTAAAACCAAAAAGGGACTCATTAATTAATCTATGATTTTCGTGGGCTGTGATGCACCGATGATGCTTATTTCTTTATCAGCTTGCTCCTCAGGATTGATTTGGGTGACTTTGGCCGAGCCTGAATTTGTCCCGAACTTCACTACGTCGCCTGAAATAATATTAATAAAATATCATCTAGGACATATCACACAACTTGTACCATGGATACCAAACAACTAATATACATGCCTAAAAAGGGGTAAATGGAATGTTCATGATTCATCGGGGATCAGGATCATGTCAGGCGGGGATCAAACCTATAACCTTGAATTTTGCATTAGGGGTCTCCGACTACTAGCATAGTCGGCTATTTAATTACAATATTAAATATTCACAAATTAAATATCACCTAAACACCTTGGAGACGGGCAAGGAAAATAAATAACCATCGCATGTCCGTCGACTAAAAGTAGATGCTACCCTACTGTGGTCACCGACCATAATAGTACAAATTGAATAGAAGCCCTCTTCTGCATTTACCGTCTAACCTCTCTAGCTAGCTGGTGCAAGATGGCGAGCTTCCGTGCTCAAAGTCCCTGCACGCGGGTCCTCCCCCTTGAAATCCCCGCGCGCTGGTCTTCGACCCTGCTGAATTGTGTAATGTCACTTCAATACTGTGAAGTGACATTTACTCTCTACTTTGACTATTAAAACCAAACGCTGCTGTCAAATTAATTTACTAGTGTCACCAACCAAACCTAATCAAGCATGCAAATGCAATGCAATGAATGCAAAGCAAGCAAACAAAACCCGTTCCAAAGACAGGAGCTCTATGTCTAGCAGTGCATGTTTGACATTCGAGAATCATCTTTGTACCGTAGCCAAATAGCAACAAAAGAATCCTTACAATTTAGTCCTATCATCTGTCTGTCTGTCATAACCAATTTAGTAGGAAATTATTGGCACCATAGGTTGAGCTTTTGAGATGGGACTGTATGGCCCAATCCTAAATTATGAGAAATAACGAAAAGTGTGCCACAAGAGTCATAATGTCTTATGGAGATATCTCCATAAAGGGTTATACCTATGTTCAAAGTAGACGTTCGGTGGCTGTATGATGAAGAAATGAGCTTTAAATGAAATGGATATCAGTGATCACCAAATTGATGATGAATGATTGTGAGTGATGAATAAATGTTAATGATGAATTAATGTCAGCGATGGATGGACGTTAGGGATTAATGAATATTAGTAAGCATGTTACTTGTAAAATCTCACCTTTGAAATGGAAGAGAGCGGACCCAATGACTCCCATAGCGCCAAAGCTGACAAGAAGCCATTTTAATACGCCGACGATACGCTTAGGCAAGAATAGTTGGTGTTTCAGCATAGTTACGAACGTTTTGTTCAAAGCCAAACCCTATAAACATAGAAAAAGCGAGTACATATAAATATTTTATATATTTATGTATAAATAATTTTGTATTGTTAAAAAATTCGGGGCGCAATTGTAGGAAATAGACGACAAGGATGAGAAGAATTATTTAAACGTAATTGAGCATAATCATCAGGTTTTCAAGCCTCCTCAATTAGTGTACAGACTTTCTTCAAGAATGAGTTAAGGTGTTTGGACCTTTGGATGATAAGCCCACCACACTGATCAGCACGACTAACATGAGTTTGAAGTGGTTCACTTGCTAGCGACTCCTAAAAGATTTGTGAATTTAATTTCCTCTCGGTACCGCTAGAGGCGCTGGCCACACAAATCTTTTACAAGTCGCTAGCGAGTGCCGACAAGTTAAACTAATCAAATTCATGGTATTCATGGAACTACTTTGGTAGCCGTACAGGTGCCAGTCGTGGGCTGTTTTTTTACGTGAGCTGGTATTCTCCCCCGTCACAGAAGATAGTTACACAGAAGTAACAATGTCAGCATTTATTTGACATAAGTTCTTATAAAAGAAAACTCATTGACCAATGACATGGTGGAAACAATGGATATACCGTTGTGACCACAAAAATGTGAGCAATGAAATATACGCCATAGACCAAATATACGCTTGAAGTTTGACATATTATTCAATGTAAAGTACAATTCTCAGAGTGATCTATATGTGAATTTCGTAGTGGAAAAGAATATAAAGATTCCGAAATAACATTTCCTGTTTAATTTAACAATAACTTTCTTCAAAATAATGATATTCAGGTATGTCTAATTCCTGAATAGGTATGTAATTTTGCTTGAGTTTACAATAGTTTGAAAGTATACGCGTATAACGCTTCATCTTGATGAATAGGCTATCTAAGTGATGAATAGCCTATCAAAGGCGGAAACTTGACGCGGAGTTTTACAAATTCCATAAAATTATAAAAAGTAATTTTACTTAAGGATAAAGTTTGTCAGCTGTGATTATTAACTGGGCTTCCGGTTTATAGATATATTCTGTCACAACATGGAAGATTAAATATGAAAAATTACAAGTGCAATTCTGCACCAGGATGTTGATTGATTGCATTGGGAATATGTTTTGATTATATTATGTTTGGAAGGACCCTCGCAATACAATAACAACAAATATGACATGCCAACTTTTACATACTAGTGTGTGTGACTCAACAGACCACATACTCTCGCTACAGCATACTAACCACGTAGGTACAAACCGTCTCTGTGTGGGTGAATTATAACCAAACAAATGATATTTTTATCTACGTTTTTGACGTCGACTGTCTATCTAGACATTATATAATCAAAGGGAATATGATATAAGACAGCGACCACTAATGACATTATGGTGACAAATGTCTAGACAGGAATTGAAACCAGGAGCAGATTCCTAGAAATGGCGAGCAGCAAAAGTATGGTCAGCACACATGACAGTAATCAAATTTTGAAGCTATACTTAATTAAAAGATAATACTGAACTTCCTCTATCCAAAACAGAGGCACGATAGTGTCAGGTAGATCCTTACAAAGCTCCAACTTGCTGATTTTCAACAATCGCATGTTGAATTGTAAACGTTGACGAGCTTCCATTGGTGTACCAGAGATCTGTTGACAACAGATAAATATTGTCGGAATGTGATCTTAAAGACAACATGTAAAACAAGATATCACACGTACTTCGAATCCGAACAAGTTTTGTTGCAGAGCGGAGCTTAATAACCCGATAAATAACCCGAGCGAACTGTAAGAGCTTCGTAACTTGTAACGGAGCCAGACGTTTGAGATCAATCTTTGATGAGCTTTAGGCTCATCGATATCGATAGCACTCTCTTCGAGTCAGCTTGTGTTATCAACGTTTATTAGCATTTAAAAAAATCTATTTGTAAAAATTTGTTTGGGCTCTTGGTTTCAGCTAAGTTCAGGCCAGTCTATAAATGTTCCTGTAATTCTCAATTTCTTTCAAAAAAGTTGAACAAGTAGATGTCAAATAAATACTTTACGTAAAATGTACCTACACCATATACCATATCAGCCCATTATGGCCCACTGCAGGGGCTTAGGCCGTTCGGAAAGAAGGTGCTTAGAGCCTAATCCACCACGCTGCTCCAGTGAGGTTTGGTGGATTTTAACGATTGCCATCTGACGATGACAACCGTGACCAACGGCTTAACTGCAACCACCGAAGGTTATGGTTCAAATTCCAGGAACCGGCTTGTACCAACAATTTTTTTCTGATTTAATTACATAACTATCACTGACTCCGTGAGTCTGTGCTTCAGTGAACACGTTAAATCGTCGAAAAATTAACACGATACCTCCAATTTACTAAGATAACATCGGTAGTGAACGAACGTTTGAGTCGTCCTTTGCGTAGTGCTGGAATACAGAATATCGAAAAAGATTTCTGTATCATTTGAAAGCTCACTATAATTTACTGGGATAATAAACAACTTTATCTTGTTGCGGTAACGGCTGGCGTGCGTAATATAAAAAAAAACTTTCATTTGACGCTGGATTATAAGTTCATGCCATTTCTACTCTAGTTAACTTGTTATTGTTGATAGTTATGATGATTTAGGTGTTTGAGTGGGTACCAATAACAGGTTACAGATTAAACATCTCACCGGTTCGAAATCGATTTGGATGCCATGAGCGTTAACATCGGGGTTTAATCCTTTAACGTCCTCAAGTAAAGACGGATCAGAATCCAGGAAATGCGGCAGCGAAGCATACATCGGCGCCTTTATACATTTGAAGAGGTCCATTAAACCATTCTTGGGACAATTGTCTACGTCGTCACAGAAACACTGCAGTTCTGGATCGGTAGCTAGATTTCCAATGTTGGCCACGTAACGATTGGTTTTTATACCGTTGTATGACGTCTTCTTCTGATACCAGGGTTTGAAGGATCTAGAAATTCAAGTATTTTTTTAGATTTGAAACTAGACTAGGTTATATTACACAATACATAGTGGGAGTTATAAAATATATTTGATGTAATTAAATTTCAGCTTTTAAAGTATATGTGAGCTTTGCTTTTTGTGGTTCGGATTGTCTCATAAGCTGGGTTTTCATTCAGAGTGAAAAAATATACAGTACAGACAAATAGTAAAATAAAAGGTATTAAGTAATCTTGTAAAATATATCATGTAAGATTATCATATACAAATTTAAGAACCTATTAAAGTATATCAACATTTTAAAATATCTGATTACATTAGGGCTTCAATTCATATAGTCTGTAATTTTTTAATAAAAAATATGTACTAGCTCGTTGTCATTCCTTCCTTCCAACTTACCTGCACATGTCAGGCGAATAAGACTGTAGCCTGTCCTTTTCAGTCAAAAATGGCGGGAAAACAGTACCATCCGTTCCCTGGAACTCGTTGCAAGTATCACGCCAGATCTCAAGTCGGGGCTTGCCGTCGACAGCAACAACACTTCCCACATCCATTACGTTCTTCATGCCACGTTTCACGGTAAACACGTGAGGGTCTACTGTGGCATTGCGCTGAAAATTATAAAATCAATTATGTTTCTTAATACGATAACATCACGTCACGTTTTAAGTTACCTCTATGCTGATCATTAAAATAATTTTGAATTCGCGTGAACATGAACTAAAAAATAGAGGTCGTAAACAGAGCGTAGAGCTTATGGAACTAAGCAAAAAGTTTCAAGTAAACAGGTGGCGCAAGCTATCTGTGACCGAGAAAAAAATTGTCACAACCGGACTATCTATATAAATGTTTGTCATTTACTGTTAAGATATTCAATACTTTTCTGAGATAGGTGATCAGTTGCATGTATCAACAGTTTGACGTTTATAGTAATAATTTGTCCAAATTTACAATTTACATCTCGTTGTGTTTCATTGAGTTTGTGAGTGAACTTGTCGTGTTAAAAATGTAAATCAGCATACTTTCACTCTGTAAATCAGCATATTTTCTTTACCCCTTGTCATTAAAAAAAACATCAGTGATAAAAAATGAAAAAAAAAACATTTTACCGTTAGTTGACGCCACTTTTTTCCATAAAAATTTTTGTTTAGTTTGATAAGCTTTACACGATTTATTTATTTTTTGGACTATGTTAACCCAAACACGGTATATAGGTAGCGAACTGTAATAGCTGAGTGGCTCAACATCTTGCTTTTGATAAATAGGTAGTGGGTTCGATCCCTTCATATTGGTCATTGACATTTAAAAATTACAATGCCTTAAGTCAAATATGTATCACAAGCTCCACCGATGATCTTGAAGAGACTATCGCAGTTTGGGGGTAAATAAATTAATACTTATGCAGTTTATTCATCTCCAAAATTATGGTAGAAGTAGTGGTACAAACCAGATATTTAAAGACACACAATTTACGAACTTAGTTTTAAGATTTTGTACCTGAGCCAATGAACTAGTGCGTGATAAAGTTTAGCTGTTTGTATGGGGAAATAACCTGCTAGCGCAACCTGGTTACTTACTCCTCCGAATAGGGAAAACCTAAATTGATTGTTAGGCTCAGCCACCAAGCCGTTGACATCTTCTTTCTTCAATGCGGTACAAACAGCTTTCGGTGCAAACTCAGTTCTGTCGCAGTTGATCTGGAGTCCTCGAAACAGAATGTCCAGAGCTTTTATCCTCAGGAACATATCGGGGGGATTATCGAAAATTCCATTCAAACCTTTGCCAACAGTACCCAACATGGATGGCTTTTCTTTAGCCACTAATGTTGCCATTGCCTAGAATATAATTAATAAAATTTTACTTACAAATAATTTCAGGAACTGAAACTAGGTACCAAAAATAAAAACGTTTTCAAAAAAATATTCTCACTACAAAGTAAAAAATAATAATGGTCGATATTACCTATTCTGCTGCTCATAACCTATTATATTATTTTTTGTAGATACAAGCTGCCTAATATAGTTTACGAAATAGGTGCCAAGTCATCCTCTATAATATATATTGTATTCTAATTTGTAATTATAATTTGTTATAGTTGTAAATGTTACTATCATCGTGTTAATTGTTATTATTTAATTTTGGTAAAGTATTTGCTTAACGTGTGTTATTTAGCACCGACTTCATTAAAAAATAAATATTATAATAAGTATAAGCAATAAAATACTAGGACATTAAACTTTCTTCTTTTTGGCTTTGATTTTGACTGACCGATTGGCCGAGTGGTTACAGACCCTAACTGAGTAGCCAAGAGACGCGGATTCAATTCCCGCCCGTGAAAAATGTGTGCATCAACATGTCTATTTTTTTTTTTTTTTTTTTTTTTTTTTTTTTTTTTTTTTTTTTTTTTTTTTTTTTTACACAATCACAACAACGTCTAGGTCCCAAACTAAGCATTAGCTTGTATTTTTTGTATTTTGGGTACCAAGCGAAGACACCACATACATATAACAACCAAGACCCGGTGCCAATATTAATATTCATCATATAAATACTGACCCGACCTGGGATTCGAACCCGGGACCTCCAGCTTCGCAGGCAGGGTCGCTGCCCACTAGGCTAAGCGGTCGTCTGAATGAAAATGTGTGCATCAACATGTCTATTTGTTTCGTGTCTGGGTGTAAAAGTATCTAAATGTGTATATAATATAAAGAATATTAAAGTTGTCTAGTTATATAAGTTGTCTGATACCATAATACAAACATAATGCTTGCTTACTTTTAGACCAAATGGCACGTGGGATATCCCAGGTGTCAACTACGTTGAAGTGGTGACATTTTTTTAAAGGACGTTTAATATTTTTGAAATTTTTTAATTTTTTCTTCCTTAATTCACGTGTGTAAATTCTTTGATATATTTTTTTTTAATTTATTAAAATCCTTAAAAAGCATACATTGATGACAATCTAATAAACACGTATTATTACGATTCACGGTATATTTCATGGCGAATATAAATATATGAAACTGTCTCGGGATTTATCTTAAAAAAATACAGTTTAAATTATTCAAATCAGTTATTCAGGTACCAATAAAAAGTCAGTGTGAATGAAGATCATAAATGACTGGCTACGGGCGGCTATGAAGTTGATCTGTGTCTAACAAAAATGCAACATAACATACCAGCATAAATATGTGGGGCATGACGATCAATTCTTCTCCAGTAAGTCCAGGGCCCGAAAGATCTTTTCTAAAGTAGAAAGTGTCGATTTTCTTATACGTGATCGTATCATTATTTTCATGATCTTCCAATTCCAGTTTCTCTTTCCATTCACTGAAATTTGATATTTTTTTTTGTTTACATTCCGGTTCAAATTGTACCTCCGAATTGGACTCCGGTTCCGATACTTTCAAAACGGAAGTTTGTTGGAGTTGACACACTGACCTCTCACGGTGACCGAGTCGAGTACATAACCGATGAGTTTATAAGACTAGACATTATCGCCCGGCGTCACTTGCCATGTATCTTGAGACAATTTGCGACTGTCATTTACTATATACAGACGTTAATGCAAACAGAACTACACTCGCAAGTAAAACACTGCAATGGCGGCCGCATAAGTAAGTTTAAGTGGAACTTCGCAGCGTACTGGTGGTCTCTTACTATGGTATGAGCATGTTTAAGTTGACACGCGTGTACATAGCCAGCTGGCTTACTAAGGGTTCATCATCATCATCAGCCCATTTTACCCCACTGCAGGGGCTTAGGCCTCCCCCAGGGTGAGGAGGGGGGCTTGGAGCTTAAGTCCACCACGCTGCTCCACTGCGGGTTGGGAATTGTAACGACCGCCATCTATTGACAGCGTCCGGGACCGACTGCTTAACGTGCCCTCCGAAGCACGGTGTCAGTGACATTGTGTACTAAAGTCAGAAAAACTCATTGGTACACGCCCGGATTCGAACCATGGCCCTATGGGGCCGGGTTCATTGGTAGTTAATTCTTGATGTTCATGGTCGTACGTATATTTTTATACTGTCCACTGGGGCTATTTTCAGTGAGTATTGCTTGATTGGTCTGATACTATCTAGATATGATTCATTATAAAATAGACTGAAGAGAGAAGCAGCTAAGTTGTTATATACAAAATAGCTTTTAATACATAACTGTTGTTTTAATAACTATGCATACTACTGTAACCATGTTTTCTCATTCTTGCAGCCGTAACATTCCTTTCACTACAATCTCTATCCATGCCCCACTTCTAAGAGTCAAGTTAAGAAAAAGGTCCCAAAAAACGATTTTATTTTTCAATATTTTTAGAATCTGTACTGTAGATCTCCCCAAGGCAATCACTTTGCAGGATTATCTTTCTAATCCTTCAAATTTCAGAGACATTGAGTGAGCTTTCTCTTTTTTCTGGGTTTCCGTTCTCGTATAATTTTAAAGATATTTTCGTATTAAAATCTATATAACGCAAATGACCTACGGCACCATTATCGTTCTAAGCCCGAGTCACACTTGAATTCATAAATAATGTTCGAATTGTAAATACGACGGCATGCTGTTGTAATATAGTAATTAGTTCGTCAAATCGTTGTAACCGTTCTAATAACATACATACAGTTGTTTATAGTGTATTGGCATTTACACAGTCATTCCTTTATGAATAATTAAGTGAGTTTACAAACGAGTATATCATTAGATATTTTGTATTGTGTTTTACAAGTGAGACAGGCAGAAACATTGGAAATAAGAGGTTAGGTATATGTTAAGGGTTTTTTCGGCATTTTACGAATTTTATTCCAGTTAAATACAGGGAAAATTATTTACTTATACACGCTTTTTTATTGTTGGGTTATTTTGAAAGGGGTAATAAATAGAATTTCGAATATCGACAGACAAAACGAAGAAAATATTAAATAAGAAATTAAATATTTTTTTTCATAGTAGGTAGTGACTTTTCGCAAAGAATGTTTTTATTGAAACTTCAGTAGAAATAAAAATTTGAAACTTAAAAAATAAATTTTGTACTTTTTTTTAATAAACTGTAAGAAGTGATGAACAGAAAATAAGTAATTGCGTATTGCAACCAAATTTCTGTTTCCTCTATTAAACCATCCTGTGGTGTATATTTTTGGGGAAGTGAAACGTTGGAAACAGTTGGAACAGTGGACTGATGACCTAAAGCACCATACCGGGGGCAATGGGGTAATTGGATACGGAAGGCGAAGGCGTGTGGTGGCGAGACTTGGGAGAGCCTATATCATGCAGTGGAGAGACACGGGCTGATGATGATGATGTAAATTTTAAATTTTCTAAATGAAACATTTTATGAAGATTAATTTCTAATAAAATGGTATAAAATTTTGCTGTAGTAAACTTTTCGTAATTATATTAATCCGTCAGGCCAATTTCAAACTAAACGGATAAAAAACATAATTTAAAAAAAGTAATTATCCCATTCAGCGCGTTTTAGAAAAGAGGGATTTGACCCTCGCTCTGGGTCCTTCCTGGCGGCAAAAATTGTCCATTGCCATTCAACGTGGCAATGCGACATGCACATTTGTTTTAGAGGCGACAAGGGGTGGGTTATTAGATTAAATCTTAAAAAAATTATTAATTAATTTGTAAATATTAAAATATGTATATTTTTATATTAACCCAGCCATTTATAGTTTTCAAAATACATAGAATAGGCTAGTTGAATTTTTTATTAAAATTATTTTATATGAAGAGTTTCTAAACATACCATATGAAATAAAATTTAAAATCAACAAAGTTATTATCAACAAAGTTATGAATGTCTAAAATGGCCTGTTGGACAGAGATGGCAATGCCGCACGGTGTACCTATGTGTAACGTCAGGCTATTTAAAATAATGTTAAATATCGTTTTGTGAGAAAGAGACAGAGATTAAAAATTTATAGCTTATAATTTCCATATTTTTTAATCGATTAATTTAATTTATAAATTTTGTTATCGTATAAAATCAATTTTTGTATTTTTTTTTTTTTGATAAATATACCTAATATATTTAATAGCAGTGAAATACCGAATTAAAACATTATTTACAATAAAAACAAAATTTCGTTTGAACAGATTTTAAATGCGATATCCTTGTTCAACTGTTTGCAATGAAAAATACAAAATATAATAAAAAAAACTTACTCAAAATGATAAGGTCCTATTTCTTTCACGATCGGTTTTGCTCCTTTCTGGACTTCTTCGGCGTTGGTGTAGTTGAACAGGTAAACTTTAAAATCAAGAGCGAAGGGAACTTTCGTCCACATCTGTCTGACATCAGTTTTCTTCGATAGAGCCATCTCCTACGAACAATTGGAAGAGTGGTTGCATAAAAACATAATTTTCGTTTCGTTTATTTACGTTGAATCCCTTAGAGTAACGAAATTGCATAGAACAGCGTTAATTACGTAAAGATAGCATTTTTATTGTTCCGTCCAAACACCTATATACAACAGTTTGGTGGTGTTCACGTTGAAATTTGAATCCACGTCAGGTCCGCACATCGAGTTTTGAATTATTTCAATAGAGAAGTAATGCTGGCCGTTTAGTTCGAGAAAAGTTATCACATTTGAGCTATAGGACGAGGAAGGTAAACGGGCGGGACAGGGTGTCGTTCACGCAATTGGTTACCTACATGTTTGTATTGTGTCTAGGTCTTTGTGGATTATTTGTCACGACTAGTTACGTACTATTGAATGAAAAGCAGATAGCTATAAAAAAATACAAATTAAATAAAGTTGACGAAATTTGAGTCGTTGAGTTTAACAAGGGTGCGACTTCTAGTCTGCAACGTTTAAAGTTCGATGGGTACACAGGAATAAAAGAGTATACGCTAAGGTTATACGTTATATTTATTTAGTTATCTTTGTTTACCTTTTTCAGTTGACTTTTAAGTAAGGCGGGAAATATGGCCCATCCAAACAAAATGCCGAACAGCATTACGCCGCCTGCGCCAGCGCCGATTTTCAGATGCAACGGCAGCAGCATATTGTCACTGCAAAGAAATCATATTTTTGTATTTTATTTCATTTCACAAAAGTCAAATAAATGAAAAGATATTAAAGAAACTTCAATGTATTTACAAAGATGTGACTAATACTACACAGCACGAAGGGTGGGCGTAAAAAAAATTATATTCACCCCTTAGTTAAGTATACGAAGAAATGACTTATTTGTATAATTTCAGGACATAACAGTACGGTGGTTCATATAAGACATTTCAAACCCTAAAAATATCGTGTTTTGTAAAATTTTGCCATACTTAAACAAAGTTTTAAACTTACTTTATCCTAGTCGAGAAGTAAGTTTATTGAGAAAAATGCGTTCAAGTGTATAAAAAATATGAGCAATAGTAACTTATTAAGGGAGACGTTTAGATGATTTTTTTAGTTGATAAAAATTTTTCATAAATAAATACTCACTTTTTTAAAAATAAATAAAAATTTTTTTAATGAAACTTTCTTTCAAGTGTTAAGATGAGACCATAGTTCATTAAAATTTTTAATAAAAAATAACTTATGTAAATAAATGAGATAGAGTTCCAAGAGTTAAAATTTATTATCGGAAGTTTTCTTCATTTTAATTTTTTTTTTAATAATTTCGCTATTGTTATAATTTTTGAGTAATAGCCAAAAATCTGAGCTCCTTATTTTCATTTTTTTAATAACAAATAGGTACATGAAAGGTACATGAACAAGGTACATGGTACAACGGTACATAAAAACGTTTTTTTCGGAATGTTTTCTCATATTTTTGGAATTTTTGGAATTTTTCTCAAGTAATTCACTTCTCGACTACACTACTTGTAGAGTGGAAGTTATTATCAAACTTAAAACTATAAGTGTTTCACTTTAATAGACTGCATTGCATCATTGTTTTCACAATGATTGAGGAACACAATTTCAGAGTCGCTGCCAATTTCGTTTTGAAACCTGAGGCTGCAATTGTGTTCCTTCCATTTTTTTTTAGAGTTTGAATTTTAATTATCTATATTTCATGAAAACTTTCGATCTGGATAAATAGTAGCCTAAATTCTTTGGTATCAAGTTAACTATCGAAGAAAACACCATAGAAATAATTTAACGATTAGGTGCACAAAAAGACAACAGGTGACTTTTCATTATGTTAGAATAATTATACGAACACGACAGAAAATATCAATTGAAAACTCTTTGAAATTACTCAATAATATTTTTTAACCTTCAATGTGACATATGATTGCATCGATCGTTGCATCATATGCATCTTTTCACATGTACTTAAAGCTTGGCGTGGGGGTTATGATGTGACGTCGTTTGGAAATTCTCACAAGTGTGACTTTGAAAGTAAAGTGTGAAGCAAAAGCGACATACGACAAATAATTTTCACTAATATCTATAACGAAAAATCAAAAGGAAATTAAAAGAAATTCTTGTCCCGTTTTTCTACGAATTAAACGCAACAATGACTATATTGTTAAATTATTTATTAGAATGGAGAGGAAAAAGTTCGAGCTTTTAGGATATTTATGTACCCATACCTAAGTGTCGTATACATTACAATAATACTATAGAATACTCATTATACTACTGTACGAATATATGTGATGTGGTTGTGCTTTAATAAAAAAAATGAATATTTAGAAAGGCAGACGAGCGACGAAAGACAAACCAGGGGATTTATTCATCACGTTCAAAATTTTGTTGAAAATAAAATGTTATTTTTTTCTTTTCATAGCATTTAGTGCTAAAATTTTGCTAGGTGATGCGACGCTACAAAGTTTTGTATCATTGTTGGTGGGGATGCGCATTGGATGACTGACCATTGCGTCGGTCGGCGGCCGTGCACAACATCCGTTGTCCCCACTTTCCCGTGTGTAATATTTTATGTTTTAAAAATCAAAATCAAAAAGTTTTTATTCAATATAAGATGTTTACACACACTTATTGAACGTCAAAATTAATTGGTGATTAGGTACCGGTTCCAAAACTAGAAAGAGAACAACCGGCAAGAAACTCCTCCCTGTTTATTTTATTTAAATATATGTTTATCTTAGTTAGTTTTTTTTTTTGAAATATGCTTACAACTATTACAATGATGTCCATGCGTACTTATCATTTAAATACTCGCTAATACAATAGTAAGCTTTTTTCACGAGTTGGACTTTAACTTGCTTTGTAAATTGATTTGAATTTAAGTTCAACATTTCTTTAGGAATTTTATTATAAAAACGAATACAATTTCCCATGAAAGAATTATTATCCTTCGAGAGTCTGAACCTGGGAATCGATAACATATGCTTATGTCTTGTATTTAAGTTGTGGCCGTCACCACCCTAGAGAAAGCATTTAAGTTTTTATGTACATAAATTATATTTTCATAAATGTACTGACAAGGGACTGTCAAAATGTTACTTTCTCTGAAGTGAGCCTTCACACTATCTCTAGATTTTAATTTATTTATAGCTCGAATAGCTCTTTTCTGCAGAACAAATATTGTTTGAATGTCAGCGGCCTTTCCCCATAGCAGAATGCCAGATGACATTATGCTATGAAAGTAGCTAAAATAAACCAGCCTCGCTGTAGGCACATCGGTTAGTCTTCTTATTTGCCTGATCGCAAAAACAGCAGAGCTCAGTTTACCAGCCACTCTCATAACATGAGGACCATTGTAAATTTGCATCTATAGCAATGCCCAAGAACACAGTTTCATTAACCAAACTTAATGAATCCCCATCAAGTCTCAAATTGACATCACCTTGCCTAACATTGGGCAATGTAAATTTTTTTGTCTTGGTCAATCACGCTTATCGATAATTCTTTCGGGAAAAAGAATTTTACGTAAAATTGATAATAAAAATAAACTTGGGACATTCCACATAGCGCTATCTAGTTCCAAAGTAAGCAAGTATTATGCTTGTATTATGGGTTACTAGGTAACCGATATAAACACTAAAATATTCTTTAGTGTTTATATCGGTTATCTATGACATACATATATATCATAGATACTTTTACACCAAGGCACGAAACAAATGTCGTGATAGCCCAGAGCGCAACGAACCTGTCTCAAATTTATAAGGCCCCATGGGCCCATGGTTCTAATCCGGGCGTGTGCCAATGAGTTTTTCTGACTTAAGTACACAATATCACTGACACCGTGCTTCGGAGGGCACGTTAAGCAGTCGGTCTTGGACGCTGTCAATAGATGGCGGTCGTTACAGTTCCCAACCCGCAGTGGAGCAGCGCGGTGGACTTAAGCTCCAAGCCCCCCTCCTCACCCTGGGGGAGGCCTAAGCCCCTGCAGTGGGGTAAAAATGGGCTCATGATGATGATGATGGAACAAATAAACATGTTCATGTACACATATTTATCCGAGGCGGGAATCAAACTCGCGACCCTTGGCTTCGCAGTTAAGGTCTGTGACCATTCGGCCAATCGGTCGGTCGCATTGGATCTACAATTTTTAATAAAATCTTTAGATAATACCTAATGCATAGAAAAAAAATTGAAAGTATTAAACCAACTCCTGTATAAAGAGCGCAACAGTGTGAAATGGATTGCTAGAAAAGTGGTCGGCCAAACAAATGAAATATTAAAAAGCTCAAATATTAAGCACACGAAAGCAAGGAGCCTGCTTGATGTGATACCTGAAAACCACGAAGCATGAAAGATAGAAGCCTTGCCACAGTTTGAAGAGCATAACAGTCGTAACTGACACATTAAAGATGAGATTTTCATAATTTTCGAATTTTGAGAGGATTGAGATCATGGATGTTCATAAAGATACTGCGTTGTGTCAACAAAAATGTGAGCAAAAAATATACACATAGACCAAATATGCACCCGTTGATATAATATTCGTTGTAAAGAAGCAATTTTTGTGACCTACAAGTGAAATTCGTATTGGAAAAGAAAATAAAGATTCCGTAAAAATACATTTCGTGTGTAATTTTAAAATATGTTTGTTTAAAACAACGATAATAACGTATTGTCTATTTAATCACTGAGTACTGATTATTATGCTATCAAAGAATGAGATAGGGTCTGAAAGGATGAGGCAACTGTACAATTGAATGTATTTCAATACTGCAGAAAAAGCTGTAATAAATTTAAACGGATCCCCACCACGTGCTTCCTGTTGGGATGTACGAGGATGGGTTGATTTAACTGAATTTAACTGAACCTATTTTTTAGTATGATAAAATTTAAAAAAAAAAATTATACTGCAAACTGGTTTAGTAACTGGCCACATTTAAAATGACAAGTCAGATAAGCCTATAGTTTTTTTTAAATGTAATGTGTAATTTAGAAAAGCGCTGTCACGGACTATTTTGCAATGAATTAAATCGAAGAGCGTGCTGTCGTGCTGTCACTAAGTTTTTGTATAATGAAAGGGTTGAAGGGCAGTGCAATTTTCAGACAATAAAAAAAATTTTCAGGTCATATTGCACCATTATATGCATCAGTAAAAAACTGAGTAGCTGAATTCAAACGAGGCCGTGCAAGCGTTCAAGATGAACATCGACCTGGGCGTCCAAAAAGTGTTACAATTCCCGTAATGGTATTTTAAGTACATGACACGGTTTTAGCAGACCGACGTTTGAAATTATCAGAGATAGCTGACGCAGTAGGTATTTCTAAGGAACGGGTATTTTACATTTTAAGTGAAGAATGAAAAAAAAATCTGCGAGATGGGTGCCGCGTTTGCTTAGTATTGACCAGCTATCGCCATCTCAACGAACTGCGCTATGATTTGCTTTGCACTTTATTCACCTGATTTGGCACCGTCCGACTTTAATTTGTTCCCCTACTAAAAAAAATTTTGGGTGGGCAGAGGTTTAGGGACGGAGATGAGGTCAAAGCTGCTGTAGACGACTATTTTTCGGGACTTAATAAAAGCCCCGAGGAGAGATATTTTTGGAGAGGTATTGAAACTTTAGAAGATTGTTGGACTTAGTTCATACAGCTCAACGGGGACTATTATCCCGGGCAGGAATCGAACCCGTGACCCTCGACTCCGCAGTTAGGATCTTTAAACATAAATAATATTAATATAAATAAAAATAATTCATGTTTACTTATAAAATGATTTTCAGAACAAACGCGTGAGAAACGAAATATGATTCAATAAAAGCATTTATAATTCAATCCGTAAATGGATACACGTTTAAGTGGGCGTCAATCAGTTTTGACACAAAACTTTTGTGTTTTATATTATTTTATTGCAATTGGAGTAAAATTTCTATAAGGCATTTCGAATTTTTACCACAGATTTTATTTCATTTATAAATTTTTATTACAAATATCTGAAGTAAATCGTATCGAAATAAAAATTATTATCATAATCGACAAATTATATAGACACCTCTGAATTTAAAATACAAATCATTTATTTTCGGCCGCTTCTTTTAGTTCAAAAGCTTTTATTTAAAAAACGACTTGAGTGCTTGTAATGGACATCCCACACAGCGCCATCTAAATCCAAAGTAAACAAGTATTATGCCTGTATTATGTAGTGTTAATCAACTGGTGTCGTGATAGCCCGAGCGCAGCAAACCTGTTTCAAATCTATAAGGCCAGGTGGCCGTGGTTCGAATCCAGGGGTGTATCAATGAGTTAAGTACATTAACTATCACTGACCGTGCCTCGAAGAGCACGTTAAGCAATCGGTCCCGGTCGCTGTCAATAGATGGCTGTCGTTACAATCCGCGAACCCGAATTGGAGCAGCGTGGTGGATTTAAGCTCCAAGCCCCCTCATCTTGAGCAGTGGGGTATAAAAAGGGCTGACGGAATCAACTGGAAACGTACTTAAATACTCTTTTTATTATATAAACATATAAGATATTTTAATAGATATTTAGACAAGGAAATACTTGTACCGAGCGGGAAACGAACCCGTGACCTTTGGCTCCGTACGCTCCGCGGTCTCTGACCACTCGGCCATTCGGTCAGCTTATGATAGAACTTTCACATATAACTTACGATTCACTGTATAAGGTTTGATACGAAGAATAGTGTATTCTAAAATCTAAAAAATACACCACAATACGTAATTTTCATACGAAACGTGACACGTAAAAACTATTTAATCAAAATTTTTATTTAGAATTTCAGCAAAAGGTTAATTGATATTTTGATGGAGTTAATTCAAAAAAGCTTGCTAGGTGCTACTCGTTTATGTGCATTTAGTCTTCTGTATTTGAGTTTATGCCAGGGAATGTTTTTTTTTTCACTGATCTCAGTTAATAGAATCCATAAAAGTAGGAATTGACTAGAAACTCTGTTCTACGTTTACTACCATATTACCACTCATACTATAACTAGCTGGTGTAAAAAGGCGAGTTTCAGTCCGAGTTTCGGTGTGCAAGGTCCCCGCGCGCCGCTATTCGCCCCCAAGAAATCCCCGCGAGCCGGTTTCAATCCCACAAAATTGCGTAATGTCACTTCGACGCTGTGAACTGATATTTATGACTATATTTAAACCATAAACATATATTAGGTCTTAAACCTACAAAGTTGCCGTTTTGTATGAAATAAGTTAAAGTATTTTTTTTTCAAACATTTTTATTTTTGTTATTCAAAGTAATCACCCGTGCAATCGATGCATCTTTGCCAACGCAGTGGCAGTTTATTGATGCCCTTCTTATGAAAATAGTAATAGTCGGTAGGTGCAAGGTCTAGTGAGTATGGCGGATGAAGGAGAACTTACAACCCCATCCCTAGCAGCTTGGAGACTGTTGTGCAGTATGGGGTCGCACGTTGTCGTGAAGGAGTAGCGGGGACGACCGATTGAACAAAGCTTGTCGCAGACGTGCGAGCTTCTCCATCATTGTCTTCAGTTGTTCACAGTACACATCTGCAAATGCTTATGCCGTTTTGTAAAAAGCTGTGATGAATTACAGCGGCACTAGACCACCAAACAGTGATTATCACCTTTTTAGGGGTAATTTTTTAACACATTGCTTTGGTGCTGAACCAGGATCTAACCAACTAGCTGAGCGCTGTCGATTGTCGAGCAGAATCCATTTTTCATCATGGGTAACAATCCGGTTCAAAATTCCTTCATTTCGTTGATCATCGACGTTGCGCTGGCGATCGTTAAGTTCGTGGGGTACCCATCAATTAAGCTTTGGTGCTAACATCAAAAGCTGCTGCTAGTTCAGCTGTAGTTTGAGTATCATCAACTTTCGCAATCGTCTTCAATTCATCATTGTTGACCAAAGTGTCCGGACGACCACGAGGTTCATTATTCAAGTCAGAATTTCCACAACGTAATAGGGCAAACCGATAACGGGTTGTGCATTCGTTTGTTAAGTACTCTCCATAAACGTTGTTGATGTTACGTGTCATTTGTGTCAAATTAGTGCCACGACGGAACTCATATTCCATAATTACACGAATAAAGTGTCCATTATGACGGAAAACGTTCAAATGTAATGTAAACACAACGCTAAACAATAAACAAAAGACTGACTTTGTAAAAAGAATGTCATGTTCTGAAAACAAAATTAATTTGAATTTAGAATTCATAGACAGTCAAATTTTTTTTTTGTTTGTAAAGGCCAGTACTGAAGAACGGCATCTTCATAGGTTAAGACCTAATATTAAAACCAAACGCTGCTGTCGAATTAATTTACTCTATGATAGAATCAGAGCAACTGAATTTCATGTACTGTTTCATAAAAATGTTCACAACTTTATTTCATTTTTTGCCGAGCGGTACTTTTGTAAATAGGTAGCCATTTTCATGTGATCATTTGAAATAATTTTACAATAATATTAACATAGAGCAACATATTACACATTCGATCGTTGCGCTTCCATTTAAGATCCTGCAAAACGTCCTCGGAGAAACTTCAAGTTTATTTTTATAATATTTAGTTTCAATATATATTCCTCAGAATCATAATAATCAGAAACACTGAAATCCGTCAAAGAACTAAAGTTGTCGACATAGCCGAAGCGATCAGCAAGCTGAAGTTGCAATGGGCCGGTCATATTTGCCGTAGAACCTATAGCAGATGGGGTAGACGAGTTCTCGAGTGGAGGCCGCGTACCGGGAAGCGAAGTGTTGGGCGCGCCCCGGTTAAGTGACCTGAAGCACCATACCGGGGGTAGTTGGATGCGAAAGGTGGAGGACCGTCTGTGATGGCGAGCCTTGGAAGAGACCTATATCCTGCAGTGGAGAGACACGGGCTGATGATGATATATTCCTCAAAATCAAAATATACATTTTAAAACAACTTTTCCGTCACAAGATATTCACTTTTATCTTTTCATCAAGTTTCAAATTCGTGCTTCATACCCTGAGGAAAGCGTTCATGAACAGTCGAGCAAAGGATGACCCCCATAGAAAAAAAACAAAATACGAAGAGGAAAAAAATATTAATTATGATGACGTATATTTTTGATTTTTTTATATTTAATTTATTCAATTTGTGGAAACTTGTTTTGGCTTGTTGCAACATTCATCACCGTCTTCTTTTTTTTTTCTTAATGCTCATATTTTAGTTGTAATTAGCTGTAAGTTTTCCTTAAAATTATTAAAATAAAAAAATTAAATAAATATTTTTGATTTCCTCGTATCTATGATGACGATCATCAATTGTTCTACTGATGGTGAACCGTCATATTTTTTGAAGAACACTTTTCTCAGTATAGTTGCGAAGAAAATCGTGTGTGACAGACAGAAGGGCACCGTTAATAATAACAATTAAAATATATTATTCAATGACAATATTAGTATTGTTACACGTAGATAATAGGAATTTACTTGAGCGTGCAAAATCAAAATTCGTAAAGTTGAATTCATATAAAAACGTACAATATAATTTTAACAATTTAACGTTGCGCTCTTTTAAAAACATTGTCCGTTCCACATATATTATGTTAATTAAACAAAATACTGATTTTAATATTTGTAATCATTTAAGGGTCGGTAGCAAATCGTCTATGAAAATATAATCGTAGCCGTCGGCGTGTTAATAGGCTACCCTTTTAAGCATATGTATAGCCACATATGAGTGGTTTTAACCGCGTATAAAACTTTCACACACCTGCGGATTTGAATTCCCACTAGATCTATTTTACGTTCTACTAAATCGAATAACATAATTTTATTTGTAAAATGACTGACCGACCGAAAATTGCTTACTGACCGATTGGCCTAGTGGTTAGAAACCTTAACAGCGGAGCCAAGGGTCGCGGGTTCGATTCCTGCCCAGGTCAAATATTTGTGTGCATAAACATGTCTGTTTGTTCCGTGTCTGGGTGTAAAAGTATCTATATATGTATATATTATAAAGAATATTTACGTATTTATGTCAGTTGTCTAGTACCCATAATACACACTGCCTAGTTTCAACTAAATGGCCGTGTGTAAAATAACCAATGTTTTGCTATTAAGTAATATTTTACTTTGTTATAAAACTACGTTTCTCATTACTTTAATTTGTACTGTTTTACTTCTAAAAAAACATGATGATACATAACCATACGCGTTGAATTGTGGTTTCATCATACAAAGATAATTGTAATTTTTCCAAGAATATTTTACATGTCCAGACATCACGGGTTTGTCTTCAGTTTTCTAGTAGGTAGTATAGATCAATTTTTTACATTTAGTAGCATTGAGTGACGGAGTGTCGTGATATCCCAAGCGCAGCGAACCTGTTTTCAAATCTATAAGGCCATGTGGCCGTGGTTCGAATCCGGCGTGTACCAATGAGTTTTTTCTGACCTAAGTACATTAACTATCACTAACCCCTCGGAGAGCACGTTAAGCAGTCGGTCGGGGTCGCAGAGATGGCACTCGTTACAATCCGCTAACCCGCATTGGAACAGCGTGATGGATTTAGGCTCCAAGACCCTCATCTTCACGGGAAGCTTAAACCCCTCCAGTGGGGTATAAAAAGGGCTGACGGTATGGAATGGAGTGACGGCACGTGTCCAGAACGAAATCCCCATATCCCCCAATCTTTTTATCCCCATACAGATCCAGATCCAAACACATATCTAGAACGAATTAAGACTCGGGTCTTATTTTGTCTCAATTGACGCTTTGAATTCAAATGTTTTCAAGCGTCACAGTACCAGCTTTTCATTATTAGAACCCTACATAAATATAAAATAATAATAGCCCCTTTAATTTTTAACTATAATTTATTTTTATTATTTGTTTTTATAGCTGCCACAGTAACATATACTCTGAACAAATTTAAAATGTTTACCTATTGGTTCAGACCATAGCCCTGCGACAGACGGACGGATGGCGGAGGTTTAGTAATAGGGTTTCCGTTCGTACCCTATGGCTACGGTACCCTAAAAAACTAAGAGACATATAACCCACTTTTTACATTTTGGTCCTATATAATGTCATGTTGATAAGTAAAACGACACTACCTATAAAGAATTTAGATTTTACACTTCTCGCAACTATCTGAGGACATTGAAAATGAACATTAAAAATAAAAACTTATAAACACATTTTTGTCAAATAATTTTATAAATTTTTTCGTACAAAGTTATGGACTAATTTTCGATAATTTGATACCATACGATGCCCCGTAAACTACTACATCTTTTGACACTGCTGCCTTTCGTCTACCTTCATAATTTTCTGAAATATAGCTGAATCTCACTCTCCGAGGTAACTGATCTGATAATCATTCAATGATAAGGGCACCTGCTCAGCCCACCGTTTTCGACCAATTCCAAAATTTATCTTTTCAAACCGTCTACAATCTATCTGCCTGGATTGTTTTTTTTTTTCATTTTTTCGAAATTGGCTTTTGTATTTTAATTAATCAACTTTTTGTTCGAAAAATCGGAAAATGTTGTCTTCTTTCACACCATTTTGGATTTACCGAATAAAGGTTGAGACTGATTTTAGAAAATTTTATATCATACGATGTCCCACAAGCCCTTGTATCTTTTAACACCACTGTCTTTCGTCTACCATCATAAATTTGGGAAATATAGCCGAATTACACTCTCCCACGAAAACGATATGTTAAACATTTTCAATGTTAAATAAAGTTGTAGGTTTATTAATTACCATTGTACACACAGAGTAATAGATTGTTAAACAATAAGGCATTATTTTTAATTCCGGTTGTATATTGAATCTCAAACTTAGGTAGGGAAATAATTTTCCTCCCGAGGTAAACACTGTTTTTCCTTACGAGGAAAATTGCGATATAAAATACAAATCATATTTTACATTCATTAGATATTAAAATAAACCTTATTTTAAAAAGAATCTTCTATATATTTGCGTATTAATGCATTTAACCTCAAGTTACTGAACTGAAGTCTGACATGTGTTTTAAAGCTGTTTTTAAATGCAGCCAGTTCAAAATTCACATATAACCCTTATGTGTTTCATGAAATCCAAGTTCGAAACTCAAACCAATTTTAACATTGGTAGTGACGTTTTTTGTCATTGGAAATGACTTTCATATCGTTGGAGTATAGGGGGTCATTTGGGAGTTTTGTGAGGCAGGCAGATTGCACAAAAAGTTTTCAAGATATCGGGATGAACGTGGTGTCAAAAGACGCAGCTCGGCGAGCTCTACAAAATAACAAAAGATAAATTGGAAAAAATTCAAAAACAAAAAAAATATCGGCAAAAAACGAAAAAAATCTAAATTTTTTCCCCCGATTTTTATTTTAGGAGCCCGATATCTCGAGAACTAGGTCGGAATAAGAAAAAAATAACAAAACGGCTCCTGGTGATTAGACGGGGGATCGGTTGAGACTAAAATAGTTAGAATTGGACAACCGGAACTAGTGGTTGAGGGTGCCCTCAGTTGGAAGTCGGATATGCGTCGGTGTTACATTTCGAACTAATTCGGTTTGTTCGGTCAAAATGTCGTATAGAATGTTATATTTCGAAGTTTTAAGCTTATTCAGATACAGTTGTGTAATTTTTTTTGCGAAAAAAAATTATTTCAAAAAATATTATCCAAAATATGTGTGTTTACTTTATTCCGTTAGGTTCGTTTCCAATGTTGTAAGAAGTTCGTGCGAAAGCAGGAGATCCGTTGATTTTTATGGGCATTTTCAGCGATAGTGAAACTCTACTCTAGTGTCGTCAATTCTAAAGCTACGCAAACGAATAGTAATTCAAAAGATGCGTATTGACGAGATATACAATACGGGGTGAAAAAAATTAGAAAATTTTCGAAAGGTTTCAAAAAAATCGCAAAAAATGAGAGAAATGTTGCGATTTTTGGTCGACGTGTCGCCTTGTTTTGTCGATTTCTCGAAAACTAATAGAGCTATAGTCTTAATTCAAAATACGTTCCAAGACGATTAATTAGGGTACAATTAGCAAAAAACAGAATTAAATTATCTTCATAGGTTAGGTTTTAGTAGCGCCCTTTCGGTAGCGATCTTTTTAAGAGCGCAGACGGATGAGTCATGATGGGCAATTAATTCTAAAGCTACGTAAACGAATAGGGCATCAAAAATGCGTATCGACAAGATCTACAATATGCAATAAAAAAAATTAGGAAATTTTTGAAAGCTTTTAAAAAAATCGCAAAGAATGATAAAAATGTTGTGATTTTTGGTCGACCTGCCGCCTTGTTTTGTCGATTTCATGGAAACTAATAGAGCTATAATTCAAAACACGTTCTGAGATAATTAATTAGAGTCATGATGGCCAATCAATCCTAAAGGCTAAGTAAACGAATAGGGCATCAAAAGATGCGTATCAACAAGATCTACAATATGGAATAAAAAAATTTTGAAAAATTTTAAAGGTTTTTAAAAAAATCGCAAAAAATTATTAAATTGTTGCGATTTTTGGTCGACTTGCCGCCTTGTTTCGTCGATTTCTCCGAAACTAATAGAGCTATAGTCTTAAATTCAAAATAGGTTTCAACACGATTAGTTAGGGTACAATTTGCAAAAAACAGAATTAAATTATCTTTATAGTTTAGGTTTTAGTAGGGCCTTTTCAGTTGCGATCTTGTTTAGCGCGCAAACCGATGAGTCATGATGGGCAATCAATTCTAAAGTTACGTAAACGAATAGGGCATCAAAAGATGCGTTACGACAAGATCTACAATAAAGGGTAAAAAAAATTACAAAATTTCCGAAAGTTTTCAAAAAAATCGCAAAAAATAATAAAAATGTTGCGATTTTTGGTCGACTTGCCGCCTTGTTTTGTTGATTTCTCCGAAACTAATAGAGCTATAGTCTTAATTCAAAATAGGTTCCAAGACGATTAATTAGGGTACAATTTGCAAAAAACAGAATTAAATTATCTTTATAGTTTAGGTTTTAGTAGCGCCCTTTCGATAGCGATCTTGTTTAGCGCGCAGACCGATGAGTCATGATGGCCAATCAATCCTGAAGGCTAAGTAAACGAATAGGGCATCAAAATATGCGTTTCGACAAGATCTACAATATGGGATAAAATTTTTTTAAATTTTTTATAAAAATTTAAAAAAATCGCAAAAAATTATTAAAATGTTGCGATTTTTGGTCGACTTGCCGCCTTGTTTTGTCGATTTCTCAGAAACTAATAGAGCTATAGTCTTAATTCAAAACACGTTTTGAGAGAATTGATTAGGATACAATTTGCAAAAAACAGAATTAAATTATCTTTTATAGTTTAGGTTTTAGTAGCGCTTTTTCGGTGGCGATCTTGTTTAGCGCACAGACCGATGATGGGTCATGATGGGCTTTCCTATGAGTTGTATTCATAGATTACTTATTAGACGGCGCGCGGCGCGCTCGTCGTCGATGCCATATCTAAATGACAAAACTGAAGTCAGTTAGACCACACCAAAATCGGCGTGGTTGAAGCTTTTGTGCACCAGTGTAGCTTTGTACGCTAACGCTAATAGAGCTATAATTATACATGTAATTTTTTTTAAATGTATGTTCTCTTCTTTATTGTTTTCTCTGTGTAATTGCTGAATAGCGTTCGTAACGATGAAAATATTATGTTTTAACAATTTAGCTGTGTCATTTTGAGTTATATGATCTATATTCGTATCCATTGTAATATCAAGATGTTTCTCGTACAATTTTTTTAAAATAAATATTTTCTGAAAATATTGGTTTGGCTAAATTCATTTCCAATGTACCCCAAAGGTCGTGTAAGGCACGAGATCTGTGACTTTTTGCCTAGGGGAAAAAAAATACATTTCGGTTCCGCGTCGCGGGTTATGAAAAGCACTTTTTCGACTAGGTAGAGTGAAAAAGGACATTTTAGCCTAATAAAAGTTGGGACTTTATATTAATATTTATATCCTAAATTTCATGGTTCGTTTGTATTACAAAGGAGGTTCTAAGAAAATTTTGTTGATGTAGGTTCAAAGTTTGTACAATTCACTCAATGAAAATTTATAACAGGATATCATAAAAACATTTCAGAAATTACACCAAAGAAGTCTCTTCAAAATTAACTTCAACCGATAAGATATCGTGTTTTTTACTAATAAGTCTTGGTCTCATAATCTGAGATGACTAATTATAAGAAAGAAATTATGTTTGGTTGTAGACTTGTAGATAGGCTTTTCCAAGTTCATGGATAACTACAGAAAATGTTCTAGTCTTATTTAATTAAAATAATTTAAATAAAAATGAATTTGGGAAAATTTTACTTGTTCCAGTTTTCAATATTATTTAAATTTTTCCTCCAATTATTTTTAATTTTAAATAAATATAATTTTAACGAATTGATCTTCTTTATTATCGTCTCAGAGAAACGGCAATAAAAAGGATCATGATGTATATATTCAGCTGATCAAATGCGGATGTCTTTCCACGTATTTAAGCCCTTTTTGAAACTTTTAGCAAACTATTGTTGGCACCTATTAATTTTAAGAACTTAAAAAAATAAGTAAATAGGTGGCAAATATTAAAAAAAAATACTTACAAATTTTTTTAAACAAGATTTTAAACGATAAGATATAAATTATAGATAAACGTTATATAATATCAGTATATATAATATCAATTTTACGTACAGAACTTATAGTATTCGATGTAAGGGCGACGAGTCACTCACTCGATGTGTGCACTCCATATGGAATGGCGCAGCGCTGTACACTCGGTTGTTAAATTTATTTCGAGAATAATTGATTTTATTCTGGTTTCCGTTTCTGTCTTCATTATTGTTTATTGTCCACGTCAAATCTTACTTCAGACTTTGCCTACCGCTCTGCCTGTTTGTGAACTTCATAATGCCAGTTTCGATAATTAAATTTTTGGTTATGATCCTTAATATCAATTTGGTCGTTGAATCAACCCATAGTGGTGGAACTACAAGAAGAAGAGTCTAAAAACCATCCTGCTATCATAAGTTGAGTTAATCTAAACTAAGCGTTTACACGCCAACACAAACTATAATTCATAATTATGTCATCATAAACATTCATCTCAGCAACCAGAATGTAGATTAATTTTTGGGTTATGTAAAAAATACTGTCTAATAGTTAAATTCTGATAAGCTATCTAAGTTGATTATTTAGTCAGTCAGTCACTTTGGTTTTAATAGAACCATAAACGTCACTTCACAGTATCCAAGTGACATTACGCGATTTTGCGGGGTTGAAGACCGGCGTGCGGGGACATCGGAAACTCGGACTAAAACTCGGCATCTTACACGAGCCACCTAGAGTATGAGTGGTATGAATGAGACTACAATAAATAAAACTAGTTGTGTTTTATATTTTTGACTTATCGAGTGTTTTGCACAAACAACATTTACGTTTATGTTAAAAGTGTTAGTAAGACTTGGAATGACGCAGTTTTTGTGCAAACATATTTTTAAATATCGATTTGATTTGTATGCGTAGAGAGAATTTGAGTTTAAATTTTTCTTTGCCGTTGGCTATTTCCAAAACGCACTTAGGTACGTTCGTTTCATACGACAGAAACAAAAAATACATCACACATCTAACACACGGCCATCAATCCCAAATCACGAACATATCCTTATAAAAACATTTTATTCAAATTTTGAACAATATCTAATATTAAATCTATTGAGTTGCCAAAAATCTTTCAAATATATAATAATGTTGTCTATCCGTTCGTTGGCTATTCGATTAGTATTATTGAAATTAAGCTTTTAATAAAACCGCTTAAATTGTTCTATTTAAGTACGCTATTTGATATCTCTATGGATTGCATTAGATGTATAAACGTATTTCGCGTAGGCATACGTAGCGTGCCGCACATAGAGTAAATAAAATTGACAGTAGCGTTCGGTTTTCATAGTCATAAATGTCACTTTACAGAGGTCACATTATCGGAAACATCAAACGCAATTTCGCAGGGGTAAAAACCGGCGCGCGGGAACCTTGCGGGCTGAAACTCGCCATCTTGCATCAGCTAGCTCGAGTATGAGTGGTTAGGCGGTAAACTCAAAAGAGGGCTTCTAGTCAATTCCTATTTTATGGTGCGACACTTTTATGTAAAAGAAGCACTATTAGACCTTTTTAAATTTGGAATTTTCACCAAAATCTCTTTATTTTTGGGTTTATAAAAAATGAAAAAAAAAACATTAAATACCAAAATATTTAATAAAATTATTTATTATTAATTACAACAAACTAACAAATGCCTTTTCGTTAGTTCACAAAAATCACTATGTTATTAGTTTTATAACAGTGTAGATTCATTTTTGCGATCGGATGTACAGGACACTTATGTCACGCCTCTTAGTACCGCCTACCACTTATACGTGCCTATCAATTTCTCAACCACAGCGCAAGACTAGAATCATCTATTTCATGGAATATACCACAATTGACGTCTCAATGCTAAAGTGACTCTAACATTTTAAGTTTTTTTTATGTCTATTTTTAAGCCCCGAGGTCGAAAATGATGGGTTTTATAAATCTGAGGTTTGTTTGTATGTTTGTCTGTGGTGTACCAGATCTTAAACAGATAAAATAATTTTATTGCGTTTTTTTGTATGAAAGCTGGTTAACTCTGAATGATTATTCCGAAAATTTTTTAGAAAAGGTTGGAAGTAAAGTTTATTTTTTAAATAAATTATCAACAAATATTTAAAATCAAATGTTTATAAGTAGTTAAGTTTCAAAAGATTTAAATAAGAAATGCATGTTTACATATTTATTTTTAAAAAAAACCTCTACCCTAATATTATATTTTAAGAAACCTCAAAAACTGTCATTTAAAAAGTCTGAAATAGTAGAAATTTCTTAATTTTAAAATTATATTTATTCCTTAAAGGCGTCGGGCACTATTACCCTCGTGTTCGGCAGTACCTAGTCCTAACTTATAGAACATGTAGAGCTTACCAAACTAAAGAAAAAATATAAAAAAAAAACGATAAAGAAATGAAAAAAAAAATTAAACTTTAAAAATGTTTTTCTCTGTTTAGTTAGGTAAGCTCTGCACGCTCTATAAGTTTGAATGACGTTCAGCCAAACACGCACTATATTATATACGGGTTGTTCGGCTGAACGCAGTTCAACTTTAAACATGTTTTTCTCGGTAACCGTTAGTTTGCGCCATCTGCTCACATAATTTTTTTGTGTAATTTGGTAAGCTCTACATGATCTATAAGTTTGGTTGGACTACGTTCAGCCGAATATCTATACAGGTAACCTCATGTCCAAGCACTCATATTCTGTTGTGATACGACGTACCTTACATAATAAAACGTAATAATAAAGATAGTAAAGTAATTTTGCGGTCTTGAAGGCTTTTAAGGATCAAAAACAAAATGCAGACTTTTAAAAAGTCTGATTGTTTGGGATGGGAAATTTCTAAATTTTAATAATTTTACGTTGGGCGCTATTATGTCTCGTTATAAAAGAAGAAAGATCTCAGGGTTTATGACATAGTAACGAAGTAGTAGGGTCTTGGTTGTTATATGTATATGGTGTCTTCGCTTGGTACCCAAAATACAAGCTAATGCTTAGTTTGGGGCCTAGACGTTGTTGTGATGTATAGGAATGTTAAGTATGTTAAGTAAATAAAAGAGACACATAGTTGTTCGCCCATAATTGTTGTCGCCCATAGTTGTTAGTCCATAAGATTCATATTTCATAGATCTCATAACCTGTAGTAATATCATATTTAAATTATATTATAATAACACTTAAACTTCGTGACTGTAACTTAAAAGTTTCAAAGTATACAAATGTAGTTCGTAGAGAAATGCCAGAGAAACATAAAAGTACGAATTGACTAGAAGCCCTCTTCTGCGTTTACCGCAAGTTCCATTTCAGTGGGCAAGGTTCACGCGCCGGTCTGCACCTCGTGAAATTTCGTAATCTCACTTCGGTACTGTGTATTGAAATTTATGACTCTATTAAAACATTAAAACCGAACTCTGCACAGTGTACGGAAATGCCTTGGAATCGGACATTTTCTGTTCTACCCACCAATCGATAGGCTTTGATATTATTAATTCAGGAGTAGAACTGCCGCGTGCCAATTCGCTTTAGTTTAGGAGAAAAAAATAATCAAACTTTGCAATTTTATGTCTCGTACCATTCGCTAAATCAATATTTTAGGTATTGAGTCTATCAAACGTTTGAAAAAAGCATTTATGTTCTTTAGTGCAAACCCAACAGGTCAATATTCAACGACAAAAATGGTTTTTCCTGTTTCTCAGTTTTTATTTTTTTTCTCTCAAGTAATGACGTATTAGCATCTAATTTTCTTCTAAAAGTAAACATTAACATAAGTACCATGCTCACAAAAAATATCAGACGCTAATTTTTCACAACTTTTTAGTAATATTGTTTTGAAGTTTGTGTAAATAGGTATAGTATGAAAAGGAAATGTTCATCTTTTTTTCTTAAGTCTAGATATGTTATATTATTACGTGTAATTTGTATGTATTTAAAATCTATATAAGTCTGTTTATCCGTTTTTTAGTATCCAAAGTATAAGGTTTGATTGAACTTCAACTTGGAACTTAATCTATGACTTTGCATAGTGAAGACGACGTCGATGATGATTTTACAGAAAATTTGACCGGAAATTGGGTAGAAAGTAATGATGTCGACACAATTGTTCTTGTCAATTCACTTCTAACTACTTTTAAGGTATTTTTAAAGATTTACAATCTTTTTTATTGACTAACGATAGGCTAAAGTAAGTTTTAGTAACAAGATGAAAGTTATAAATGAGTTTTTAATTTGAATTTTCAATTTATATAATTTTTAAAATTAAATTTATAATATGATAACCCTAAGTGACTATAAAATTGTAAGAGCGTATTTTTTTAATAATTTCTGTAGTTGGGTGGAATTAGCGCTAGATTTTTTTTGTGAGCATAGTATTCATGTTAATTTTTATTTTTAGAAGAAAATCAGATGCTACAACGTCATAACTTGAGAAAAAAAAAATAAAAACAGAAAAAAAACGTTTTTATTGTTAAATATAGACATGATGGGTTTGCAGTAATGAACATAAATTCTTTAGTTAATGGTTTAATGGACTCGATACCTAAAATATTGAGTTAGTGAATGGTACGAGACATAATTTTTTAGTAAACACAACCGCAAAAAAATTGCAAAGTTTGATAATTTTTTTCTCCTTAACTAGAGCGAATTAGCACGCGGCAGTTCTACTCCTAAATTAATAATATCAAAGCCTATCAAATGGCGGGCAGAACAGAAAATGTCCGATCCCAAGGCGTTTCCACTGTGCGCTGCCATCAAATTAATTTACTATAATCGGGAAAAGTATCTTATTATTGAATTTCTTTATTCATAAAACTTTGGGAAGCGCTTTGTAATGTTTAAAAACACGATTTTTATCAGGCAGCATTGGCAAACTGACCCAAACCTTGGTGTATTTTTTGAGGTCACGTAGCGCCATATTATACGCGTGCACCGTTTCATGTAGTTTTCCTATTTGTTACCCTGACTTAATCCCACGTATACCGATAATCAAAAGCTTCGTTACTCTGTTACCTGCCTCATTAACTTAACTGCAGTCAGTGACGGAAATTGTTATTGATTATTGTGCTATTATACTTCGTTATCAAATCTATACGATTGGCATTATAAGAAATGCAATAGTAAATTGTACAATCAATGTTTCTATATACACTATAAACTCTACCTACGAAGCTGGAGGTCGCGGGTTCGAACCCTAGGTCGGGGCAGTATTTATATGATGAATATTTATACTCGTACCGGGTCTTGGTTGTTTCATGTATGTAGTGTCTTCGCTTGGTACCCAAAAACACAAGTTAATGCTTAGCTTAGGGCCTACATGTTGTCGTGATGTATACGTTATTGAAGTGAAACTTCTTATGGCACAGGGTGAGCCTAAAACAACACGAAAATGCGTCACGCTAAATAATATAAGTGGGGGAGTTATAAGGAACAATCGGATTTCACACGAGAATCCGGTTGTTTCCTATATCCCCATTTCTAATTGCTGAGTGTGGGGAGTAAGGCTAGAGCGTTACTTACTAGGTTTTGTGTCGCTGGCAGCTGCGTCATAAATCCCCACTACTAACTGCTGAGTGTGGGGAGTAAGCCAGAGCGTAACTCAGTTTCGTGTCACTGGTAGTTGCGTCATTGCTTGGAGTATCAATAGATGTGAAAAGCGTGAAAACCAGATTGATGTTGAAAATTTTAATAACATTATGAAAATTCAAATTTTAATACTAAAAGTTCTAAGTTTTCACTTCTGTCGTCAGTTCCTATAACTGCCAATCAGTTTTTATTATTATCATATATAAACTAGGACAACTAAAGGGCTTCAAAATAAATTAATGAAACCGAAATAGTTTTACCCGGTTACATTGCTATTAAGATTGGTTGTTTTGGATCTGAGCACGAATAACAGAACTGGTAGTGTTGCCTTTGTAGAATTATAGAATTTCGATTACATTTTATATACAAAAACAAAAACCTGAAATGGCGTATTTTTAATTATTATTTTGTGAATATAGACTTAGTTGCCTTTATAAATAACGTAAAAAGACATAAATAAGATAAATTATAATAAATAATAACGGTGGTATACATTTAAAAAAATTATATTAATTTAAATACGAAATTACTATTTTATTTTTGAAAACTATTCTGCTACATGTAATTTTTGTTTGAGGTCTTAAAACTAATAAACAGTAAAAATCTATTAAAAATGGTCACACTGTGAAGCACTATGCAACCTGGTAGTATAATTAAACATAAATTGTATGAGGATCAAAAATTGACAGTAGATTCCCATGATGCTAGCCCTAATTTTCTGGTTTTGAATTAAAAAAAGCATAAGCTATGTCACACCAAGGAAGTCGGAAGGCACGTAAAACACAACAGCAAAATGATAAGAACAATGCAGGAACACAACGAGAGTTGTATGACAGTTTCATTCTTTGTAGGCTTTACAGCGAGTTTAATATTTGAAGTTTTCTAAGAGTTCACCAATACGGTTGACATACATTATTCATCTAGGATGTCCTATACGACCTTTTCATCACAGGCACCCGCTCTAGACTTTTTTAGTCACTCATATCATAGTATGTATATGTTTACAAGAAATTAGATTCGAATGGATCGATTGATTTAAAATATGCTTGAGAAGTTATGTTGATATGTGAATGGAAAGTAATATCGCCGGTTTCCTTTGGAAATGTTTGAAAGAGATATTTACGTTCGAATGTACGGTCTCCCGTTGAGCGAAGCATGGCATGGAATAAGTGATACTAGTGGCCGCCCAGCGGTCGAAGTTCGACCGTATCACTTTTTTCGAAACCACCAATAATAAATAGTCGAGAGTAAGTCAATTCAAACTGCATCAAACGACAGACTATTAAACTTGTATTTGACAATATTTGTAACGGATATTAGGTATATATAGATTTTAGCTTTTGGCCACTCCTTTTTGAATAGACACTTTACCTATGTCAAATCCCACACTCCTCCGTACACGTGATATGCTTCAAAAGGGGTTCAAAGTTTTCTCTTCACGTAATAACATACAGATAATCAAATAAAGTAGTTTGATTCAATTTTTGTCATCGTTAATCGAGCTTATGAATCCTTTGAACACTTTGCGTTATTTCTCCTAGTTTAAAATTTGACCATACAGTTAATCCCATCTCAAAATCTCGCCCTGTATAAAGATATTAGCTTTCTGCACTCCTACTCCACATAAACTTTAAATATGCCGAATCTCACACTCCTCTGTGCACGTAGTATGCTTTAAAATTAGTCTAAAGCTTTTCCTTCCCGTATTTATATACAGATTATCAAATAAAGTGGTTTGATTCCCTGTTTACAGTTTTGTTTTTTCAAAAATCTAGCTCATGATCCCTTTGAACACTTTTCGTTATGTCTCATACTATAGATTTGACCATACAGTTTCATCTCAAAAATTCAAAATTTGAAAATTCAGCCGTTTCGGAGATTAGCCAGACTAGACAAACAGACGGACAGACAGACAGACAAAAAGTAGCCTATGTTACCTCCGATAATGCCCTCTGTACGTCTGCAAAGTTTCATTGAAATAGGTTCAGCCGTTTCGGGATTAGCCGGAACAGACAGACAGACACTCCAATTTTATTAATATAGAGATAATGGCAAATGAGGGGTTTCACGCGTTTCATTGCTATTTATATTTAGATATAAATATCTGTAATAACTTTGCGTAATGTTTGCGTACTAATTTTACTAGAAGTTAATGATAACGGTCAAAATTATTAAAATTTACTTCAAAAATGTGTGTTTAAAATTTTGAATTAGATTTTGAATTTAGAAGGCCGAATTGTAACCTACAGAAGAAGTCGATTGGTAAACGTGAAACTCAAAACTGAGCAAAGAGAAGGAAAGCAGATATGGACACAACAGGAGAGGTGTGACAGGATGAGTATGAATTTAAAGAAAGTCAAAGAAAATAAGGTCAGCTATTGTTTAATTATTGTTTAATTAAAATAGCCATTTGCGTAGTGAGTTCACTTCAACTTGAAATCTTCTATTTTGTGTTTTACTGCCATGAAAATGTTTTCGGCTGTGCAAGGGTTATCTGTAAAGATAAAAAATATTATTATTTCATTGACTTGGCTTATGACACGGTCAATGTTAGGTCAATCTTAGCGCCAAAATAATATATTTGATTCTAATGCGTAAAACTGTATGAATAAAATTGAAATATAAATTATAAGCCCCTGCAGTGGGCTAAAAATGGGCTGATGATGATGATTATGATAAATTATAACTTAATTACGAGAAATTTACAATATTTCGACCACGCATTTGTCGAAACCGCTTGAACGTTAATAAGATAACTGTGTGATTTCGTAAAGTGAAAAATCTGACATTATGCTCATTTATATCCCAGTTACAATGTATATATATTACAGTCATGGTTACAAATATATATTCCTTCAAAATAGATCGTGGTCGAAAAAGTGAAAATAGATTGAAATAATAATAATAATAATAATAATAATAACACACACAATCACAACAACGTCTAGGTCCCAAACTAAGCATTAGTTTGTATTTTGGGTACCAAGCGAAGACACCACATACATGTAACAACAACCAAGACCCGGTACCAGTATCAATATTCATCACATAAATACTGACCCGACCTGGGATTCGAACCCGGCACCTCCAGCTTCGCAGGCAGGGTCACTGCCTACTAGGCTAAGCGGTCGTCAAAATGACTGAAATGAAATATATATGTCTACGAAAAATATTTTCTTGTCGGTTCTTAACTTTGCCTACTACAAGAAACTCAGCCTAAAACACAATGTTAGCTTTTGTGAAATTCCAGGTCAAAATAGTTTATTAGTACAATAGCAAATTATATTGTGCCTATACCACAAGGAATAACATTGTCAAAATTACTTGCACTAGCGTATGTTATCGCCAAGACAGTAACGAAATTTAAGCTAATTACTTCAAATATATATTTAATCATTATTAGTCATTATTAAACAGTAGTAATGATAAAAGCTGAATAATGGATGTTGAAATCACAGAGCTTATATTAAAAGAGCTTATATTATCATAGAGTAAGTAAACAACGCACGGCGTCTAAGCAAAATATTTTATTTAAGTCAAAAGACTTATGTTCGAATGCAGCATTCGTCGCTCGGCTGTCGACGCCTGTTGTAGAGAATTATTTTCAAACGGCTTTGAATAACATATTTGCGGTACGCTCTTCACAAGGAGCGTGGCGATCATATTCTTAAAAGAAAAGTGAAAAACACATATCTCTACGGTACGGCACAGTTAAATACACTAATTGAAAACATAATAGATATATTATTCTTAACAACAACTTTTCGTGTCTTTTAAGAAACTGAAGCCAAAGGCGGAGTAACAAAATATGTTAACCAGTAGGTATTGTGTTATGTTAAATCGATGTACAGTACGCAATCCATACTCTGCGGGAGTCACCGAATTTGGCTTATCTATACTGATATAATAACAAGCAAAAATTTGATTTTTTGTTTGTTTATTTGTTACGGATGAACTCAAATTAGAAATTCTTTCACCTATAGAAAGCTACATTATTATATAGTAACATGGATTATATTTCAATTTCAAACTAGCTTTCTGCCTGCAGCTTTGCTTGCGTGAACTACATAGTTGTACCGAGACCACTATAATTTTTTACATAGATATCTATATATTGTAAGCTGAAGTGTGACATAGGCTTCATTTTATTCCGGAAAAGGAGGGGCCGATACAACTGTGTAGTCCACGTGTGAGGAGCTGTGGGCGGATAGCTAGTATTTTATACAAGAAATGAGAGGAATTTGTAAGGGTAAGTAGAATTGAAGAATTAAGTAGTACCTACGCAATTATGGCAAAATTTAATAAATAATAAGAAAAGGGACATATTACATCACATCACATTACACTATATTATACTGACCGATTGGCCGAGTGGTTAGACACCCTAACTGTGGAGCCAAGGGCGGCGGGTTCGATTCCCGCGCGGGACAAATACTTGTGTGCGCGAACACGTCTATTAGTTTCGTATCTAGATGTAAAAGTATCTATATATATATATTATAAAAATATTTAAGTATGTATGTCAGTCGTCTGGCACCCATAATACAAACTTTACTTAGTTTGGGACTAGATGGTGTTGTGTGGGATGACCCGGGTATTATTATTATGTTTATAACAGTTCTGACGACGTTAACTATATGCACACGTACTAAGTTGCGGTTCGAAGCTGGTTAAAACATATTTCTCGGCTCGGGAATGGAAATAGACAATGAAATAGATACTCACTGATATCGAACCACTGATCTGGCAAACCCGCGTCCCGTCTCGCAGCGCGAACTGCTTCACGTAATGCGTGCGCTACAACAACTGCTAAACATAACGATGGTTCACCAGTCGCTGTGAAACATTAAATGAAATTTTTCATTAACTTTATATTTGTTTTAAAAGTGATCTTACGCAATGATTTGTAAGGAAGTCAATTGTATATTGTAACACATATGCATAATATATTATTTTGAAACGGATTTGAAAATATTTTTTTGATGTTTAGGGAATTAAAAGACTATTATAGTGGTTACAATATTTGTTCCTTAAATATTTAGGAATTAGTGATGTGAGATACATAAGTACGAATATGAATTCCATTTTTAACAAAACCCTATCAATAAACAAAATGTGCACTCAACAAAGAAAAAGTAAATCTTCCAACATCAGTTACATCTTAGAAGACAAGGATTTGTACATCGGAACGTTATAGGGAGGAAAATATAGCCGCGATATCACTCCCTTTGTTTCTAAACCTTTTATTCTAGAATACTAGTGGATCAATGGTAGACAAAACATTTTCTTTTTAATGTACATTTAAAAAAAATAATCATAACTATCAGACTATGCAGATCGGCGATTCTGTTTTTTTTTTATTGTCTAGAGTTAATAATTAAGTAGGATTTAAATTATGAATTTAAAACCGGAAACATGTTTTTTTTAAAATTTATTTAATTAATTTACCTTTAGACTGTAGCACTCCAAACTCATTTTTAGTGTTTCTTCTGAAATAAATTCTCATGTCTTTGGGTATGTCTTTAATGCCCGGAGGTTTGTAGGTCCATGTCCGATCTGTGAGTAGTTCCCCATCAGCTTCGTCGTAAATTAATTTTTCAGATGTCCAATATCCCAGGCCCATTACAAAAGCTCCTTCGATCTGAAATAAAATGTCTTAATTCAGAGATAAATATATGAGTTTCGGAGATAGTTTAAGTTTAGATTCTTTTCTAATTACTTCCTTGTTTGTTTTCATATTCATAGTTATTTACAGATGGTATTTCGGTCGAGTTGATTCAATGATTTTGATCCAAATGAATTACGCTATATTCACTTTTATTTTGTAATTGATAGTCAATGCTTACTTGCAATTAATTTCTTCACTTTGCTTCTTTTTTAATTTATCATTTGGTAACACAACTCAAAAACTTCACGGTATCAGTTTTAAATGATTTTAATGAAAAACAAATTCTGTGAATTTCCGAATTTATACTAATATTATGAAGTTGAAGAGATGTTTGAACGCAATAATTTCAGTAATAAATAAATAATAAATAAACAATAGATAAATTATAAATAAACAGTGAATAAATGTCTAAACAATAGAGAAACGATAGATTAAAAAAAAAAATAATAAATAAAGTACCTGTCCAATGTCGATTTCTGGACTCAAGCTTCTGCCAGTGTCCTCTAAAAGGTCTACTCTAAGTATTTCGTGGTTTCCAGTTAGTACATCTAGTTCTAATTCCAAAATAACAACTCCGTATATGTCATAAGCTTTTAATTCTTTAAGAGGTAATGTCATATATGATGCTTGTAAGTTTACACCACTATTAAACGCTTCCTTAACCAGTTCTTCCCAAGACGGATTTTTTAATTTCTTTCTTATCGGTTCAAATCTGTCTAGGAGTATCTGACAAGCTTTTACTGTTGCAAATGCTACACTTTCACTTCCAACGCTACCTCCTGTGACCATAGCGTTTGGAGTGGCAAAACTAGAGCTTGGTTTAACGCTAATTTTTTCTAGAGGCACTCCAAGTACATGCGCACAAACTTGTGCTACTTTTGTATTGATGCCTTGTCCCATTTCTACACCGCTATGAGTTATTACCACAGTACCATCGATGTGATATATATTAATAATAGAACTAAAATTTCCAAAATAGAATAAACCGTATTTCATGGGTACAAGTTTAATAGCCTTTTTTCTCCATCGATTATTCTGATTAAATTTTAGTATTTCGGCCATTCTATCGTCGTAGTTACTATCAGTTTTTAGCTGCTGTATCAGGTCAGGTATCGGATTATCTTCTTTTGGCATATTTAGAAGTCGAACTTCTACTGGATCCTTTCTTACCTTGAAAGCGATTCTTTCCATTATATATTCGGCCATTGCTACGCCTTCGCACGATGCTGTAATATGTAGAAAAAATTAGTCAGTTGTAAAGCTGAAAAAAAATATGTCAGTTCTGCTTCTTTCTAAAAAAACTTAACTATTTGTGAATAAAATTCGAAGTAAATTTCACAGCTGCTTTCAAAATTATAGTACAATAACCTATTACTTCTAATTTGTTGCAAATTAAAGAAATAACAATAAACTTAATATTTCTGTTTTGGCATAATGGCTAAGTATCCTGTCTTTGAAGTAAAGTCCATGGATTCGATCCCCGTCATAGGCGTATAGACCAATGAGATTTTGATTTCTGAAAATGTTAAGTCATATAAATTATCATAGCTCTGTCGTGTCACTTCTATGACGGTAAACAGTCCATTTATCGCATTGGACCAATAATGTGGTGATCTTATGGTATACTTAAGGTACCGACTGACCGTAATGACTGACGGACCGATTGGCCGAGTGGTTAGAGACCTTAATTGCGGAGCCAAAGGTCAGGGATTCGATTCCCGCCCGTGACAAATAAGTGTTTGCATAAACATGTCTATTTGATATATGGCTGGGTGTAAAAGTATATGTATATATTACAAAGAATATTTAAGTATGTATATCAGTTGCCTAGTGTCCCTTAATACAAGCATAATGCTTGCTTACTTTGAACTAGCTGGCGGTGTGTGGGATGCCTCCGATATTATTATTATTATGGTGACTCCTTAACTTGATGTTGAGGAAGGATTGTAGTCCAGTGGTGGTGGCTTGAAAAAGGCCGTATAAAAAAGATGTATTCATTAACACTACAATTTGATTGTTGCAATGGACTGTTTATGGTTAAAGACAAAACACCATACAATACCTACTATTGCGGTAGCGGACATGAAGGCTTATAAAAGTGTGTTTTTAAACCTATTTCGGAAAAAAATTTCATCTATGATAATAATAATAACGTACACATCACAACAACGTCGAGGCCCCAAACTAAGCATTAGCTTGTGTTTTGGGTACCAAGCGAAGACACCATAAACATATAACAACCAAGACCCGGTCCCAGTATCGATATTCATCATATAAATACTGACCCGACCTGGGATTCGAACCCGGTACCTCCAGCTTCGTAGGCATGGTCTTCGCTACCCACTAGACTAAGCGGTCGTCTTATATATGATATTTTTAAAATCTACGAATATTATTAAAATAATTACAGTTGCTATGAATCATAATAATTTTAGACTAACAGACCGACTAAGTGGACGGTTGAATTAACGCAGGCGCTCTGTTACGAATAATTTTTCCTAATCCTCAATTCAGGTGGATAGTTTGGTGTGGAGTTAGGAATGAATTTTCTAGCGATGAGTAGAATGTGTTTTTCAGGCGGTCTGATAAGAATGAAAGATAAATTATTACCAGGCGCTCTACACCAAGTGTTTGATGGTGTGTCAGTCAATAGAGAATTGGCTTCAACGTGCCATCGCTTATGATCGTAGCAGTTATAAAAGTGTTCAACGGTTATATTTGCTACAGTTTCGTTATTAGAACAACCGTTGTCTTGATAGAACACGTTCTTCAAATACTGTATGACTCCGACGTTGTCGACACCGACCTGAAAAAAAAACTTAGTGTCATAAAATAAACACGAACATGCAAATTTTAAAAAGAACTGTTATATAAAAAAGATTCATATCATAAATCAAGCTTTAACTAGAACGTTGATGAGTCTGATAAAATTGTAAATACTTATTTCAAAAGCAAAATTGTGTTTTTATTGTGTGTGTGTGCAAGTTTTTTATTATAACTAAATTTTTTTCATTAAGCAGAAAATGACCAAGATGACCGTTTAAATACAATCTGAAAATATTACCGAATACAAAAACGCAAGAAAAATATAGCGATCATTCTAGCATACGTTATTAAACATTGCAGTCATTTAAAAGTTCCCTTTTAGTAAGTAAGATGCGATGCGGAAGGCGGAGGACCGTGTGTGGTGACGAGCTGAGGTGGAGAGGTCTATGTCCTGCAGTGGAGAGACACGGGCTGATGATGGTAATGATATTAGTAAGATCGACAATATGTGTAAGTAGCTTTTATATTTAACAAAATATATTAGGGGTCTAATACAAGTTGAGGATGGTAGTGTAGATAAGTACTTAATCAGGAATCTGTTATCGAAACCCTGCCTCATCCAGCTCATAACTTTAACTTAGCTCCCGGTAATTTATTTTTATTTCCAATGGTCAAGGATTTAGGGAGGAAAGTTTTTTTTAAGTGCCAAGGGAGCGGTGGCTGCCTACGAATCAGTCATTTCTGACCTGTAATAAACACAATTATCAAGTAACCTCAAATTCACTCCTAGTTGGTAACCTTTTGCCAGTAGCTCTCATGTTGGTCTCCAAAGACATAACGAAGCGACACGTCACTCCTAGAAGATGACTGACCAATGCCGCACCGCAAGCCGTCATCCCTGAGCGAGTGATTTTACCACCGTAACCTCCGCCCACACGACGGACTATCAAATTTATACTGGAACACAAGAAATTGTGAAATTTTATAATTGTATACCATAATTATATAAACACAAACTAAAAAGAAACCTAAATTAATTTTAAATAAAAGCTTATACTAAATTCAAAACTAATAATACCGACAAATAGTTAAGAAAATATCAAAGGGTCTGTTATATCTGTAATACAGTAAACCTTTACAATAAGTTTCCAGATGCTATTAAAGAACTTTATTTGAAACATTATAAACTGACAATAAAAAAAATCTGAATAGTAAACCCTATTATACTGCAAAAGATGCCCTTGATGATAAGTTCTTGATGATATCACCATAAAAAAAGTTTTGACATCTGTTATAATTATTAACAACAGGAAAATTTGTTACTAATAGTTAATAAGATAACGAAGCCCCTTTACGGTAAAATCATCTGACATTGATTAAAAAAATCTTGATTTTGTACAGCTTATACAGCTACATTAGACAGTTGACATTTTATTTATAAATTATTTGATATTCATTTAATTATTTTACATTTACATTTGTTGACGAAGCGTTTTTGCACCAGCTATTATCGTAGATTAAGTTTAATCTTTTATTGTTGATTTTTATCGCGTCTGGGCTGTTTTTCATCCTCACACTTTCACAGTTTCGTACTTCTACAAATAGTGTTCTACTATTATTGTAAAATGATTATTTTACTTTATTGAGATATTGTTACTGTTGGAGGCTCGAGTCCAGAAATTTAATTAGAAACATCGGTCGCTGACTTAAGGAGAGGGGTTGTCACCCCCGCTCTGGGTCGTTTCTGGCGCAGAGGCTCGCCGTAGCGATCCAACGCCGTAATTCCGCGAGCGTTATAAAAACCTTTGCGTCGGGTTCGTCGGGACTGGTTATTTTTAGCTTTTTAGGTTGTATATATAGACTTTATATTTGTAGATTATAATGTATATTTTTACAAGTTGTTAATTTTAGTTTTTAATTAGTTTTTATTTTAATATTATTTTACTGAAATATATATACTATTTGTTGCTGTTGATTTTGTGAATGTAGATAATTTGTATTATTGTACGTAATGACATTGTTAAGTGCTCCAAGTGTGCCAAAAACAAATAAAGTATCGAGAACAAATAAAAATGAAATATTAATAATTGTGAAATAGATTACATAAATGAATCAATATACAAGAACAGCACAGTGTAGTATCCACACATTTAGGAATCACTTTCTAAATGTGTAGATATGACTCGTATCAGTTTCGACAGAATGGTCTTTCTAAATGTATGAGAAATATAGCTAATATAAAGATTATTGCATGTCAATAAATGAAAATATTTTTTAAAGATATATTTGCACATAAGAATACCCTACGTTTTATTTTTGTCAGATTTTTTGGAATAGTTAGTAAAATAAACTTTCAAGATTTGTTTGCTTTATGATTCTTAATTTTAATACTTAACTTTTAACGACAACGATTAAAGTTTCTTGTACCAACCTATTATTAGGAATATTTAATAACTGAGATATTGTTACGCTGGTCAGATCCATCCATTGTGTTGCAGCATATACTTCGATTCCATCTTCAGTTGGTTTCACCACACAAGACTGCGTTTCCATAAAGTAATGGTACTGTGATTCTAGGTTGTAATCTCCATTGATCATATATTTTACATCGTTTCCTCTTTCCGTAGGCTCAACAGTTTTGTTATGTGTTACTCTCGTTTTCTTTTCAGGTGATTTCAAAACGTCAGTAATTGTTAATAAAGGTTTGTTTTTGTTTACAGATGAATAATTAACTTTTACCAAATTTGCCGCTTTATTAGCCAGTTTCTCTCTGTTTGCGACTATTATAGCGACTGGTTGTCCATTGTATTTGACAATTTTGTCGCATAAGAATTCTTCATCTTCATCGATTAACGGCACCTCTTTTGAAGTGAAACTATTTTTCCCTGGAATATCTTTTGCTGTATAAATTGCAATAACACCATTTTGTTTCTGGAACAGTACAACGTTAAATGTACCCAATGCTATAATGCAAAGAATTTTAAAACACACGCAAAATTGAATTTAATTCAACATAAATGAAACGTTGATATCAGTCGGCCGATAGCAATCAAATAATTCTGTTGAATGTTAATGAATCAGTAACCTATTTCTAACAACTTTCATTAACTGGTGATTGTATGCGTGATACACTTTTATTCTTTCTTTTATGGCCCCAAAAAAGTAGCGTGGTGGTATATACATACGCTACATGTTGAAACTCTATTTCATCTATGCAAAATGAGAACGTTTCATGAAAGACGAGTTAATAGTTTTTAAGTTATAAAAGTTTTCCGACAAACAAACAAACAAACAAACAAACAAACAAACAAACAAACAAACAAACAAACCAACAAACAGGAAAAAAATTAAAATTCCATTGCAATAAATTTCTCATAATGATGTTTGTATATGAAAGATATTGATCATATATCCTTCCGAGTAGATTTTATAATAATATAATTAATTAAAAAAAAATATTTACAAGTGCTTCTGAACCATCAATACTATCAATGATGCTCCCAGCTGTGACGTTAGCTAAGACGAAAGCACCGAAAACTTCATTTGTTTGTGTTGGAAGATCGTTTGCAAATACCGCTTCTCCTGCGCATTGCACCAGAGCTTCGATTTTTGGGATGGGTTTGTTCAGTGGCCACACCGACTTGTCTGTATCGTACATCTGAGTACCTTGTGATGTAGATCGCTTGATAACAGTACCACCAGAACGCACGCGTTTGTCTATACGATCATCTGGGCTTAAGTGTAGTATGGCCTGTAAAGAAGTAAATAGTTCTAAAGAAAACGTTGAGTATGTACGAGTGAGATTTAATGCTTTAACTTGTAATTTTCATTACTAGTTTTGACCGTGAAAGCTTGATGAAAAAAAATTACAAAAAATGGACCTGAACTTTCTGGACGGCGCACAGGAACGACCAAACCTTGAGTATAAAAGCAAAAACTACGTGTCTCAAAACTAAGAGCTCCATGTGAGATATTAGATGATTGGAGGTGACAAGGTTTAGTTTAATGTAAGGAGAAAAAATTAGTTGTCACTGACGGTCAAGCTGACTTGAGTATGTATATATATTACATCAAAGAGTTGTCGTTTTTTTCTCGGTTTTTTCGTGTTGAGCAAAGTAAACGAGCAAGGACTTATCGTAAGTTTTTGTTACTAAGCACATACGGAAGGAACGCACGATATCGCGACAACATTTCTAATTATAAGCATCTGCGATAAGCCATAAACTACTATTGGTGTTTATCGAATTTTTAATAGTTAAGTATTATATTTCTATTTTCTCGAATGAGAAGTGTTTAGGTGAAATAGAGATTTCTTTAAATACATTTAATAATTTATTGTAGTATTTACCTTGTAGTATAAACTTATTGCAAGCATTTTTCTGTATGCCGCGGATGGTTCAGCACGTGCTTCTTCTGGATTGATTTCTCCATCTAAAGTCTTCAAAGCTAGTTGTAATGTATCATCAGAGAAAATATCTTTGCCTACTAAAGCTGATTCGGTTTTAGATGCGTGAACGAATTTAGGAGAGATACTGCCAAACACGATATTCGCTTTTACAATTTTATTTGTTTTCTGATCGAATTCAAACATGAAACCGGCGTTAACAATTGCGTGAGCATTTTGTGATCGGGGCATTATCTGAAAATTTTAATTTTTTTATTGTATTTGTATATTTTCTTGCCACTTTAAAAGATAAATAAAAACCTTACTTTGTACGTTTTTACGGAACAGCAATGAGAAATTGGAGGCAATTTAACACTTAATATAATTTTTCCTTTCAAATGCGTTTTTAGAAAATCAGTTAACGATAAGTCAGTCTGTTTATTGTTGGGTTCCCCTGTAAACAAATAAATTATATTATTAAATAATTAAATTAATTAATTAAATGGTGTAGGTAAACGTTCATATTATTTTAGAACAAAGATCCACGATAATAAACATGAAATATTATTAGTTTAAATTATTTATTCTATATCGATGCTAACAAATAGATAAACGTTAAGTTTATTTATAAACGTTATGCTTTAAATATAATATTTAAAAAGTAGTTCGCTGGCTCTGGAAAAATAAAAATAAAAACAAATGGAGGATAACGTGTGAGTAATACGGGATCGTGTAATTTGAGATCGGTCATTCATGCGAGATTGTGATGCAGTGAAGTAAAAATAATGTCGTTAATTCCATGTTACGTGGCTATTGAATTGTCGAGATATAATTTTTTTCTTTATAGGAATTGACCAATATCATATTTTAATATTCATCCAAATAATCAATTGTAATATTTTTTGTCATGTTTTTCCCTACAATAAAGTGGATTTGAATTTTTTAATAATAATTGTCTCATCAAGTGGGGTAGGTATTGTTAGAAAGTCCTTTTAAATTTAAACCGAGGGTTTAATGGCAATTTTTCATTGATTCCCGTTTTCTTTAAATATTTTCCCGTACTCATCCATTAAACTAATGCATTTATATATATAAATATATATATATTACTTCAAATTAAACGGTATGTGCGGCTACATGCTTTAAGCCATAGTAGGTACTAAGTACTGACTATGGAACGATCTACTGGGCGCAGTACGACCCGCACTTAACGGCTTTTTTTTACTTGATTTCATACGTCTGTTTATTTGCATCCAGTGGATTCTCACTACCTTAGACAGATTGCCGGTCGAAGGTCGAAGGCGCCAAACAATCGGTTTGCCGAAACGTGTTGTCCACTTTTGTACGTATTGAAAACAGTTTTAATGTGCTCGCGTTTCGTTTCTTGAGGTGACAGGCATCAAATGACAATAATGCGTGTTACAATATTCATACCTATAGTGACTGTTGCTCCAACAGTTTCCAAGAGTAAAAACACATCTGACTGGAAATCGTTATGTTCATGCTTCAAATACAGATTCCCTCCGATGGTGCCAATCTAAAAGAATATGTGGTATTGTGGTATTGTGAAACGACGCTGACCAATACGTTATAAAATATATTTTTCAATACATTTGCTATTAATACTGTGTATGACATCGAAACTTGCACCGTAATGTTGTATTTTACAGTACTAGGCCTTTTTACTTTACACCAATCACAAATGAGCATTCTGTTTGTGACGCATGCGTAAACCGCGAAAAGCAACCCGCTCGCGCCCTTAGCTCCCGCCATTATTACATATGAAGTATCTACCTGATTTTAATCGTAAATGTATTGAAAAACGTCGTGTGACGCTCATACTCAGTAAGCTGGCTATTATAGTCATAGGTTTATAATAGGCACTCGGCTTCGCATTGTGCCTATAAACACCTCGACTATAATATGCGGCTTACCGTACTTGCATCATAATGTACTATTATAGTAAAAGAAAACTCACGTTTCTCACTGGAACATGAGCAACTAAATCCATGTGATCATAGAATTCTTTGAGATAAGAAAACTCTTCCTTTTCAGCTGACAACTTTTTAAAGACTTCCATCATTTCAGCTAACGACATACCGGCTCCCATAATTAAGTTTACGTCCATAAAGTGGCCTTGAATTTCGGTTACATTGAAAATATCTATCACGTTTTTGGGATATTCAGTAATATGATATACACCTGTAATATTAATTATATTCTATGTCACTTGTCTTATCATTTTTTCACTATAAAATATGACACCTTTTATTTATTACTAGCTAACGCCAGGGACTTCGTTCAAGTGATTTTTTTAACTCCTGTAGTTTTTCATGTTTACACAGGGATACCAAATATTTCCGGAATGCAAAGTGACCTCTACTCTCTAAAAAGTCATGTGCCAGTGAAACTCCTGTCAAAATTGGTTCATCCATTTCGGAGGTCAGCTCAGACAAACAAACAAACATAAAGACAAACAAAAATTTTAAAAACTCGTGTTTCGGTTTTGATTACTTACCATACCACACCATCATCCCATTACTGCCCCACCGCAGGGCTTTAAGCTTCCCCTTGATATGAAGGGACTTGGAGCTTACTCCACCATGCTGTTCCAATGCAGATTGTGGTTTTGGTTATTTGCAAATAAATATATGCATAAGAAAAGTATTGATTTCGAATTAACATTAACAAATTTATTTACAATTTGCATGCAAATAGACTGATCCATTAGGTATTGCATGAAACATTGATAGATCATATAAGTGAATAAAAATTAATACTTAATATTTTCCAACATTATACGTATATAGTTCAGTGATCATAGATATTTTTTGATAAATTGTACATAATTAATGTTTTTCGTTTGTATGTTGTTCGTTTCGTTTGCGTAAATGACTTAGATCCATTATACTTAAAAGGACATAATGAGGACGAGCTTTGGTGGTCGTGTAGCTAAACAATCCTCCTTTGATACGGTAGTGGGTTCGATCTCCAAGGGCATGGGCCCTTTATTGACTTTTATTACTTATTGACCAATGAATTTATATTTATAAAAACTTAAGGTTAACATCACGACCCCCGCCGACATCGTTACTTCTGTCCCAGTAGTCCTGAACTTGCACTAGATTAGCATGGTGGACTTATGGTGAAACCGCTTAACAAGGAAAGCCTGTACTCCGGCAGTAGAGGCGTGGAAGCCTGATAAACCTAAAAAATCCAAGCAAAGGGATGCTAGTACGAACGGCCTATGTTTTGCACAATGTTAAAAACTTACCTTGACCAGTGTTTCCCGCTATTAGCTTGTAACTGGACGCATCGCCCATAGATTTAAAGACATCATCTAACGAATATGTCTTGTACCATTTATGATTGCCAGCATCCACGACTATCATTTTATTATCAGTTTTGTTTAAAACACACCAATCGGCATCATTTTCAATTTCATTACTTTCGAACTTATTGCCGAATTTTCCTAATAGTGGGCTGTTATTAGCATATTTTTTATGGCGGCAAGTCTTAGCGCAACGTACTCCACACTGCTTGAAAGTTGCAAGTTCTTCCAAGTCACATATTTTGTCACGTAGAGTTTGTTCTATATCGTTGGCGAAACTTTTGAATGCATCAGCTATGGGTCTATATCCAGTACAACGGCACAAGTTTCCAGCGAACGAATTTTCTACTTCTTCGATGGTTAATGATTGGTTTTTAGATGCGTGAAGACTGAAAAGAAAATTATAGGTAGGTATTGTAAATGATGGATTAAATATGAAAGAAGTCCTACATAAAATATATAAGTTGAACCCACCTGTACATATTCATGATCCATCCAGGAGTACAATAACCACATTGCGTCCCATTGAAGGTAGCAAGCCGTGTCTGTATGTCATGATAGCCAATTGTTCGGTTGCCAATTCCCTCCACGGTAGTTATTTCCCAACCATGGCAGGATAATACTGATACGAGACACTGTGACAGAAGCAGTTTAAGAAAAACTTTGCAGTTTAGAAGAAAAAAATTGTGAACGTTTGAATTTCTAACTTATAGGTTATCACGAAAGATCTTAATCCAAATCGTATGACTTTCGTATCTTTACCAGTTAACCTCAAATATTTTTAGTGAAGTGAAAAATGGTGATAACAATCAAGACGGTTTAAGTTTGGGAACACAACTGACACCGATAGACCGCAGTCTCGTGTACGTCCACTCCAAGGACTAAGACAGATCATGATCCTTATGGTAAGACCAAATAACAGAGAAAAGGGGCAATTAAATAAAAATTAAAAGAAGTAACATGCATGAGGCACATAAATACGCATGCATTTATTCGAAAAGACACAACCTTGGTTACGCCCTTGGTTACATAGCATAATAATCATGATGGAAACGATCTAAAACGTGAGTGAAATATCAGACAGTGATTAGACAGGCCGTACGTCGTTATCATTATTTTAAACAAACAATTGACTAGATTGAAGCACATGACACGTTTTTTTAAAATTGTTATATTCTTTAAGCAGCGGGTGCAGTCAATATCCTCTAGGAAAATAATTCTGAGTAAAAGACATAGTGACTTGTTTTGGTAAATTAATTTCCTGTTAGAATATATTTTAGATATATTTTTCACTTGTAAATGTCGGTATGCACGCACTATAGGCGTCACGTGACACTTGCCAACACAAATATGAGCCGAATTATATTGTTTTAACTTTCTGTTTGAAAAAAAAAATGATTTAAAACCATATTTATGAATTATTACATGAAAAATAATTCATGTGATTGAATTACATGAATTATTTCAGCATATACTACAGGTGGTCACCAAGAAGTTGGAGGGGGTAAAAAATTTTAAATTATGGGTCACGTAGTATGGGTGCGTTAACTAAGTACCATGCAGGTTTCTTCAGTCCACATTTCGCTCCTCCGCTCTTCTTATATTTCTACTGGGTAAAATACTAACCGAGTTGACAGCCAAGATCCGCATTTCTCCTGTAGTCGGATGAGGTGCGGATGCTGCTACCAAACACGCCCCGCAACCTCCTTCGTGACACATTGCCTTCGTACCTCGTAGATCCGCCGTATTACGAATGTATTCGTTAAGTGATACATCTGGCCCGAATTTATCTTTGACTGTAGAATTGAAAACAGATTAGGACATTATTGGTTCCTGTTAGTTAAGACACGTCATGAAGGAAATCCAAACGTAAATGATTCTGTAATGTTAAGTTCATCATAGTTAGAATCCTTTTTATTAGCGTGTAAATAGATTTTAATGGTTAGCTGATATTCCACGCGATTCTAGCGTGTGTTTCTGTGTACCAGTGGCGGGTGCCTAACAACCGCTTAGCACAGTGGGCAGCGACTCTCCTGCGAAGCTGGAGGTCCCGGGTTCGAATCCCAGGTCGGGTCAGTATTCATATGATGAATATTAATACTGGCACCGGGTCTTGGTTGTTAAATGTATGTGGTGTCTTCGTTTGGTACCCAAAATACAAGCTAATGCTTAGTTTGGGACCTAGACGTTGTTGTGATTGTGTTATTATACAAATAAAAAAAAAGTTTGTTAGGGTCAAAGAAAACCCTATTACTAAAGCTCCGCTGTCCGTCTGTCTGTCTGTCCGTCTGTATCGCCTAAACCGTAATAGATAGACACTTGAAATTTTCACAGAGTGTGTATTACATGTATCTATATATTGTCACACTATTTCTGTTGTGTTCCTACTTTTCTTCTCCTTATTTATAATGAAGTTTCATATCCGCTGGTCGACCTCTGTAGTATGACTTCATTTAAAATTTTCCGAATTCAAAATTGGAAACGAAAAAAGATATAATAGGTAAATGACAGCTGTCGGGGTGCAAAAATGTATCGGATCAAAGACCAAAATTAATTATTTTAGGAATTTTATTTTGTATACTGAAGAAAAAGTAATTGTACTTAGCATGCAAACAGTCTCAATAATAATGGGATGCTTGAACATTTGCCATAATGACCCTGGTCATCATCTGGTGATCACCTGGACCCTGGATTTATACCTGGTTGAGTTTACCAAGAAAAGTTACGGAATTGCTTCCTGGGAAGTTTCTGCATTCAAAGATCATTTTGTCTTTGAATGCAGAAACTTCTCAGGAAGCGATTTCGATCATCGATTAAGCGCCGACGATCAACACTTCACACCTTCGATCACCGACCTTCGATATTCATTGGGTACGGCATTACAAAACTACTAGCCTAGACGTATTAATAATAATTTAGGGGATGGTGGGACGAAATCATAAATTTTCAGAATTTTTAGAAATGCGGAAATGCGATGAAAACAAAAAATAAAAACTGAAACACCGACTAGGTACATACTCGTTACCACCGACATTAATTTGCTCCTTGCATTGACATAAAGGATCGACTATTGAAAGAGGGAATAGACTTCAACATTAAAATAAATTGAAAATAGTTAATATGTTAAAAATATCCTAACCTAACTGTAGTAACAATTGAAAATTCGATTTGCAATTTGCGTTTTTTATATTCCTAGTGAGTTGGGACTATCGATTGTATCATCGGAACAGTAGAGTGTCCATATATTCGGTTTTATTGTATATTTTTTTAAATAAATCTAACCTACCTATTGATTGAGAAATGGCGGGAAAGCAACCTTAACCGAATTTCTTTTAAACGTACTTTTATGTACCAAACCGAAATAGGTGAGACTTATTAGAAGAGTGATTGGCCATTTCGTGTTAGTTTCAAGTGTTTTGAATTTGAGGGTTATCAAAAGTTTCTTAGTAGCATGTATGTATTACTCATTTTTAATTTTGCTTTTTTCGTATTTCCGCATGTCTAAAAATTCTAAAAGTGGGTTTAATAGCTTCACCTCGCCCCCCTCTTTCTTATTATTAATACCTTTAGGGTGGTAGTTTTGAAAAACCAACCAGTTCATTGTGTATGTAAATGAAGAGCTTAAAAGTAAAACTTGGTTCGTAGATCGACTTGATAATTACTGATCGGTATCGATGATGAAAAAGAAATTGAGGATTAAGAGGAAAATTAACTTGTATGAAGATAAACCGTGTTTTAAGAGGTCGTAATTAATATTTACATTTTGTTTAGCTAAACATACAAATCTAGAATTCCGAATCTATCTTTCAATTTTATCTGTATCTAAATAATTATAGTAAATGACTAAACAATGTAAGTCTCACTCATTATTTATCTCTTCTAATATTATATATCATAACCCCTGAGATCTACAGTCCTTTTTTTTCTTATGACGTGACAATATAACAACAAATGGTTAAAATAAAATATGTGTATATTAAAGGGGGTTTCCATACAAAAAACGTATTTTTTAACGTTTTTGGTTACTGCCGATTGTGAGATAATTGCTAATATAGAAATTTTCATGGAGTGTGTACTATGGCCCCTATAACAACAAATTATAAAAATAAAATAAATTTAAAAATTTAAGGAGTCCGTCCGCATACATGAAACATGTTTTTTTTTATATTGCACGGTGGTTCGGAACTCTTCGGGTCCGACTCGCAATTGGTCGGTTCATTGACAATCTTCTCACAACGCGGCGCGAGTATGTGAACGACAGTTCATTATATTGAAATTTAGATGATGATGTATATTTTAATATAGTACGCATAAGAGTTGATTACAATTAAATTTGAGTTGTTCATTACATGAGAGTGGGAGTGGCTGGTCTACCTACTGCGTACTAAAGAGAGTAACGCAATTGTAACTTGTTAGCAAAACATATGTTGATAGATTATACTAAATAAATTTACAATATAATAGGTATATAAATAAATAAACGTACACAATCTTTAAAAATATGCCATTTGATTAAGCAAAATGGTCAGTTTAACATAATGCTCTGTTTACTCACTACATTACGGCATAATTCTTGCATCGTTCTAGAAGTATTAATTAATGGGCTCGCGGGTGGGTGACAGGGGGAAGGGGTGTACACACCTCACTTGCCCTTATCCCATCAAGCCATTTTGTCTAACTCTTTACTTCATACCTCATCTAGGGCGATGCACAATTATGCGATATCGCTTACGTGTGTTACTATATTATACACTTCCTAATTTTATACTTGTTGCTCAATAGGATATTCTATCATGATTAAATACATTAATTATTATATTATTACATTAAGATACGCATGCTGTGACAACCTTAAATAGAGTGTGCATTTGTCATTTTGTTACGGACAAGTGTTGTCTTATTTGGATGTATTATTGTATCACTCACTGGTTGTCCATAAATAAAGAAATAAATAAATAATCAGATAGCTACAACTGCCTAACTGATACAACAGAGCTATGGTATCCTAGTAGCTAGTAGTAGTAGTCGTGGGTTCGATTCATGTCATAAGGATATTGACCACTTATTGGCGACAAAGTTTTCATCTCGTGCCGGAACGAGATGTCTCTATATATATACTATACTATTATAAAAAAGAAAGATTTTTGATTTGCTGTATACAGGTTGTATATAGATTTTAGAACCTCATCCTGTATACTACCGGTATCCTCACCTTAAAAAATGTGGCTGGTCATTAATGACCAGCCAAATTTTTATATAATGATCTTTGGTAGAAAACCGATAGGCGTCTTGTTTTCTTTTAGTATAGTTCTATAGAAATATATTGAGATATGACTACACAAACCTTTCCCGAAAAAACCAATAACTGTAGTCACCATTCGTGCCCGTCGCCCCATTTCGTTTCAAGGCCTCGGGCGCGTACGTTTACTATAGCGTTAAGAAGGCAACCAAACGTTATAAAATAACACTGTAGATAAAATAATTTATTATGAAAATGTAACCCATATTTTTTATTTACGCAATGAGGTCTTTTGGTGATAGCCAACATCTAGAAAATTTTGGCCGGTTACTAAATTCTTACCTTGTATAAAGTCAAAATTTACTTAACTGATTTTAAAAAAATCACCAATAAAAAACTACATTATTAACGAGTAATATAGATTATATTATATTTTATTTTCAAACTAGCTTTCTACTTGTGGCTCCGCTCGCATGGACTAAACAGTTTTACCGGAACTGCTGAAATTTTTTGCATAGATACACTTTATAAGCTGAAGAATGACATAGGTTACTTTTTATCCCGGAAAAAGGGATCTCGGACAACTGTGTAGTGCACGTGAGCGGAGCCGCGGGCGGAAAGCTAGTGTGACATATAGTACTATCTTGTTTCAGTACGAGATAATATGTTGGCAAAATTTTGTCGAGGTGTGCATGTTAACCCGGCTGGAGTTAATATACAGCTTAATTTTAGCGGATGGCTAATTTGAATTTCCGAACTGCCGGAGCACAAGGCATTACCGATACGAATGGCCTCCCACACATGCATAAATGGTGACATGTTTGCCACGTGTGTGAGACACCCTTAATACTTGCAATTCTGTGTAGGTATTCTAGTGGAAACGAAACAAGCACAACATGTATGCAAATGAATTCATACGCATTCGTAGCATTGAGTGAATAGTAAAATTATATCCTTTACGTAAAGTAGGTGTCGCACCCATGACTGACTACCACAAAATATATATGCAACAAAGATGATGACTGTGTTTGACGTTTGAAATCGCGTGACACTAAATGTCTTATTTACCCAAGTTTTGTGATGTCATGCTGTACTGAAATTGCTTGTCGCACAAGGAATTTTCAGAATTATATCTTAGTACGCGAATTAATTGTATATAATAGATTTTACATAATATATATGAATCAGTGTAATAATAATAATACCTGGGACATCCCACACAGTGTCATTTAGTCATTATGGATACTAGATATCTTATATACATGCATAGGTATATTTTTATTAATATATTGTAACATTTTTATTAATATATAAAAAAATATATAGTAAATTACATAATAAAATTATTATAATTAATTTGGGTTTATTTTAGTTTGTATTTTGAAATTTCATTATATATATATGACAAAATCATATATACTTATAAATAGATATATTACACCCAGACGCGGAATTAAACAGACAAATTCATGCACCTAAATATTTGTCCCGGGCGGGAATCGCACCCGCGACCCTTAGTTCTGCAGTTATAGTCGTTAACCACTCGGAGACCGGTCAGTCACAATCATAATTATTGACATACATAATTATTTTCGCTCACCCTCATCTCGAATGGAGGCCTAAGCCCCTGCATTGGGGCATAATGGGCTGATATGGTATAATTATGGTATTACGAATGGCCTATGGCGCGAGACGTATCAAAATAACGCTATTTTATTTCGAATGTCGCTAAATATCAGTAGCTTGTTTGTCTATACTTAAAAAAAATATTTGAGCGCTTTTAACTAAAAGAATACTAAACTGGTTTTGATATTTTTTTTTTGAACAGAGCGTAAGCAGTGATATTTAAAATATAATACATAAACATTGAACCGATTTCGAAAAATGTACATAAAAATGGACGCATATTTCTTACTACTTAAGGCATCGTATTTTGCACATTTTTATATCAGGGGGTGAACTATGAAATATTATAATCTTTACTCCATATACCAGAAGAAAACGTTTTAGACCCCTTTTCAAGCATACTAGGCGTATGGAGGAGTCTGATATTCGGCATACTTACAGTTTATGCGGAGTAAGAGTACAGAAAGTTAAAATCTATATATACTGTATGACCAAATCCTGAAATGGTGAAAAGTGTTCAAAGGAATCAATTTTTGAGGAAACAAAAACTGCTTTCACATTTTTCAAAAATCTGTTACTTTAACAGACAATCAAACCACTTGAATTAAAATTTTAGACCCCTTTTTAAGCATACTACGTGCACGGAGGAGTGTGAGATTTGGCATAGTTAAAGTTAATGTGGAGTAAGTCTGCAGATAGTTAATACTATATAATAATATAATAGTCTGTTATTTGATGCTATTCTTTTTTTTTTTTTCTCGAATCGACTCACTCTCGTCTAAATATTATTGGAGGTTTTAAAAAAGTGAGTACAGTCGAATTTCGACCACTGGGCGACCACTAGTAAAAATCATTACATTACCTGGCCGTAAGTTATGCACACGAGTTCTAGAAAGCGGCTAAGGAAAAACAAGTTTAAAAATAAAACTTTAGGATTCTTATCGTTTTTTAATTTAATTACCAAATTACATTGTTTGACGTTATTATAATTAAATAAAAAAATTACAAGATTATTTATAATTTTACTTTTAAACTTGTTTTTACGCTTTTTAGAACTCGTGTGCATAACTTACGGCCGGGTACTGTACCCATATTCTCTACGCATTCCTGTCATATAATAAGGTGATCATTAATGCCTCTGCGATAAAACTCTGGGGTAGGTCACAACAAAGTTCGTAAAGGCGCTTTCTTGTTCTTTCCTAGTTCTAATAGTGGACTCGGTAGAGACCAAGTCCGGAAAGAAAGGAAAATGACGGAGAATAGTTAAGTGTCACTTTTGTAGCTTTGAAATATTTGAAATTTGTTGTGCAGTGCAATATGAGGTTGTGCATTATCGTGAGCCAATAATGGTGAAGTTCGGTTCACTAGTTGACACTGCAGTCCCGGTTTTCTCTTCGGGAGCGAATCCAGAACCTCAGAATCTTGACTGTGGTATCTCAATATATTTATAATAATATTTGTACATCAAAATATGAATAAATTTAATAAACACAGTGACCTTCACAACGTTAATACACGAAATAGACATAAGTTAGTGGTATCATCATAGCTTCTGAAAAAAGTCCATAACTGTTTTATGAGGAAAGGGCATTTAGAATTGCCTCCAGATATATTAAATTTACCATTACATGAAAAATATATTGTAAAAAAAAAAAATAACTGAAAAGGACTGTTACACAGTAGACATTATTTAAATGACCGAGATTTGTGTTTCTTCTTAATGTATCTCTTTAATTTGTCTGTCTATAGAAGCACGTCGATGTATTATCGAATGTACTCAAAATAAACTTTGTTTTTCCGAGTAGCTGAGGTTAAATATTTTTTTATGCGACAACGTAGTTTCTTATAGATATTTTGATATGGATAAGGAAAATGTTAAAATAAACATTTTTTGTCTACTCAACAGTCAAGTTTACATGATCCGTAATTATATAAATTGTTTTAAAATTGTGGTCATACTATGTACGTAATTCACTTAAGTGCGTTTTTTTTTCTGGACATAACAAAATAGATTTTTCCTCTCCGTCCACTTTGCTCCCACGATCCTGCTACGATGAGATCTTAGGATATTTTTTGACCTTTTTGCTCCCATGAAATCTTAGTAAATAAATAATTCATTTAAGCTGTTGATTCTCATGGTTTCACTTCACTTTTACACTTTTTTTCACTTCACAGCCCATTTTACCACACTGCAGGGGCTTAGGCTTCCCTCAGGGTGAAGAAGGGGCTTGGAGCTTAAATACACCACGCTGCTCCACTGCAGATTTGGGATTGTAACGACCGCCATCTAAACAGCGACCGGGACCGACTGCTTAATGTGCTCTCCGAGGCACGGAGTCAGTGATAGTTATGTACTTAAGTCAGAAAAACTTATTGGTACACGCCCGGATATGAACCATGGTCCTATGGGGCCTTATAAATTTGAGACAGGTTCGTTGCGCTTTGGGCTATCACGACACCCACGGTTTACTTTAACTGATAAATAAAAATAATTTATCATGGAACAAATTGAAAAATATTTTCTTACTGTTCACTTGATAATGACCTAAGTATGACCACTTATTGTAAAATGAAGGAAGGTTCATATGTCCTGGATAGTATTACAATACATGGATAAAATAGTGTTGTCAGATGTTTATCAATATCGCGTGGCTCTAATTATGGGCTTGTAAATATTTCTATAGGAAATTATTATATTATGAAATATACTTATGTTGAATTTAAAAATAATTTAATTTGTACCACTTGGCTGCAACCTTTTTTTGTTGTAATGTAACTTTAAGTAAAAGCTGTGTGAGAAAATCGTAATTTGAGAATTTCTGTTTAAATGGGTCGTCTGTTTACATTCTGAAAAAGATAATAAAGTAAAAGTTCCAAAGTAAGCAAGTATTATGCTTCTGATAAGGGCTACCAGACAACTAATATACATACTTATTCTTTATAATATATACACACATAGATATTTTAAACCCAGGCACGGAACAAATAGATGTTCATGCACACAAATATTTGACCCGGACGGTAATCGAACCCGCGACCTTTGGCTCCGCAGTTAAGATCTCTAACCACTCGGCCATTCTGTCAGTAACGTCAGCCAGTCAGATAACGATTTCTTTCTTCTACACTTACCGATATGCTGTTTTCCATTTATTTTAAATATTATTTCAGACATCTTGTTTTACGATGACAAATGCCCGCTTCTCTTTGGTTTTAATTTTCGGTCACTGTACATAGGTCAATGAGTCTTCTGTGAAAGGAATTAAATATTATTAGTCTTAGAACAACGATAAAATATACGCACAACTCACGAAACTGGAAATTTTACTTTTAAACCAGTCACAAAACTGTGATTGTATGTTTTTAAACTTGTTACTGTCGAAAGGTACCTATGTGTTTTTTTAATAATATAATTTATTTTAATTTGTCTTCCGTAAAATGAAGGTTGCACGAGTATTTCTGAAGAGTTGAATGTAAGCAAAACGATCTAATTATTTACAATAATTATATACGTATTCAAGTGAAAAATACAGTAATTTAATTATCCATTTACTCTATATATATATATATATATATATATAAATTGCGTTTATTAATGAATGCTTTTATTGCTATTTCAACTGTGATATTATGTCGTGGAATAATACATAATAATATCTGGGACATTCCACACAACAACGCCATCTAATCCCATACTAAGCAAAGCTTGTATTATGGTCACCAGTCAACTGATATACATACTTAAATATCCTTTATAATATATACATATACGTGTATAGATATTTTACGCCCACACACGGAACAAAAAGACATGTTCATGCACACAAATATTTGTACTGTAGATATACATTTAATTTTTAATTTAGGTATCTAAATATTTTTAATTTATGGGAAATATGATAAGTATTATCCTGCGATGAATTATTGAATAAACAAAGTATCAAGTTGTGTAATAACAAAGTGTATTTATAATTAAATTAAAAAGGGTATTTTTTCCATAAAAAATTTTGAGCCATTTGAAATGACATTCGATCAAATAACTAAATAATTGGATAATTTTGGAATCAACACAACGAAAATTTGGTACCTAACTTCCTTTGAACGAGCAAATTGTTGGCCTGAAGGTCAATATTGTTAACGTTATTATAATAATTTTTAGGCTGTGACCTTGCTATGACCGAAAAAATTATGCAAAATTATTCAATTACTAATCATTACTATTACTAATTACAATTAGTCTGTATACGTGGAAACGTTTAAGTTGTGTTTAGATATGATTATTTCCTATTATTTTTGTTATATATCACTGTATGTTTCCCGAATAAAATAAAATAAAATAAAAATAAAACAAATATGAAGATGATTAATTATACATTTGTATACTATGCTTCCTTGAGCATTTTATTTAAAATTATATAAAAAACTCCTTTTATTTTTAAAATAAGCAACATTGTTTAAACATGACGTTTAAATAGGAAAATTATTGTAACCAATTTTCCTGCAAAGTGTAATGAACTAATAAATATTAAATAAATAATTTTAGAATTATAATATATTCAAAAACTTTTTTAAATTGATTTAATTTTCAGTTTAGAAAATACAACAATTTATTAACGTTTTACAGGATTGAATCGCTCTTACTTTATCGTATCGATAAAGTTTGTCACCAATTTTATTGTTAGTTTTATTATCATGCCAGAGGATGAAAGTCATTGTTTTGGTAACAAAATTCTTAATTTTTTAATCAATAAAATACAAAGAAATACTGTATAATGATTATATTTACGAGTATATATCTAAAAAAACTTGAGAAAAAATACATTTATTAACCTTAATAATTTTATTGTTCAGATTTTTTGGATATAAATATAATATATGATATTTTAAAGACAAACTAATTTTTTAATTAGTAAATATTAGTCGCTGACTTAAAAAAAATTCAATCGACTTGAATTATAACAATATAAATGACTTACCAAATATAAAAACCACGATTTTTTGTCACATTAATAAAACGTCAGATCACAGCGAGAAATAACGTAAGATTCAACAAATACCTGTTGTGGTCAGTTTATAAGGCACGCTTTAAGTTTATTGAGCGAATAAGGTTCTATCCACAATACGCTATACGATGTAAATAATGAAAATAATAACAGGGACATTCCACGCAGCGCCATCTAGTCCCAAAGTAAGTAAATATACTTGTGTTATGGGTACTAGACAACTGATATACATATTTCAATATTCTTTATAATATATACATGTATAGATATTTTACATCTAGACATGGAACAAATGCATACAAATTATCGCGGGCGGGAATTAAACCCTCTATCCTAGGCTCCGCAGTTTGGGTCTCTGAACACTTGGTCAATCGGTCAGTCACGTATTAGGCGTAAATTCATAATATAAATAAAATAAAATGTATTTATTAAAAAAATTGGCCAAGTTCGTGTCGGACCACGTGCAGTGTAAGCTTCGGTAATTAGTACAGCTTTAAGCATATGATTCCTAACTTAGAAATTGACAGAGATCAGTTTAAGTCTCATGATATCAGGTAGTCGCCTCAAACTTTATGGCGGATCCGAAAGTAGGCACAAGTCGCGTCGCAGTGACCAGTTAAAGGTGTCAGCGGGCCGCAGTGGAATGAAGGGGTAGTGCTTTCCTCCCGTAAATCCTGCGGCGGTCTATCTCACCCAATACCTGCGCAAGCCCGTATTTGGCGTTATATTCACGTAGGTTTACGGTCTCTTGGAGGTGTAAAAAATTGATGCTTCCAAGTTAACGCAATCAAAAGATACGACCATTTATATCACATATTTTGATACTCACAAATTCATCAAGACATATATAGGGTAGGTACTTCCGGTTGACTTAGAATTATGAAATTTGGTAAGAAACAAGATTTCATAAGTAAAGGAAAAAATTTGAAAATTGTTAATTTATAAATAAACTTACTCGCAATTTTTTTTTGCTGTTGCTTAGTCTTTTTCATTGATGTATAAAAATGGGAATTTTTAAACAAAAAGTTATCCCTAACAGTGAATCTGCTTCTTAAAATCAGATTTTTAGAATCAGATTGATTTCGTAGACCTGCAACGATAACCCTCTATTGTTCGTTCGTGTTTTTGAGTGAGAACAACAAATCCATGGAGTCATTCGATATTAATCTCATATAAGTAAATAATTTGTTCATTTTTTCCACTTGATATTTTATTTATTTCATTTTAAAATCTTTTGGGAACCGATTTTGTTGTTTATAACTAAATGCCTTAGTGTGTGATAAAAAGGTTAAAAAACAATCTGGAAAGTAACAAAAAAAGTTAAAACTTAACTTTATTGTGCATTAGCGACCGCCCGCAGCTTTAGCTGCGTGGATTACATATTTGTATCGTAATTAAATTTAATCACTTCATGATAGGATAAGGTGGAGATTCATTTCTTTTCTTTATCCCTATATTATATCACTTTCTACTCCGCTTTTCGCTTGTCATTTCAAAACTGAAGTGAGAATTCCTCTTTACATAAGTTCATATTAAGAAAAAGCTTTTATCTTGAAATTATAGACAATCACTACTTTGTTTTTTTACATATAGATTTTAAAATAACAAGTTAGATGTTTTATTTTTTACAGAAAGTTTCAAAATAATATTTATTACGACGTTTGACGTCGCAATCTTTTAAAATGTATTATGAATATATTTTAATCACTAGTTATACCTACTTTTAGTTTTAGGCGCTGATGATAACTTATTCTAAAATTGTCAAGCCATTGTTTTTTTTTAATAAAAGCTTGATCTTGAAAAGTCTTTTTTTTGTATATATATCATATTTTATTTTAGATTTTTTCATGTGAAAATACCTAAACTTATCTCTAGTTCCCCGAGAATCATGTAAACGGACACCGGTCACTTTTTACGACATAAATGTCTATCTTATATAGATTTGTCACCTTTTCATGGCTGAGCTAAGTGGACGTAGCTTAGGAAGAACCTGAAGGAAGTTCGTCGTGTACAAAACTTAAACGTCAATGCAATGCGCGAAATATGATTAGTCATGATAAATAAAATGCGTTCAAATTTAGAAATGCCATTGAGTATTTTATTTAAATATTAATGTTTCCCGAGTATGTACAAATTTGTAAAACATATAAATTTTTATTTTAACTATCATTATCAAAAATAATATTATTATATTATTTTTATTATGATTTATGTCACTAATAAATCACACATTTTTAAATACCACTACTGTTATATAATGTTACATTACGTTATAAGACACAATTGAAACGTTTCACTTTAAAATATTTCTGGATTTAATGATTATTCTTTTCTCTCTGCATTGAACCCAAAATTTGAAGAATTTTATTCATTTTTAATCACAGTCTTCTTATATTGGATCATTTTCATTTATGGTTAAAAAATCTTCAGATTTTGCGCTTCTCGCAACTATCGGATGCCTTTGAAAATGAACAACAAAAATAATAATTTACAACAGATCGTTAAACAATTCTATTAAATTTTTCGACAAAAGTTATGGACCAATTTTCAAAAATTTTGTATCTGTAATTGTATTTCGTATATACTTTGTAACCTCGCAAGCTCTTGCGTCTTTTGATACTACTGCCTTTTGTTCTACCTTTATAATTTCCTGAAATATAGCCAAATCTCACTCTTCGGGGTAACTGATCTGATAGTCATTCAATGGAAAGGACACTTACCCAGAGTACAGTTTTCGACCGATTCTAAAATTTCTTTTTTCAAACGGTAATCTATCCGCCTCGGATTTTTTTTCATTTTTTTTATATTGCCTTTAGTTTTAATCAACTTTTTCCTTTTTTTTTCAATATGCCGAGCTTTTAAGTTTTTTTTCTTATGATGTACCTACCAAAATATTTAAAAAAATAAAAACGTATGAATTTAATTTTTGTTGATCTGAATACCATTTTTTTTTGCGCTCATCGGTTAAGGTTTAATGGGGGTGCAACTGTTAACACGATTTGTATGGAAATTCGCCATTACGTGGCTACTACACAATCCTCGTAATAAATAAAGACTTGAACACTCGTAAATAAAAATTTCAATAAAATCAGTTCAGTGATACCCGAGTTCAAACAAACATTTTTTGATTGAACGGTAACTAAAAGTGAACCATTTAACGTTGCAGAAGCCGAAACGGTAATACTAATCCCATCAAAAACAATACTTGTCAAAAAAACCAAGTCTCGCAACTCAGTTAGTTGTTCTGCGGTAAAAAGTTGTGAGATCCATGTAATACCAAGTCGGGTATGTTAGTTAATGTTTTATATAAATATATTGAGACTTGGCCATCGCCTGAAAACACGTGTAAATTCAATCGCCTGAAAACACATGTAAATTCAATTATTTAGTGCGATGGCCAAGTCTCAATATATTTATATAAAACATTAACTAACATACCCGACTTGGTATTACATGGATCTCACAACTTTTTACCGCAGAACAACTAACTGAGTTGCGAGACTTGGTTTTTTTGACAAGTATTGTTTTTGATGGGATCTCATTTCTTTTTGTATTTTGTAGACAGTTCTACTTTTTTCCTTTTCGGTACCTTCTACTTATTGTATATATGTATATCTACCAGCAACGAATTTTCTTAAAGCCCTCTCTCTGACTTATGAACTTTTCTTATTTTTGTATTATTTTCTTATTTTTTTCATAAGGGCTTAATTTTCTTTGCGGTCTTTTTTAGATTTTTTAGTTTTTCCTTGATTCATACACCAAACACTACTTATATTCCAAATTTGAAGCTTCTAGGTCTGCTAGAAGTGCCTTAGAATTTTGATGATCGGTGAGTCAGTGAGTGACAAAATTAAGAAATTTGACCCGTTATAATTTCTTAAAAATACTGGTTCAAATTGAATGACATTTAAAAATATGCTTATATAATATGCCTGCATGGTTACTGAAAATTTCAGTCTTCTAGGTTTATCCACAACGAAGTTACAGGGGGTCGAAAATGGTCTGAATTGCTTCGAGAAAAGGATGGTACGGCCGTGACGCTTTTTCGCTCGACTTGGTGGGGGCACGGCCGTGCCCCCAGATATTACCAACAATATCAATGTAAAACCATCAAATAAAATTGCAATGAAAACGCAAAAAAACTTCTGGGAACCGACAATAATTTTTTTCACTGTACTTCGTACTGTGACCATGTATTGTTAATATGATAATTCTGTGAAGATAAACAGAGTATTTTCCTAATAAAAAACTGGTTCGAGCGCGCGCTGCGGCAATATTTAATATCGTCCTCGGTCATCGACTGTAAAACAGGTATAATTAGGATCTCGTTGCTTATGAGGAAAACACGGAACCCTTGTATCACTTTGTTGTTCATCAGTCAGGATCCTTTTTCTCAGGAACTGGTGAAGGTGTGAAATGTACTTGGACCAAAACTTTAAACTTGCGATCATGGTCTTTAAAACTTTTCTAGAATCTTTAAAACTTTTCTAGATTCTAGAATAATTCCTCGAAATTTAAAATTTTTCTATTTACGAATTTCCCAGATTATTATTGACTCACCGGTTAGCTGAAGACCCTAAAAGCGGAGCCAAGGGTCGCGGGTTCGATTCTCGCCCGGGACAAATATTTGTGTGCATGAACATATTTATTTGTTCCGCGTCTGGGTGCAAAAGTATCTATATATACGTATGTGTATATTATAAAAAAAAAATATTTAAGTATGTATATCAGTTGTTTAGTGTCCCATAATACAAGCATAATACTTGCTTACTTTGGGACTAGATGGTGCTGTGTGGGATGTCCCAAATATTATTATGAAAATTCATTTAAAGTGGAAATCGTCCTTGTGACGTCATCTGGGCCGTTTTACGGAATCACCGAGCTTTGAATTAGTTCAATAGAGGAGTGCCGCTGGCCGGTTAGTTCGAGAATCAAAGTTATCTATTTTAGCCATAACACGAAGAAAGAAAACGGGCTGCGGGCGGAACGCGTTGTATCCAGGCCATTTTACCCCATTTTTTACCCTTGCGATGGGAAGGCGAATTAAACTCTACAGCATCCGCGCGCCTGAGTGCGCGGATGCTGTAGATGTGGGAGTTGCACCCACTAAACAACCGCCTGAAGCAGAAAAAAGGCGCGTGCTGTTAGCCCGAAAGCTCTAACGATTTCATCGGAGCGGCCAGGCGGCACACTAGGGTGTTGCCGGCGCGAAGTTGTTACCCCTAAGGGTTACTCGAGGCGAAACCTTTTTACCCGTCACAACTAGTTACTATTGAATGAAAAGTAAATACCGATATTTTTTTTTTATAAATAAAGTAAAAAAATTGTCCACTTTTAAGTCATAGAGTTCAGCAAGCGCCTTCTAGTCTGATATATTTAAAGTTCGGTGTTCGGAATCCTAGGTGCGAGAGTCCGACGCGCAGTTGACCGGTTGCTTTAATTGGTGTTTTTGTATCAGACGATGTCAAGCAGAAATCCATTGTATATTAGCCACATGAAATGTGTATTAGTAGGAACGCTTATTCTATATAATATTCGGATATCTATAAAATTATAAGATAATTGTTTATACCTATATTGAATAACAATAATACTTGGGACATTTCATACTGTTTCATACACGGCCATCTAGCGACAAACTAGGCAGAACCTGTAAATATGGGTACTAGACAACTGATATACATACTTTGACTGACCGATTGGCCGACCATAACTGAGGAGCCAAAGGTTGCGGGTTCCGATCCCGTGCGGGACAAATATTTGTGTGCATGAACATGTTTATTCGTTCCGTGTCTCGGTGTAAAATATCTGTATAGGTATATGTATATTATAAAGAATATTTAAGTATGTATATCAGTTGTCTGGTATCCATAATACAAGCTTTACTTAGTTTAGGACTAGATGGCGCTGTATGGGATGTCTCAGGTAATATTATTATAATATATTATAAAGAATATTTAAGTAGGTATGTATAGCAGTTGTCTAATACCCCATAATACAAGCATAACACTTGCTTACTTTGGGACCAGATGGCGCTGTTTGGGATGTCCCAGATATTATTATTATACTTAGATAGATTTTTTTATAACACATTCATAGAGATTTCACATCCAAACACTGAACATTGTTTTTTGTTGTACCTAGTTTATGTGTTGCACACTTAAGTTGATATTTAGTAGACCTCATAGCCTAGTGGGTAGCGACCCTGCCTACGAAGCTGGGGGTCCCGGGTCCGAATCCCAGGTCGGGTCAGTATTTATGTGATGAATATTGATACTGGTACCGGGTCTCGGTTGTTATATCTATGTGGTGTCTTCGCTTGAAACACAACACCCAAACCAACACACAAGCCTAGTTAGGGGCTTAGAAGTTGTTATATACGTTATTATTATTATATTATAATTTAATTATTACTATTATCCCTTGTGTCGAAATGATACAAGATTCCCGAACATCGAGCACGACCAAAGCCGAGCAACGCATTGTCTGTTGAACGTAATCTAATTGTCTATTATTGTTTCGTACTTCATCGGCTTAGAGTTTGGTTCACCTCCAGCTAAGGTGACGACGTTCCACACACTAATAATTTATTAATCTAAGTTTGCATAAGGATCGTTTGGGATTCAAAGTAACTAATACGAAGTTTCTTAAATCTCAACATAGTCGAATCGAAGCCAGACTGACTATTAGAATGAAAACGTGGACACGGGTGAATAAAAAATTATATTCACTTAGTAGAACACGAAAGAGTAAGAAATATCTAGCGCGGGACAGTTAAGGTCGCAGGTCGCTCGTGTAGAATAATTGACAGAACGTCTTAAAAAGGGTTACTTTGACGTCTGTAGTACAACGTGCAAATCTGCGGGCAAACATATTGCCCCTCAACGCCAACGCCCTAAGCACCAAAAAAAAACCAATTAATTGATTCAAAATTTGAGGGCCCAATTTTATGCTTAGAAAGGCTCATCTTTAAACATCGATGCTTGTGGAACATATCAGGTTACTCGCTAGCTATTATATTATGCGTTCAATCATCAAATCCTGGGTCACTATATATTTATGTACATAATCATATATGCAATCTCAGCAAATTCTCATCTAACTCACTGAAGATAGATAGAATATATTATAAACTTGTATGCTCAGCACCCTTAGAGATGCGCTTGTGTCATTTTTACATTTAATATAAAATACATAATTCAAATATGGTGTTGCGAATAAAAAAGAGAGAAGGGAATAAAATAAATTTGTTTTTAGAATCATATTAGCTTCATACATACATACACATCATGTATTAACCTGTTTTTTTAGCTATTTATCTCAGTTTCTAGATGCGAATACCTTTTAATAGCTATGTTTATGTAAATTTTGGTATTACTAAATGTAAAAATGCTGTTGGTATTCCGAATAAAATAAAATAAAATAAAAATACAATAGGTAGTAAAAAGCGAATTCCAAATGTATACGAGTATCTATATTCCAATAAGTCTATGCCTAACATTTTGCCATAAACTTACAAAAAAGTACGTTCAACGCATAGAGTAGATTAATTTAACACCAGCGTTTGGTTTTAATGTTTTAATAGAGTCGTAAATGTCACTTCACAGTATCGATGTGATATTTGCTTAAAGCAAGACATGAATATTGTCAAATTTAGAACGTTAGTTTACTATGCAACAATAACACATTGTTACTTAAAGAATTTAGAATCTGTTCATTTAAAACAATAAACATTTTGGATAAAGTTAAAAATATTTTATTTCAATAATGTACTTTCAACAATATTTTATTTACTTCTAACACATTAATTGTCTTCCTTATATGGAAATCAGAATATTCTTGACTCAATAATATTTGCTTTAGATTAACAAATCCTTTTTTTCCGTGATAGTTTTAATAAAATAAAATACACCAGCAAATAAATATGACTTGAATGTGTTACAGGCGGAGACAATAAAAGAAGACTGGTCTGGTCATCATCAACCTAGGGTTCAGTATCATGCACTACAAGCCATGGATCTTACAATCACCAATAACAAAAAACGACGAAAAAATCACGCTTCTTGTATGGGGACCCTCATTCATTTTTAACGTTATATTTTTGTTAGTTGTTATTAACGGTCGAGCGATTGTTTAAAAATTAAAAACCTCCAAAACTTCATCTTATAAAACTTTCCCTAAACTTCATCTTATAATACATGGCACAGTTACCAGTTGTTTCAGCCACCAGACCTCTTCTGCTGAATAGACTCGTATCTTTACTCCAGTCAGTCCAAATAGACGAAGGCCATCTCACCCTATATGACGTCCGGTTCCTGGTCTTCAATCGAAAACCTTTCTTCCCCAGCGGTTATCGGTTTTTCGAGCGACACGACTTACCCATTAAACTACTTAAATATAGTTATTATGTATGCTATTGCATAGCTTGCTGTATAAAAGATCTTTATACGTAAGTGTATATACTATCGCGCCAAAATTAGGGGGCTATTAATGTAATGATATGGCGTGATCAGTGTGTGTGTGACATTACTCAGGTAACCAATTACTATATGATGAAGTGTTTATCTGATATGACTGGCAACATTGTGTTGCGGGGCAATGAAAACAGTTTCTGTGTATTATATCATACCTATCACGTTTGCGCTCAAACTTCATGCTTTTATTTATTTATTTATTTAGGTACATCAACAACATGCTATATTAAACGCTTATAAAAAGTATGATTCAGACTTATTTCTAATATGCATGTCAATTATAGATATACACAACACTTATATCAGACAACAAAATCAATATTGTTAAATATTATTGCATTTAACAAACTCTTTGGAACACTGACTAAATATAACGTAGGAAACAATTTATTTAAATGAATGAAATAGTTTAGTTTTGAAATTGAACAGTGAATCATGAAAAATATCAATGTCTTGTGTTTTTGCGTTAATAGTATTGTACTCCATGGATATTCTAGCAAGTGGGGAATGTTTAAAGTTTTATTATCGAGATCGATGTGATCAAATATTCAAAAGTCGATATTTTCTGAACAATTAAATTTAACATTACTATCGTGTTGGTATTCAAACTTCATGTTTAAGCGTTCATGTGATCAAGTTATTGAATTAAATATATATATATATATTACAGCCTCAACTATAGTTCCAATCAAACTTTATGGCCGACCGGAATACAACGCTATATGCGTGCTTGCGCAGGTTCAGTCAGTGCCCCTCGCTCCACTGCGTCCCGCTACACCTAAAATTGGTTACTACGACGCGACTTGTGCCTATGTTCACATCCGCCATAAGGTTTAATTGGAACTGTACCTAAGTTTAGTGGTGGTAATCAAATTCCATATTCTGGCGTGGTATGCGAGAAGTTCAAGCTTTTAAAATTTATCAATTGATCACGCAGATCGTGCTTTATGATAAAGTTTTAATACTATCTCGATAGGCTTGTTAGTAATAGTTTGCCATTTAAAAATTGTACCACGTGAGGTCAGATCAATCATATGCTATAACATGAATTTTTGGTCACTTGATCAAATACAGTTACTGAAACGTGAAGTTTGAATTAACAGTTTCGGATATATTAATTAGCTTTAGAAAAATAAATTTCGTGATTTAGATATCTCACGTGTATGTACTACTGACATGAAGAATAAACGATAGAAATCTACTTAATTGAAAGACACCTTAATTGCTCGGAAAATTGTGGAACCTTTCGCGCTACGATGTATGCAAAATGCTTCTGTATTATTAAAATATTGATACAAGTATAATATTATTCTGAAACTACTCCTTAAGTGCATCACATCCCGATGAAGATATCGAGCGTTGTCCACGTATTTTCGTCCATACGTAAACATAAGTGTACTCAAAAATCTGTACTATCTTCGATACGAATCGAGCCAAGTTAAACTTCGTGACCGAACCGAACATAGCATCGTGTAGAGTCGCAGTAGCTATGTGTAAGCGGGAGTGCCTATGCCACTGCAAAGTGTCTTTACACAATTTAACTGGATAAACATACGCTAAGCGATTAAATATTAATGCGACCAAATTATGTTGGCGCCTGGTACTGTGATCCTCACTAAGTTAACATGGCTATACCATTTGACAGTGTTATAGTTCGAACGATCGCTGCGACTAAACGATGTGGCACGTCGCAAGACCCCGCTGCTGGTAAACTAATTTACTAAATTGCGGCCGCAGACCGCAGACCCGTTCCGCTTGCGATCCGTGGCGAACCGCTGCACTGTGATCCCCTATCACGATACGCCTACTATACACCATCTTTGATTATTTACACGTCTATAGCTTTTGAATACTTGTGTGTATGACTATGACGTTCTACATTTCAGCCACGCCCTCACTAGCCATGTACTTCTTGAACTTTCTGTACTGTCTTTGAGGGCGTGAATTATAACCGAACAGTTAGGTGATATTTTAATCTAAGTTTTTTAAGATGTCAAATATCTACCTAGATATGTAAATAATTAAACTACGCCATACGCTGTAATGTCAAATCCAAATTCTCCAGAAGAGTTTATTTGGCAACAAAGTTAACTTTTTGAATTAACTGTCCTTGAAATTTGAGTACATTTCAACAAAAATAATAATTGGTCACACGTCCCGTCAGATATTGTACGAAAACAACCTTACTCGTAAAAAAACATTAAATTCTTGGAATTCATGATACATTATATTACACAGCGTGGGTTACAAGCAACACATTTCGAAAAGTCAAAAAAAACTCACTATATTTAAAATTCATTTCGAAGTTTAAATTTATTAAGATAATTATGATTTTACTTATTACGTTTTTGAGTGAATTTTGAATAGTACAAATAACATTCAAAATAAATACGTATAGAATGATAATTTTATTTATTTAATTTATTTAGGAACACATATTTCGACAGCACTCCATAAAAAGCTTTTCTACATTTTTGGTGACGACGGAACATACTACATTGTGCCATTAGATGCCTAACGCAGAAGGTAATTATAAGCACATTTATTAGGTTTTTTTTAATATTCTATAGCACTACGACACTTAGGAAGTAGGTAAGTGGGTTCGCCCGCAACCTTTCTTGTTCTGGGGTTGACAAGGAAAGCTATGTCCCGCCGACTGAAATCGAGCGCATTTATAGGTTGTTCCGATTTCAGTTCGTTAATTTTACAGGAAAGACCACTAAGGGAGTTCTTAGGCCAATCAAATATCGCATTCTAGTTTCAGCTAGTGAATTTTGCCGCAAAGTTTACTATGGAGTTTTTAGATCATAATTATGCAACCTGGTTAGTTTAGAAGTAACTGTAGCTTTGCTATGCTCTACTATTGCCAAAGACTTGGTAGACAATTTTCATTATAACGATTCAAAAGAATTGAAAAAATGAAAAGAAGTTTATCTTTACACCAGATTAGCGATATGCAAATTATTTAAAGGAACAGTAAAATACATCAACAATAGGTATGCTAACAGCAGATAAGTTAATTTAAGAATTGAAAGTATGTATCTATAGTCCTCACACTAGGCAGCATGCTTGTATCGTGAGGATCCAATACGGTATACCAATATAACTTAGCTGATGACAATTAGTTGCCTCAATGTCGCCTCTCGGCGGGTGGGGCTCGGGATGAACTTGGACAAGACGAAAGTCATGTTTAACGAACATATTCTCCCGAGACCGGTAACCGTAGAGGGTGCGACTCTAGAAGTTGTGCAAGACTATGTCTATTTAGGACAAACTGTCCAGTTAGACAAACACAACTTCAACAAAGAGGCCGACCGAAGAATTCAGCTGGGCTGGGCTGCTTTCGGGAAGCTTCGTTATCTGTTCTCGTCGCCACTACCACAATGTCTGAAGACCAAGCAAGGTCTTCAACCAATGCGTCCTACCTACAATGACGTACGGTGCCGAAACATGGACTCTCACGGCAGGACTGGCCCACAAATTTAAAGTCGCTCAGCGTGCTATGGAGCGGGCTATGCTCGGTGTTTCTTTGATGGGTAAAATCAGAAACACTGAAATCTGTCAAAGAACTAAAGTTGTTGACATAGCCGAAGCGATCAGCAAGCTGAAGTGACAATGGGCCGGTTACGTTTGCCGTAGAACTGATAACCGATGGGGTAGACGAGTTCTCGAATGGAGGCCACGTATCGGAACGCGAAGCGTTGGACGCCCCGCGGCCAGGTGGACAGATGACCTGAAGCACCATACCGGGGGTAGTTGGATGCGAAAGGCGAAGGACCGTGTGTGGTGGCGAGCCTTGGGAGAGGCCTATATCCTGCAGTGGAGAGACACGGGCTGATGATGATGATGATGAATTAGTCGAACTCTTTAAACTAATAATTATATACTATATGACTAACAGATTTAAAATACATATTCAGACACATACAATACACACAACGCATACACATTCATATATACATACATACACATACATACGTATACACATGATACAAAAACAGTTATATAAGTATATGGTCGATGTTGTTATATATTAAATTATCAAGTAAGCCACACATGTCTGTCTGTACATTGAATTCCAAACAATACATGCACACAATATACAAAGCAAACAACGAGCAATACAATTGCTCAAAATACAAAAAAACAGAGGATTATAAATTAATAATAAAAAAAAATAATAATACTACGACGACCGCTTAGCCTAGTGGGTAGCGACGCTGCCTACGAAGCTGAAGGTCCCGGGTTCGAATTCCAGGTCGGGTCAGTATTAATATGATGAATATTGATACTAGTACCAGGTCTTGGTTGTTATATGTATGTGGTGGTATTCTCTTGGTACCCAAAACACAAGCTATTGCTTAGTTTGAGGCCAAGACGTTGTTGTGATGTAGACGTTATTATTATTATTATTACTAGAAGTTAATCCAATTTAATTAAGAAACGACTACCCAATCATCAAATAATAAAAAGTATCATGATTGAATATTTAACACATCGAACAGTTACGAATTTACTTCGTACACTGACTTTTCTTTTAGGCTTCAATGTCTACCTACAGAGTTATAAACTCACTTTATAAAAAAAGCTGATGGAATGGAATGGAATATTTATTTTGGAAGTCGTCCTGTCGTTTCTCAGTTTGTTTTAAACGATAGATTTATTTCAGAATTTAATTATAGATTAAAATTTTTATATTTTTTGCGTAAATTCCACAAAAAAGTTGCCATAGTAATTAAAGAAGAATGTCGGCAGAAAACCGCCTATCGATATTACTGTCGACCACAATTTTAAAAACAAAAAAAAAATGCTCCCGCTAGTAAGATAGCGCCATCATCGTATATGAATTGTAAGCATTTAATTTCTTTAATTCGAAACTAATCTAATCTTGATAGTAAATTGTTGTTTTATATACCGTTTAAAACAACTTTGGAATATTACTGCTTTAGTTTAGTATATACCTTATACCGTGGTCTATAAACTTCGATGGGATCCTTTATGATCTTGGTTGCAAATAATAGACACCTGCATTAGATAGATAAATAAATAAATAAAAAAAAAATTTCTGTGTAGGGTCCATAATTAGTGAATTACAATGATCTTAAAGCTAAAGTAAACACACAATGAAATAAAATTATCTGATATCACAAAATAAAATAAAACAAAATTGCCTAATATTAATAATAATATCTGGGACATCCCACACAGTGCCATCTAGTCCCTTAGTAAGTAAGTATTATACTTGTATTATGTGGTAATAGACAATTGATAGACATGCTCAAATATTCTTCTTTCTTTTCTTTCTTTTTTTTTTATTATATATACTTATATAGATACTTATACATCCAGACACGGAACAAATAAATATGTTCATATACACAAACAAATATTTGACCCAGGCGGGACTCGAACCCACGACCCTCGGCTCCTCACACACGAATACTTCCAAATCATATTTTATTACGTTACAAAACATAATAAACGAATTTCAGCGTCGCGCTTCGTTATTTCTATGAGTTGAACAAGAGAAGGAAATTGAAGGAAAATGAAACAGCGAAATTAATGTTAATTATTGAATACATTTCATAAATTTTACACATTTACATAATAAGTTCACTTTAATTTGTAGTCTTCTATTTTGTTTTCGACAGACATGAAAATGTTTTCAGCTGTGCAAGGGTTTTCTGTGGAAAATTAAAATTAAGTTATTATAATAACAAGCTTTGCATGCCATTTCACTGGGTTGAATTTCTCGGTTCTTCACAATATTTAAAATTACAGATCCTACAATTTTATACGAATATCTACATTGATGACAAACTGTGTATATATGCTTTAAATTTCTTAGCGAAATATATATATCATACCCGTCGAGTGGGTTATGTTATAAATTAAAAATTCATATACAGCTATGTTCACATCCGCCATAAAGGTTGATTGGAACTGTAGCTAACCTCAATATTATACACTTACTTTTCGTTTTAGTTTTTTACTTTGGAAAGCAACGAAATAAGCTCAACCGCCAGTTGACGTAACAAAGAGCTTTTCAACGTCAAATGAGTTTCAACATTTTTTTAGTGATTTTGTGAACAGAAAAAATACATACTTTGAGAGTTAGTTTTAGAACCTTATTCCTTTCAATTTTAATAAACAATTTTAAATTTCTGGTTCAAACCCATTCCTTTTTCCCGAAGTAAAAAGAATAAAAATAAATAAATAATGCATAGATCATCGAAAGCCGCATAGACATTTGCCCCCACTATTAGATATGCCATTTTTGAACAATGAGCGTGTCCCTTATGAAAACTCGAGTACAATTAGCAATCTCTTCTGCAACCCTGCGACGAGCACACAAGCGCTAAGCTAATCAGTATACTCGGCGAATTGTCGCCGTAGACAATTTCGAAGCATGTTCCATGATTTCACCATGGCATATCTAGCAGCAGGGCGCATCCTTCTTCCGTTCAACTGTGATGTTAACAGATACTTACTAATATCGAACCACTGATCTGGCAAACCCGCGTCGAGTCTCGCAGCGCGAACTGCTTCACGTAATGCGTGTGTCACCGACACAGCCAAGCATAACGACGGTTCGCCAGTCGCTGGGAATAATATCAACGTCTACATAAGGGTCTACTTAAACTAACGACCACTTAAGTGGGCATTTTTCAGCCGCGCGGACTCACGGCCGTATTTTCTCTATATCTGTTTCATTCTAGCAAAACTGACTCGCTAACGAGTGAAAGAGTGAACTGCTATCTAACTCGTTGTAATTACAAAATGCTTACCGAGACAGCTTACAGACACGGCCTGCAAGCTGTCTTTGCAAGAAAAGTTATAGCTAGACCCAGAATTTTTTTATTTTTTCCAATTTTTAAATGTTTTCATTCATCTTATTGTTTTCATTTTATTAAATTTGACTGACCGATTGGCTAAGCGGTAGAGACTCTAATTGCAGAATCAAGCATCGCGTGTTCGATTCCCGCCTGGGACAAATATTTGTGCGTGTAGACATGTATATTTAATTATTGTCTAACTAAAACTATAAAAGTAGTAAGTGGATTTTACCTGTGAAAAGTTTTACCTGACTTTCACGCATAAAAGTTGTCAGTATTGTTTTTTGCGCTAAAAAACAATTAATAACCTCGCTGTCGAGACGATGGGTCCCTGGTCCAAGAATGCCAAATTACTTGCTCACGATTTGGGTGTCACGCTGCGTCTATTGACAGAAGGGATCCTTTGAGCAAGGAATTCCGTTGTTCAGAGGATCAGTATCGCAATACAGCGTGGCAACGCGGCAAATATCCTTGGCACCCTGAACCCGTCGTCTCTTTAAAATTTTCTCGTTTATCATCATTTAGATAGTATTTTTAATTTGTAGGTATTTTTAGTTTTTTTTAATTAGATCTTAATTTAGAGTACATTATTTAATAAATTAACATTTATACTATATTAAATAGAATGTCATTTCTCGTTTGTATAAAATTTTTTTATGTTTACATTTTGTTAGTTGGCTATAATAACTTACGACCTAAAATACAACCTAATCATCATACCTTTAGATTGGAGCACACCGGATGTATTTCTAGAATTCCTTCTGAAATAGATTCTCATATCTTTGGGTATGTCCTTAATACCCGGAATTTTATAGGTCCAAGTTCGATCTGTTAAAAGTTCACCAGTAGCATCGTCGTATATTAATTGTTCGTATGTCCAATATCCTAAACCCATCACAAAAGCTCCTTCGATCTATAAATAAATTTATATGGCATGACATCCATTTATACGTGACTCAGTTAAAAAATTAAAGTCTTATTGTGCAAAATATTGTTTTCTCGTTAGGAAATATCGTCCACTCATGCCTTGTTGTGTGTTCCTGTGTTTCTTCATTAATAAAGAACTATTCCTTGTTTAATTTTTGCCAAAATAAGTATGTAATTATTAAATGTGATATTTGTATTTAGTTGTAATTAATGATCTATTTGTACTCGTAATATTTTTTCATAAAGTTTCCATTAATTTTTATTCAGAATTTAATAAAAAAGTCCAGTTTTGGGTGTGGATTTCATTTAAAACTGAGCAATCAAGTCTTGGTGTTGTGGTGCTTGAGTGGCTAAATACTTTACCTATCACTTTCAATTTATCAAATCTTTTCACATAAAAATGTTACATCAAACGACGCCTCAACCATACGGAAATCAGTGGCGGGTTTATGCTCTAAACCCCTTAACTTAATTTTGAAGAAGGCCTGTACTCCAGCAGTTTAGGCTTGAAAAATCCAGCTACAAACGTCACAAGTTAGAGTATAGAAATGGACAAAGGCACTTGAAGTATGCAGAATAAATATAAAACAAACCTGTCCTATATCGATTTCAGAATTTAAATTTCTGTCAGTTTAAAAGTAAGTAAGTAAAAGTACGATTTAAAATAAATAAAGTGCTTGACCAAAATTCTTGATATAAAAATTTAAAACAAAAAATAGGCTGTCTATTTGTAATTTCAATTTAAATCTCACCTGTTAAACTGGGAAACTTATAAAAAACATGTCAGTCTGTTAAATAACAAAAGATGGATGTACCTGTCCAACATCGATTTCAGGACTTAAACTTCTGCCAGTGTCTTCTAAAATATCTGCTCTAAGTATTTCGTGATTCCCAGACAGCACATCTAACTCTAATTCCAAAACAACTACTCCATATACATCGTAAGGGCTTATATCTCTAGGACCCGCTGTCATATATGTTGCTTGTAAATCAACACCGTTATTGTAAGCTTCTTTAACTAATTCCTCCCAAGTCGAATTTTTCAATTTCTTTTTTATGGGCTCTAATCTACCTCGGAGTATTTTACAGGCATTTACCGTTGCATATGCCACACTTTCACTTGCGATGCTACCTCCTGAGGCCATAGCGTTTGGTGTGATAAAACTAGCGCTTGGCTTAACACTAAGTTTTTGTAGTGGCGCTCCAAGTTCATAAGCACAAACTTGTGCTGTTTTAGTATTGATACCTTGTCCCATTTCTATCCCGCTGTGAATTATTACCACAGTAGCGTCAGCTTGGTATATATTAATAACAACACTGAAATTTCCTATATAAGATATTTTGAATGTCATAGGTAACAGTTTCATAGCTCTCTTTCTCCAACGATTGCTTTCGTTAAACTGGACTATTGCCGCCATCCGCGTTTCGTAATCACAATCAGTTTTTAGTTGTTGTATCAAATCTGGTATTGGATTGTTTTCTTTTGCCATATTCAGAAGTTTTACTTCTATCGGATCCTTCTTTACCTCATAAGCAATTTTTTCCATTATATGTTCGGATATTGCTATACCTTCGCAAGTACCTACAATAAGTTGTTAATTTAGGTTAAAGAATGGAGGTTACTTATTTACAGTACTAACCTACACTTATTTACAGCTATTTATGTAACCAAACCCCCATGGAGATATGATCGTTGTTTTCGCGCCGCGCTCCATAGAGGAAGCATACAATAGTTTTTTGTACCAAAAGACATGTCCCCGGTGACTAGGTGGCTGTGAAGTAAGTAAGAGTATTGAATTTATTGTCATGTTGCCTCTATGTGGTGCGGCACGAAAACATTCATAGCCCAATGAAAAGCCCGATGCACCCGGCGAGGACATTCATGATGACGCTGTATATAGTAAGTAACTAGTTGTGACGGGTATTCTACAAAGATGCGGTCAAAGTTCCGGTTAATTTAGATTTATGAAATTTGGCAAAAAGCAACCTTTTATAGCGCTAGTAAAGGGAAAAATCTGAAAATTTTTGTCGTTAAGGGGATAGTCTTTCAATTCGCGGCTTCAGATTGGCATCGCTATCTCTGCTTCAATCCCTCTCCCCGACCTATTTCTAAGTGACAGAGATGAATAGAATAAATTCTCAAAAATACCTATAAAATACCCGTCGAAACAGCTTGCGGGCCGTGACCGTTTGGAAACGGTCATTTCGGGGGTGGACCCCTGAAATGTGTATGAATTAAAACCAAAATTTAATTTAAAAAAGGATGTCCCTAAGGTGTATGCAGGCTGCATGTTTTATTTTATTTTATTTTTTAAATTTGCATTAATATCGAAATTACGGCTCATTATTTTTAAAAACAAAGAACGAACAGAAAGCATGTTTTCATGAATTTATTCTAAAACAACTAAACAAGCTATAAAAAAAACAACGCCTAGTGACAGTATGTCTACTAATTCATATATATTTTTTGTACATATTGAAACAGAAATACAGCGAGGATTAGACACGGGCCGAACCCTCTTTTTTTGTATGAAAAGCTTACCCCCTTGAGTTATATCACACAATAAACATTTTTTTTGTAATTTTTAAAATTAACAATTTTGTTAACGTGCCATCTGGTGGTCAGTAACGATAAATAAGTTATTTAACAGTACGGGACTCTCGGGCGCGAGTCGAACCCGCACTTGGTTGGTACTTTAACCATTGTCCACTAAAACGTATTGTCAAATAACAATCATACCAGGTGCTCGACACCAAGTGTTCGATGGAGTGTCAGTCAACACAGAATTAGCTTCGATGCGCCATCGCTTACTATCGTAGCAGTTTTGGATTTGGTCAAGGGTCATGAGTGCCACAGTTTCATTATTGGAACAACCGTTGTCTTGATAAAATACGTTATTCATATACTGGATCACTCCGTCGTTGTTTACGCCGACCTACAAAAAATTGACAATAAAATAATTTTTATAAACAATGAGCGTTTTCCAGGATAACATTTCTTTCATTAGCATTATTTAATACGGTAAACATAAAAAAAATAAATCATTTCACTTCATTCAAACAATAAATAAGCTCTCTAGAATTGATTACAGTTAGCGCTGCATTGAAATCAGGTGGCAATAGTAAAAAAAACATAGAACTAAATTAAAAAAAGAAAACACCGAAATGTTATAAAAATTGTATACCTACACCTCAAACTCTTTTTGACGTGACAACGTCTTAAATTAGGTTGCGGCTGGGAGTCACTTATGAAAAAGTGTAACGCTCGGTAACGTTACGATGAGTGCCTTGCGTCTCTCTCCCACTCAACTATGATCGGTCTGCCGCGCGCGCAGCACTAGAGAATTAGGCGCATTGAATCGGCGCATGCTTGTGTCTCTGTCTTTGTCTTTCTCGAACGTTCTTGGCGTTGGAAAAACAAGAAAGCGTCATAATACAAGTTCACACGTGTGGTTAAAGTATCGTCAGCTGTGTCTGTAGTGAAAATGTGGAGTGCTTAGATTCGTCATTTACAACAACTACAACAATAAAGGTAAATAATTGTACACTGATATTTCATTATCGTAAACTATGATTGATTGATGAATTGTTAGATTGACACAAAAGTTGAGAAACTGAGTTTATAGGTTATGTCATACTATTGATAAATGTTGATAGTGTTAAGTAAATTATTAGTTTAAAATTAATTAATTAATTAATTATTATTTTACAAATTTTCATTAATTTCAAATTTATTTAGCAAAAATTTGAACCTTCGATCTGAATAAATGTTTTGATTTTCGAATTGATTCTTTAAAATTACAAATATTAAGAAAAAGTGGCAGATATAAGAAAACTTGATTTAAACTGTGTTGAGCAAGAATTTTAACATCTAATTTAAGTAAATGTTTTAATTTTCAACTTCATCATTTACAATTACAAATTTTAATTAATTTCAAATTTATTTAGCAAAAATTTGAACCTTCGATCTGAATAAGTGTTTTGATTTTCAAATTGATTCTTTAAAATTAAAAATTCATCCATTCAATTTCAAATGTTCAACAGGAATCACCACTCTCAAAACAATGGAAACGGACGAGCAAATGCCTTCAACTTCCAGTACATCAATGGAGACGGAGGATATCGTGCCGTCAACGTCTGCAGTACCTTTCGTTGTTCCACACACCACCTCTACCGCCAGAACGAATGCTCAGCGACAACGTGAGTACAGACTACGTCAAGCATTGACCAGAACTCCTGAACAAGTAAGAGCCTTTGCAAAAGCGGCTGCGGAGAGGCAACGCAGGTTCAAGCTACGTAAATCTGCTAACATAGCCCTCACCAGCGGTACGTCAGAGTCACCTGCTTCAACGTCTTGTTCTGTGGTGGAGAGAACAAGCGTTCCTGTCGTGGCGGAGAGAACGAGCGTTCCCCTAACTAACGCTCAACGGCAACGTGCATTCCGACAACGTAGAGCAGCATCTTCTCGGACTGATGTACAACCGAATACTTCTTCAACCCAAACAGCAATACAACTGGAACAATCCACCTGGTATACCAAATGGTCATCGTCAATACGGAGATTTCAATCTACTTTCCTGGACAACGATTTTGGCCATGCTTGCTCGGTTTGTGACAGATTGTGGTTCAAGAATGACCTTAAAACCATCACTGCACTACAACTGAAGGTAATCTCGGATTGGTACGTTAAGGAAAATCGGCAGCTACGCAAGGAGGATTATACAAAGTCTTGCAACACCTGTAGACAATCACTGAATAAGCGTAAGCTTCCTACTCTCGCAAAGGTCAACGGCTTCTCATATCCTGACATACCTCCAGGTCTACCGCCTCTGGATCCTATCAGTGAACGTTTGGTCTCACCACGCCTTCCATTTATGCAAGTGCGTCGACTGCGTCATGATTTCTCTTATGGAATTATTGGACAAGTGATAAACGTCCCAGTCAACGTACAAGACATGGTAAAATGCTTGCCTCGCCATCTAGAAGAGGACGATGTTATCAACGTTAACATCAAAAGGAATCTTGCACACAAAACAAATTACATCAGCGGGTACATGTCTAAGCGTACGGTCAAAGAATGGTTAGATGTACTTCAAAATTCAAGTCTATATCGTTTGTACGATATCAAAATAGATTTGTCAAGACTGCAGCCTGCATTGCCATCAGATGAAGGCCTTCAAGATGATCCTGCTAATCGGATCGAAGCAATCTCCGCCGAATATACGCCCGAGTCTGAAGTTCTTGCTGCGAGACAGCACACACTACTGTGGAATGAAGAGGATTGTCTTGACATCGCACCAGGACATCGGGCAACGCCTCTTAACATCATTTATGACCGTCATGCAGAAGAACTATCATTTCCTGCGATATACTTCGGAGAGCCCCGCCGTTTCAACATGAACATTTCAGTGACACCGTACATGATGGCGACCAGTGAAATACGACGGAGTGACAGGCGTGGAGCCACGCCTCAAAAAGTCTTATACGATGCAATGAAGATTCTACGTCTGCGAATGGTCGATGGGATTTACAGCACATTCCGAAGTGTTTCGATCACAGAGAGCGTAACTCGACGCATGTTAGAGGATCCGGAGTTTCTCAAAGAATTCGTTGTGCAGAATCTCGCCTTTATGAAGTCGGTGCCAAACTCTGTCCAGTACTGGGCCTCTCGTAAACGAGATCTCTTCGCTATGCTCCGTCAACTTGGTAAGCCGACCATCTTTCTCACTCTTAGTGCAAACGAGGTACGCTGGTTAGTATTGCTGAATTTACTGCTCAAGTTGAGCAACAAATATCCTGGCAAAGTCGCCGAAGATCTCAACACATCAGAGCGGTGCAACTTGGTGAGTGACGATCCAATTACATGTTGCATATATTTCCACAAACTCGTTGGTACATTGATGAAAATGCTGAAATCAAAACAGTCATACAATCCGTTTGGCCAGTACTACGTGGAGGATTATTTCCTTCGCATTGAGTTTCAACATAGAGGAAGTCCGCACGCTCACATTTTACTGTGGTTACACGATGATCCACATGAGACTGTGTCAGAAAATATGCCGAAGACCATCGAGCTCGTGGAGAAGCTGAGTTCCGTCGCCAAAGAAGATGTGCCCAACGATACCATCTACGCCAATCAAATCCACAAGCACACTTTCACCTGCACGAAGCGAGGCGAAACGACTTGTAGATTTGGGATCCCGTACTGGCCAATGCTCACTACCCGTGTATTGATCCCAATGCCTCAAACTGATGGACGCCGCATAGCATTCCAAAAAAAGGCCAAGGAGCTACGCAACTGTCTCAGCGAACGTACATACGCTAGCATGGACGACTTTCTTAGGGAGCATAGTTTGACATTCGATGCATATCTTGACGTAGTGCGTTCAACTTTGCGCAGGCCATCTATGTTGTTCAAACGCAACTTCGACCAACTTATGACGAACACATTCAACCCTTACCTCGCTGGTGAAATCAAATCCAACATCGATATCCAGTTTATCTTGGATGAATACAGCTGCGCACAGTATGTCGTGGAATATGTGAACAAATCAGCTCGTGGAATGGGTAACTTGAATCGTGAGCTGACTAAGATGATGGAAGAGCATCCTGACCGGGACTACACGGGCCAATTGAAAGCATTGAGTGTCAAACTTCTTAATGCAGTTGAAATGTCAGCTCAAGAAGCAGCATGGTATTTACTACGGCAACCGATGAGCGAAACGAGCCGTCAAATTATGTACATACCAACAGTTTGGCCATCGGAAAGACAACGCTGTCGCAAACGTCGGAAACAAATGGATCGCGAAAACATCGAAGCAGACAGTACAGATGTATTTACCAAGAACATCATTCAGCGATATGAAGAGCGACCTCCCTCTCTGGAATCTTCATATTTGGCCGAGTTTGCTTCGTATTACGCTGATTTTCATGATTTCATCGACAATGAAGATGACGTAGATGTGCAAGAAGACGAAATTGAAGAACCGGTGACCGAGGAAAGGACAACTGTGGGAAGGACGACATCAAATGAACACCGCAGACGAAAAATTGGACGAATAATACGATACAGACGCTACGAAATAGATGAAACTGTTAATTATCAACGTGAAATGGTATTGCTGTTCTTGCCTTTCCGCAATGAAATAGCTGACATTGTTGATAGCAATAAATTTCTACAACTGTTCAATGATAACAAGGATACCATCATGGAACGCCGCCAGCTGTTCGAAAACAATCTCAACATCGACAGTGTGATGCAAGAGCTTGAAGCTATGATGATTCTACAAAATTCAGACAGCAGAGAACCACCAGAAATTGAGGAAAGGAGAGTGTTTGTCGAGCAGGTGTTAGGAGGAGAAGGTTCCGAGAACAACGATGATCAAATCGTCCCGCGAGAAGGCTTATTATCGGTCGTAAAAAAACGTAGCAACGTGATGCCAAAACAGCAATTTTGTGAGCTGATACGAACGACGAACCCTGAACAACGTGAGCTGATTCATGAGGTCATACATCGTTTACATGGCTGCGGAGATGAGGTCGTCGTCACACTACAAGTTTTCTTCACAGGACCGGCCGGCTGTGGGAAAACTTATTCAGTTAAGTGCCTGATGGAGACGTACAATCGTTACACACAGGAACACAACTCACTGAACAACGCATACGTTGCTTGTGCAAGCACAGGCAAAGCAGCTGTCCCTATTGGCGGAACGACAGTTCACTCAGCGTTTCGTCTCACAAATTCTCGAGTGACAAAACTTCTTTCTGCTGAGAACTTGCAAGCCTACAGAAACATGTTTGTCGGCGTGAAAGTTGTTTTCATTGATGAAATCAGCATGTTGAGTGCAGCTATACTTGGAAAAATCAATTATCGACTACAGCAGATTACCGGTATTTACGATCAACCATTCGGAGGCATTCACATGATCTTATGCGGCGATTTCAGACAGCTGCCACCTGTGCGCGCTAGTCCGTGTTACACAGTACCACACAACCAACTCGGAGGACCTGTACTCTGGCAAAGCATCAACTACTTCCCATTAGTCCGTGTTGTCCGACAAACTGACGAGCTGTTTTCGACGATTCTCACCAAAATTGGAGATGGACTCAAACTAAGTGTCAATAATATCGCACTTATTGAGTCCAGGCACAAATCTGAAGTCTGGTGCAAAGAGAACGTACCCGACGCTGTCAGATTGTATTACAGCAACCATGAAGTAGATTCATACAATCGAAACGCAATTCAAAACGCACACAACTGTATCGCCACTGATATTATGCTTGGGTATTCCAGCAATTCTGAAAAGAGCCGGGAGCAAGGGAAACTTCACAAGATGTCGGTTGCAGAAACCGACGGATTGCCATACATGTTGCCATTAGCAGTAGGATATCCGTACATGATTACATCTAACATAGACGTCGCCGATGGATTGGTAAATGGGGCTATTGGAGTTTTGCTATACATCGAACGTCAGCCAGCCAATGCAGATGACCGTTCTGCTCCAGGAGGACCATCGACCAGCACAAGTTTGCCGCCAGCTAAAGATGAAATCGCCACTCTATGGTTCCAGTTTGAAGACAAAAATACGGGTACCAAAGCAAAAATCAAATGTCGACCACATGTGCACAGCAAACCAAACACCTTATCCGTCGATTGGGTGCCAGTGCACAAGAAAGTGGTAAACATTTCGTTGACAAAAACAGTGAAGTGCAAGCGAAAACAATTTCCTTGCGTGCCTGCTTGTGCAATTACGATCCACAAGGCCCAGGGTGGGACGTTTACTACAATTGTTTACAAGTACTCCTCAAAACAACCACAGCAATTGGTATATGTAGCCATGAGCCGCGTCACAAGTATCGACGGATTGTACATCATAACAGAAAAGGACTCTCCATTGGTTTTCAAACATGGCCGAGATGGAAACGACTCACAGACTACTCGAGATATTCGCAATGAATACTTACGACTCCGTGGACACACTCTAGACACAATTACCAAACAAGCCGTAAAATTCTGTGACGACGCAACCGACGCTGGACAACTTATTGTAACGAACATCAACTGTCAAAGTTTAAGTGCCCATGCCGCGGACATTGAAACAGATACAGTGATACCACGATCCGACTATTTAGTATTGACTGAAACGTGGATGCGCGACACTTGTGAACCAACTCCAATCAAGGGTTATGAGTGCGTATCCAGGGAAAATAATCGAACTAACTCAGATACCAACGCGGCTGGTGGAGTGGCGATCTATCGTAAATTATCATCGATATCTACGGCGGAAGTGGTCCAAGTTGCGATTACAGACGTAACTCGTGTCATTAAAACCAAGGGTGACATGTGCATGACTGAAGTTACTTGCTTCGCCGCTAATACTAGCTTCAAGTTTATACTCGGTGCTGTATATATTCATCCAGGAGCTAGTATGCAGGATATTGGAATGTTGCTATGGCAAGGACTCGGTCCGTACATTCACAACAGCCAGTACGTGCCACCGTTCGTGCAAGTTGATTCTAGTATACCGATTCTTCTGTGTGGTGATTTTAACAAAAACGTAAAGCCTGACAACTCGTTTCTTAATTTCATGAAAAATACGTATAATCTTGATTGCGTATCAAACGTTTCTAAGTCAACTACGTTAAAAGGAACAACTATCGACTTGACTTTCGCAAGACACATTACAGCAGAAACACTTCCTTTCATTTCATATTTCTCCTATCATCGTCCTATCCTCAACAAAATCACTCAAATAGGAATTAGTTAAGTTTAAGTTTACATGTACAATGTTTTAGTAAACAAAATATATTTCTATAGTTAAAATTTGTGCAATTCTTATTTTCATTCAATTCCTTGTTCCTATTGTGCAATTTAATTATATTCATATCAATAAATATTCTACCGAGAAAAAGACGTTGTCACGTAAAATCTTCGCCCGTAAAACCGACTTTTTTTTTAAAGGTTTTTTAGCACGTTTACGAATATGATGGATCCATATAATCATTAATGTGACAGCAGCGTTCGGTTTTAATAGAGTCATAAATGTCAGTTCACAGTATCGAGGTGACGTTACGCGAAATTTGGGGTTTGAAACCGGCGCGCGGGGATCTCATGGGGGTGAAGAGCGGCGCGCGGGGACCTTGCGTACTGAAACTCGGACTTAAACTCGTCATCTTGCACCAGCTAGCTATAGTATGAGTGGTTAGACGGTAAACGCAGAAGAGAGCTTCTAGTCAACTCGTACTTACATGGATAGATCGTTTAACCGATGTTGCCGATTTTTTTTAAATTCGCTTTTAAAAAAAATCATAAATTGTACGTTGTGTATGTAGTATTTGTGGACGCTGAATAGTATGAAATGTTAAAAATAATTAATACGACCTGTACAAACAACTGTCTCTTATGTCATAAAACCTAATTCTACCGATAAACCTAAGTTTTACAGGTATGACAGCGATGCGCAAACATAATCAGAAAATACCTCAAATTCACTTCTAGTTGGCAAACGTTTACCAACAGCTCTCATGTTGATCTCCATAGGCAGAACAAAACGACAAGTAGCTCCTAAAAGATGACTGACCAAAGCTGCAGCGCAAGCCGTCATTGATGCACGAGTTATTTTACCACCATATCCTCCGCCCACACGACGGACAAACACATTTATACTGTAACCAAAAAAAGTGTAGAACAGATGAGGGACATGTTGAACGAATCGTTCAGTACTAAAACCAATATAAATTACTAAATAACATACACAAAATACTCTACCATACCATCAGCCCGTTAATGTTTTACTGTAGGGGCTTAAGTCTCCCCTCGAGACGAAAGGGTTTGGAGCTTAATCCATCACGCTGCTCCAGTGCGAGTTGGTGAATTGTAACGACTGCCAGCTATTGGTGGTAACGGGGACTAACGGCTTAACGTGTTCTCCGAGGCACAATCAGTGATAGTTATGTACATAAGTTAGGAAAAAAGTTATTGGTACAGGCCTTGGGATTCGAACCCCGGCCTTCTAAACAAGAAGCGGGTCTGCTACCACTCGGCTATCACGACATTTCGTTCAAAACATTCGAAACAAAATACAGCATTTTCAATCAGTAAATTCGTAATAGAATTTCATTATTACACTAACCTATTGACAGGCATATTCAATAACTGTGCTATTGATACGTTCACCAAATCCATCCATTGTGTTGCACAGTATACTTCCATTCCGTCCTCAGTTGGTTTCGCGACTGAAGTCTGAGTTTCCATGTGAAAATGGTACTGTGATTTTAAATTGTAATCTCCTTTGATTACTTGTTTTATGTCGTTCCCTTTTTCCGTGGGTTCAACAGTCTGGTTATTAACGAGCCTCGTATTCTTTTCGGGTGATGTCAAAACATCAGTGATTGTTAATAATGGTTTTTGTTTGTTTACATATTTATAATTAACTTTTACCAAATTAGCGACTTTATTAGCCAGTGTTTCGCTGTTTGCTACTATAATGGCAGCTGGTTGTCCATAATATTTGACAACTTGGCTGCATAATAGTTCTTCTGCTTCAGTGATCAAAGCTATATCCGTTGAAGTGAAATTGTTTTTACCAGGAATATCTTTTGCTGTATAGAATGCAACAACTCCGTCTTGTTTCTAGAAAAATAAAATTGTAAGGTATAATTTATAATTTGGTTTCAACGTCCAACACGAACTCACGGCTTCTCTAACGGAGAAATAGATATGAATGTATTCGAAATATGACATAGACGTCTGGTAAGAAGAGTTTTTTTTTTCAAAATTAAAGACATATGATAGAGTACAAAAGTAATATATTTTATATTTAATTTATATATTTGTTTAAGTTTGATACGTGGCAATCTTGAAAAAAAGAAAAACTTATTGACACTCGTCTAGCGATTGTTAATTCGATTTTAAGAACGTGACATATAGGATTAGCAAGCAGAAATGCAAGTGCGAATGTAATTCATAGTATTTATACACGTATAGGGTGTTTCAGGTATTTATAGTGGGTATATTCTGTTTGTATACTTTACAATAATATTTATAATTGTTTAGGTATCTAAATTTAATTTTGGCATTTGGTGTCAACCCACCAGCAGGGTGTAGAAAGCCTATGCGACTAACCATATATAGTTTTTTTTTTTGAAAGTTTAACGACAAGAATAAATACAACACACAAATTCATTGAAAATGTGTGTTTTTAAGTTGCACATTTTAACAACATTATAATAGATTTCTCTAAGTAACTTAATACTTGTTCGGAATCAGCCTGCTGATGTTACAATTTGAAGTACATAACTCACTAGTATTTCAGTAGAATCGAAACCAGCGATGATACTTCCAGCTGGGGCGTTGGCCAACACGAAAGCTCCAAAGACTTCACCTATTTGAGTTGGTAGATCATTTGCAAATACCGATTCTCCTGCACATTGGACAAGAGCTTCAAGTTTTGGAATAGGTTTGTTGAGTGGCCAGACTGCCGGGTCCGTATCGAATATCTGAGCACCATGTGATACTGATCGCTCGATAACAAAACCACCAGAACGGTTTCGTTTGTCTATACGATCATCTGGGCATAAATAGAGTATAGCCTGTAATGAATTAAAAAGATTAATAGATAACACGAAGACTCATGAAACATGAATCCATCCTAATATTATAAATAAGAAAGTTATTACGTTTCTTTGTTTGTTTGTTTGTTTGTTCGTTTGTCTGTCCGTCTGTCCGTTTGTTCGTTCATTTGTTTGTTTTTCTCTTCTTCACGTCGTCATGATGAAGCAACGAAATGAGGTGATTTTTAATGGAGATAATTGAACAGACAGGTACTAAAATAAGCTACATACAGATTGAAAGTTTCTGTGGGGTATCCTAGTGGGTATTTATATTTACTTGCGTGATTTAAAATACCTCCATGGATTCTTTGCATGCATGGTGGTATTTGAAAAAAAAAATAGAGTGACATAGGCTACTGTTTATCTCCGTCAAAAGGTTCTATAGATAATTTCAGAACAATAGATACATAATCTGCCTAATTTTTAAACGTTATTTTTTACATAATCCTAGTTGAAGGAACGGGAACTATTTTTTCTTGTTAGAGGAGCACGTTGTTAACGAGTTCAGTGGTTTATTATCTTGCAAATATTCAACAAAATAAAAAATCACTAAAGAACCCCACTGTATTTTCAAAGATTTGTCTTACAACAATACCTTACACGACGGAGTATAAGAATATTTTTTTCATTCCTTTTCATCCATCTCGAGTCACGTCCAAAATATAACGTAGTTTTCATGATCTACCTAGAGAATTGTATGACGATTAATATTTCTTAAATTTTAATATTATTGAAGAAGGAAGATAACTACAATATGTACTGACTGTTTAGTTTTATTTCTATTTGACACAATAAATAATAAAAATAATTATTCATGCATGCAATATAGTTACGCAGATATGCAGTATATACACTAAGTAACATTACATTAACATTCAATCACTCACACTATAACTCTAAATTCAGACGCAAACTCTCAATGACACTAATACACATACAAATACTCCCAAATACTCTCTAACTCTTTCTTTTTAACTTTTATTAATTAAACATTTTAAGTTCAAAATAGTTTAAACTAATAAGTAACGGGGTCTGGAGACCTATAAGAACAGTTTCGACCTAGTTTAGGCTCCAGACTCCCACAATTAGCTGTACTATTATAGTCTTTATGTCTTTTAGTTATGAAAAATAAATAAATAAATAAGTAATATGTAACGCTATAAATTATGGACGGATAGACAGATGGACAGAACTAAACTACAAGATTTCCGTTTTTACCATTGGCTATGACACCCTAAAAATATCTTAATTATCGTGAAAATTATTTTCAATGAACATTTTCTATTTTTCACGTATTTTTAGAAAAATAATGAAATATTTGGCTAAAAAAATTTCTTCCTAAAGAGTATCGACATTTACAGTTCTTATCTAATGTATTTTTTCTAGTCCAGGATGAGCGTCATTCAAGTAATAATCGGGCGGGTTTGGACCTGTGAGGAATATTTAGGATGAGCGAGCGTAAAAAGTTTTCCTTTATATCCTAACCCCTCTTAATAACTTAGTTACCTTGTAATACAAACTAATCGCAAGCATTTTTCTGTACGCCGGCGAAGGCTCGGTAGGTTGTTTTTCTGCAATAATTTCTACAGATAAAGTATTCAATGCTAGTTGTAAGACACTGTCGGTAAATATATCTTTCCCCACTAAAATGGCTTCAGTTTTAGATGCGTGAACGAATGTAGAAGAAATACCGCCGAACACGATATTAACGTCGGAAATTTTATTTGTTTTCTGATCGAATTCAAACATGAAACCGGCGTTAACAATTGCATGAGCATTTTGTGATCGGGGCATTATCTGAAACATTTATTTGAATTAGTCTTATTTTTAAATAACATATAGAATTAAATAATATTACAATAAGTAAATCCTTACTTTGTAAGTCTTCACGGAACAATTACGAGATAGCGGAGGTAATTTAACGTTTAACATGATTTTTCCTTTCATGTCCGTTTTAAGAAAATCGGTTAAAGATATTTCAGATTTCACATTGTTGCGTCCTCCTGCAAAACAAATCAATCGTTTGTATTAATATTGTTCATTCGATGTTCTATGAGATTTAAAATAAAATGAAAAAAAAAATCATTTGAAATTATCGAATAAGTGCAAGAATTTCACTTTATTCATACCAATTGTAACTGTAGCTCCAACAGTTTCAAACAACAGAAAAACATCCGATTGGAATTCATTATGTTCGTACTTTAAAAATAGATTTCCTGCAATGGTGCCGATCTGTAACGATAAAATATTATGAATTTATGACCATTTATAAGTTCTTATTTTATGTATAAATAAAGACGGCTTACATTTTTCACTGGAATATGAGCTACTAATGTCATGTGGTCATAGAATTCTTTTAAATAAAAGAACTCTTCCCGCTCAATTGATAACTTTTTGAATATATCCATCATTTCAAGTAAAGGCATACCGGCTCCAAGAATTAAATTTATGTCCAAAGTGTATCCTTTGATTTCGGAAACGTTAGATATATCTATTACGTTGTGTGGATAATCAGTTACGTGGTAAACACCTGCAAGATACAGATTTGCTTTTAATAATTGATTTAACAACACATTTTTGATTTATACTTATTAGATTTTGTCGTAACTAGATTAGATGTTAGATTTATATGCTTTATAAGCTTACCGCTTGCTTCGCCCGCGTGGACTACGTTACCCGGACAGTTAAAAGAACGCGACTTTTACAAAAGCTCACAGTGTCCTGGACACTGTAAGAGTTTCTATAACATGGTGAAACTTAACTACGTTCCCAATAAATCTCTATACTAAGTATATCAAATTTTATTAAAATCCGTTGAGTCATTTTTGCATGAAAAATAGCTATCCCAAAGGAAACATGCATTTTTGTTAAAATCGTTTCAACCGCTTCGGACAATAGCTGAAACGAACAGACAGACACTACGGTTTTATATATATTGAAAAAAGCCTATGTTGCTCCTTACAACTTCCTTTTCGTCTCCAAAGTTACACTGAAATAGTTACAGCCGATTCGGAGATTAGCTCAGACGGACAAACAGACAGGCAAACAGAGACAAAAATAGTGTAAGTTCGTTGCCAAGATTTAATTTATCTCTGTACCAATTTTCATCAAAATCATTTCAGTGGTTTAAGGCTGAAAGCGTAATGGGCTGACAGAGTTACTTTCGCATTAACAATGTAATATTAGGCAGGATAAAACCAGATTTCTGGTCTTGTGTGGATGATGTACCAACCACAAAATAACAATATCAAAGTATAAAGAATGTAACTGAGTGAAAAACTTAAACACAAGTAAGACGGATTATATTTTGTTAACTTCTTATAACTAAAAAATTACGAAGCTAACAAAATGTATGAATTGATTATCAAATAAAGCTGAATCTAAATCATGGTCTTACTTAAAACATATATATCTTCCAGTTAAAATCAAAAACTCTCTCAGAATTTCGGAACTATCATAGTGTCCCTTGGGGGATAGTTTATTTCTCCCCGTTTTATTTATTAATACAATATGTACTTTGTGTTCCTATATGAAAATAGTAGATTGTTCACCAAGGGAAGAAAGTGAACGATTACCGCTGAATGTACATTTGAATGTACAAACACACGAAGCGGGAATCGATCTTTTTCCAGAGTGATACACACATATTATTTTATACTACACACCTACGAGAAACATGAAACAAATAAAATGTTTATGAATTAAAGTTAATATAAAAATTAACCGGGGAAAAGCATTGGTTTAAGTTTTAATATGATAATTGTATATTAAAACTTAATATTTTGCCCGCTTTTCCCCGGTTCCGACAAGTTGTCAATAAAAACTTGAGCAGCTTATTTTAATTCTATTTGAGTCAAAAAATCGTCAGTATCGCTTCTAGAGGACATTTTTAGTAAAATTATTATGTAAATTAAGCAATTTATATATCATTAAAAGAAATCCGCTCGCTTTTTATATAGATTGACGCAGTTTGACGGCTTCAACGTTAGTTTGCTTTTTTTTAAATTTTTATTCAGAATGAAAAGTGGCCAGTACTGTTTTGTGTCTTCATATAAAATATTCGTATTTTAATATTAGAAAAGACAGCGGAAGTAATGGATTTTCATACAACATTCCTCCTTCTACTAGCGGGAGTAACGGATTTCTATACATTTTTTTCTCTCACCGGAATAAAGAAGGACTTTCCGTTTTCTTGTTTAAAGAGTATTAGAGCGCTTTTCGAGCAGATGTAGTATAAATATCTTCATTGCTGTCGCGGTCGCCCGAAGATACAATTCATAACTAATTATGAAAGTTACTTTAGAACCAAGGTACACTACAGTTACAACTACAGTTGTGACAGGGTACATCTGTACACAAAGTAAATAAAAAAACAAAACGGTTCTAAGACTTATGTGAGTGTAATAAAAAAACGCAAGCCGCGTCTCTTTTTCTGTGTATCTTCATCGTCACATTGACCATTTCGTGAATATTAGTGTCTGTACAACAGAACACAATCTTTTCTTCATGCGTATCATAACACACTATATTGGTACTTGTGCAAAATTCCAGTTTAATACAATAAACCTTTACAGGGTTGTTCCAGACGAACGGCTGCATGAATGTACGCAAATCATATATTTCGTCGTCACCTTCGTGAGGAATGGAAATAGGAAACTATTAATTTACTCTTATTTTATAGTTGTATAAATTATTACCTTGACCAGTATTCCCTGCTATCAACTTATAACTGGAGGCATCACCCATAGCTTTAAAGACATCATCCAACGAATAAGCTTTGTACCATTTGTGTTTGCCAGCTTCCACGATTATCATTTTATCATCAGTTTTATTTAACACACACCAATCGTTGTCATTTTTGTCATCATTGTTTTCTGGTTTGAAACCATATTTTCCTAATAATGGGCTCGTAACGTTATTTATTTTTTTATGGCGGCAATTTTTCTTGCAACGTACTCCGCATTGGTTGAAAGTAGCAAGCTCTTCTAAATCACATATTTTATCAAGAACCCCTGGGTCTGCATCTTTGGCAAAACTTTTGAATGCATCAGCTATGGATCTATATCCAGTACAACGGCACAGGTTACCAGCAAAGGAGTTTTCTATTTCTGCACTGGTTAAAGTTTTATTTCTAGATTCGTAAAGACTGGAAAAGAAAATTAATTATCTATTGAAAAAGTTCCTTTGATGTACATTGAAAATTATGTGTTTGGATACATTATTAAAGTTTGTTCCAAGGAAGAAATCTTTCGGAAATTGAACGAATTTGACGTTGACAAGAAGATGATGATGAAGAAGAAGACGATAAGAAGAAGACGTTGTTGAGAAGAAGAAAAGATAGTGGGTGATCCTTATGTTTTTTATTTCTACCTTCATGGAATTCATTAGAATTCACATCAAATTAAGTAGAGCTTATTCGACTTTCTCCTAAGTATTGACTCGAGTGAGACATACATGAATTTAATTGTTTATATCATATTATATGACACAGCAAATGTTTCAACGAACCTGTACATATTAATGACCCATCCAGGAGTACAATATCCACATTGCGTTCCGTTGAAAGCAGCTAGTCGTGTCTGTATATCTTGATAACCAATTGTTCGGTTGCCGATTCCTTCCACTGTAGTTACCTCCCATCCTTGGCAGGACAGTGCGGATACAAGACACTGTCGGCACAAGTTTAGGGATTAAATGGGTATGAGTAACCTTGTATGGACCAAGGGCGATGTTTTTTTTTTATTTTATATAAATTTATATAATATATTTAGCTACTGCATTGTAGTATTACTTATAATTAACGTATGTATAAAATAAGTTGTGCTGTAAATAATATCGGACTGTAGCTATGGCTTTCAATAATGTTATAAGACAAGTGAATGACGTCACTGCTCTATACAAAGTTACTCAAACTTCGCACTGCCGCATACAATGAAGTGAAAGAAAACTTTTAGTATTTTGAGTATAAACTTGCGGGGCCTATGTCGTTGCGCGGCACCTATGGGCGTATAGGCCAATGGGCACGTTTTAAATTGACAGCCCTATAATTTTAAATACTCCGATTGGTCAATACTTACGCCCCTTGCACCCCGCAATGGCATAAGCGCCGCAAGTATATAGTTGTCGACTTGTGCTTTATGCATTACTGTGCTTCATTTAATATAAATTGGTAACCGAAAGGGACACTGTTTAGGTAATATTTACAAACCGAGTTGACAGCAAAAATTTGCATTTCTCCAGTAGTTGGATGTGGTTTTCTTACAGACACCAAACATGCTCCACAGCCACCTTCACGGCACATCACTTTCGTACCACGTAGTTCCGCAAAGGTACGGATGTAGTCGTTAAGTGACACATCTGGCTCGAATTTGTCTTTTACTGTAAAGCGCGTCACAGACTATTAGACCAGTCATCTCAAAATAAAATACTATGACAGATGCCCTCCCGGGAAAAATATTTGTGTGCACGATCAGGTTTATTTGTTCCGTGTTTGGATGTAAAATGTCTATATACTATAAAAAAATATTTAAGTAAGCATTATATATCAATTGTCTAGTGTACATAATGAAAACATAATACTTGCTTACTTTGGGACTAGATGGCGCTGTGTGAGATGTCCCAGCTATTATTATTATAATATCTAGAAGAGACTATAAAATTTTATATTACGTTTTATATTATGGTTATATTATGTACACCAGTATACACTTATTCTGTCACATTTGAAGTTATATATTCTGTTGTGAATATATTGTGTTATCCAACGAGATTTTCCATTTTCCTCAGTCGGCGTCTAAATATTTTCGTCGTTTTCGTCTATTTATGAAATTATAAATGGTTTTCCTTGAATATTTGCAAAACCAACCATTTTAACAGTTCAGTTATTTTCATGTATTTACTAATTATAATGCATATTTTTTATATGTAGTTATTTTTAGTTTTTATAATATAATAGGTATATAATATAGCTATGCCAGCAACAAAAACTTATCGTAATCTATGAGTTTCTTCCGGGTTGAACTATGCAGTAATTTGATCGGCTAAAACTCGTTAAGTAGTTGACCCTATAATAGTTAGTTGTGATAATAGGGGCGGAATGGGGGGGAAGAATTTCCACTTAAATACGAATATTTTGTAAGCTTTCCAATGATTGCAAAATCACTATTTAGCGTGGCTCCGCTTGCGTGGACTACACAGTTGTCTGGGACCCCTACTGGGACCCCTTTTTCTAGGATAAAAATTTGCCTATGTTACTCTTCAGCTTATAGAATAAATCTATGTAAAAAAATATAGCGAACCCGGTGCAACTGCGTAGTTAACGCGAGCGGAGCAACGGGCGAAAAGCTAGTTTGAAAATAAAATACAATCCATGTTACTGGCAGATAACGTAGTTTTCTATAGGTGTTTTTTTTAAATAAGTGAGTCGTTTTTAAGTTTGTGTGTAACAAACGAAAAATCAACTCTTCCTATTTTTATTATATGCTCCATACGGACAGACAGAAAGACACACGGATAAACGAGTAGACAGGTGTTTCCGGACTGCCGAATATTAATCGTTTTCACTTTTTTTCCCACAAATTAAGTATCTTCTCTTCTGTCTGTATTTACTCAAAACTGAATACTGTTACGGGCTACCAGTTCTAATATTGACGATGCACTGAAACACTGATTTTAGTTCACTTTACTTTATTGTAATTCCAAATCACAAAATAATACAAGAGCAAACAATATCGAACAGTTAAAACACTCCGCACTTCGCAAATTGTCGCGCTTGACTTATTTCAAAAAATCAACTTTCTCGACGCCGCGGACCATCGCCTTATATAGCTCTCTCCCTTCCACTAGTCACCGTCTCGAACATTCTATCTCTCGAAATTTATAAATTACATTTTAATTTCTCGACCGAGCGTGGGAACGGAATTTTAGCGCCGCCCGGTGCCGCCTGGCGTCTCTAAAAATGAGCATCGATTTTTAGAAATATCGCGAATATTCCTTTGAACGATGCGCCTCTGTTATTAATTTAATTGTTCGTCTAGACTTTTCGGTTTTATTGAATGGCTGTGGGAATTTTTCTCGTAAGTTCGATGACCTGTTTTTGTACTATTGTAGATAGGTGTCATGCTTTTTCTAGTGAGTTCGATAACGTCGTCGCGAGAGTAGATAGGCGTCACAATACACTGAATTATAAAAGCACAAATAATATGTGAAATTCGTACTGGAAAAAAAAATGAAAGATTATGGAAATACATTTAATGTGTAATTCAACAAAGGTTAGTTTAAATTTAAAACAATTATATAAGACGTTTGGTCTGTCTAAACCCTAAAAATAAAAATTGACTAGAAGCCCTCTTCTGCGTTTACCGTCTAACCACTCATACTATAGCTAGCCGGTATATGATGTGGAGTTTTAGTTCGAATTTCAATCCGTAAAGTCCCCGCGCGGCGCTCTTCACCCCCAAGAAATCCCCGCACACCGGTTTCAAGTCTCCGAAAATGCAAAATATCACTTGGATAATGTGAATTGACATTTATGACTCTATTAAAACCAAACGCTGCTATCAAATTATGTTACTATATGGTCTAAACACTGAGTCTGACACTATGCTCACGTTTTTGATAGTTTCGAAATCTGAGATGCTCCATCCTGATTATTGTGTTGTCTAAAGAATCAAAAATTAATTGATTAATGAGACATGTATAGTTCCCGTGAACGAAGCCGCGAGCAAAAGCTAGTTTATAACATGTTTCGTGAATGTTACTAGCTTCATACTTAATTCGAAGTATAACGATTCTCTGTCTCTTTCGGTTGAGGCCCGCATTTCGAATGGGCTTGCCTACTGTATTCGAAAAAATTGCTAACCAAGTCAGCCGTCTCAAGACAATACCAAAATCTTTTAAAGGGCAATGTATACTCTTTTACAATAAAATCCCAGTTGACATTCAAGATTTACCCCTCAACAAGTTTAAAACTACAATAAAACGAAAGCTTTATGCAAAAGCAAAAAAATCCATGGGTGTGAACCGCTCGCCTATCGGTTTGTGTCAACAATATTTACAATTTTGCCAAAAAGAGCGTCCCACATGCGTATTCTTCTGAGAGGAACCAACATTTTTATTACGCGGCTTTGTGGTGAAGTCTTTCCATAAAGTAATAAATTCACACTTGTGCCGTATTTCAAGATTATGTTACACAACTACGATATCATTGTATTTGACTTTGACTTTGACATTCTATTATCTCTATACATATGCCATGTGTAGTTAGAACAGATGTTCATTGGTTATTTTTAAAATGTTATATAAATGGTCATACAAGTACGAATTGACTAGAAGCACTCTTCTGCGCTTACCGTCTAACCACTCATACTCTAGCTAGCTGGTGTGTATCCGTTGCGAGATGGCGAGTTTCTGTCCGAGTTTAATCCGCGAGGTCCCCGCGCGCCGGTCTTCACCCCCCGTGAAATCGCGTCGGACATTTTAAATACTGTGAAGTGACATTTCTGACTCTATCAAAAACAAACGCTGCTGTGAAATTTATATATGTAAATATTTTACAATCACTATCCAGTGTATAACTATACTTGTTGAATATGTGATTAAGATATTTTTATTTGTACGGTTGAAAATTAATTACAACCTAAGAGTTGACATGACTTTATCTAAATCCTTTCGCTGCTGTTATCAATTCATATTTGATTTTGAATCAAAAATATTTTTAGATATGAAATTCGTGTTAATGTATGAGAGATGTTAAAACGCTATTTAGCACACGAACGTAGGTTTAAATAGTTCGGCGAATTTTAAATAGATTTCCCAAGAAGAGTCAAAGAAAATGAGATAACTGACTTTCATTTGACTCTTCGGCTGTTGAACAGGCACGAATAAAATTTCGCATGTAAAAATAACAATGGAAAAATAAAAATAAATCGAAATACTATTTATACATGCTGAAGGGTTTATAAAATACAAAAATAATAAGATCCGACTCGTCTAATAAACAAAACTTATGGATAAAACTGAAATTTGTTATCAGGGAAAAATCGAGACATGTATGTACAATGCCGAAGGCAAAACATACGTAGTTCCATGTAAACTATAAGAAAACAGAGTTAACAAGAGATATATAACAATATATATATGCCGCAATACGGAACCCCAACCTTTTATATCAACAATTTCATTTCAAGTTATTAAGACGCTGACAAAAGTCGACGACCTTCAGCAATTAACTAGCAGTGGTTGACCACTGTCAATTTGAGTATGGGTGAAAAAGACACGAATATTCAGTTCTAGGTATAATGTGTAATTTTTAGGGTTCCGTAGCTAAATGGCGAAAAAGGAACCCTTATAGTTTCGCCATGTCCGTCAGTCTGTCTGTCTGTGGTTTTTCTCCAAAACTATTGGCAATATATAGATGAAATTTGGAAGGTAGATGTAATCTATGAACCTAGATTAATGGTTAATGGTTTTTTTTATATTGTATGGTGGTACGGAACCCTTTTATCTTCAACTAGATACTATAACATTTAACAAAGATATCTTTGTGGATAGTTTCTTTTAAGTGGTGAATTTTTTTTTGTCTGTGACTTATTTCTTTTATTGAGTAAATCTTGGTAAAACGTGTTGTGAAATCGAATAGATTTAAAAAAAAAATAATGAATAAGACAATAACTTTTTCCGCGTTGATGAGTAATATATGAATTTTGTGATTTTTTTATTTATGAGAGCTCAATTTATTGTCGTTAGCGTCTTAAAGCAGCAGAGTTCCAATCAATTGGTGTTTGAAAAAACATATAGCTACATATATCGTTCAATCTACAATTTACTTACGGACGTGTTGTTTTCCGTTGATAGTAAACACTATTTCAGACATCTTTAGTTTCCAACCGTCCCTTCCTTTTCCATTTATTTTAAAATAGTCGGCAAATAACTTCGTTCAGATATTGGGTCTAAAATATGAAAAAAAATTATATATACAAGGTGTCCCATAAATAGTGCGCAGACTCCCGGATGCCGATAGCTGAGTTCATGTTCTATCAGAATAATCCAAAGTATGTATAGTGAAAGTGTTATTAATGGCTTTCGAGTAATTCGGACTTTTCTGAAATTACCTAGAGTCTCTATCTTGCATCAATAGTTTGGCTGCCGCTTTTACAAATTTACAATTTTTTGAAATTTATTTTTTGAAAAATACTCTACATTAGTTGCCGCATTGAATGTATTAAACACGTTTATTTTAATTATGAATCAGCTCCAAGAAATAATGATTTTTTTCAAATTTTTAACCAAATGTAAATTTTAGAAGATTATTTTGAAGGTTCGTGTTGAAAAAAAATGTACTGAGCTCAATTGGCAAACTTGCAAATGAAAAACTTGCGTACTTATAGAAATTTCCAAATTGTAAAACATCTCCAGATTTTCTTTTTCTGAAGTATATAATATATTGTAATTTTTATTTAAAAAAAACTGATTTTTTTTAATTTTTATAATTTGAAATATTAAATTTTTTTGCTTCTAAATAGTGTTTTCTTTATTTTTTTGCTATTATCAACACAATACAACGCTAAATAACAAACGGTAACGAATACGGTGACGCATCGACCAAATGTAAATTTTTTTAAATGTCATCTTTACCACGTGCGACGCGTGCAAGCCCTTTAAGTAATCTAGAGAATTAGCATCGAGAGTCTACTTTTGCCACATAATGTAAAAACCCAAGAAGATCCTGGTTTCTTTAAAAAGTTCTCTGGTGCAACGAAACGTCTTGCAAGAGATATAGCTACGCAAACGTTAACAATCTTGAATATATAGCTATAATATGTTTTTGTATAGTATAACATACTTTGTCTGTGCTCAAGATTAATATTATGATTGCGAAACGTGACCTAAGCATGTTCGCGTATGTCGCCTTTTCGAGATATCTAATGGTAAGGAATTGGGATGGACTATTGTTTATATTGGTCGACGGTTTACATGGGATATAAATTACTCCGTCCTTTCTTCGGGACGTGTTATTTTTGTACCTAGATTCTTGAACTAAATCCGGCGGATAGTAACATAGGTTACTGCTTGTCTCGATGAAAAGCTTCCATAGGATACAAAACTATCAAGAAATGAATGAAGTAGAATCGTAGTAGAATTCTAGAAGTGAAGAAGTGTTACGGCTGTGGGAAGCTGATAACATAATCTTCTTATGAGAATATCACGTAATTTTGACGTGGGCGAAACCGCGAGGAAAAACTAGTGAAATTATAAATGCGAAGCATAAAATTGTAAATATTACTTATAATGTAATATTTTACATTACGTTTATAGTTTGAAAATCAAAAAAAAGTTATTTAATCTGTGTTTTGCTATATTCTAATTTCACTTATTATTTCACATATTTTTTATTAGGTATTAAATTTTTCGTATTATTAACGCATTATGCATGTATTTAATATCATACGGTATATCCATGCTTACTGAAGGTTTAATTTAAAATTATATTTGAAATAAATAAAATAATGTCATGTATTTATGTGAATGTTATATACCCACATATGATTTCATGACCTTCTATATGAAAAAAAAAAATATTTGAAATATTTTTTCATTCCATATTTAACCTGCGACGTAGATTCCGCACAATGACATATTTACCGTTATCACATTATATTGTTCCAACGTGGAGTGTTGACTAGTAGTATTATAAAGAAAAAAATACACATTTATTACGTTCGATGCAATTATAGTTTTTATGTTATAAAAAATATCGATTATTTAGTAATGATAATTATTAAATATTTCAACTGACTAACTATATAATTTATACGACAAAATTATTACTTAACTTACATTTTCCAAACGCCGTCAGATCGCATGGAAAATTAACGAAAGAATAAAACAAAAACTTACGCTATCTACTTTATAAGGCTGTGCCACACATATGTCGTAGGATGATTCGATAATTCGAATTTTTGCGAAAATCCTAGGTATATTGGGAAAACACGGGAAAACAAACTTTTGCAAAAACGCGAGTCGCTCTAGTAACATTGAATATCCTTAACTCTGATTAACTAGATTTTTGCTTACTGACCAAATCTTATTCTAATTGGTTCCTAGTTTTACCCTGTGAACTTTGAAATATTAGGTCATTGAGTTATGAAGGGTTAGAAATAACATTTTGGATTTATAAAAACTTTTGCACACTTTTAACCACATTTAAAACAAAAGACTCCCGAGTTGCTCTCAAAAACATAAACAAAACAACGTGCGTGAATGATTGACATTTAAAACGTTAACCAATCAGAGGAGGTCTCGATGTGGGCACTCCGACCGGCCAATCAGCGTTCTTATTTCATAATAGCTAACGTTTCTTTTCGCGGAATACTGTAGGGACTAGTGTTTTTGTAAAAACCCTAAATTTTTCAAGTAAGATTGAGAAATGTTTTCAGCATTGTCTAATTATTCGTGTTTTTACAAAATCCCTTGGGTTTTCACGAAAATTCGTATTATTAAATCATTCTGCGACACATACACTACGGACAGATATCACTAATAGACCGTCAGCCGAGGCTGTTCTTCTAATATATAGTTCGCGCCTAGTGATTGGGCAGATTTGTAAAACCCTCCTGTCACTAAATACGTTCATCATTCCATCCGTTTAAAAAGATTTAGGAAGTGACATTATATAAAAAAACGCTATCAGCAGTAGAAAAAAAAATAAAACCTTTCAAAACGATTATTTCTCTCTGGCTCCCACTACAAGCACTTAAACTCGAAATCGAAAACAAATCGAACCTATTGGTCTTCAAAGAAATTGTAATTTCACGTCATTTTCTGACCATAGCTTCGCCCAAACCCTCTCCTTCGTATATATAAGCCATTAAGTATATGGATCGGTTGACACCAAAGTTAGATATGGGCCAAATTTCATTCAAACAAAAACTAAATTGTCACTCCAAAAATTATTGGTCCATTACATCAAAGCTATATATTACGTTTACTGATCTAATAGAAGTCAAACCCAAGTGGAAGCCCGACGTAATCCTTTTATATTACCGAAGATGGCATTTTCGAGACGGGTACAACTACCAAAATCTCGATAAACGAACAAAAAGACGACCTCATTTGATAATAGATCAAATCTGCCACATACGACATCTGCGTAACAGTACATTATAAAAAAGGTCTTGGCCGACGGACTATGATTATCTGGAACTGTCTAGCGCAAACCATACACATTTTACAAATTTATTGTTTTTCAATAACGCCTGGGATAAACACACATTATTCTGGGCCCAAACTGGAACGACCTAAAATTTACGCGGGCTCAAAAGTCATAAAAATGGCTCATCGCGAACGTCTCGTTAACCCTTACTTTTGAAAAATATACCTACCTATTGCCTATTACTAATTAGATACAAATACGTATGCTGCAGGTGAGTCCTTCGTACTTTTTAATAATAAACCTCCCGGTGACAATAATATAATAATAATAATAATAACACACACAATCACAACAACGTATAAGTCCCAAACTAAGCATTAGCTTGTATTTTGGGTACCAAGCGAAGACACCACATATAACAACCAAGACCCGGTGCCAGTATTAATATTTATCATATAAATACTGACCCGACCTGGGATTCGACCCTGGGACCTCCAGCTTCGCAGGCAGGGTCGCTGCCCACTAGGCTAAGCGGTCGTCGCTAAATATGATTATTATTATTACTAAAAAGTGATACAATGACCACAGCGATACTGCTATGCAGCTATTTCGTAATATATAAGTGATACATACTAAAAATCACTATATTTATTGTTCCGAAGTTGATGATTTTTCGTCTATTCATTGGACTATACAGAACCCGGGAGACGTAAACACAACTACAGAAGAAAAGGTACGGTTGAAAGAAAGAGACAGATAAAAGCGGTGGTATGTTGTCCTTGTCTAATGACGCATGATGGTTTACGATGACTACCTTAACAAGTAAAAACGTATACGCCATTATCTATCTAGACATAAAAACAAGAAGAAAGAAAGAAGAAAGGAAGGATTCTTCTTCTCTATCGATTGCACCAACGCGTTTTCCGGGAAGTAAGGGGTTTCAAATTAAATGGGCTTCCATGGCACTCCCTGCTGGATAACAATGAGGCTCTGGCAACCGAGTGACTGGTGGTATGCGGTATAACTACTCACCTGTATATCTAAAGTAGATGAAGCTAAATCAGCGTTGAGGTCAAAATAACCTCTAAAAGGACTGGAACAGAAAACAACGGGAAACCACTGCTTCTATTTTTTCCATGGGAGTCATGGAATCGGACGGTCCATGACCACGACCCCTCCACCAGGAGTGTACGATTGAGAAGAAGAGTTTCCCTATAGATGTTATTTCCACCACTTTGACCCGAATGCATATTCATAGATGTCCGACGCTTCATCCATAAGGAGTAGCATCATTGTAAATACGTGGAGTCGTAAAAAGAAATAGTTGTCAGTTATTTACGAGGACTACCCTAAATACTTATCGCATGGAGATAATGTATGGTTTCAAGACCTACTGGAGCTAGCATTACGTGTTGGGAACAATCGAATGAAAACTTTGACTCTAGTTTGACGTTTAATTATATATTTTTTTGACAGATATTTCGTTATATCGTTTTTTTTGAGTTTTTCGGTCGGATTTTGATACAAAATTTTTTTTAAGCTCGATCTGATAACACACGCCGTGAAAGGATTCACGTATCTATGACATATCGTTTTTTTTAATCTTGGCAGTTAAAATTATACAACAGTAGATAGGCATAATGCTACACTATAACTGGTGTTCGGCTGAACATAGTCCAAACTTTTATAGCGTGTACAAAAAGTTAAAGGAAATGATAAAGAAATAAAATTTTAAACATGTTTTTCTTGGCAAGCGTTAGTTTGCACCAGCTGCTCACTTAAAACTTTCTGGTCAGTTCGGGAATCTTTTCTGGGGCAATGTATGCACATGTATTTAAAATTCTTGACGATACATTGAACATGTCGTCGAGCAAGTTCAAGTTCGCAGCAAAAGTCAATTTAATTAAAAAAAGGATTTACACGACTAATGACTGACCGATCGGCGGAATGATGAGAGATAACTGCGGAATCAAAAGTCGCGGGTTCGACCCCGTCCGAGACCAATATTTGTGTGCATATATCTATTTATGTCTATTTGTTCCCTTTCTGGCTGTAAAATATGTATGTAAAGAATATTTAACTATTTATATCAGTCGTCCAGTACATACTCATAATACAAGCATACTACTTGCTTACTTTAGGACTAGATGGCGCTGTGTGATATAATAATAATAATTTAAGGGACTTCCCGCACAGCGCCATCTAGTCCCAAAGTAAGCAAATATTATGCTTGTGTTATGGGTTACTAGACAACTGATACACATACCTAAGTATTCTTTTCTTTATAGTATATACATATATAAATACTATTACACCCAATTACGGAATGAAATAAATATGTTCACGCACACAAATATTTGTCCCGGGCGGGAATCGAACCCGCGACCCTTGGCTCCGCAGTTAGGGTCTCTAACCACTCGGCCATTCGGTCAGTCTAGAACAGTCAGATGTCGCAAGTATTATTAATGATTATTTATATTATATATTTATATACGTATACGCTATGTACACGTTATTATTGTTATTATTTAAAACGATAAATGTATATGGACGTAGGTAGATTATCCTTAGCTAACACAGCTGTCATCTGTATGTTGTACGCATGGATGTTTTTATGCAAACATATACCAGTGGATGTTACGAAATATTCGCTGTGAAGTCGAATTTTGTGTACACACGTGTTAAATTCGTGTTGGAAAAGAGAACAAAGATTCTGAAATTACATTTTATGTGTAATTTATCATTCCATCGTGATTACGTATCATGCTACCTAAGATTGTACAATATTTATTATGTTGATATATTCCGTATGTTTTTATACCTTAAAAAAGACAAACTGTTGGATTTCTGATGATTCTTCGCAACAGACTAATTTTTCAAAGCATCAGTACATTCTGTAATTTACTATTATTTATTTTATTTTATTGACGAGCATAAGTGCCTTTACAGTATTAAATAGGTAAGTGATTTGAATTTGAACATGAAATGAAACAACAAAATCTGTATAAATCATTATTATATCCTATAAATTATCATATTTTAATAATTAGCTGCATTTATTTCAATTTCAAATCTTCTATTCTGTGTTCGACGGCCATGAAAATATTTTCAGCTGTACAAGGGTTTTCTGTAAAAAATAACATTGTTTTAAATTATATATTTTATTTGTTAATTATTCGAATTACACTCGAGCGGCAAAGTTATAATAATAACGACCGCTTAGCCTAGTGGGTAGTGACCCTGCCTACGAAGCTGCAGGTCCCGGGTCCGATTCCAGGTCAGGTCAGTATTTATATGATGAATACTGATACTGGTACCGGGTCTTGGTTGTTATATGTATGTGGTGTCTTCGCTTGGTACCCAAAATACAAGCGAATGCTTAGTTCGGGGCCTAGACGTTGTTGTGATGTATATGTTATTATTATCAACAAAATTAACCTATCTCAGCATAAAGCTGGGAAAAACTACATTTACGGGCGCAAGCCAAGTAAATGCAGTGTGTGTTATTTTGTGCTAAGCGGTATTATCATTATTATTATTATCATTATTATTATTATAGTAACTTAACAAAGATTTCAGTTACATAATACTTAGTTCATTACATCAGTTCAGTACTTAGTTATTCAAGTAATTTCTTTGACAAAAATCAGGTTTATGATTTAGTGGGACACTCATAAAATAATGACCATTCTTACATAATCCAGTCAGCCTCCATCACTTTTGATTTTCGTTTATCAAGTGAAGTGCATTGCAATGCTAGACCTATCACTACATATTATAAAATAAAGTCCCCCGCCGCATCTGTCTGTCTGTCTATCTGTCTGTCTGAACGCGATAAACTCAAAAACTGTCTAACGGATTGGCATATGGTTGACACCGATGGACAGAGTTATTCAAGCGGAAGGTTTAAGTTTATAATTTATTAATATTTTGTGTAAATTAATTGAAATATGACGACTTTAGTTGAAGAGTCGGAAAAAATCAAGATGGCTGGGAGCTTTCATCGAAAACGCTGCTTAATCCCTTTGAGATATAAAAAAATAATGTATCGAGGAATAGTTTCTCTTTTATAGGACTAAAGAAAAGTCCGTGATGACATATGCCTATCATTTATGGATAGCTTACAATAGCTATTGTTGTTCGAAAAAATGGTGTCATATGATGAGGTGATTGGAAAGCAATTTATACGGATACAGTATTAATTCCTTATCAAATTAAATACGTTATTTATCTTCAGCATTTCATGCACATTATGATTGTCCTGTACATAATACAACAGTGCAAAGCCTTATGTTATACTATGAATAATCTAAAGTTATACATAATATATTAGCTGTAGACAATCAGAATATGAAGCAAATGATGTTCGTAAGAAGTAAGAAATAGTACTTGTATGTAACGAAAGGTAAGTATAACGTAAGTATACCTACTTTTTTAAGCGAGTCTTTTTTAATTATAGCAAATGTAAATTTCAGGACAAGAATATGTGGGCTTATGACTACACAACACGATAGAAGTGAAAACTATACAAATATACAATAACATACGCGTATTATAATTGGTAAATTATTTTTAAATAAAGTATTAAATACTAGCTTTATAAATTCATTACCTATCAATTCATTATAAATCTGGAGGAGAAGAACAAATACTGGATGGCAGAGGAAGATAGAAGGTGTAAAATATGCGGGGGAGATGGAGATTCGGAGAGGGAGATTTGGAGCACGTGATGGAACACGCAGGGTGGAAGAAAGAAAGGTAGAAAACTAAAAAAATTAAAAAAATAAATATAGATAAACTTATTTGTGTTCGAGATCGGCAGAATACCAGCGATGGTCATGCCTGTTTGTGGCAGGCCATCAGCATGCTGAGTCGATCCCGTTTGCCATTAAAGCTAAAAATTAAGAAGTAGTGTAACGAACTCTGTATGTATATTTTTTTTGGCAATAAACGATTTTGATTTGATTTGATATATGCACTTGGAATATTATTCTGATTATATACAAAATATACGCAAATTACAATACATAATGATAAAACGTAATTCTTGAATCGATGTACTCCTTGTTAGCCAGTAAACGTCACCGACCGTCTAAGTCTGCAGCGAAATATACTCGATTCAACGTCACCGGGCCGAGCGTGTTTTTTGAACGAAATCAAACATTTCGTTCAAAACTGCGCAGAAATTTTCACTTCTAAAACTACATGCCTAGTTTTCCACCAATCGAAAGAATTAAAAGCTACTGAGTTGGTAGTGACAAATCAATAGATACACACCAATATGGACCCACTGATCAGGCAAACCTGCGTCACGTCTCGCAGCACGAACTGCCTCACGTAATGCGTGCGTCACCACCACAGCCAAGCATAACGATGGTTCACCAGTTGCTGTAACCAAAATTTTTGTTTCCAAAGATTCGTAATAAGGTATGTAGCTATTAGAAGCGCTTGTCTTACTTTTAAGCAATTCTACCGGTTGGTTTTTTTATTAAACCCTTATAGAAAATATTGTTCTTAACAACAAAGTAAAATTAGTGAATTCACCATGAAAAAATCTTCACAAAATTTATTTTTTATAAGACTCATGAGTCAAATTTAAAATACTAGATTATACACAATTTATTATTTTAAAGTGAATACAAAAAAATGGAATACAAAAAAAAATTAAGTGTAGATAATACTTGAAGAATTTGAGAACATAATACTATTAAATGTAGTTTTTGAATAAATTTTATTTAATTTAAAAGGATTTTATCCCTTGTAAGATATGTCAGCCTCGTTAAATAGATTTAAAAAATTAATTCATTGTCACTAAATCTTGATCATACCTTTAGATTGTAGTACACCAAATTTATTTGTACCATTCCTTCTGAAGTAGATTCTCATGTCTTTGGGAATATCTTTAAGGCCCGGAGGTTTGTAAGTCCAAGTTCTATCTGTCAGAAGCTCCCCAGTGGCTTCGTCGTAAATTAATTTCTCGTGTGTCCAATATCCCAATCCCATTATAAAAGCTCCTTCGATCTATAACAAAATGTATATGGCATAACAGGTATAAATGTTATATCACAGAGGTATGTCAACTTCATACTATTGCTACAAGATCCGAATATAAAGGGCTAACACATCTAATATACGAATAAAAAATAATTAATATCGTTAGTTGATAGAGTATATAATAGGATCATCATCATCATCATCAGCTCATTTTTCACCCCACTGCAGGGGCTTAGGCCTCCCCCAAGGTGAGGAGGGGGGCTTGGAGCTTAAGTCCACCACGCTGCTCCCATGCGGGTTGGGAACTGTAACGACCGCCATTTATTGCCAGCGTCCGGGACCGACTGCTTAACGTGCCCTCCCAAGGCACGGTGTCAGTGATATTGTGTACTTAAGTCAGAAAAACTCATTGGTACACGCCCGGATTCGAACCATGGCCCTATGGGGCCTTATAAATTTGAGACAGGTTCGTTGTGCTCTGGGCTATCACGACACGTTTATAATAGGATGCGTAGGTTATATTTTGACCCTATGACTTTTAATTTAATATAATTAAATATATTTTTGTTACTAAATTCCCTCAATTAGTATTTAAATAAAAAAATTGCTAGACCAAAATTCATAATACAAAAAACTAAAACAAAAAGTAGGTTGTCTATTTTATAAATTTCATTTAAACCTCATCTAATAAACTGAGAAAAATATGAATAACAAGATAGCCTGTTAATCAACAAAAGATAAAAATACCTGTCCAACATCGATTTCAGGACTTAAACTTCTGCCAGTGTCTTCTAAAAGATCCACCCTCAATATTTCGTGGTTCCCTGTTAACACATCCAATTCTAATTCCAACACAATGACTCCACACACATCGTATGGTTTTATTTCTTGAAAGGGTACAGTTGAGTAAGTTGCTTGTAATTCAACACCGCTGTTGTAAGCTTCTTTGATTAATGTTTCCCAAGATGGATTATTTAATTTTTTCTTTATAGGCTCTAATCTATCTAAGAGGATGTTACAAGCTTTTATTGTAGCGAACGCCACACTTTCGCTTCCAATGCTACCTCCAGTGACCATTGCGTTTGGTGTGATAAAACTGGTGCTCGGTTTAACGCTAACTTTTTCTAGTGGTACTCCAAGCATATGAGCACAAACTTGGGCTGTTTTTGTATTAATACCTTGTCCCATTTCTATACCACTATGAATTACTACCACGGTGCCGTCGATGTGGTATATATTAATAATAGAAGTGTAGTTTCCTAAATAAAATAAATCATATTTCATAGGTAAAAGTTTCATAGCTTTCTTTCTCCAGCGATTGTTCTCGTTGAATTTTTCTATTTCAGCTATACGCTCGTCGTATTTGCAATCAATTTGTAACTGTTTAATCAATTCGGGTAAAGGGTTGTCATTTTTTGCCATGTTCAGAAGTTTAACTTCAATCGGATCCTTCCCTAAATTGTATGCAATCCTTTCCATAATATGTTCAGCCATTGCAATACCTTCACAAGAAGCTGAAAAACATTGAAAAAGTTAGTTAGCAGATATATTAGTTAATTAATTTTTTTTTTTAATTTATTACTTTGGATAATCACAAAATAAATTACATAACTCCATCAAAAACTAAAATTAATTTAAATCTAAGTCAATCGTCTTTGACGACTTCGTACTATAATAAAAGAATGGGCGCAGTTTCTTCGTTTAATATTTTTCAGGGTAGCAACACAAATTGATATCGAATGTGTCTAATTGACTCACAGCAAAAAAAAAATACAAAACGTGTTAGTAATTATCAACATAAATTGTAAATTTATATCGAACCGAAAGAACAGGTTTTATTAATTAGTGACTTAATTCCGTGATTTTCTTATTTTGATTTCATGTAATAAAATGTTTCTGGAAAGTCAACATTATACAATAGTGAATGATTTAGACATATGAAAAATAATGAATGTAATTAAAATTACTTCATTATCATCATCAGCCCGTGTCTCTACACTGAAGGATATAGGCTTCTCTCAAGTGTCGCCACCATACAAGGTCCTTCGCCTTCCGCATCCAATCACCCCCGGTATGGTGTTTTATGTCATCAGTCCACCTGGCCGGAGGGGGTCGGGGGGCGTCCAATGCTTCGCTTCCCGGTACGTGGCCTCCACTCGAGAACTCGTCTACCCCATCCGTTGTCGGTTCTACGGCAAATGTGACCAGCTCATTGCCGCTTCAGCTTGCTAATTACTTCGGCTATGTCGACAACTTTAGTTCCTCGACGGGTTTCAGTATTCCAGATTTTATCCATCAAAGAACTACCGAGCATAGCCTGTTCCATAGCGCGCTGAGCGATTTTAAATTTGTGGGCCAGTCCTGCCGTGAGATTCCATGTTTCGGCACCGTATGTCATTGTAGGCAAGGCGCATTGGTTCAAGAGGTTTATCTTCAGGCATTGTGGTAGTGACGACGAGAACAGACGACGGAGCTTCCCGAAAACAGCCCAGCCCAGCTGAATTCTTCGGTCGGCCTCTTTGTTGAAGTTGTGTTTGCCTAACTGGACAATCTGTCCTAGATAGACATAGTCTTGCACAACTTCAAGCGTCGCACCCTCTACGGGTACCGGTCTCGGTAGAATATGTTCGTTGAACATGACATTCGTGTTGTCCAAATTTATCCCGAGGTTTATCCAAAATTACTTGTCATAGCTTATTATATGTTAATCTAGATTTTAAAGACCTTAATGCTTGGACGATATACAAAACAAAATAAATAAAATAAATACCAGAATAGACCTCCGTGCTATAAAAACACCAGAATAGGGGTCACATCACTAGCGCCATCGAGTATTGAATAGCGACAACACAATACAACACGTGAGACAGTCAATTGACCTCGTCACAGGTTAGAGCGAGACCGCTACGTCGCTATTTCTCGACGCCTTTCAAAGTATGGGTGTGTCGCGGGAAACTTCCAGCATGTTCGTGAATGCTCGGTGAGAAGGGCTTAAGAATGTTATCGAAGATATGACAACAGGTATATAAGGCACGCGATGTTCGACGTTGGCAAATCAAGTAGTTCGGAGTTATAGTCCAGCGAAAGAAATGAAAAACTGTAAAGTGATATAGTGCGAATTACTGTGAATATTGTGATAAATAAAAATATTGTTTTTCTTCACGTGTCACCGTGTAATCTATTCTGATCTTACGAATCCAACGTCAGTGTTGGCGTAACAATACTAAATTTTAATTTCAGCCGCCATTACCAGAAGCACCTAAAGAACTTTCATGCTAAATTTGAATTTTAAACTCCATTACCAGGCGCTCGGCACGAAGTGTTTGATGGTGTGTCAGTTAAAATAGAATTAGCCTCAACGTGCCATCGCTTGTGATTGTAGCAGTTATAGAAATGATCGACTGTCAGAACTGCTACAGTTTCGTTATTGGAACAGCCGTTATCTTGATAGAACACGTTCTTCAAATATTGTATTTCTCCTTCTTTGTTTACACCAACCTGAAAAGAAAGTTTTTGTATAAATAAAAATATTAGATTTTTTTTTAGGTGCAATATCGAACAATGCGGGGTATAAAAATGGTGACCACAGATTTGAGAAAAGCTTAGAATCACCATAGAGGTGTCAGTTACTAGAGATTCGAGATGCATACCGCCTCAGGTAGTTCGCAAATGAAGTAGCATAAGTAAGTTGGTCCCCTTATTATGTCGCAGGCAAAATTTGTCAAAATAAATTAATACATTGACGTTGACAGTTCGACAAACAGATATCTAAATAGTTGAAACTTACAAAGACGTTTATCATAAACTATTTGAAAATACTTTTTTTTTTGACTACCGGCGTATAAAACTCAAGAAATCAAAGCAACGAACCAAGAGCTAATAAATTATGTAAATAATTTTTAACTTCCAAGGCAAATTACAAAAATGATCCTAACCATCTCGTACAGACTTAGTCATAATCCGCTTTTGCGGGGCAGGAAATTGTTATCAAAATGACAGGCTCCTTTATCTTCTGACGGCTTGATACATCCAAAATGAAAGGGGTAATAAGTGAGAATATCAAGGAATATTTTATTCATTGCCCGCTTAACGGTGGGCTGTGTGCCTCGTATTGTTCCTTTTAATATTTATTATCTAGTACTTGCTACTTCGTCCACGTGGTTTCCAGGGTCCGCGTTATTTAAGTTTTAACGCATTTAATATTTATTTATGTTTTCAACATCTGAGATCTCGCCCTGTTGTATTTTTATTTTAATGCTTTGCTTCAGAAAATAAAACCGCGATTATACGTAGGTACCTATAAGTTAAATCATTATTTTATTTTATTTTAATGATAAAGTTACATCAAAATTGGGTTGAGTGTCTCTTGAGTTGAACCAGTCGAACTTTCAAAAAAGGAACAGGTAAACAAGTTTACCACAAGTACCAGTATGAATATAGCCTTCGTAGTGATTTCCAATTAAACTGAAATATATCATCGTTAAAATAGATCTAGCGTTGTCGTAATTCTTTTTTAACTGCTTATCTGATAAGAATCCATAGAAGTAGGAAAAATATAAAGTAGACACTAGAACAATAACACTTTCGCTGCCTTACCAGACTGGCAGTTTACGTTTGGCAACAACGCTACTTAAAAGGTCCGGTACAATAATAATTTTAATAAAGGATTAGTAAAGGATAATAAAGATAATAAGTGGATTCTACTGTATTCTTAGGAATCACATTGGACGCGAAATTGCAATGGGATCCTCATATCACTAACTTGGCGAGAAGGCTCGGTTCTGCAGCTTACGCTGTAAAAAGCATTCGTTTCCTTTCGGACATAGAAACCACGAGGTTGGTGTATTTCAGTAGTTTCCATAGTTTAATGACTTATGGCATTCTGCTGTGGGGACATGCTGCTAATGTTAATACAATCTTCGTGTTGCAGAAGCGAGCTGTTCGAGCAATTTATAAACTGGGACCTAAAGTATCACTTAGAGAAAAGTTTAAGGAAATTAATATAATGACATTGCCATCTCAGTATATATTTGAAAACATTATGTACGTAAAAAAAAATATTACATTATTTAGAAAAAATAGTGATCGCCATAATGTTAATACAAGAAACAAAGATAAACTTGCTAATCATGTCAGCCGCCTCAATAAAATCACGAAATCTTTTAAAGGGCAATGTATACGCTTTTACAATAAGATCCCAGCTGACATTCAAGATCTACCCCTTAATAAGTTTAAAACTACACTAAAACGAAAGCTTTATGCAAAAGCTTATTATAAAGTATCAGACTATTTAGATGATAAAAATCCATGGGTGTAAGCCGCTCACCTATCAGTTTATTTCAATAATATTATTCTTTAAGCACTTATTGTAAAAATTTATTTTTAATAATTTTGTTAAAAAGAGCGTCCCTCAGTTTCTTGCGCATTCTTCTGAGAGGAACCAGCATTTTTGAATGCGCCTTTGTGGTCACGTTCTTCCACAAAGTAATAAAATTCACTCTTATGACGTATTTCAAGATTATGTTACATAACTACGAAATAAAGATATTTTGATTTGATTTGATTTGATTTGAAAGAAAAACTAATTAAAATTTTAAATTTGGTATAAGCTTTTATTTTTAATTTATCTGGTGTAGATATTTTTCAATAAATGTCCACATGCAGTAAAGAAAAGTGATGGAAAATAATAATAACTCTGACGCTCTATTTCCCTTTCCTGTGACTAACTGTCGCTGTACGTGCTGACCCGTGCCATATTCTGCCGCATACCTTTCCACGCATTTGTAGCTTACGACGTTCTAATAGTTCAACAAATGAATGGGGCTCGTTCTATTCTTCCTACTTCTATGTTATAAACATTGCCATGCGAGTCTTACGTCACCCTATCACAACGTGTTGCAGCAAGAGGTTACAATCACAACAAAAAATAATTTAAAAAATAAAACGCTAAATATAAAACTGTTCAAATAATTTATTTTATTAATTACAGCTTAAATAACGCAGTTTTCCACTTTAATTCAACTACAGAATATATTTTTAGTCACAAAAGAATGAACAACCCAGGCTGCTATGTCTAGCATATTCTCTGATTAATTTAAGGTGGAAGACTGTTTATTATTAATTGATTATAATTATTCATTTAATTCATGTAAAATATTACGCTGTTAAAATGTAATATTTTCTTCATAAAATATTTTCTGAATATCTCTGTTGTTCTAATTGTAACTCTTAATTGACTTTTACCATGAGAATGATCTGTGCATGAGACAATATCACCATGATTTTTTTTAATATATTACATGCACAATTTAACATAAAATAAGTTTGAAGAAGTGAGTCGTTCTTTTGTGTTATAGTATCCTGGACTTTTATTCACGCTAAAGAAGATAATTTATATCGCTTGTATTTTAACACACTCGTATTTTAATATTACGAATAGAATACCTCGAAATCGCTTTTCGTTGGCAACCTTTTGCCGCTAACCCTCATGTTGGTCTCCAAAGACATAACGAAGCGACACGTCACTCCTAGAAGATGACTGACCAATGCCGCACCGCAAGCCGTCATCCCTGAGCGAGTGATTTTACCACCGTAACCTCCGCCTACACGACGGACTATTACATTTATTCTGTAACCAGAGAAAGAGTGGATGAGTATCCCAAATAAATAATATCAATTGTTCTGTTGAACGTAAATATAATACTGTTTGTATTATACCAACGTATGAAGAAATAAATAAATAAATAAATAAAATAAATAAATAGATACCCTTAGCGTTCAATAAAACGCCGGTGTCCATAATTAGTAGGTTGACCAAAACAGTAAAATAGTACATGAAAATGGAATCTATAAGTTTGAAAATATAGTAGTTTTTACGTGTAGATATCTGACACAATTCTTTTTTTCATATTTAATGATATATTATTGTTATATTACGAGTGAAGCAAATTGAAATTAATGAAATGTATTGTGGCACTTTAAATAAACTTAGCTGTTGACATAGATGTAACTTTTAATGTTGATTAATTTCATCTAAGAAAGAGGCGAATTTTATATGAAATCATCTTTTCAATGTATCAATACAGAGTGTTTTTCTAAAATGGGACAGTATGGGCATAGATATATTTAACCCCACGAGGTTTAATCGGAGAGAGAACTGTATTTAGAAATTTTAGCTCTATTTTGATAAAAATAACGTTTGAATATTTACTTTTCTGGTTGTGCTTTCTTAATCGCCTTTAAACCGCACCTGTCGCTGCTAAAAGCGGTGCATTTAAACGTGCTCGACTGTGTATTTGAGAAAACGGAATTCATTTTAAACAGTTATTGTAACATTTTTTATGCATTCGTCTTTAGCAAATGGACTGCAAGAAATACTTATAGAAATTTTTCTAATAATTGGCAGAAATTCAATGCTACATATGTACAAACTACACCAATTTTATTTTCCTAAATTTCACTTAATCTTTGTGCTTACTTAATTGTAAAACATAAGAACAGTTAGTTCAACTACACTATTATCCCGTGCTTGTTTTTGTTTTGGTCCAATAGAATGATTTATTCGGGATAAAAAAGTAGTCGATTGCTGTAAAACACTTTTTCATGAATTTCTTCAATTTTCCTTTTTATAAAAATAGAGTCAGAATATCTAAATACAGTTTTCTAATATTTCTTAAGGTTTAATTTATGCCCGTACGGTCCCATTTAAAAAAACTTAATGCATCGCACATTCACTGATTCTTCGCATTATGAATAATAATAAAGCCAATGTTATAAAAAAAAATTTTTTTTTTACTAACTACATTTATAACATTATTATTGTTATTGTCAATGATTCAGAGGCAAAAGTAATTAAAATCAAACAATAATTAAGAGATATATTTTACCAACCGATTGACAGGAATATTCAAGAGCTGTGATATTGCTGCGTTGGTCAAATCCATCCATTGTGTTGCAGAATACACTTCCATACCATCTTCAGTTGGTTTTGCGACACAAGTCTGTGTTTCCATGAAGTAATGGTACTGTGCTCCCAGATCATATACTCCGTGGATTACACATTTCACGTCATTTCCTCTTTCCGTAGGCTCAACAGTCTTGTTATTTATAAGCCTTGTTTTCTTTTCAGGCGAATTTAACACATCATCAATTGTTAATAATGGTTTGTTATTGCTTATAGATGAATAGTTAACCTTGACAAGATTAGCTGCTTTGTTAGCTAATTTTTCTCTATTTGCAACGATTGTCGCTACTGGTTGTCCATAGTATTTAATAATTTTACTACACATAAGCTCCTCTTCGTCTACGATGAAAGGAACATCTGTTGACATAAAACTATTTTTGCCTGGAATGTCTTTTGCTGTGTAAACAGCAATCACACCATCTTGTTTCTGGAGAAATAAATTTTACAGTTTAGAACGTATAGGTAAACAAGAGGCTAAATTATGTTTGTAAATGATAAAATTAAATATCGTCCGCACATAAGATAATACGAATTTACGAGTGTACCATAAAAAATTGTTGATTAAGCTTGTGTTTTACGTGACAAAAGATTTGTTAATATAATACATTTAACAATTCATAGCATTATTGGTAACATTTATAAATAGTACTTACTAGTGCTTCAGACGCATCAATTCTGTCAATTACACTTCCAGCTGGGGCATTTGCCAATACAAAAGCACCGAACACTTCACCTATTTGCGTCGGCAGATCATTTGCAAATACTGCTTCTCCTGCACACTGTACAAGAGCTTCGATTTTGGGGATAGGCTGATTGAGTGGCCAGACTGTTTTGTCTGTGTCATACATCTGAGTGCCTTGTGATATAGATCGTTTGATAACAGAGCCACCTGAACGCATACGCTTGTCTACCCGATCCTCTGAGCTTAAGTATAGTATAGCCTGTAACGTCGTATAATAAATTAGTTAAGGGAAAAAAAAGTGATGTGTTCTTAGATACGTAAACTTAGATTTGTGAATATTGATTTCTTTTTCTAATAAAAATTATTAATTATTTTTAATACACGTGAAGCATTTCCGAAAATGATAAATTACTTTTAAAAATTTATATTTTATGAATTTTATTCCTTTTCTGTAAAATTTTATTACATAGTGATGCCTGCTTATATACTGTCTGTCGTTCGAATGTTTATTTATAGAAAATTAAACAAACATCTAGGTGTCGTGATAGCCCAAAAAGCAACGAACCTGTCTCAAATTCATAAGGCCCCATAGGCCCATGGTTCGAATCCGGGCGTGTACCAATGAGTTCTTTTGACTTAAGTACATAACTATCGCTGACTCCGTGCCTCGGACAGCACGTTAAGCAGTCGGTCCCGGACGCTGTCAATGATGGCGGTCGTTACAATCCCCAACCCGCAACGAAGCAGCGTGGTCGATTTAAGCTCCAAGGCCCCCTCCTCACTCTGGGGGAGGCCTAAGCCGCTGTAGTGGGGTAAAAATGGGCTGATAAAGTGAAGTGAAAAACAAACATCTAATAGTCAGTATGACACAATAACAATATCAGTAGAGCTACAATACACACCGTGGCAAAATTTTTATCTCGAGATGCCGATTTTATCTTTTATTTTATCTTTTATGATTTTATTTCATCTTTTATGCCGAGAAAATCATCATCATCATCATCAGCCCGTGTCTCTCCACTGCAGGATATAGGCCTCTCCCAAGGCTCGCCACCACACACGGTCCTCCGCCTTTCACATCCAATTACCCCCGGTGTGGTGCTTCAGGTCATCTGTCCACCTGGCCGGGGGGCGTCCAACACTTCGCTTAATAATGCGGGACAATGCGTCGACAAAACTTTGGCGCTATGTGCATGTCAGCCCGGCAGGGCCGTTTGGTGGTCGTAACCATGGTCGGACCGCACATCTTCCTAATCTTATATCAATGTCGTAGTCGTAGCCCTGGTAAAATTATGAAGTTTGTTTTGTATGTTTTTCTATTTGTACGCTTTCTCATAGTCCGCATATTTAAGTTTATTGTATAAATAATGAAATAAATTTTCCTTTTTTGATCTTAATATTTACCTTGTAATATAAAGTTATTGCAAGCATTTTTCTGTATCCCACCGAAGGCTCGACGCGTGCTGCTTCCGGGTTAATTTCACCGACTAAAGTCTTCAATGCTAGTTGTAAAGTATCATCCGTAAATATGTCTTTGCCTATTAAAGCGGCTTCAGTTTTAGAGGCATGAACGAATTTAGAAGAAATACTGCCGAATACTATACTGGCTTTGGCAATTTTGTTTGTTTTCTGATCAAATTGGAACATGAAACCGGCGTTGACAAGTGCATGAGCGTTTTGCGATCGAGGCATTATCTGAAAATTTATTAAAATTTTTCGTTTGACGTTTTCAGTATATATACTATCCTCAAATTAAAAAAAAAAACAACTGATAAAAATCTTACTTTGTAGGTTTTCACAGAACAGCAATGGGATAGTGGGGGCAACTTCACGTTTAATATAATCTTTCCTTTCATGTCCGTTTTCAAGAAATCCGTTAATGACATTTCCAACTTCTGATTGTTGGCTTCTCTTGTAAAGCAAATTATTAGAATAGTAATAACCTGTCTGATATCCCATGTCCAAATTCAAAAGCTTTCAAAAAGTAAAAGTATGACTGACGCTTTGTTGACGCAATGCAAAGGGCGGTCGGTTCGGTGGTTAGAAATTAAAACACATTTTTAGTGATAATCATAAATAAATTGTAGCAATATATATATTTTTAGAAGAAAATTATGTTTATATAACTTTTTTGTAGCTTTTAATTTCATTATTTTACTATAACATTAATGTTTCTTACAAATATAAGAGCCTATATCACTTTCTGGACAAAGACGAATCAAGTTATATCACCAATCGAACGAAGAACATTAGACCTAAACACATTCCTGTTATTTGCGTGACGAAGTAAGAATCATAATTTATATATATTATGTCGCCTCCATGTAGTTAAATCAGCCTTTTCAATAGTACGATTAGCCTGTTCAATAAATGCCGGCATTCAATTAGACAACCAGGCCGTTTGTCGAATGAATTAAGTAGAACAACGTTCAAAATATTGGCTGGTTGAAAGCTAGGTCTTTTGAAACGGTTGAACCAAATGTTGCCGCATCATTTAATTTTTTTTTGCCGTGGCTAGATCCGACTACATGATGTGTTCGACTTATACAATGTTCATCTTCTGGGTAGCTCGTCGCTCCGTTCCGTTTAGCTCTTTTCTTTAATACAAGCAAGCCAAACCTAACCTAATCTGTCAATTTGGAAACAGTAGACGAACAACCTGTCTAGGCAGAATTGGAGTTCCGGATGGATTCGAATGCAATTCCATCATGAAATGATCAAATATATGATCTGTCATCCTAACAGTACCCATACATGATGATTTTAATCACCTAAATTTTATTCGCTAAAAGCTATGTTCAGCCATTTCGTTAAACATTGCTTTCAACAATTTGGCTAATCCTCCTTTAACTATTCAATTGAATGCCACCATTACATGAACAGCCTAGCCGTACAATCAACAGGCTGATTTAAGCATTTGGCATCGACATTAATAGCGTGTCGCACCAAAAGAGATAAGGTAAATCTATATCACATAAAGTAAAAACTAACAGCTATACTTTGATTAGAACTATGATGTTTTCCATGACTGCATTTGATTGTACTAGACATGAAAGTCATCATGGTTCTCATCAAAGTATAACTGTCAGAATTTACTTTATGCGATTATAGGTTTACGTTATCTATTTTGGTGCAATCCTTATCAATATGAGCTAAATAATGTTAGTTTTTAAATGTGATATTTTTTATTTAATGGACTTGATTTAAAAATTCACCAGATATTTGTGAAAATTCATCTGACGTTGAAATCGTCGTTCGTTCGTTTGCGTGGTTTGCGGTCAAGCTTTTTCCGCCGCTTTGCACAGTGAAAAAATAAAAGCAAAAAGTAAATATAAAATATCGAGGTTAGTTGGTATGTCAAATGGAATTATAATCCTCATGAATCTACAGATTATGCCTTTATTTAGTCTAAGATAATGCAAATAAGAGACATATGTCTAGACGACGTCACAGGGCTAATTTATTATTAAAATTTTGGGAAAAATTAACTTAGAAAGTTACATATTTCAATTTCTTTTCATTTCAAGAGAAAGGCATGATTGGACTATATTTTAGAAAAGAAAAACAAAAAAAATCTTAAAAATATTGTTGCAATAATGAAAATGATCCAACAAGTAAAATAATCTATAAAACGAATACGTGTTTTCAGAATATATTTTCGTATGTGTATGTGTAAGTGTATATAAATAAAATATATATTTTTTAAGCTTTTGTATAGCTTCTATCGCGGGGCCTTGAGCGCGGCGACCGAATCGAGAAATTCCGTAACGAAAAAAACCTCACGCTCGTAATCAGTGCAAGAAAATTAGGAGTGCATAAATCGTTAAGAGTGATTACTGATCACTGCACGTCGACCGAACTACCTCTAATTTATGCAAACCTGGTACTGCGCTTATAATACCACTACGCACGGAATCGCGCCATTGTCGCGCTGGACCACAGACAAAATTGTCTGTGACTGGGACCCACATAATTTATTAACGTCAAATAATATACTTCCATTGTGACCTACTTGACTATAATCTCCACGTGCTTGTTGTTCTCCTAGTACAAAGTGGCAATATGAATAAGTCTTTGTCCGAATCAAACTTGAACGACTCGATTATGCTTGAACCAACTATTAACCCCACCAAACTCTGTCTTCGTTCATGCGAAAAAGAGAAAAGAACACGACAGTCCCTCTGATTTATCGCAGCCTAGCACTAGTACTGGTAACAATGAGTTGTTCGCATTTAAGGAAGAAATGCGTGGGATGTTTGCATCATTACTTGCTGCCCAACGACAAGAATTTAATAAAATAAAAAAAGACGTGTGGCACTCGAGGACTGCTGCGGTAAAGCTATTGCATAGCATTTTGTATCAACTTATGCAATTATAATTATTTATTTATTTTATTAAGCTATTGCTTAGCTTATATCGCGGGCCTTGAGCGTGGGGACCAAATCGAGAAATTCCGTAACGAAAAAAACCTCACGCTCATAATCAGTGCAAATAAATAGGAGTGCATAAATCGTTAAGAGTGATTACTGATCACTGCACGTCGACTGAACTACCTCTTTTTTATGCGATCATGGTACTGCGCTTATAATACCCCTACGCACGAAATCGCGCCATTGTCGCGCTGGACCACAGACAAAATTGTCTGTGACTGGGACCCACATAATTTATTAACGTCAAATAATATACTTCCATTGTGAACTACTTGACTATAATCTCCTCGTGCTTGTTGTTCTCCTAGTACAAGGTGGCAATATGAATAAATCTTTGTCCGAATCAAACTTGAACGACTCGATTATGCTTGAACCAACTATTACCCCACCAAACTCTGTCTTCGTTCGTGCGAAAAAAAGAAAAGAACACGACAGTCCCTCTGATTTATCGTAGCGCACTAGTACTGGTAACAATGAGTTGTCCGCATTTAAGGAAGAAATGCGTGGGATGTTTGCATCGTTACTTGCTGCCCAACGACAAGAATTTAATAAAAAAAGACGTGTGGCACTCGAGGACTGCCGCGGTAAAGCTATTGCATAGGCCTAAGCCCCTGCAGTGGGGTAAAAATGGGCTGATGAAGTGAAGTGAAGATGTATAATAGCATTTTGTATCAACTTATGCAATTATAATTATTTATTTATTTTATTTATGCAGTATTAAATCTGAGTTACTCCTAGTCGCGCCTAAAGAAGTTTTACTTTAAAAACAAAGAAAAAGCAATACTGCATAAATAAAATAAATAAATAATTATAATTGCATAAGTTGATACAAAATGTGCAATAGCTTTACCGCGGCAGTCCTCGAGTGCCACACGTCTTTTTATGCAGTATTTCGTTTTCTTTGTTTTTGAAGTAAAACTTCTTTAGGCGCGACTAGGAGTAACTCAGATTTAATACTGCATAAATAAAATAAATAAATAATTATAATTGCATAAGTTGATACAAAATGCTATGCAATAGCTTTACCGCAGCAGTCCTCGAGTGCCACACGTCTTTTTTTATTTTATTAAATTCTTGTCGTTGGGCAGCAAGTAATGATGCAAACATCCCACGCATTTCTTCCTTAAATGCGAACAACTCATTGTTACCAGTACTAGTGCTAGGCTGCGATAAATCAGAGGGACTGTCGTGTTCTTTTCTCTTTTTCGCATGAACGAAGACAGAGTTTGGTGGGGTTAATAGTTGGTTCAAGCATAATCGAGTCGTTCAAGTTTGATTCGGACAAAGACTTATTCATATTGCCACCTTGTACTAGGAGAACAACAAGCACGTGGAGATTATAGTCAAGTAGGTCACAATGGAAGTATATTATTTGACGTTAATAAATTATGTGGGTCCCAGTTACAGACAATTTTGTCTGTGGTCCAGCGCGACAATGGCGCGATTCCGTGCGTAGTGGTATTTATTATAAGCGCAGTACCAGGATCGCATAAATTAGAGGTAGTTCGGTCGACGTGCAGTGATCAGTAATCACTCTTAACGATTTATGCACTCCTATTTTCTTGCACTGATTACGAGCGTGAGGTTTTTTCGTTACGGAATTTCTCGATTCGGTCGCCGCGCTCAAGGCCCGCGATAGAAAGCTATGCAATAGCTTCTTTATTTATTAATTCTTTTATTCTTTCATTCATTTTATTCATTCATTTCATTCATTCATTTCATTCATTTAATTTCAACGAAATCAATAAGTTCTAAGATTGTCGCGAATAAACTGAATCATAATAATGTACATCTTTGTCTTCTTACCAATGGTAATAGTTGCTCCTACAGTTTCAAACAACAAAAACACATCTGACTGAAAATCGTTATGTTCGTGTTTCATAAATAGATTTCCTCCTATGGTCCCGATCTGAAATGATGAAAAGTTATGAAATGTTAATGCAAGCAGACAAATTACGGTCACGGACTGTTGGTTCCACTATTGGGCCAGTAGGATTTTGAAGTACTTATATATCCACTCTATAGTTCTCTGTCATAATTTCATTATGAAACTATACCAGCCCTATTTATGTGTAAAAACCGGCCAAGTGCGAGTCGGACTCGCGCACCGAGGGTCCCGTACAAACCTGTAGGTATATAAGTAAAAGTAAGTTTAATTTTGATACAGCTTAAAGGTATTATAGATCTGAGTATTAGATATGAATTTCAATTGAATATCTCTATGCGTTCATGAGGAAAGGGGTAGTGAGTTTAAAATTATTAAAAATATTTTTATCATATGAGGTAACTAAAAATTTATGGTTTTCACAATTTTTCCTTTGTCTGTGGTATAAGACGTTCCTTCGTACCAAATTTAAAGATTCTGAGTTTACGGTGAGTACCCTGTAGGTTTTGATTCCCTTTGCGAATGTAGAAAATTTGCAGCATAAACGGCTGTATCCTTTGATTGCGTTGACTTAGAAGTTTGATTTTTTTCTCAGCTCTAAGGGACAGTAGACCTGAGTATTTTATATGAATTATAGCTTGATACCTCCACGCGTTCCTGAGAAAAAGGGTCTTGACAGACAGACAGACAGACAGACGGACAATAAAGTGATACTATAACGGTTCCGTTTCTTACTTTTGAGGTTCGGAACCCTAAAAATCGATTTATACGAAAAAACAACTTACATTTCTCACTGGAACATGAGCAACTAAATCCATGTGGTCATAGAATTCTTTGAGGTAAGAAAACTCTTCCTTTTCGGCTGACAACTTTTTAAAGACTTCCATCATTTCAGCTAAAGTCATACCGGCTCCCAAAATTAAGTTTATGTCCATATTAAATCCTTTGATTTCGGCTACATTGAAAATGTCTATTACGTTCTGCGGATAATTAGTGACGTGGTATACACCTGTAACATTACATAATCTATAGACGTTTGTGATTATCGAAATAGTGATATATTTGTCTACTTTTATTTGATTTTATTTTATTTTTGTGTGTTAAAACTGCGATTTTATAGGTCAACATTTCTACCTATAAAATTACGTATTCATTGAAAAAAATTTGATGATACACCTATAAAATCAGAATTTCTAGTTAAAAGCTTCACTACATTCAAATATTATTGTTCAAAGAAAAGAGTTAAACATTACATACCCATACCATACCATATCAGACGATTATGCCCCACTGCAGGGACTTAGGCCTCCCCTCGGGATTAGGATGCTTAGAGCTCAATCCCCCACTCTGCTTCAGTGTGGGATGGTGGATTTCAACCTGCCATTTAGTGATGGCAACTGGGACCGAAGGCTTACCGGCCGACGGTAAAAAATATGTACTTAAGTCAGAAAAACTATTGGTACCTACATGCCGGTTTCTAGGATTTAAACAACGACCTTTAAACAAGAAGTGGGCTCGCCACCACTTGGCTATCACGACATTACATACGTTACATAAAAGTATTCAAATCGACAATTTTTTTTGTGGTTCATTTATTGAAAATTACCTTGACCAGTATTCCCTGCTATTAACTTGTAATTGGACGCATCCCCCATAGCTTGAAAGACTTCATTTAACGAATATGTCTTGTACCATTTGTATTTACCAGCGTCAACGACAATCATTTTTTTATCTGTTTCATCTAACATACAGAAATCAGCGCCATTTTTAATTTCATCATTATTGTCTGCATAAAATGCATGTTTCCCCAATAGTGGTCTGTTTGTTGCAATGACTTTTTTATGACGACAATTTTTAGCGCAATGTACTCCGCACGACTTGACAGTGGCCAGTTCTTCTAGATCGCATATTTTGTCAAGAAGCGTTTGATCTGCATCTTTGGCAAAACTCTTAAATGCGTCAGCTATAGATCTGTATCCAGTACAACGACACATGTTTCCAGCGAAAGAATTTTCTATTTCTTCAGCGCCTAAAGTTTGACCTTTTGATTGGTGGATACTGGAAAACACATAATGATGTATAACTAAAAGAAAAATGGCGTAGTGTACTTGGATAATTACAATGTTGGTATGTTGTGGTAAGGTACTTGCTGCATAGATTTAAAAAAAAAAACTTAACTTAAATACTTTGAATGTTTATACAATATTTATTTCTGATTTATCTTTTTCATCATTGTTACATGTGACAAACTTACAAAATAAAGTTTTACCGACCTGTACATATTTATGACCCATCCAGGAGTACAGAATCCACATTGTGTTCCATTGAAATTAGCGAGTCTTGTCTGTATATCATGATATCCTTTTGTCCGATTGCCAATTCCTTCCACTGTAGTTATCTCCCAGCCGTGACAGGACAGTACTGAGACAAGACACTGTAACAGAAGGTATTAAGAATATAAATGTACCAAAATGTCAGTAGATCGTTCATATTTTTTAGGGTCTCCCAAAGTAGCGAAAAAAAGATCACTCCAATGTTTGTTTGTTTGTTTTCTGTCTGTCATAAGCAGATATCTCTGGATATACCCAATGAACCGATTCTAATGTAAGTGGTTAGGTACTCCTAAATATAAACAAAAAAGATTTTTTTGTTTCATTAAACATATATCATGGGTATCGTTGTATGGGCAAGAACGAGCCATTCTAAAAATATTCTTTAAAAATGTATATACAGGAAATATTTTTTATCATTACGCATAAAAAAATATTTCGTATTTTATTGAAAATATGAAATTCAATTTCACTTATTTATTTATTTATTCAAAAATATTAAAAAAACTGAAATTAATTAAATGTACCCATAAAAATTGCCGCGAGTCGTATCACCCTACCAGCACTGCCGATTTTTTTAGGTAATGTGTTCTATTTACGTTACTGGATCATATTAAAAATTATGCGCTGTGATAAAAGAAATACCCTGTATTTAGTACTTGTCATAATACTTAATTGACTTATGTTTATTTAAAAATTATAAAAAAAACACATAGTCTGGATATGCATTAAATAATTTTCTAGAAAGAGTCATTGCAAAACATAGAGAGACATTACAATTGAATACTTTAAGTAAAAATTTGCGAAATTTTACACGGGTGATAGATTAGATAATATAATAATCTGATATATCGATCTGATCATGCACTTATTGTAGTTTACTGAGACAAAAAAAAAACAAAAGAATGACAAAGAAAAAAAACAAAGAGCACGTAGGAGTACGTAATAAAATCTACAGATTTCACACTACGCGTAACTATCTATCGGCATTGGAAAATGAATTTAGAAATACTAAAACTTGGGAAGAAGGAAATAAATATGTAAACCAAAAAAAAAGACGTGTGGCACTCGAGGACTGCCGCGGTAAAGCTATTGCATAGGCCTAAGCCCCTGCAGTGGGGTAAAAATGGGCTGATGAAGTGAAGTGAAGATGTATAATAGCATTTTGTATCAACTTATGCAATTATAATTATTTATTTATTTTATTTATGCAGTATCAAATCTGAGTTACTCCTAGGCGCGCCTAAAGAAGTTTTACTTTAAAAACAAAGAAAAAGAAATACTGCATAAATAAAATAAATAAATAATTATAATTGCATAAGTTGATACAAAATGTGCAATAGCTTTACCGCGGCAGTCCTCGAGTGCCACACGTCTTTTTATGCAGTATTTCTTTTTCTTTGTTTTTAAAGTAAAACTTCTTTAGGCGCGCCTAGGAGTAACTCAGATTTGATACTGCATAAATAAAATAAATAAATAATTATAATTGCATAAGTTGATACAAAATGCTATGCAATAGCTTTACCGCAGCAGTCCTCGAGTGCCACACGTCTTTTTTTATTTAATTAAATTCTTGTCGTTGGGCAGCAAGTAATGATGCAAACATCCCACGCATTTCTTCCTTAAATGCGAACAACTCATTGTTACCAGTACTTGTGCTAGGCTGCGATAAATCAGAGGGACTGTCGTGTTCTTTTCTCTTTTTCGCATGAACGAAGACAGAGTTTGGTGGGGTTAATAGTTGGTTCAAGCATAATCGAGTCGTTCAAGTTTGATTCGGACAAAGACTTATTCATATTGCCACCTTGTACTAGGAGAACAACAAGCACGTGGAGATTATAGTCAAGTAGGTCACAATGGAAGTATATTATTTGACGTTAATAAATTATGTGGGTCCCAGTCACAGACAATTTTGTCTGTGGTCCAGCGCGACAATGGCGCGATTCCGTGCGTAGTGGTATTATAAGCGCAGTACCAGGTTTGCATAAATTAGAGGTAGTTCAGTCGACGTGCAGTGATCAGTAATCACTCTTAACGATTTATGCACTCCTATTTTCTTGCACTGATTACGAGCGTGAGGTTTTTTCGTTACGGAATTTCTCGATTCGGTCGCCGCGCTCAAGGCCCGCGATAGAAGCTATGCAATAGCTTAAAAATAAAATAAATAAAAACGAAGCCCTAAAAGGTTGATTTCGTTGTCAGACTATCTGTGAATCAAAACCAGGAAATCAGGAATGGCTTCAGGCATAAAGTTCTAATTAATCAAAAGAATAAATGTCTGTCCTCCTGGTCATTTAATACTAATTAAAACTAGCTCAATGTAATAAAAACATTTTTCAAAAAAAGCATAAACTAACTAAAAACTGATAGGCTTTTTCTAAATAAAAACTATTCTTACTTCAAAATGAAAAAAAAACGAAACCCTTAAAAGATTTTCGTTGTCTATCTGTACATTAACAACCAGGACCTCAGGAATGGCTTGAGGTATAAAGTTCTAATTGATCACCAAGTGGACAGACATTTATATGTCTGTCCTCCTGGTCATTTGATACCAATTGGACTATTTCAAAAGATATACTTTAAAAACTTAAATAGGCTTGCTAAATTAGTTTACTTTTGTTACGACTTCAAAATGGAAGAAAAAAAAAACGGAAATATTTCGTTGTTCCTGTATCTCTACATCAAAAACCAGGAAGTCAGGAATGGCTTGAGGTATAAAGTTCAAATTAATCAAAACACTAAGTTTCTGTCCTCCTGGTCATTTAATACCAATTCAAACTCGCTCAATGTAATAAAAATATTTTTCAAAAAAAGCATAATAAACTAAAAACTGAAAATAGGCTTTTTCTAAATTACTTCATTCAAAACAAAGAAAAACGGAACCCTAAAAGATTTTCCTTGTCTATCTGTACATCAAAAACCAGGAACTCAGGAATGGCTTGAGGTATAAAGTTCTAATTGATCACCAAGACGACAGACATTTACATGTCTGTCCTCCTGGTCATTTAATACCAATTCAAACTAGCTCAGTATTAAAACCATTTCAAAAAAAGGCAACACTAACTAAAAAAATAGGTTTTTTCTAAATTTACTTATTTTTTTAATAAGAAGTTGTTGTAACTTCATTCAAAATAAAAGAAAAAGGAACCCTAAAAGATTTTCGTTGTCTGACTATCTGTACGTTAAAAACCAGGAACTCAGGAATGGCTTAAGGTATAAAGTTCTAATTAATCAAAACCCTAAGTGTCTGTGCTCCTGGTCATGTAATACCAATTCTAACTAGCTCAATGTAATAAAAAACAAGGCTTTCAAAAAAATTCTATCTAAAAAACTTCTAAATCACTTGTTTTGTTATGGATTCTGTACTTCAAAATGAAAAAAAATAAATAAATAAAAACGAAGCCCTAAAAGGTTGATTTCATTGTCAGACTATCTGTGAATCAAAAAAGAACCTTAAAAGTTTTTCGTTGTCAGACTATCTGTGAATCAAAACCAGGACCTCAGGAATGGCTTGAGGCATAAAGTTCTAATTAATCAAAACACTGTGTCTGTGCTCCTGGTCATTTAATACCAGTTCAAACTAGCTCAATGTAAAAAACAAGGCTTTCAAAAAAAGTCTAATTTCTAAATAACTATTTTGTTATTATTCTGTACTTCAAAATGAAAAAAAAAAAAATGAAAAGGAAGCCCTAAAAGGTTGATTTCGTAGTCGAACTATCTGTGCATCAAAAACCAGAAACTCAGGAATGGCTTGAGGTATAAAGTTGTAATTAATCAAAACCCTAAGTGTCTGTCCCCCTGGTCATTTAGACCGTTTCAAACTATTTCAAAAGTACTACTAAAACTAAAATAGGATTACTAATATTTTGTTACGACTTCAAATTGAAAAAAAAACGGAACCCTAAAAACACATTTCGTTGTCCGACCAATTTTCGTTGTCCGAGTACATCATAAACCAGGATCTCAGGAATGGCTTGAGGTATAAAGTTCTAATTAATCAAAACAATAAATGTCTGTCCTCCTGGTCAATCAATACCAATTCAAACTAGCTCAATGATAATAATTGATTGGCTTTCAAAAAAAGCAATACTAAAAAACTGAAATAGGCAACTAAATTTATATTACCGATTCTGTCTGTACTTCAAAATGAAAAAAAAAACCCTCAAAGATTTTCGTTGTCTAACTATCTGTACATCAAAAACCAGGAACTCAGGAATGGCTTGAGGTATAAAGTTTTAATAAATCAAAACACTAAATGTCTGTCATCCTGGTCATTTAATGCCAATTCAAACTAGCTCAGTATAACCATTTCAAAAAAAGGCATGACTTATTTTTATTACGATTCTTGTACTTCATTCAAAACATAAAAAAAACATACCACGCATTTCTTCCTTAAATGCGGACAACTCATTGTTACCAGTACTAGTGCTAGGCTGCGATAAATCAGAGGAACTGTCGTGTTCTTTTCTCTTTTTCACATGAACGAAGACAGAGTTTGGTGGGGTTATTAGTCAAGCATAATCAGTCGTTCAAGTTTGATTCGGACAAAGACTTATTCATATTGCCACCTTGTACTAGGAGAACAACAAGCACGTGGAGATTATAGTCAAGTAGGTCACAATGGAAGTATATTATTTGACGTTAATAAATTATGTGCGTAGTGGTATTATAAGCGCAGTACCAGGTTCGCATAAATTAGAGGTAGTTCGGTCGACGTGCAGTGATCAGTAATCACTCTTAACGATTTATGCACTCCTATTTTCTTGCACTGATTACGAGCGTGAGGTTTTTTTCGTTACGGAATTTCTCGATTCGGTCGCCGCGCTTCAAGGCCCGCGATAGAAGCTATGAGCTTAAAAATTTATTTCTTGTCACAAATACAATTCAGCAATATGGTTTTAAACAGTAGTTTAAATTCTAAACACCTCTTTATTTATCGTTGAACACGGCTCTTAGTATAGTAGAGGTAGAGCAGGCGAGGTAAATGATTCGTCGAAGAGCACGACGCATATACGCCGCGCGCGAAAAAAAGTTACATTTTTATTCACGTTGACCGCTCTACAGCCTCAACCGCTCGACCGATTTCTAAAATTTTAGACTCATTCGACAGCCAACTAAAATCGCTTTACCGATTTTTTTCATTTTGTTGCCATCGATTTTCGTTTTTGAGATAACCGACTCTGAAGTTTGAGATTTGAGCAAATTTTCGACAATTTTTTCGTTTTTCGAAAAAATTTAGAAAACTACCTAACCGATTTTCAAAATTTTTATGTCAATCGATAGCTCTTGTAATTCCGCGTCATTTGAGTTACCTTTTAACCTCCTTTCCTCAAAATTGGCATCATGAGCGCGATGTTGCACTATCCCGTAAAACCGGGCCTTAGCCCAGAACGATTAAAATAGCATTTTCCAATGCTATTATACTCATTTATTTTCCTTGATTTCTTTAACATATTAGAAGGGTATATATACAAACCGAGTTAACAGCAAAGATCTGCTTTTCGCCTGTAGTCGGATGAGGTGCAGATACAGCCACCAAACAGGCTCCACATCCTCCTTCGTGACACATCGCCTTCGTACCTCGTAGATCCGCCACATTACGGATGTATTCGTTTAGTGATACGTCTGGCTCGAATTCATCTTTAACTGTGGAACAGTTTGTTAGTTATTATCCCCCGACAACAAAAATGAGAGCCGTTATAAGTTTGAGGTCTATGTCTGGTGTCTTGTGTCAGTCCATGTGTCTGTGTGTCTGTGGGTTTGTCTGGGGCATTCAGATCCTGAACGGATAGATCGATTATAATACGGTTTTTTTAATAGAAAGTTGGTTTGATCAGGATGGTTTTCAGCTAAATTTCTATCTGACTTTCTGCCTACCTGTCTATCAGCTCCCAAAGGGATGAAGCGATTTAAATGCCATTTTTTTTAAATTAAAGCTAGTTTGATCAGAATGGTTTTATTTAGCCATATCTTTATCTATATGTCCTGCTGTTTCTGGCAACATAGCTTATAAATAAATAGATCAATATTAATGCGTTTTTTAAATTTTAAGGTAAGTATAATCGGGACGGTTCTCATTTGAATTTCTATTTATCTTTCTGCCTGTCTGTGTATAAGTCTGTCTATGACATGGTAGCTCTGAGAGGGAAGGACCAATTTCAATGTGGTTATGACATGTAATTAAATTCCGACAGCAAATAGTGGAGCTATGTAATGAAAATTGAGGGTTACCAAAACGTGCTCTTATTTCACGAACTTTTTTCAAGTTTGTACTATTTTTAAATTGTGTATCTAAACAGTTTTGCACTGTACCATTATATTAAATTTGATTTTTAACCTTGTTGTAAAGAATTGCCATTGCAATTCAGCGCGGCAATGCGATGAGCGTTATGGGCACATTTGCGTCGGGGGCAACGAGGGGTGGATTATTAGATTAGTTTTATTTCGTTGTAAAATATTCCTATGATATTTATTTGCGTACCAGATATATCTTTCATAAAACGTTATATGCTGTATATAGAATTAATTATTATTAGCCATTTTTGTTTATAATTGCACGTCCATCACTGTATATTTACTTTAAATTAATTTAGTTAGTTTGAATTAAAACCAATTCATTCTTGGCCAGTTTAGGTTCATATTTCTAATCAAACTGTTTTAGCCTATGAAAACAAAATTTTAAACAGATTTCTAAATGTTTTCTTTATTGCCGTAATTAAAAATACTTGAAACTAAGTATGGGTCGCGCATCTGCCCGCATGGTGGTCGTAATTGAGAATAATAATACCTGGAACATTTCACACAGCGCCATCTAGTTGCAAAGTAAGCAGAGGTGGAATTATGGGTACCAGACAACTGATATACAAACTTAAATGTCTTATAATATTATAAACATATAAAAAATCAACGGATCTCCTGCTTTCGCACAAACTTCTTACGACATTGGAAATGAACCTAACGGAATAAACACACATATTTTGGATAATATTTTTCGAAATAATTTTTGTTCGCAAAAAAAATAACACAACTGTATCTGAATAAGCTTAAAATTTCGAATTAAAACATTCCGTACGACATTTAGATCTAACAAACCGAATTAGTACGAAATATAACGCCGACGCATATCCGACTTCAAACTAAGGGCACCCTTAACCACTACTTCCGGTTGTCCGATTCTAACAATTTTAGTCTCAATCGATTCCCCGTCTCATTACCCCGAGCCGTTTTTTTTTTTATTTTTTTCTTATTTAGACCTAGTTCTCAAGATATTGGGCTCCCGAAATGAAAATCGGGGGAAAAATTGCGATTTTTTTTTTCGTTTTTTGCCGATATTTTTTTTTGTTTTTGAACTTTTTCCAAATTTTCTTATGCCATCTTGTAGAGCTCGCCGAGCTGCGTCTTTTGACACCACGGTCATTCCGAAAACCGGCCATCTCAAAAACTCTTTGTACAATCTGCCTGTCACACAAAACGCCCAAATGACCTATACTCCAACGAAATGAAAATCATTTACAATGACAACATTTCCAATGACAAAATATTCTACATCGAAACATGGAACAAATGGACATTTTCATACACACAAATATTTGTCGCGGGCGAGAATCGAACCCGCAACATTTGGTTCTGTAGTTAGGGTCTCTAACGACACGGCCAAATGGTCAGCCATTTAATTAATAATATTTATTACATTAATAATTCTAAGATTCAGAGGTTCGAAGAATTCGCGTTATTTTGTTTTTTTAAACCACTTTTAAACAGTATATTTGTTTTAATATCTGATATATATTAGGAAACCACGTTTTAAATTGTCACAGGGCTGTATTGTCTGAACCGTAATAGATAGACACTTGAAATTTTTACAAAACGTGTCGTATTATAGCCGCTATGACAAAAAATAATAAAAATAACGTAAAGTTAAAAATTAAAAGCAGTACAAGATACATGCAAGAAACCAGCTTTTTTCGACTTTTCGGTGATTGGTGGGTACCACTGTGATCGGTGATGGTGAGATCATTGTTTACACGTGAAATTATCATGAAGTATGTACAAGTATGGTCAGGTCGCTATAATAATAAAAATAAAATGAAGTTAAAAATTAAAAAGGGTCCCCATACAAAAAAGCTATTTTTTTTATATTGTACTCGCACTTGGTCGCTTTTCTTAGTGATTGATTTATATTGGGATACTCCGCTTTACATTGTTTTTATTCTTAGTAACATAACGTGTATTGTTCTATTGTGAACTCCAATATAAACGATTGATTAGGGTTGATCATCCCATAATATCGTGTCGTGATAGCCCAAAGCGCAACAAACCTGTCTCAAATTTATAAGGCCATAGGGCCATGATTCGAATCCGGGCGTGTACCAATGAGTTTTTCTGACTTAAGTACATTAACTATCACTGACTCCGTGCCTCGGAGAGCACGTTAAGCAGTCGGTCCCGGACGCTGTCAATAGATGGCGGTCGTTACAATCCCCAACCCGCAGTGGAGTAGCGTGATGGATTAAAGCTCCAAACCCCCTCCTCAGCCTGGGGAGGCCTAAGCCCCCGCAGTGGGGTAAAATGGGCTGATGATGATGATGATGATGATCCCATATAATAATGTCAAATGTATACTTACCGATATGCCGTTTATCATTTATGTTAAATACAATTTCCGACATCTTCTGGTCCTTTTAATTTGAGAAGTATTTTGGTCGTAAGCCACTTAGTTATTCTTTGAAATTCGCTTATGTTAAAGGAATTTTCTGTAAAATAGATCTAGCGTTAAATCGTTTACATTACTCTTATAAAATTTGTTTAATTATGCGATACAGATAAATCTAAAAATTTGTTATAAAGGAAATAACTTTTATTTACAACATTTCAAAAGTACGGTTTCGTGATACAAATTGTCCAATACTTTCTATATTATTAAAAAAAAAAAACTTTTACGAGCTTACGATTCTAAAGATACATGAATTTATCAAGTTGTCCTTAAATATAAGTATATTTTAAAGTCTCGAGGCCTCGAACGTACAAGTACTATAGTTCTCTGTAAAATATAAGCTTAAAAAATATATTTATGTTTCAGAAAACTGGTTAATATTTTTTATTCTTTAGTTCAATGTGTTTTAAATAAAAGCTTGTTTTTGAAACTGTTTTTTACAAATATTCTACGGTAGCGTTAAAATGGCAATTCTTTTTATCAAATCTTGTCAAACTATTTTAAATTTGTATTGCAATACCTAATATCTTTCGTTCTCTTATACGTGACTAGACATATTGGTTGTTTTGGGAAAGGTTTGTGTACTCATAACTCAATATTTTCCTATTGAACGATACTAAAAGGAAACAAGAAGTCCAACGGTAATTTACTGAAGACCATTACATTCAAATTTGGATGGTGACAACAATTTCACTCGGTTTAAGTAATAATAAATCGATGCAAAACAAGTTTTTCTTTTTTTTTAAGCGACTTCAAAAAAGAAGGAGGTTACTCAATTCGACCGTATATATGTTTTTTTTTTTTTTTTTTTTATGTGTGTTCAGGGATAACTTCGTTGTTTATGAACCGAATTGGATAATTTTTTTTTTGTGAAAGGGAGGTATCTCCGAAATGGTACCATGATAAGGAAACCAGGATCTGATGATGGCATCCCAGAGAAATCGAGGGCAACCTTTGAAAATCGTATTTTAAAGTATCGTATTTTAAGTATTTTGATAAAGTACGACTACTAGTACTATTTAATGAAGATCGGGAGTCGATCTGATGATGGAGCTGAAAGACAGTCGAGGGAACTCCTCAACGACTTACAGCAATTACCTGGTGTTTGGACTTGATTCATTTCTATTGATAAGATCTTTGCACTCATATGCATTATAAGTGCCATCACAAGTCTGATGATGGAGACCTTACACAATCGAGGGAACTCCTCAACGATTTACAGCAATTACCTGGTGTTTGGACTTAATTCATTTCTATTAATGAGAACTTTGCACCCATAAAGGTTATAAGTACCATTACAGGTCTGATGATGGAGACCATACACAGTCGAAAGAACTCCTTAACGATTTATAGCAATTACCTGGTATTTGGACTTGATTCATTTCTATTAATGAGAACTTTGCACCCATATGGGTTATAAGTACCATTACAGATCTGATGATGGAGACCATACACAATCGAGGAAACTCCTTAACGATTTACAGCAATTACCTGGTGTTTGGACTTAATTCATTTCTATTGAAGAGAACTTTGCACTCATATGGGTTATAAGTGCCATTACAGGTCTGATGATGAAGACCATAAACAGTCGAGGGAATTTTCAACGGTTTACAGCAGTTACCTTTTGTTGGGCTTCCTTCATACGGTTGAATATGCCAAAATGTTCAGTTCGCACAAAAATAATAATTAAGATTGAAGTTTTACATAGGAATACCACTACCTACTAGGCATGCTGATGCGTCAATTTGACACTGAATTGAAGTTGCGTAATCGCGGTGCTGTCTCATTAGAGTAGCGCGTTTAGAAGCCCTATTTATACTAAATACAAATAAGTTACAGATGCGTTCAACTAAAAATTGAAAAATAAAATAATTTAAAAAATAAAATAAAAATCGACTTCAAAAACATAAACTAAAAAGTTAAAAATAAAATTTTCACTTTAAAGAAAGGAGCATTAACAGGCGGCATATAGTTAATGAAGTCGGTGCCAACTCAGACACTTTAAATGGGTACTTACCAGGTAATAACAATTACAACAATGATATATTTATAAGTATAACAAATATAGAACACAATTTAGAGTGTCTGAGTGAGTAGGCACCGACTTCATTAACTATGTGCCGCCTGTTAATGCTCCTTTCTTTAAAGTGAAAATTTTTTTTTAACTTTTTAGTTTATGTTTTTGAAGTCGGTTTTTATTTTTTTTTTAAATTATTTTTTAATTTCTTGATATCTTAAATTTAAACTTAAGTTTCAAACTTAAGGATGGGAATGAAGGGACTTAAATAATGACGTGTTTCAGGGTTTTTAGATTTCCACCTTTTAAGGGTGGGAAACGGGAGATTAAAAATTGTATCGGTTTTTTTAAAGGGTGGAAAGGGAATGAAGATTGAAAGTTTGAATGGGTGTTACCAAAATTGGTTCCAGCAAAAAGTACGTATAAACCATCTCGAACGTTAATAGTACCTATAACAGGAATTTGTAGTCTACGCAAGCGAAGCTGCGGGCGGTCGCTAGTATGTATATAAATAGAGTAGACGAAGGTGAAAAACATCAGTTGTGATTATTATCAAAATTAGATAATGGCATTACTTAATTAAACAAATGACTTCACGTAATTTGGACAAATAAATTCAATTATTTGCCATAAAAAATGGGTAATTTGGCATACAACGCTATAAAAATTTGACAACTTCCTTTGATTAAACCAATTGTTATATGAAGGTCGCTATATCGGTCATAGTTATTATGTAATCAACAACATTTCTATGAAAACACAGAAAAAAATGCACACAGTAAATTGCATGTAAATTACTAAGCTGTACGTTGACTGATGTTTTTAACGAGGTGTCGTTTAAATATTTTTTTATGGCCGCTATAACAACAAATTATAAAAATGAAGTATTTAAAGTTAAAAATTAAAGGGGGTCCCCATTCAAGAAACTTTTTTTATATTGTACGATGGTATAGTTCCAATCAAACTTTATGGCGGATCGGAATACAACGCTTTATGCGTGCTTGCGCAGGTTCAGTCGTATGCCTCTCGCTCCGATGCGTCCCGCTACACCTGAAACTGGTTACTGCGATGAGACTTGTGCCTATGTTCACATCCGCCATAAAGGTTGATTGGAACTATACGAAACCTTTCATGTGCGAGTCCGCCTCGAATTGGCCTTTTTTATTTGTATTTTACGACAACAGTTCGATACCGTGATGAATATATATACTATCATTTCCCGAAGACTTGGAAACATTCAGTTTAAGAAGAAATATTTTCATTAAGATATTAACAAACTTTCCCGGTTCACAAAGTTTCCCGGCTATAAAATATTCAAGACTGTATTTAGTTTGATTATATGAAAAAAAATCCCCGTCGGTTTGTCTCCATCGGCAATAGCTTACCTATATAACATTAAATATTTATATATTATTTTATTCCCATCCTGTACATTACAGAGCTTATTTTTCTGTTTTCAGTGAATACTTTTATTGTGAAAAATTGTTTGTGACGGGCATCAATTAATTTGAGAGTTGGTGCTTAAATTCGTTTAACAAGTACACTCGTTCAATGTAGGCGAATGATATTAAACGATACCTTTGGCGTTTTTTTCTTTACTTATGGCCTTTATTTATTTATTTATTTATTAAAGCACAACCACATCACATATATTCATACAATAACCAAATAAATATTCTATAGTATTATTCTAATATACATGACACTCATGGTGTACATAACATTTACAATAAGGTAGCATTAGGTAGTCACTCTGAACTCAAACAGAAAGGCGGCCCAAACTAAGGCCTCCTGCGTGATAAATCCTGCAGTCTCCGCTTGAAAGTGTCAAACGAGCCACGAAAGACGTCAATCTCTGGGTCACGAGTTTGGGAGGAATTATACTCGTGTAAGATTCTACACAGTGGACACTGCAAACCTAAATTTGTTCTGGAAAAAGGAGTGGAAAATATTTTATTTATTTTATGCCTGGGGTAAGAGTAAGGGACAGTTAAAGGTACCTTATCCAGAAGATGGCTGCATCTGATTCGGTTATTGATCAATTTAAAAAGGAAACATAGGTCCAGAACAAGCCTGCGATCACGCTGAATGTTGTCAAACGTTGGTCGTATGGGTTCCTATGGGAAAAGCCACTGTAGGAGAAAGCCAGGTGTCTGGTGAAAACGCGTTGTATGTTCTCAATTCGTTGCGAATGGACAGCGTAGAAAGGGGACCATGACATGATAGGCATCAAAAACCAAAATTTTACCTTTAATAATAATAATAATAATACATGGGACTTCCCACACAGCTAGTCTCAAAGTAAGCAATTATTATGCTTGTGTTATGGGTTACTAGACAACTGATATACATACTTAAATATTCTTTATAATATATATGTAAATATTTTTGCGAAGACACTACACACATATAACAACCAAGACCCGGTACCAGTATTAATATTCATCATATAAATACTGACCAGACCTAGAATTCGAACCCGGGACCTCCAGCTTCGTAGGCAGGGTCGCTACCCACTAGGCTAAGAGGTCGTCACACTTTGTAAACATACTGTTATCATACGTAATTAATTAAGTAATTAAATTTGAACCAAAATTAAATTTAAAAAGAGTGCAAAGGATTTGAACGCTAATTTGCGTAGGTTGTAACTCTTGTAACATTATCTTATACATAAATAGGTGATGGTAAATTATCATCAGCTAGATCACACCAATCTAAATCTATAATATTATAAAGCTGAAGAGTTTATTTGTTTGTTTGTTTGTTTGTTTGAACGCGCAAATCTTAGGAACTACTGGTTCGAATTGAAAAATTCTTTTTGTGTTGGATAGTTTATTTATTGTGGAAGGCTATAGGCTATAATGTATAAAATAATACTATCTGTCCATCTGTCTATTCGAGCTAATCTCCAAAACGGCTTAACCGATTTTAATGAAATTTCACGGGTATGAAAAGGAGGTGTTTAAAAGTGACATACGCTACTTTTTGTTCGTCTGTCTGTCTGTACGTCTATGTGTCTATTCGAACTAATCTCCAAAACGGCTGCACAGATTTTAATGAAACTTTGCAAACGTGAAAGAAGGTTGTCAAGAGTGACATCATTTACTACTACTAAGTCTAGGAAGCCAAAATTTGAAACAGTGGTTTATTTTATAAAGTTTTTAATATTTTTATTAATTTTTAAAAAAGGAATATTTGGAAATTTCAAATTTAAGGAGAGAGAGATGGAGGGGCTTTGTATGAGAGTCTTTGTTCTTTAAAGTTAGAAACATAAAAATTTTAACATAAATAAATAATGACGTGTTTCAGGGTTTTTGGATTTCCACATTTTAAGGGTGGGAAACGGGAGGTGAAAAGTATGGGAGTATCGGTTTTCTTAAAGGAGTGGGAAGAGTGAAGATTAAAAGTTTGAATGGGTGTACCCAATATTAGTTTCAGCAAAAACTATTACTAATAAACTATTTCGAATGTTAATACTACCTAAAACAGGAATGTGTAGTCTACGCAAGCGAAGCTGCGGGCGGTCGCTAGTCAATCATATTTGGCGACAAAAGAGCTTCCAATTTTACCTCGTTAGGTTTCAACGAAAATAGAAAAATTTATTATTGAAAATATAATATTTTTTTAATTTTGTTTGCAATGTTAAGTATGATTTGTTCTTTGCGCCATTGTTTCCGAATTCGATATGATTTTATCATTTACAATATTTTTTAAATATATAATTTATTACATTATTTTGTTTTTCTAATTTTATAAACCGTATATATTCCTCTAATAATTAATTAGTTACATTTATATTAATTAGTTCATAATTTTACACGTATACTAAATGGTTGTAAATATCTGCATAGTAATCCACATAATAACTTATGAAATTCTTTTTTTAAATTATCACAAATTTTTGTAAAAATTATGAAATAGTAGACTGTGTTGTAAGGCAAAGTGATAATAATCGCCCAGTTCGTTTTTTTTAAGATTGTTTCCCTACTCAATTCTCAAACTAAAAATAACATAATAGTTTACTCACCAAAATAATAGCATTACCAAAAAGTTTTATACACAGAATAATAATACGTCAATCTGCACTGAGAGTAAACATTGAATTTGATAAAAACTTGCGGTAGTCAGTTTATAAGACTATGCGATAGATCATGGTCAAGCTTTACTGAGCAGTTAAGCTTTTATCCACCTTAAGCTATAATATATGAATCGAAAATTATAAATGTATTTTTTTTTTATTTATAAATTTTATTATAATATTAAATTATTTATAAGTTTTAATGAAATTTAAATTATAATAATAAATAAAAAAAAATTATAACATTCACATATTTAAAATTAAATGTAAATAAATAAATAAAAATTAAAAATATAAAATAATCACACCCAACGGAATTATCATTAAAAACCGAGAGGAATTATTAAACTAATTTAGATTCTGATTTGTGACACTTTTATTCAAATTGATTTTTTCTTTTGATTGACTAACAAACCATGTATTTTACACTAATTTATTTTTTGTTTTCTTTTTTCAATTGCTACTGAACTGTCGTTCTTCTTTTGTTTGTCGGTAAATGAAACAACAACAACAAAATATTTTTATTTAATTTGTTGGCAAATTTCTGTTTTCATTGGTAAAACATTATTAGCAACCTACTCTACAAAAAAAACCTATTTATTTTCATCTGACAATATTGATCAATTCAATAGTTTTTGTCGAAAAACTTTGAGAAGCAATCAATAATATCAGTCGACAACATCAAAGAGGATAATTTTTTGTCAAATAACCTGACGCGACATCGAACAAACCGAATTAGTACGAAATGTAACACCGACGCATATCCGACTTCCAACTAAGGGCACCCTTAATCACTACTTTCGGTTGTCCGATTCTAACAATTTTAGTCTCAATCGATCCCCCGTCTAATTACCCCGAGCCGTATTTTATTTTTTTCTTATTCGGACCTAGTTCTCGAGATATCAGGCTCCCAAAATGAAAATCGGGAAAAAAAAGTGCGATTTTTTTTTCGTTTTTTGCCGATAATATTTTTGATTTTGAACTTTTTCCAAATGGTTTTTTGCCATCTTGTAGAGCTCGCCAAGTTGTGTCTTTTGACTCCACGTTCATTCCGATATCTCAAAAACTCTTTGTGCAATCTGCCTGTCTCACAAAACTCCCAAATGATCCCCTATACTCCAACGAAATGAAAGTCATTTCCAATGACAAAAAAAAAAACAGCCCGACTGTGTAAACCGAACCTAAATAGAGATGAAAACATGAAGTCCTGCTTCTCTCTCTCCGATGAAACAGCCATGCAGTATCTTGCCGTACGAAAAATCTTTATTCGTATTCAATATGCTGTCTAGCTTTAAAATCCTCGAATATAATAACGCGTCAAGACGATTGTATGACTACATAAAATAAATAAAAATAGTGAGTTCATGATGACTTGTAATATAAATTTGCGAGGTGAAAAAAAAACAATCACTACATAGTATAAAACAAAGTCGTTTCCTGTCTGTCTATCCCTATGCATGCTTAGATCTTTAAAACTAGCCAACGGATTTGGATGCGGGTCTTTTAATAGATAGAGCGTTTCAAGAGGAAGGTTTATATGTATATAACATGCATAATATAGTAGAGAAACACTGATAATTTTAGAGGTTTCTAATGTGATGTCATAAACAAACACATTTGATAGATCAAAATAATGTACTACAATATTGTACACCTTAAAAAGGTCTACAAAAAAATCCGAGATGGTAGGTACCTATATGTCTCTTAGGGATGACCCACAATAACCATTTTTTATCCAAAAATTTATGTAAATAAGTATTTGAGTACAGAAAATATTTTCGCGGTATCCACTTTATTGTAACTTGCCACCAGATGGTCCTGTAGCACTTCTTTTTCTTTAAGCAGAAATGATATAAAAATTTAGTCCACACGGGCGAAGCCGGGGGCGGTCGCTAGTATTTTATAAACGGCGGCGCGGGGTTACCGCATTTAGTAGTGTGCTTATTATACCCCACAGCAGGGACTTAGACTTCCTCTCGGGATGAGGGTGCTAGGAGCTTGATCCACCACGCTGCTCCAGTGCGAGTTGGATGATTTTAACGACTGTCGTCTTATGACAGCAACCGGAACCGATAGCTTAACGTGCTCTCCGAAGCACGGAGTCAGTGATAGTTATCTACTTAAGTCAGAAAAAACTCATTGATACATGCCAGTTTCTGGAATTCGAACCACGACCTTCTAAATAAGAAGCAAGCTCGCCTGGGAAGTCTTTGAGTTGGATTTGCGATATGTTATTATGTTAGTACGAGAAAATACGACAGATTCACCTATGATATCGAGTGCCCTTAGGAGCTTATTAAAAATCGATAACCGACAGTTAACGATTTTTGACGCTTACCAAAAATAGTAGCACCGTCTATCTACTGATCGAGTACCTACTTCAAAGGGACCAACGCCAATAATGGTCTCCATTCCTTTATCTCCTAGATCCGTCAGGTTAATCTAAAGCAGACCTGACTTTGGGAACACAAATGGGTAACCTTAGTACTTGATGAGGTGGTACAGCTGTGGTGTACTCTCGTACTATGTGCCCCGTTTGATATTGTTGGGGAATTGACGCTTTAATGCTACGTCGTCGTCGGTTACTAAATTTTGGAAACGATGGCTTGGTTTGTTTCTACCTTGAAAGCGATAGGAAAGACGCTAGAACAGAATAGCGGGAGAAAAAGGGAAAAGAGAAAGGGCTTACCACGGGAGGATCTGCCAGGTATCACTCTACTGCGGGCGCGCCCTACTTCTCTTCTTTCTTTAGTGTTTCACTTGATTCGATCTGTTAAATTATTTTAAATATTTTTTATACGAGAAGACTCAGTGCACGGGGGCCATTTTTGTTATTCATATGATGCGTCCGCGTCGCGACGACGCGACGGCGTCACGGTTTTTGATAGAGCGTGCCGGTAGATGGCGCTCGTTGTTATTTAGGAAGATAAAGCGGAACTAATATTTCGCTGGAATATTATTTTATACTGGATAGCTTGGATGTTGTAACAGATATAGTAGTATTCCGATGATTATGTGTAGCTGGACCGACTTGTTCCCGCATGCCGATTTACATTGCCATAACATTATTTCTTTTCCTTCATAACCTCTTCCTGATTTGATAGCTTTCCGATAGGACATCTTATCGGTATGACAACTTGACCACACTAAAATTGACACTATGTTATAAGAGCTGTAGAACGAGAGTTATCCATATCACCTCATTAGGCCATACTGCAAGGGCTTAGGCCTCTCCTCAGGATGATGCTGTTTAGAGCTTAATCCACCACGCTGGTCCATTGCGACTTGGTGGATACAAAAGTTATCGATAAGACATAATTACCCCTCTAATGGGATAGTCCCACGCGAGGTTAAACTAAAAACAACAAAAAAAAATGTATAGTAAAATACTTTATTTATAATTCAAAATATTAATTTAAAATTGCTAGCAAAACACCAGCAACATTCTATAATAAAACATACAGTTTATAAGTATTTGAAATTGGCCTCAATGAAAGCCTCGTGCTTGTATAATAAACCGATGACTATAATAGCCAGCTTACTGAGTACGGGCATCGTACGACGTTTTTCAATACATTTGCGATTAAAATTAGGTAGATACTTCAAATGTAATAATGGCGGGAGCGGACTGCTTTTCGCGATTTACGCATGCGTTACAAACAAAACGCTCGTTCGTGATTGGTGTAAAGTACAAGGGCCCAGTTCGTAAAATACCACATTGCGATCCAAGGTTCGATGTCATAAGGACCGTATTAATAGCAAATGTCTTGAAAAAATATTTAACATGGTATTTCAAGAGATTTATTTTTCACAACTTTATCGCCAAGATTTGCAAACTCGTATCCTAGGTTTCTACGTTTTCAATTTTTCGGTACATGGAAAACAGATCTGTTAATTCTATTATCATCGTAATACAACTTTTTTGAAATTTATATAGTTGTTCGGTGATTGTCCCTAAAACAGCTAAGGACCTGCGGTTCCATATTTGGATATTGTATTTGGATCATTATGAGATTCAAAATACCTTATCTATTCGCTAGTCTGTGGTACTACTACAAATACTTCAGAAATATAATTTGCCAAGAGGAACGGAATAAGTTCACTGAGTCGGCTACGAACCCCACCTCCTCCATTGGCTTTCAGTTTGTACTCCTTGACTTACTTCCACAAAGCTTTGTTAAAGTGTTCTTTGGAAACTTTTTAAGGAAGTTGGGAAGTTCGACATCTTTCACACGATCAAATTTAATAGTTTTTTATCTAAAGAAAAGTCTTACGGTTCTTATCCGAGATGCTTTTAAGGGTTTTGGACCCAAAGGGTACAAACGGAAACCCTATAACTAAGGCTCCGCTGTTCATTCGTCCATCCGTCTGTCAAAGGGCTATATGGTCTGAACTACAATAGGTAGACACTTGAAATAGTCACAAAGGAGGGACCCATACAAGAAACGTGTTTTTCTTTTTCTCGTTGCTTGTTATGATTGGTGGTTGTGATATTATTGCTTACATTCAAATTTTTCATGAAGTATGTACTACTATTATTGCCATAACAACAAATAATGAAATTATTATTGTCCTTGACCGGTTTTTCATAGATGTAAACCACGCCGAATGTAAACAAAGGCATGTCGGTCAATCGAGGATTTTTGGCTACGTGTAACTTTGTTATTTCTACTTAGTGTTATTTTTGTTAAACAATCATCTGGGTTTGCATATCGCCAGAGAGTAGACCCGTTGTTGTTTGATTTTGAAAAATTGTATCAGTAATCACCCCGCAATTAAGCCGCCCTTGCAAAAATACAAATCATTACTAAAATAATAATTTTTATGTTTATTTATTTTGAATGGAAACGACTGACCTTCATGTAATACATGGTTTTATAATATAAGATTGGGCACAGCAATTATAATTAAATCAGACCATTATAATTTTAAAATAATCAGTAATAAAATTAAACTTTTTCTGATACAAATAAACCATTTTTTTTATTAGTCATTATAAATTGATATGGCAAACAAACAATGTTAATATTTTTTTTTTATAAATGAGTTAAAAATGTGTAAAGCACATATAAATAAAACTATTAAATAATTAATAATACTATAATAATAAATATTAAATAAAACTATTTAGATAAAACATGTCAAATCACAGGTAATTTAACTTCAAAAAATTGTACTTTACATGAGTAATTACAATCAGAATTACAAAACCTTAAGAATTTTATTGAATTGAAACAACGTTTTTTTTTTCATAATGCCACAATTAAGAAGCTAACAAGGACTTTAAGGAAAATTGGTCTTCAGTATTATTTTTTTACGTATGAAGTTAGAACAAAGGATTAACGAGTACAACATACTAATTTATAAAAATGTATTGAGATGAAAGGGTTTTATGAACAAAATATATTACGCTCATTATCAATAATTAATTTCTTTATTCTTGTTCTGGGAATTTTGAGGCTTCCTTGTTATGTGCCTGTTTAATTAATTATAAAAAACAGTAGGACTTATCTATACAATAATAATAATACTTGGGACATTTTATATACACGGTCATCTAGTCCCAAACTAAAGAGAGTATATATTATAGTATATTTACTTAAATTATTGTTATAGTAGGTATCTACTAAGTACATATATTTTTAAATAATAATAATACCTGGGACATCCCATACAGCGCCATCTAGTCCCAAACTAAGCAAAGCTTGTATTATGGGAACCGGAAAACTGATTTTTCCATTCCGCTCCATCAGCCCATAATACCCCACTGCAAGGTCTTAGGCCTCCCCCCAGGGTGAGGGGGGCTTGGAGCTTAAATCCACCACGCTGCTCAACAACTGATATCCATACTTAGATATCCTTTATTTTATAATATATACTTAAGTATATAGATATTTTACACCCAGACACGGAAGAAATAGACAAGTTCATGCACACAAATATTTTTCCCAGGCGGGAATCGAACACGACCATTGGCTCTGCAGGTAGAGTCTCTAACCATTCGGCCAAGCGGTCAATATTTGTGTTATGCATTTTACCAAAAATAAGTGCCGCGTGAAAAAATTAATTCTTATGTGATATTACAAGAAATTAACGCTTTCAGAAATAATTCTTTTACTTGTGCTGTAAAACGTTGCTTCTTGCCAATCATGATCATACGTTAATGGAATTATCCCATAGATTTCAATTTATTTGCACGTGCCAAAATATTCCGCATGAATGCTCGTATTTTTTGATTGTATTGACTTAGTAGGTTCATTTCTTTGCAGTTCCAATGCACCGTAGACCTATGTATTTAATACTCTATTAAAACCAAACGCTGCTATAAAATTTATTTACTCTATGGTACCTGCTAACCTCTATTAGTTATCATACTCAAAATTACAAAATAACATCTATAGCATTGGCTGTCTGTTCTGTTATTGAAATAAAAACAAACACTAGATTTTTTTTTTAAATCGACTAAAAATAAAGCGATTCAGTTCTTGATGACCACTTCCTCATTTATCCACTTCTTTTACCCGTTATATCAATTCCCGGTATGGCCAGTTTTCTGTATGCTCGCTTTCCGGTATGCCGCTTATATTTTGACATCGACAAAATTCAAGGGGAACAATCAAAACCTCTGACATCATGGTGACATTCCACACAGCGCCATCTAGTCCCAAGGTAACCAAGTAATATTCTTGTATTATGTGGTACCAGACAACTGGTACACATACTTAAATATTCTTTTTTATAATATATAGACAGACACTTTGAATGTGAAACACCTATGGCGAGGATATAAAACTGATTGTTGGCGTGGCGAGGCATACCGTGGAGACGCATCACTATGTATTTAGAGAAAAAAGAACTTTATGTCTTTACGGTAACGTATCAATTCCTAAATTCCTATTATTAAATTTTTTTATTTAAGTATTTTTTATTAAGCTATTATCTTGTCATCAATCAATTGTCCCTGCCACTCAAATGCTCGTGACCTTGGATTTAACCCAAATGGGTTGATGTGTATGTGTAGCGCCCGGGATGTAAATTATTAAATATTACATTTTGTTTTTTTTTAATTCGCATTAATATCGAATCAACTGATCGACTGTCGGCCAGTACCTAAATGTTAGCATAATATGCTCCTCTTACCCCGCGCACCTTACGCGGAGCTATATACCTACTATATTACTGAAGTCACAGATTAAAAGAATAGAGTTGTCGCAACTTCAAATACATTTTAGAAATTTAAATTTTTGTATTTAATGAAAACAAATATTTATTAAATAAATAGTCATCGTTTTCTGTAAAAAAATCTTAATATTAAATTTTTCATTATGCCATATTTGGTTCCTGTCGTAATCTTGTCTTTTATGCATATTACTTGTACAAACTTGATGTTTCACATCTGCCAGGCGCGTCCCGTGATGGGTTAAATTTTTTTACACCCAGACACGGAACAAATAGATATGTTGATGCACACAAATATTTGTCGCAGGAATCGAACCCGCGACCCTCGGCTCCACAGTTTGGGTCGCTAACCACTCGGCCAATCGGTTAGTCATGTATTAACAGAAACGGGAACCGGATATCAGAACAAAAGAGACAAGAGTATAATTTTCGTACAAGTTGCGCAAGTGGCTCCATTAGACAATCACTGTGTTTTTTTTTTCACTAGCTATAATAACTTAATGACTTCATCATAAAAACACACACATCATACATTTACTTACAGCAAAACATGCAGTAATTTGGAATACGTATTATTTAACAGAATACGATGAGTGCGTGTAACATATTATTTATTATCAATACGACTATTTTTCTCAGAAGTTTCTTGTAGTCACTCTTGAAATAGATATTAGGTAAACTACCAAACCCATTTTGTTGTTCAACTACCTAGTGGTTATTATTTGACCACATTATAGAAAATATTCAAACAGTTTGTAAAAAGAGCAGTGATGGCCGAGTGGCTATAACTAATTACCTACCTATCATACCTTTCTTACAAAACTTTCATACAAGAATTAGATTTGCGTGGGCGTATATTGACTAATGGGTTTTTAATTACGACCGCTTAGCCTAGTGGGCAGCGACCCTGCCTGCGAAGCTGGAGGTCCCGGGTTCGAATACCAGGTCGGGTCAGTATTTATATGATGAATATTAATACTGGCACCGGGTCTTGGTTGTTATATGTATGTGGTGTCTTCCCTTGGTACGCAAAATACAAGCTAATGCTTAGTTTGGGACTTAGGTGTTGTTGTGATTGTGTGTGTTATTATTATTATTATAATTAATAAAAACTAAATTACTTACTTCAAAATGCGAATAAACAAAAATAAATATTAATAATTTATTACACTAAACTATTTTTATATAGATTAAACATTACGTAGTTCGTTGAGAGTTTTTTCTGCATTTTAACATGCTTAAATGCTTATGTTCTTGTACAATTAGAGTTATTGAATGACTAGTGTTAAACATGTTATGTTTAAATTAAGTGCAATGTTACCTAAATTTACTGTACCCTAACTAGTGGCTAATTCATCCCCATTGTAATACATATTATAAGGGACGATCGGTGGGGTTATAGATGGGTTATAGGGTATTGTTAAATTTCCCTGAACTTCCTATGAAAATTTAAATTTAACTGATCTACTTATTGGCAAGATTATCATGTTCACAGTTGCGCCCCACGCTTCACTGTTGAAGTGGCGTTTCGAATAATAATAATAGTAATAATAATAATAACAACGTATAAACTAAGCATTACCTTGTGTTTTGGATACCAAGCGAAGACACCACATACATACAACGACCAAGACCCGGTACCAGTATCAATATTCATAATATAAATACTGACCCGACCTGAGATTCGAACTCGGGATCTCCAGCTTCGTAGGCAGGGTCGCTACCCACTAGACCAAGCGGTCGTCTTAAATGTCGCCATTGACTTATTATACAAAAATACTTTATTTTTGTATGCCCTAAAACATGCCTTATTCACAGTCAGTCAAAAATAAGTTCTACACGAATGTTCTCAGTGTAATGGTCGTTTCGGAAAGACCATAGAAAGATACTCCCAAGGGCAATAGTGACATGACACTTGACAGGACAGTCCTTTGTCGTTTGGTGATTTATATGTAGAAATATTATAACTAGAGTAGGCAAGCTTCATAAGGCCTGTATGTAGCGGTTGGCGTGGGAGAAAAAAGAATGGAAAATGACTGTACCATAGTTTAAATCAAGGTATTCAGGTAGGTACTTTTATTCTCTGTCTATATATTGAGACCCGCATTTCGGATTCGCTTCCCCACTCTGTTCTATTATCTCTATGGATGTATAAGGAAATGTGTTATGTGCGATCGTGGTGTGCACAGGACTCGCCAGCTTCCATTTGTCGGACTATAAAGTACTTTTATTGTGTGTGTGCGTATGCGCCACGTTCGTGAATCAGGGTTGCGTGGTTATTTTGAAAAACGAGTAATATTAACAATTGGTTTTCTCAAAAACGGCTCCAAATAAAAATATAGTTTCTTGGGCGAAATTGTTATTGAATACCAGCAGATTTTAAATATAACGGTACTCTGGACTGTTGAAATCCAAACTGTATAAAAGTTGGCCTGTCATTTTTGACATCTTCCATTCCATTCCTTCAGCCCTTTTTATACCCCACTGCAAGGGCTTAGGCCTCACATCAAGATCTTGAAGCTTAAATCCATCACGCTGCTCCAATGTGAGTTGGCGGATTGTAATGACCACCATCTATTGACAGCAACCGGGATCGACTGCTTAACGTGCTTTCCGAGGCACAGAGTCAGTGATAGTCAGTGTACTTAAGTCAGAAAAAACTCATTGGTACACGCTCGGATTCAAACCACGGCCACATGGCTTTATAGATTTGAAACAGGTTCGCTGCGTTCGGGCTATCGCGATACCCGGGCTATCCAGATATTCAAAGTTAACTCGACGCCAGAATTATGATTACTAGATATATTTGAGATATCCTTCTCACTTTTCTCTTAAAATACAATACATGTCCTATTTTTGCATGCCAAGCTTTTATTTAGTACCGACCTAAGTATTGTAAAATTGATGTTTCAAGTTTTTTCGTTTATAACTTGACATTCACTTGAAGTATATCGGCGCGATTTTCCCAGTAGATTTGAAAATTTACTTCATCGGTTCGTGGCATATCTATACAATCATTGTTCTCTTATTAACGGTGAAAAATGAATTAAAATTATTGAACAAGACGTTCAATAATTTAATTCACTGTAAAATTAGTAACAATAATAATAATGTCTGGAACATCCCACACAGCGTCATTTAATTCGAAACTAAGCCAGTATTATGCTTGTATTATGGGGTACTAGACAACTGATATACATAATAAAATATTCTTTATAATAGTACATACATAAATAGATTCACACACAGACACGGAACAAATAGACAAGTCTTAACCGCTTTCTATACTGAGATAAATCTGACACAAACCTATTTACCTACTGTGCGTTATATTTTTACCTGTTTCCGTTGTGTAATTATTTTTGGGACGCGTATCTTCGAACAAATACCTCTAGCTTATGCGTTTATCTTTTGAGTTTTCTGTATGTGTAGGTTCTATATTCATTAAGTTTATCACAATTTATAAGCTTTGTAGTTTCGGAAAAAGAGGGAAATGCTCGATTTTCGTATAACTTTTTAAATATCATTTAAACTGTGCATTTAAAACTTAGAAAAATGTATTTGTAGATATTTTCATAACGTCAAGACCTTTCATTTGAAATTTGATAGGATGCACATAAAAAGTTTTTGACTCCCAAATAAAAATTCCTTAATTTACGCTGCACGTCTGTGATAGGGTCACCAAATTTTGTATATGTACAAATTTTTATCGCCGTTCTGATATTTCATCTCTCTGATATACGGGACCTTAAATAAATGATATGTAATATCAGCCTATTATGCTCCACTGCAGGGATTTAAACCTCCCCTCGGATTGAGGGTGCTTGGAGCTCAATCAACCATGCTGCTTCATTATTAACGAGTGGTGACGTCTGGTGACGGCAACCGGGACCGACGGCTAAACGTGATCTCCGAGGCACATACTCAGTGATAATTACGTCCTTAAGTCAGAAAAAAACTCATTGCCACATGCCGCATTCTGGGATTCGAACCACAACCTTCTAAATAAGAAGCGGGCTTATTACCACTCGGCTATCTCGGACAATGTACTCTGTTATTAATATTTCATTTTTTTATACACGGTGTGCTGTAAGTACGGGTTTAAACAGAATTCTGTAGAATCTGTAGATCCAAAAAAAAAACATACAACTTTAAAATAATTTTTTTTTTATGAATTTAATGCTACTATGGCCAAATAAAGATTAAATAAAAAAATAAGAAAGAAAAAACTGAGTGACCGTTAAAACTACATGTCTGAAATATTTGAAAAAAAAATAGTTTTAAAATCATGTAATTTTCTTTTGCTAGGTATTGTTCTCAATTTCAGTATTTTAATGGGTTGTTCATATATTACCTACCTAATATAATGTTTTAATAAAAATAGTTGGATAACATGTTAACAGTTCATTAATTTTTATGTCCGTTTGTCTGTTAATGTTTTTGTATTTGTTTTAACAGTTTATATTTATTTATTTTTACATACAAATTAGAATACACTAATCTTATGGAATACACCTATAACAGTGCAAACACCAATGCGACTGCCCAACAAACAACTAATATAACGAAATGGACCACTGAAAGGGTGGAGATCGTCTAACGATATTTCATACTAAAATTTACTGTAGAAATATAGCTTGTTTAGGCCACTTATTTTGGGTAACTATCTAATGATTAGTTCAAAAATTACAACTAAAAATCTATTTTTGAAGTTTGAGTAAAAATACGATCTAGATACTGAGTAGGTACCTATCTTTTAAATTTATACGAAATTTTTAAATTGGTACGAATCTGTGTGCATAACCGCTACAGCATTGCGTATTACGTCCATGGCATTGCGTGATTATGAATACACACAATGCGTATGTGTGATTTACGAGACGTTGCACTTGCACTGCCTTCCGTGGTGTTGTCTAATTGTGCAGTACCGCAATGGCATAGCAGTATCGACATCTCGCTCACACCAGGGCTCTGAAATGAGATAGTATGATAAACACGCGCGACGCGACGTTGGCGCGCCGAAAGCTAGCTAAAAGCTAAATTTACAATTTGAATTGATGAGTTAATGATAGTATTGACTACACAGTCAAGTCAGTGTTTATTATTTACTTTACAGTTTACACCAATCGTCGAAGCCTGTGGTCGGAAGAATTTATAGTTTTGTGAAGTGTAGTGTAATAAAAGTTATCTAAATTAATTTTAAATAGGTATTGATAGTTACAAGTTGCAATACAATTGGTAGGTCAACATGAAAATAAAATACTTAGAAAAAATTGAGTCGATGCTGCTAGCTTTGGAATAACCTTTGGAATAAAGTTTACGTAAAATTATCGATACCTACTAGGTACCTACTTATTATAGCACAGGTGATGACTTTATTACTTATTATTTTCGAAGTTATTGGCTCGATTTTGATTTTTGATACGAATTTTCATTGCCAAAATAAAATATTGAACTTGTTATTACATTGAGAATCTAAGCAATACTGCGCTAGGTAGAATGATTTTATTTATAAGTTGATAATTGCGATAATTCTTTATAATTATTTATCTACTGCATAACTATGAATTATCTAAAACATCTAAACACTAACTTTAAAATTACTATAAGTAGTTTTTAAGAGAAGTAATAAGTTAACAAAAGTCACCAACAAAAAAAATTTGTAGGTAGGTACGTATAAAAACTACCTGTGCTGTGGAATGAAACTTTATATTTTTTCAAGTTTTTTTCTCTGATCTTACATCAATTTTCAAAATGTATGCGCTCATTTGCCATTGTACATAAAAATATCCAATTATAATTACTTTGGGTGATAGATATATGTTATGTTTTTAGGTTTGTGAACGAATGAAAACTACACCATGTCATATGGTCATAATTACGTTAGAAGCATTTTGTATGAAACAAATTCCGTAACTATAAAAACGTGGGGCCAGCTGGGCTATTGAGTAAAGGACTCTTAGGTGCGAGTCCTGATACTCCTGCCTGATGGTAGGTAGGTAATAGGTACTGTTTATATTTTTTATAATGAAATTCAAATCTTATATATTTATATTATTCTAGATGGCCATGGGTGAGATGTATCACATACTATTGTTATATCATAATATATAATCAAAATTATAAACGCGAAAGTTTGTGTGCATGGATTGTTGCTCTTTCACGCAAAAGCTACTGAATGTGCTTTAATGAAACTTTAAAATAATATAGCTTATACATCAGAATAACGCATAGGTTGTAATTTATAAAGATACGTGGACTATACAGTTGTATACTGATTTTAAAAATTATTTCTCCTACAGAAAGTTACTTTATCATGGGAGTAACATGGGCTATATTTTATTTTCAAACTAGCTTTCCGCCCAAGCTGGAGAGTGATTTAGGCTACTTTTTTCCGGAAAAAAGGGGTTCCGGTACAACCAATGGGTACATCTATATATCTAGTCCACGCGAGCGGAGCTGCGGGCGGAAAGCTAGTATGATGTAATAATATGTGGAACATCTCCCATACGGTCATCTAGCCCCAAACTCCTGTATTATAAGTATTAAAAAACTGATATAAATATATTTTTTACAATGCTTATATGATTACACCCATACGTGGAACAAATTGCCATGTTTATGTTCAAAACAGTAAAATTTGAATGAAAAAGGTTTTTTAGAGTTGCATGCCCAAATAGTACCAAGGGGAACCCTATTCCTAAGGCTCCCTGTCCGTCCGTCCGTCTATCACAAGGCTGTATCATTTGATCCGTAATAGGTCGACACGTAGACACTTGAAGTTTTCATAAAGTATTTACTTTTATAGCCGCTTTAACAACAAATAATGAAAATAAAATAAAGTTAATTTAGGGGGTCCCCATACAATAAACATGTTTTTTTTATATATACTTGGCCGGTTTTTTGAAAGTGAAACTAGAGATAAACTTTTTCTGTTTGTAATGTGTGTATTGTAAAGGAATATTTCTAAACAAATTCTTCGTTATTGCTACAAGCGGCGGCGGTCGGCGGCCATACAACTAAGGCAATATCACAGTAATATACACTAGCGATAATTAATAAAATTATCGATTATTTCTATAAAGTCATTTATAAAATAAATTGAAACACTTATTTTAGATGATAAACAACAAAAAAAAAAGACTTACGAACCGAACGCTAGCCGATTACACTACAGCGTTTTCTAATAAGTGCAGTGTGTTGAAATTATGTACCTACCACTTGAATTAATAATACGTTTGCATTACCGAGTTTTGTGTCAATTGTAAACTAAATTCTTGGACCGCTTGGCACATAATAATCATAAATTTATTGTCGGTTGCCAGCTCCATAGTAATTTTTACGAATAACAGCAAATATAATAGATGCTTCAAATAAAATTTTTTATTTAAAACATAATTTAGTACAACTTAAAAAACACTTTCAACGAAAATTGATTTTAATAAGACATTTCGAGTAGTTTTTGAGATATTTATTTTTTTATTTATTATTAGAATTTTAATTATGAACGTTCAAAAAATATATAATTCTTCGGCATTCCCTAGATAGCGAGATGCTATGAAGTCCTGTTCCAAACTGTATGTATTGAGACATAATAATGGAACCACTCCCGAATCTCAGTACCATACCCTCATACGGTTTTTTAGTTTATTACAATATAAAATAAAATATCTTTAAAAGACTTACTTTAAATGTAATTGATCTATATTATATCGACAAAACCGGGTTCAGCAGCTTGTGTAAAGCTATGAGACTTTAAATATTTATTAGACCTTCGTGATAGCTTTGTTTGCTTATCCAAGCAGAATTACGATTGTGTTTTTCTTTAACGGTGCCTATAACACACCAAATATTTGTATCTCGTTATTTTCTGGATTAAAAAAAATTGAAGACCTTTTAGTAACATCGATATTTCAATACACAATAAAACGAACGTCCTTCTCGTGTGAATTTCATCAGAGTTTATTGTTGCATCCCGAGAAATGTGGACCTTCGAAAATAAGAAAAATATAGGCAGCACCTGAACAGTGAGAATAGAATTTATTCAGTTTTTATTTATACACAAAAAAATAGGCGGTGAAATTTAAAATGATTTTTTTTACATAAAATGTAATATGATAGTTGTTTTAGATCTGTTAGATGATTCAAAATACTTAAATATTATTTATTTTGCATATTTTATCATCATTATTTATATATATATATATATTTTTAAACAGTTTCTTGCATGTCACATGCAATGTGGTCCATGAGGACCATCCTCTAAAAAAATTCTTTGGGGAGCCTTTTTTATTCGCATTGCCATTGATAAGCAAGTGGTGTAGGTGTAGGTGTGGTGTAGTAGATACTAGTAGATACCATAGGAAACGGGATAGGTAACTAGAAAAATGTATGCATGTATGACTGACTGAGGGGCCGAGTGGGTAGAAACCATAACTGCGGAGCCAGGATCGCGGGTTCGATTCCCGCCCGGGACAAATATTTGTGGGCATGAACGAACATACCTATTTGTTCCGTGTCTGGGTGTGACATATCAATATATGTATATATTATAAAGAATATTTAAGTATATTTAAGTATGTGTATACAAGTACGCATAATACAAGCTTTGCTTAGTTTGGGACTAGATGGCGCTGTGTGGGATGTCTCAAGTATTATTATTACTATTATTATTATTATTATTATTCATGTCAAATAGTGAAAAGGTAATATTTTTTCACTATTTAACATGAATAATAATAATGGTGCGAGGCGCATGTTCATGAATATCACGTATAAGTGGTGTGGTAGACAAAAGGCTTCAGGGTTCGGGGTGATTCCGGCTAAGTGCGAGTCGGTTTCGCGCTCCGAGAATTGCGTAGTACCACCCTCAGAATGTGGTATTTGTGTTATATAACGGAGACGGCGACATGTTAAAAAATAGTCAATAATTAAGCACCTAATATCGACGTCTAAACCGGAATCTAAACACACAAGTTTTACGAGCTTTTAGTTGGCGTGGGTATTACATTTCATTCTTCGGTGTGTTTTCAAGTATCTGTTCAACGACACCTGAAAAAAGTAAAAGGAAAACTACTCCAGGGAAATATAAACAGGATAAATCTTCTGGTATAAATAAAACTTTAAGAGCTGAACAATAATAATAATAATAATGCATGAGACATACCACACAGCGCCATCTAGTCCCAAAGTAAGCAAGTATTATGCTTCTATTATGGGGTACTAGACAACTGATATATATACTTAAATATTCCATATAATATAATACATATATAGATACTGTTCCACCCCGACACGGAACAAATAGACATGTTCATACACACAAATATTTGTCCCGGGCGGGAATCCAACCCACTAACTTTGCCTCCCCGGTTAGGGTCCGAACAAAATAATGAAAATAGCAAACCTAAAGAGAAATCGACGACCACGCCTGTCTTTTTCTAGAGTAAAGAAAATTATTTTGTTTCAGAAATTGTGTCGATTAATAGATCGCAACAATTAAATATGGACTCAAAAACGTTATCGGTAGGGACGCTTTTTGATTGTAGAGACTACGATCGAATAAGCCCTGGGCACATTATTTCTGATCCCAACGAGAGACAGGCGTTCATCGGCTGCCACGTAATTCTAATGCTACAACAGATGTTTAATTTTAAGTAAGTAATTTTGGTTTTCTCACTAGAAAAAAAACTAAAAGAAACCACAAAGAAATTTGAAAATTCTAGGTAAAGATTCTAGGTAAAGGCAGCTCTCGCCCGCCATGTCGGTCTTTTTAGTGAGTGAAAAAGAAAACGAAGGCAAATACAAAAGCCATTTGTTAGATGTCAAAGTCGTACGAAAACCGTGATTGCACTTGCGGAGTTGCAGACTTCTTTCCACAAGGACTTTAACCGTGTTTTATATGTCTAACCAGTAGTTACAACTCAGTTTTTTTTTTCTTTGACAGTACCACTTCTTGTCAACTGGAATTGGTCATGGGCCGCAAAATAAATGTTTCAGTAGTGAACTGCAAAAGAAACTAACTTTTCCTAGAATGAAGATTGTTTATTATATTGAATATCTATTTAGTTAGATATTATAATTTTACAATAAAGATGTATAACTAAATTTTAGTAAGTGATTTGTGATGTAGGGCAACATTATTAGTTAATTTAATTAAATCTTAATTGTATTGCGTGACAGTTGTCTTGTTAGTTAGAAATTATAAATAAATAGAACATCGATGACTATGTCATAAAGAGCACTGAAGCCACGAAAAATTTGTGAACGGGCCGCAAATGGCCCGCGGGGCGCAGTTTTTGAGGGCTCTAAACAGATGAATCATATGTTCAAAGCCTATGTTCGAAGTCGCCTCTTGAGTGAAGAAAGAGAAAGTTTACCTCTAAATTATACCAAAATGAAAAGTAAAACCAAAACAAATTAAATACTTACAAAGAGTAACTTAAATATTATATATTTTTTTATTATTAAGCTATTGCATAGCTTCTATCGCGGGCCTTTGAGCGCGGGGTGCGAATCGAGAAATTCCGTAACGAAAAAAACCTCACGCTTTCCACGCCGCACGGAGAAAAATTTTGATAGCGCGATGTACGTTTTTTAAAACAGCGCCATCTATTATAATCTGTTGCACCTATTATTAATGAAGAAGGTCACGAAAAAGTAGTGAAAGAAAATGAGTGAGTAATTTATATACATACATTTTATTATTATCACAAATGCAGTATTAATTTTGAATTGAAAATATAATACTGCTATAAAGATAACCTAAATTTTTGATATTAAAATGAGCGATATTAAAAGTAGCCCTCTTTTATACACACAAACACACACACGCGTATAGTTTAAATTCTCAATTTAGATTCTTAATATGTATATATATAAATTCATTCTTCATTATGTATATAACAGAAACCATCAAACCAAGCACGTGTAGGTACTATTCAGTACCTACCTTTGTTTTTGGTGTATAGATAATGCACATGAATGCCGCGCAGAGAAAATACCTATATATGATATTATATCTATATAAAGGTACATCGCGCGAAATTCGATAATCACTTCTTAATATCGTTATTTTTTTTAAATGAATAATTTTGTTTTGGTGTGTCATTACACTGTTTATACCTAATTATTTATACCTATTATTTATACCTGGATATTTTCGTTTTATATAGAAGAAAAGCGTAAAGAGCTAAAAAGAAAAAAAAACTAATGCACGTCAAAGGGCATATTATCAGCGTCAGAAAGATTTGAAGAAAAATGAAGAAAAAATAATAACAAAAAAAACTGCATAAATAAAATAAATAAACAATTATAATTGCATAAGTTGATACAAAATGTGCAATAGCTTTACCGCGGCAGTCCTCGAGTGCCACATTTAGTTTTTTTATTTTACTTTTATATTAACTTTGAAAAGTTGTTGTTTAAAGCAAGGGCCATCTCCAGGTCAAAGAATTGGTAGTAGGTAAGTTTATAATCGTAGGTAACAAAATGCTCCTGACGTATTGTCTGAATATAGCACGTTTCCAAATTGTATTGACCTAACCAGACTATTTGCCATCAACAGACGGCAGTCGTAAAATTCACCAACCCGCACTGGAGCAGCTTAATGGAATAAGCTCCAAATCCCCTCACCCCGAGAAGAGGCCTAAGTCCCTGCAGTGGGGCATTAATGGGCGGACGGTGTGGTATGGTAACCAAACTGCAAAATGGCTCCGTATTCTAAACGGTGGCTATGAATGATAATTGCTTGCATTCAGTAACGTTAAACAATAATTGACATACTGCAATTACTGAACTAAATACTAGTAGAATAGACAGCACGAACAAAATTTGTGCGCGCGGCACTATCACCTTGTTTCTACCACATTGATTTCTCTACCAAGTATAATACACTGTATTATACATGTCTCATACATGTAATGAATGGTTCATTTCCACTAAAAAACCGACTTCAAAAACATAAACTAAAAAGTGAAAAATAAAATTTTCACTTTATAGAAAGGAGCATTAACAGGCGGCACATAGTTAATGAAGTCGGTGCCTACTCACTCAGACACTTTAAATTGTGTTCTATTTTTGTTATAGTTATAAATTTATCATTGTTGTAATTGTTATTACCTGGTAAGTACCCATTTAAAGTGTCTGAGTTGGCACCGACTTCATTAACTATATGCCGCCTGTTAATGCTCCTTTCTATAAAGTGAAAATTTTATTTTTAACTTTTTAGTTTATGTTTTGAAGTCGGTTTTTATTTTTTTTTTTTAATTATTTTATTTTTCAATTTTTAGTTGAACGCATCTGTAACTTATTTGTATTTAGTATAAATGGGGCTACTAAACGCGCTACTCTAATGAGACAGAACCGCGATTACGCAACGTAAATTCAGTGTCAAATTGACGCATCAGCATGCCTAGTAGGCAGTGGTATTCCTATGTAAAACTTCAATCTTAATTATTATTTTTGTGCGAACTGAACATTTTGGCACATTCAACCGTATGAAGGAAGCCCAACAAAAAGTAACTGCTGGAAATCGTTGAGAAATTCCCTCGACTGTTTATGGTCTTCATCATCAGACCTGTAATGGCACTTATAACCCATATGGGTGCAAAGTTCTCTTCAATAGAAATGAATTAAGTCCAAACACCAGGAAATTGCTGTAAATCGTTAAGGAGTTCCCTCGATTGTGTATGGTCTCCATCATCAGATCTGTAATGGTACTTATAGCCCATATGGGTGCAAAGATCTCATCAATAGAAATGAATCAAGTCCAAACACCAGGTAATTGCTATAAATCGTTAAGGAGTTCCTTCGACTGTGTATGGTCTCCATCATCAGACCTGTAATGGTACTTATAACCTTTATGGGTGCAAAGATCTCATCAATAGAAATGAATCAAGTCCAAACACCAGGTAATTGCTATAAATCGTTAAGGAGTTCCTTCGACTGTGTATGGTCTCCATCATCAGACCTGTAATGGTATTTATAACCTTTATGGGTGCAAAGTTCTCATTAATAGAAATGAATTAAGTCCAAACACTAGGTAATTGCTGTAAATCCTTGAGGAGTTCCTTCGATTGTGTATGGTCTCCATCATCAGACCTATAATGGCACTTATAATCCATATGGGTGCAAAGATCTCATCAATAGAAATGAATCAAGTCGAAACACCAGGTAATTGCTGTAAGTCGTTGAGGAGTTCCCTCGACTGTCTTTCAGCTCCATCATCAGATCGACTCCCGACCTTCATTAAATAGTACTAGTAGTAGTACTTTATCAAAATACTTAAAATACGATACTTTAAAATACGATTTTCGAAGGTTGCCCTCGATTTCTCTGGGATGCCATCATCAGATCCTGGTTTCCTTATCATGGTACCATTTCGGAGATATCTCCCTTTCACAAAAAAAAAATCATCCAATTCGGTTCATAAACAACGAAGTTATCCCTGAACACACATAAAAAAAATTAAAAAAAAAAAAAAAAAAAAACATATATACGGTCGAATGGAGTAACCTCCTTCTTTTTTGAAGTCGCTTAAAAATACACAGAAATGCAAGTATTATACAAGTAGTTTAGTCCACGTGACTATTTGTGAGTGATGGGTGCTGCGATTGGCTGGTGTAGTTTCTTTTGTCACCTGCTATATCAAATAAAGCCTTTTTTTAATTTTTAGATATAACTACTCCAAGAAATACGATTTTAATATCATATATATAGGTAACACTTCTGACTTGCCTTTGTGAGACGAATAAAATTGAAACCGTTTAGTTAATATACAAAGTGTTATTATCTATACGTGGTCAGCATTCCCAAGATAATGATTGTTTCAGCATAACGTACAAACGTTACAATACCCAAATGACACTACACAGCAGTGAGAGAGATCGTCTCTACTCAGACCTTTTAAATGGTACAATCGACACGTACGCCAGACCTTTGACCCTGAGACCAGAGATTCTGAACTACGCTGACCCCTTGATGGAAGTATTTACTTGGAGGTAAATGTTTATGCACTATGTCAACAACACTTCTACGTTTAACTAGCTGCGCCTGCGACTTCGCCTGCGTGAACTTAGATCTATCTCAGCCAGTTATAAAATAATGTGACGAACATACTAACTCACTAGTTTGCATGTTCGTCTGTCTGTTCCTTAGTATGTTTAAACATTGTACACGACTGTTTTGGTGTTTGTTAATCTATCTTAACGTAAACAACCGATAATGACCGATTAAATCGATTCAAACAATCGATTCAGGACTTGATTCGATGATTATCTACATAAGCTCGTTCTCTTGGTTCGGCACTTATATTAGGCACGTCCCCCCCCCCCCTCTTCCCTTTCTCAAAACCCCAAGACAAGCGGCGCAGTGGGATGGCAACTGGCAACGTGATGCTTTGAGGTACAAAATTGTATATCTTTTGGTTTCGTGGGTCGATTTTGATGAAACCAACACTACATGTTACATAGAATAAAAAATCATATTTTACAGTAATTATATTTTGAATCCAGTGAGGCTTTAGGAAAATTGGATTTTTAAGTTTTATTACTTACTAGCGACCGCCCGCAGCTTCGCTTGCGTAGACTACACATTCCTGTTTTAGGTAGTATTAATCTTGAAATGGTTTATATGTAGGTACTTTTTGCTGAAACTAATATTGGGTACACCCATTCAAACTTGCAATCTTCATTCTCCCCACTCCTTTAAGAAAACCGATACTCCCATACTTTTCACCTTCCGTTTCCCACCCTTAAAATGTGGAAATCCAAAAACCCTGAAACACGTCATTACTTATTTATGTTAAAATTTTTATGTTTCTAACTTTAAAGAACAAAGACTCTCATACAAACCCCCTCCATCCCTCCCTCCTTAAATTTGAAATTTCAAAATATTCCTTTCTTAAAAAATTAATACGTTATAAAATAGACCACTGTTCCAAATTTCGGCTTCCTAGACTTAGTAGTTTCGGCGTTATCTGCGCTGATAGATCAGTGAGGACAAACGACAGACAGCCACAAAAAGTAACTGATGTCACTCTTGACAACCTTCTCTCACGTCTGCAAAGTTTTATTAAAATCTGTTCAGCCGTTTTGGAGATTAGCTCGAATAGACACATAGACGTACAGACAGATAGACGGACAAAAAGTAGCGTATGTATGTATGTTTGACCACTTCCTTTTCATAACCGTGAAATTTCATTAAAATCGATTTAGCCGTTTTAGAGATTATCTCGAACAGACAGATGGACGTACATACAGACATACAAAAAGTAGTGTATGTCATTTTTGACCATTTCCTTTCCATATCTGTGAAGTTTCATCAAAATCAGTTTAGCCGTTTTGGAGATTTGCTCGAATAGACAGACAGACAGTATACATATAGCCTATAGCCTTCCTCAATAAATAAACTATCCAACACAAAAAGAGTTTTTTAATTCGAACCAGTAGTTCCTGAGATTTGCGCGTTCAAACAAACAAACAAACAAACAAACAAACAAACAAACAAACTCTTCAGCTTTATAATATTAGTATAGATTTCGCGCATCTACCAGTTTTTTTTTTTTTTTTTTGTAAAAATCGTTAATGTGTATACAAATAAAGTTTACGCTTTTATTAAATGTATAGATTAAGAAATACCGTACATACCTATAGAAATCTATAAATAGTTCGTAGATGACGTTTTTATCTAGACAGTATAACGTATAACTCAATGCATGTGTTTGTCAGTTCAGTTGGACCGCAATCATGCTTAATACCTGGTGCAGTATTGGATTTTCAGCATTTCTGTCTTCTGTCCGTAGAACTAACAAAATTTCAAAATATACCATATATAATTTAACAAAAATAGGGGTACCGCAACGATGTATTTAGACAAAGCCAGAGACGCCTGATGCCTGGGCTTACCAAAACCATAATCTACCGGTAACTCTAAATCCACTTAAGCAATTGCACGAGGCACTCTGCAAACTTCTGCAAAATAACCGTTTTTGCATTTGAATTCAACAGTGTGAAATCGGAATTTCTTTCAGCACGTAGTATTCCGAACTAGTATAGCGCTGTAGTGCTGGCCGCTCACAAAGCGATCACTAGCCTGCTCGACAGAATAAATACGTGAACAAATGGTTTGAAAACGTTTTTAGATTTGTTTTGGATGTCTCCGGCAGCCGGCCGAATCTAGGTTTTTCGACACAGAAACAATCACAAGCTCGAGTTGAAAGATAAGTATTATATAAAATATATGACGACCACTTAGCTTAGTGGTTAGCGACCCTGCCTACGAACCTGGAAGTCCCGCGTTCAAATCCTAGGTCGGGTCAGTATTTATATGATGAATATTGATACTGGTACCGGGTGTAAATGTATGTGGGTCTTTGCTTGGTCCCCAAAATACAAGCTAATGTTTAGTTTGCGGCCTAGACGTTGTTGTGATGTATACGTTATTATTATATTATATCAATGTGAGTCGAAATATAAAGAAGAAAAAAGTTTTTTTTTTCAGTTATAATTTTCAGAGCTACAACTCCAAATCTAAATAAAATTACATCAAACACATACCTAATATAGGTAGACAGAGCTCATATTGTAACATAAAAATAGTTCGCTACAATATTAAACCTCTAACTGACTTTATTATCCATATCAGGCCATTATGTCCCACTGCAGGGGAGATTTCAATGACTGTCATCTATTGATGTCAACCGTACTTCAATAAGAAAAATTCATTGGTACATGCCTGTTTCTGGAATTCGAACCACGACCTTCTAAGCAAGAAACGGGCTCGCCACCACTCTGTCGGTCCCGGGTGCCATCGACAGCTGACAGTCGTGAAAATCCACCAACCCGCACTGAAGCAGCGTGGTGGATTAAGCTCCAAATCCCCCGCACCCTGAGGGGAGGCCTAAGCCCCTGCAGTGGGGCATAATGGGCTGGTGGCATGGCATACATAATTGAAAACTTGAACTACGCAGCTACAATGAAATGTTTCGTATTATAACTTCATATCCGATTTACATTTAAGTCGACTATTTTGTAAATAATATAGAATTTGATTCGTGTTTGTTGTTTCCTAGATTTCGATATAGGTCATTTCTGTTTTATTTATTCATAGCATGATTGGGGTCTTACTAATTACAAATCAATATTGTAGACTGAATTTTCAAAGCAATATTAAATAATCTGATGGACAGACACAAAGCATTTAAAAAATGTTATTAATTTTAATGCTAATTTAAAATACGTCGACTCAACTTTTTTTAATTGATAAACACAAAAGAAAGTATCGGATGATGTATATCCGTCATAATAAAATAACGAAGTCTAAGAAAACAAAAAATAACATCCAATGGAGTTTTTCCTGGCCGACATGAATGACTAAAGGTGTTATACTAAGAAATAATAATCATAAATGCAAAATCTAATATATAAAATTCTCGTGTCACAGTTTTCGTTGCCATACTCCTCCGAAACGGCTTGACCGATTTCGATGAAATTTTTTGTGCTTATCCGGTATCTATGAGAATCGGCCAACATCTATTTTTCATCCCCCTAAATGTTAGGGGTAGTCCACCCCTAAATTTTTTTTTTATTTTTTAGACAAAATTTTTAATTTCTATTTTTTTATGATACAACATACAAAAATACATACAACCCTAAATTTTCACTTTTCTATCACCAACCCCTATTTTTTAATAGTGGCGGGGATAACTTACTCTCAATTAAATTATTGTATAAATATGTACGTCGCGAAAGTGTACTTTATTTCATTAATTTTAATTAACGGGAATGAGTTACGACTGACAGAAATTGAAACGATAAAGCATTTGTGTCGCGGGAACGAAAACGGGAAAGGGAAGAACGGGAATGAGTTAAGAGGAGATAAAAAAGTTATTTTTGATGAGAATGGAAACGAAAACGAAGCTACACTAGGGCCAAGAACAGAAATAATAAAGTATTTTTGCGATGGGAACGAAAAAATGAAAGGAAGAACGGGAATGAGACAAGACTGAGATAAAAAAAGTGATTCTTATGAGAAACGAATACTACCCGTGCGAAGCCGGGACGGGCCGCTAGTAAGTACTATAATACCATAGTACAATATGATCCAAGTACGGTAAGCTGGATATTATAGTCGAAATTTTATAATAAACCGAGACTGTAATAGCCGGCTTACTAAGTACGAGCATCATACGGCGTTCTTCAATACATTTGCGATTAAAATTTAGTAGATACTTTAAATGTAATAATGGCGGGAACTAGGGGCGCGAGCGGGTTGCTTTTCGCGGTTTACGTATGCGTCACAAACAGAATGCTCGTTTGTGATTGGTGTAAAGTAAAAAGGCCTAATACTGTAAAATACAACATTACGATTTAAGTTTCTATGTCGTATAGATCGTATTAATAACAAATGTATTGAAAATTTATTAAGAAAATAAAATACGGTAACATCAATAATACATGACATAAAAGTAATTCAATATTATCTTTTGAGTAGGGAGCGTGCTTTCAGCAGTACTGGAAATCATTTTTCGAAGTCTTGATTGGGAAAATTTAGGACTAATGGTTGTAAACTATCACACCTAAGATTTGCCGATGACTTTGTGTTGTTTGCAAATACACATGAAGAACTTAGTAAAATGATAAACGATCTAGCAAGAGAAAGTGACAAAGTGGGACTGAAAATAAATCCAGATAAGGCAAAACTGATGACAAATTGTGAGGATCAAAAGATCATAAAGGTGGGAACGACTGGAATCGAATACACAGACGAATGTATTTACCTGGGACAGTTGATGGCATCACAAGGCAACATGCACAAATAGAAAGAAGAATAAAACATTTGGAGGAGATATTGGAGTATGAGAGAAGTGATGAAAGATAAAACACTTCATATAGCTACAAAAAGTAAACTATTTAATACTTGTATTCTGCCAATCCTCACGTATGGGTGTCAGACTTGGGATTTGTCATTGGACAGCGTGAACAGACTTGCAACTTGTCAAAGAGCTATGGAAAGAAGTATGCTGGGAGTGAGAAAATCTGAAAAATTAAAAAATAATGCCAGAAAAAAGACAAAGGTTTTTGACATAACACAGCACGTCAGAAGGCTGAAATGGCAATGGCCAGGTCACACTATAAGAGGCAAGAAAAAATGGAGCAAAATTATAACCGAGTGGTACCCAAGAGAAGGCCAAAGCGAGGTAGATCCCAAAAGAGGTGGGATGACGATATCACCCAGGTCGCCGGCAAAACATGTCATAGAGTCGCAAAAGATAAACGAGAGTGGAAAAGGCTGGAGGAGGCCTTTGCCGAAAGGCGATCAGACTTGCAGAGGAAAAGCAAGACAAAGTCTGATTATAATTAAGGCTAATAATAATAATAATAAAAGGGAGCGTGCTGCTGGGTCCATTTCTGCTAATTATCCGAGCCACTCGGTGAATCCACTCCATTTAGCTAATTTCTACTATTAGTATTAAAGATACGTAAACAGTAATTATATAGTAAAGCGCACAAACTAGTTTTAAATTTTTCAGGATGGGTTTCATTCTTCGGTACAGCAAGATAGATTCTTTCAAATCATTCCACAGTGGACCCTTCGAAAGACGTGTGTGGAATTGTGTATATGTCATGATGCTGTTTTCAGCGCTCATTTTTCATTTTATACATAAATGTGAAAGGCGACTGCTCAAAAATAAGGTAAAGTAAATACAAGTGAAGTTGACACATTAATTGATATAAATGAATAGCCTAAAACTTTTTGTTAAAACCAATCGTAAATATCTATTTACGTATATATTATAAAGAATATTCAAGTATGTATATCAGTTGTCTGGTACCCATAATACACGCTTTGCTTAGTTTGGGACTAGTGCATGTTTTTAAAAAAAACACTGTACATAACAGTAAAATGCAACGTCTTAAATTCCAATGTTACGGACAACAAAATAAGCTTAAAAGAATGCTATTTAAATTACAATTCGATGCCGACTAGGCTTTTATATTTAGTTTATATTAGTTTATATACATGGGAGATACTACACAACGCTTTCTAGTCCCACAGTAAGCAAGTATTATGCTTGTGTTATGGGTTACTAGACAACTGATATACATACTTAAATATTCATTATAATATATATGTACATATATAAATATTTTACACCCAGACACGGATCGAAATAAACATGTTAATGCACACAAATATTTGTCCCGTGAGGGAATGGAACCCGTCACCTTTGGCTCCGTAGATTGGGCCACTCTACCATTTAGGTCAGTTAATAGGTAGTAGGAGATTTTTTGAATTCAGTTAAACATTGGAAATTCGTAAGTTATTGTAAAACTGAAAAAAGAAGCTGTTTATTTTAACAATTATTATTAAGTATGCATTATTTTACATCATACATTTTAAAGTATCTATCTTTATTTGACGACCGCTTAGCCTAGTGTGTAGCGATCCTCCCTGCGAAGCTGGAGGTCCCGGGTTCGAATCCCAGGTCAGGTCAGTATTTATATGATGAATATTGACACTGGTACCGAGTCTTGGTTGTTATATGTATGTGGTGTCTTCGCTTGGTACCCAAAACACAATTTAATGCTTAGTTTAGGGCCTAGACGTTGTAGTAATGTATACGTATGTTGTTATGTTATGTTATTTTACTTACCGAATTCACAATTTATGGTGAATTTGGACAAAAGAATAAAAGAAACACTATAGTATTCAGAAGCTAAGGTTTTGATTATTTTTTTCTTAACTTCGAGTACATAGATACGAAAATTTTGAACGCCAACCAAACCAAATAAAACGAAAACGTCAATAGACCAAAAAAAGAAAAGAAAAAATCGACGAGTACCTAGTTCTGTTGTGTAAATTAAAATAAAAAATGAAGAAAATCAAAAATTCTCTTCTTCTCCTCAGTCGTATACACTCCTCGCGGAGTGGTCGTGGTCATGGATTGTCAGATAGATTGGGGGAGACATAATCAAAAATTATGTTTCACAAAAAAATTAATATTTACAAATAAATTGTGAAATCATATTATGTATTGCTCAGAATACAGGTGTATTGTCTTATTTACTTTGCGAACGAATTCAGAAAGGGTGTGTACTTATAAACAAAAGGGAAAACGACTTGTTTTCGGGCCATTAATTAACCGTAGAGGCGTTCTTTCGTGAGGAGACAATAAATGCGTGGCCATCAGAATTGAAAAAGCAGGCAAAATTTAAACTTCCCGTTTCAGGAACTTACGATATATTTCCTTATTATTGAGTTAAGAAGTGCTTATTCTATAGTGCGAGTTCTAATACGTGCATGTTTTCAAAAATCCCGTTGGATTTTATTTAACTTGTCAGTTAATAGTTGTATACATATAATTATCTTTGCCTGTAAAAAAAGTAAGTTTGAAATTTTTTTCAGATAGTGGGCCTTTGTTCCTTAAAATCAATGAGAAAAAGTCAATTTTGCTCACAAAGTGTTTTAAAAAAGTGTTAGAAAAGTGTTTTAAATGAACGCTACGAATTGACATTACTTGAATTTTAATTAATTTGTATTTTTAAGACCTAAGCTGTTCAAAAATATCGTTTAATCATAATGATTTGAGATTTACTAAAGATGCAAAATTCATATTCGGAAACCTGTGAAACCACACCAAATAAGTGTATTATTCAACTTCGTCACAATCCTTTTTTTTCGTTAGTGAATCAAAAGTTGTGTCACACAAGAGCAAAGAATTTTTTCTTGTCTAAGGTTTCTTGTGCTTTTCAATAACTCACTACGCTCAGGATTCTAATTTAAAATCACTTGTTACACTTGTGATTCAATCATAGAATCCTTCGCTTGCTCGGGATTCAAACTCAACACTCAACAAACAACAAAACCGAAATTTGCTCTCTTGTTGCTCTATTGACTTTTTATTAATATGTTTAATATGTATGTATATTTTTATGTACACAGTTTAGAAAAAATGATGAATGTTCTCTGGTGTACCAACTCATGGTAGTCGTATCGACAAGTTGTCAAGCTGGTAAGTAAATCTATGTTAACATTTCGTAAAAAGTTTGTGAAGAATGGTTTAAAAAAACCGGTCAAGTCACGCATTCCCTATACTCTGCCACAGCTACGCAACCTTATTTTTACATGTATCTGACACGTACTTTACCAATTAAAAAGGAAAACATTCAGTACAAGCCGACCTTAGACTCTTTTTGTACGAATAGTTTTCACGTACCTCGGAAACGGCTGTAACGATTTGGATGTGTATTTACATAAGGTTTGGCTTTTTATGGTCATCTATTGTTGTTATATTTCTTGAAAAATATAATTAAAAAAAAAGTTCACTCATGGGGCGGCGCCATCTTGTTTTGTTTTATAAATTGTATTTAATCACATAATAATGACGCCGAATACAGGATATGCGGTGTAAGACACTATTCGGCAGGCTGCTGAATGTATTCGGTGTTCAGTGTATCTTTAGTTACAACTATACTCGTCTCCCCCCCCCCCCCCTACTTTTAAAACCTAATTAAAAACCCTCGGTTACAATTGAATTTTCTTTAAATTTCAGCAGTAACTGTTCGTCCAAGATTGTGTTCCAGACGAGTTGCGTACATCTCTTATTTCGGGTACGCGTACGTAGTGTACGCATTTTATTCGTCCAACTTGCTTTCACATCTGCTGAGCGGCGAAGATAATAATATGACCATCAAAAATTTAGCGGACAGCGAATACGACTGTGTGGTTATGAACACTATGAGGGATGTGTTAAATGCAGACGTACGTACATTATTCTGTGGTATTTAGTAATGACTAAAAGGTGATATTTTTTCTCGGGGAATGGGCCCACCCTTAATACGTGACGCATACTATCAAAACTTACGTCATATTAATCCTTATATTCTATAGATAATAATTATATTAATAGGTTAGCCTCGTCTAACCGCCGTAGTGAGAAATATTACATTACTAGCGACCGCCCGCAGCTTCGCTTGCGTAGACTACACATTCCTGTTTTAGATAGTATTAACATTCGAAATGGTTTATACGTACTTTTTGCTGAAACTAATATTGGGTACACCCATTCAAACTTTCAATCTTCATTCTCTCCACTCCTTTAAGAAAGCCGATACTCCCATACTTTCCACCTCCCGTTTCCCACCCTTAAAATGTGGAAATCCAAAAACCCTGAAACACGCCATTATTTATTTATGTTAAAATTTTTATGTTTCTAACTTTAAAGAACAAAGACACTCATATAAAGCCCCTCCATCCCTCCCTCCTTAAATTTGAAATTCCCAAATATTCCTTTCTTAAAAAATTAATACTTACGTTATAAAATAAACCACTATTCCAAATTTCGGCTTCCTAGACTTAGTAGTTTCGGCTTTATCTACGTTGATAGATCAGTGAGGACAAACGACAGACAGACACAAAAAGTAATGTATGTCACTTTTGACCACCTTCTTTCCATATCTGTGAAGTTTCATCAAAATCACTTTAGCTGTTTTGGAGATTTGCTCGAATAGACAGACAGACAAATAGTATTATTTTGTACAAACAGCCTATATCATTTCTCAATAAATAGACTATCTAACAGAAAAAGAAATTTTCAATTCGAACTAGTAGTTCCTGAGATTTGCGCGTTCAAACAAACAAACAAACAAATTCTTCAGCTTTATAATATTAGTGTAGATAGGATAGGAATATTATAGAATTTATATTTATATATTATTATAGAATCGAATGTCAAAATCAAACTGTAATGTCAAACACGTGAAATGGTCCCATTTCACGGTGGTTTAACGCTATATATGTAAGCGAAAGCAAATGAAACAAGGAGAGAAAAAAAACGTCATTATCACCCAAAAATATTTTTTTTGCAATTAAAATTAAGCCATATGTGGCCAAATTGAAAAGAAAAATAAAAAAGAAACTTTTTAAAGCAATTTCATAACTCAGGTGAGGTTAGTTTTGTGTAGTTTTTCTTCTGTTTACGATAAAAATATTTCTTTTCTTCTGAAAGTACATTACGATAAGTCGGCACTTTTTAAAAGCTGCATTTTTGGTAAGTGATTTAAAGTGCTCATTCATGGACTGCTAAAATTTTAAAGAATATTAATTATCTAAAATTTAATTTTTGTATAGATCCTTATAGTTTTTATATGGAAGTGTGCTTACCAGTTAGTCAGGCATGTGTTAGTGTGTGAGTGATTTGATATGGCTTTCTAAAAGTCGGCAAGACTGGTACCACGTTTTTTGTTTATATAAAAGCTAGTATCATATTAGATAAAAGACAATTTTTTCTCAAAAAACTGCCCTCGAGATAAGGGTGCTTGCTAAACTGCAAGCACCCTTATCCACCACGCTGCTAACTTATCAATTTAGCACAATTGGTTTATTAGACATTAAACAGTATGGGGCACCAGTTGTTTTTGTCCTTTTGCAAGGCGTCATACCGTGCAGAGAAGGTTTTAATTACATTGATATTTTTTTTAAATTTAATTTGTTAGTTTGGACCTCGAGTACGCTATTTGAAGGAGAAGAAGTTCAAGACAGTTAACTACGTGAACGAATCAGTTGGATTGGAAGCCGTGAAGAGCGGAAGAACGGCGTTACTGACAGACTATCTTACACTTTATCCGACCATCAAAAAAAGTGAGTTAAATATAATTGCTGACGCAGGTATTCCGTACATGCTTAGTAAAACTAACAGCAAGTTCCTATCGCTTTTATTTTGCTAACGGGAGTTAACGACATAATTAACTTGCCACTTTTGTTAAATCCCCACTTCAGTTGCTCTGACAACAATTTTTCTCCTCAACGGTGATTACGTTGTTATGATTTTCCAACAAATTACATATGTTGTCATTTGATTTTAATTGAGTTTTATCGCTAATCATTAGTGATGGGAAGGTGACGAGAAAATTGATATCGAGGACGTACAAGTAACAATATTATATTTTACAAAAACCAGTCAAGTGCGAGTCGGACTCGCGCACCACTACACAGCATAATGTTTATAATATTTATTTATTTGCATTATGAACTAGAATTGTAATAACACGTTAATTTTTTTTTGTATAATAATATCATCTTGCAAAGTAGAAAATCGGTGTTTTCAGTAATTGTTGTATAAATGCCGTTTGTACGTACATAATAATGATAATAATAACGTATACATCACAACAACGTTTAGGCTCCAAACTAAACATTACCTTGAATTTTGGGTACCAAACGAAGACACCACATACATATAACAACCAATACCCGGTACCAGTATCAATATTCATCATATAAATACTGACCCGACCTTGGATTCGAACCCGGGACCTCCAGCTTCATATGCAGGGTCGCTACCCACTAGACTAAGCGATCGTAATATACAGGTATTTAAAATTTTACTAGTTTAGTTTTCGAAATAGACCGCGTAACAAAAATATTTTACAACTTACAACTTTTACAGGTCCATTCTTTATTTTTGAAAATAAAAAAGATTAAAGACTATACGGCTTGCCAGGGTAAAAGAACTTTTGCCGGTTCGTTTGCTGTCAAGGGCCTGAAAAAATATCCAGTTGAATTTCTGATTGATTTTACAGTATCGGATTGTGTTGTTTCGAGTCAAAATTAGACTCGTCCTGTAAACTGGGCCTTTGGTTTGGTACCGTACCATTTTTTTTTATTTAATTGAAAAATCCCTTTCTTTGTTACTTTATGTACTGTCAGCAAAATTCTTAATAAGCAAACAAAATTTTATGCACTTACATTGAATTGACATGTTTTGGGATGTAAAGCAAACAATAAGAGGGAATATACATTAAAATAGATTTTTCAATTAATAGTTCAGAAAACGCTTTTCCTTTATTCGAAAAGCGTTAGAAATCAAATCGTTTTCAGGAAACCGTTGCAGTAATTTTAAAGCCTATTTCATGGACGAGTTATATAAGATCATTTGATCGTCACAGGCTCGGCTCACGTAAGCCAATTTAAGCTCAGTTCTAGTCATTTTGTACCTCCTATAAGCTCTTAAAGCTAGTTACATGGAAATTGGATTATATATTTGAGAACAATGATGTTTTATATTTAGATACGTTACGTTTGTGTTCCACTAATATTCGCACCCAACAACGTTATTTCACACAATTATGATACATTATACGTTACGTTATACACTTTCTCAACTAAGCCTCATTATTTTCAAGACGATAATTATTAATTTTTTTTTTAAATTTTAAGACCTTTAATAGGTACACAACATAGTACGATTATAGTGGCGTAAAGTTTATTTTCACGAATTTCCAATTTACAGTAATAAAAAATACGTTAAACATCAAACTCATTATCAGCTCATTTTTACTCCACTGCAGAGGCTTAGGCCTCCCCCAGGATGAAGGGGGCTTGGAGCTTAAATCCACCACGCTGCTGCACCGTGGGTTGAGGATCGTACCGACCGCCATCTATTGACAGCGTTCGGGACCGACGGCTTAACGTGCTCTCCGAGGCACGGAGTCAGTGATAGTTATGTACTTAAGTCAAAAAAACTCATTGGTACACGCCCGGATTCGAACCATGGCCCTATGTCCTCATAAATTTGAGACAGATTCGTTGCATTTTGGGCTATCACGACAAACTAAAAAACTAAACGTCAAACTCGACAGCCCTATATTTCTTTCTAATAGTTTACGATGTACTATTTTTACTTTGATATCACCGTTATAACTTTTATGGTTATAACTGAAATAGTGAAACGGCTTCAAGCGCGCCGTTTATAGAGCAATCGTTCCTAGGTTCGAGTTAATTCCAGAAAAGTCCCTTTGAATGCAATTAGGCAGTAGTCGTTCGTTTTCGATAGAATAAACTATAATAATTTAGGGGTAGGGCAGTGAGCGAAATGATAGGACACATCGACAGTCGATAGCGTGGGCGTGCGTAACAATAACTACGCGCAACTCGTTTCTTCGCCGATGGTAGCGACGTTAACCGACAACGAGTCACTTGACTTATATTGCTTGACTCATTTTCTAAACTGCATAGGCGTATCTACTCTGCCTTTATAATAATATCATTGGTTAAAGGTATCCCATTATAAATTTCAAGTTTTAATCTCAGAGTTTTAAAACTTAACTTACTTAATACTTATGACTTAATATACTATAGTTTCAGTAATTTTGAAAACTTACCAGTTCTGAGAAATGGGTACTACTCCCTATTTAATTTATATTATACTTAAGTTAAAAGTTTTATGAAGTTTTAGGATAAGATTGGCTCTATTATTTAAGAATGTAATAATTTTAAAATAATACCACATTTTTTCATGTTTCTATTGGGATATATTTTTCAGCTTTCGGAGACCACGAGCGTTGTGATCTGGTCGAAGTAGACATGTTAAAAAACATAAGGAAGTATTTATGGACTTCGAAGAATAATCCGTACAGAAAACAGCTGAGAGTTGGGTAAGCTTCTATCGTTCATAGTGATACAGTTTGCGGCTCCGTTCGCGAGGGAATAAACGGCGATATCGAAAAATTTGCCTTCGATAGATCGTCGTCTTTGGTACCCACCGAATATGGAAAAACAATTTTCATACTTTATTTACATCTTGATCTATTTTAACACTTCGATACCCGTTACTCGCGGGAGCAATACTAGATTGGAACAGGACTGTTTTTGCAGCGTCTTCAAAAATGATTTTTTTTTAGCAAATGTATACGACGAAATGATAAATGTCATAAAAATGAACAATACGATTCCACATGAATACAATGAAGAATATCCACAATTTTTTTTAATACAACAAATCAATATTTTCTATTGTTCCATTCCATCAGCCATTTTTATACCCCACTGGAGGGATTTAGACCTCCCCTCAAGATGAGGAGGGCTTGGAGCTTAAATCCACCACACTGCCCCGATGCGGGTTTGTAGACTGGAACAACCGCCATCTATTGACAGCAATAGGGACCGACTGCTTAACGTGCTCTCCGAGGCACGGAGTCAGTGATAGTTATATACTTAAGTCGGAAAAACTTATTGGTACACGCCCGGATTCGAACCATAGCCACACGGCCATATAAATTTGAAACAGCTTCGCTGCGCTCGGACTATCATGACACTATTTTTTTTTCTATTGTATTTTTTGCCAACCCCAACGCGAACATGAAAAAACATGTGGTTACACGCCTATAAACCATGAAACCGATTGGTTTTACAATTACAGTAGTTTGTCAGTGCACCCATGTTTTCAAATAGTTTGGATGTGTTTACAAAAATTATAATACGTTTTAATGTCTATAGGTTTTTATTTGGTATCTATTATGAACCCCCCCCCCCCCCCCCCCGCCCGCCCCAAAAAACCCAAAAAAAAAAAAAGAAATTCAGAGACATTTTCTCGAAAACGGCTACAAATAAGAATACAGTTTGCAAAATTGTTATTGAATTCATGTACGTATTAAATATGACAGAACTTTCAATGGTACCAACCATCATCTAAACTGTATAAGGGACTTTATTTGTAAAATTTCGTTACTCTTCGATTTTTCAGCACATTCCGACTCCTCGAAACCGGTTTACTACGTCGCACTGCAAGAGTGACGTCTCCATCTCCACCTGAATTCTGCACTGGTGACCCGGTTGGCTTGAGGCTCTATCACGTGTCTGTGCCTTTGGTGATACTTGCTGCTGCGTGCATCCTATCTGTTCTTATATTGTTTGCTGAAATCTTATATCACAGATATCAGCAATTACCCTATACAGAATAAAAGTTTGAATCACTTTCAGGTGGTTTATTATTTTTAACCACAACCTCTGAAGGCAGCATTACATAAAGGTATAAAAATTTCTGCGAGGGTTTATACGTTCGGCAGCATAGAAGTGAAAATAATACAAGGTAGACACCAGAACACACACTTCGCTTACGCTACCTTGTCGGAACTATACACCTAAGTGTAATTGACTCGGCGCGTTAGGCAACAGCGTTTGTTAGAAGTCCGGTACAATATTAATTTCAATATGGAAAAATGATCGAAAACGATGTCGATAATTCTGTCGCTCTGTTTTCCCTTCCCGTAAAATACTGTCGCTGTACGTGTTGACCCCTCCTCCGTTTGCGGCTTACGACGTTGTAATAGTTCAGTTGAATAGCGCTTGTTCTAATCTTAATATTATAATATTAGTTTTCCGCCCGCGGCTTCGCTCGCGTGGACTACATAATTGTACTGGGACGCCTTTTTTTTGTTGTATTTATGGTTCACTATCTTGACGATAATGGCTTACACATAAAAGATAGATATATGCTGTCGCGGGCTTTTTTTGTAGGACTATTTAAGATAAATATTTCTATTATAATAAATCATATTATATGTGTAACTCTAACGGTTTTTGCAGCGCACGCCAGAATAGCTTGCAGATGGCAATATTTTTTCCTACTTACTTGACACTTATCGTTATATTTTGGATAATTCACACACTACATTTATAAGTTATTGTCTGTGAGTTATTCTGATGTATCAGCTATATTATTGAAAAAGTTTTATTAAAATACATTCAGTAGTTTTTGCGTGAAAGAGTAACAAATATCCATACATTCAGACAAAAAAACTTTCGCGTTTATAATATTAGTAAGGAATCCTACTTCTGTGATCGAGAGTAATAAACGAGACACTGCTGTGTGACAAAACGAGACAGAGATATCCGAAGACGTCATAATATCTCTCGTCTGACGTCACCAAACTTCAGCCCAAAAATGGCTTTAATACCTGCATGTTTTAATGTTAAGAACAATATTTTTTACGCAGACGGGTTCTTCAATTTTTTATGTTGCTACTTTTTTCCCACATACAGTTAGAACTTCATGTTGTTTGCTGTAAGCATTAGCTTCCTCTAAACCGTCTCATACGTAATATTGTGTTTACTGGTCTCACTATGATCACCGATAACCACAAGTGAAAATTCGACGCGATTCAATTTTTTACTTCAGATGATATTTTTCTATCTTTTCTTCTTAGAAATGTGTAAACGATGGCTATAAAAACTGCAGCAAAGCCAAAAAATTAAAGAAAATATATTTGATGTTCAAATTTTTTCGTTCCTCGGAGAGCACGTTAAGCCGTCGGGCCCGGTTGCCATTATTAGATCGCATTATTAAAACCCACCAACCCGCACTGGAGCAGCGTGGTGGATTAAGCTCTAAGCTCTCACCCTCAAGCCAAGCACCCTCATCCCGAGAAGAGGCCTAAGCCCCTGCAATGGGGTATAATGGGCTGAATATAGAAAATTTTTATTGCTAAATACAGATGTTATATTCTGTGTGATTATTACCTAACAGTATCTAACACATACCAACCTAAACAAAGTTTGTGTTTAAAAAATAAGGACTAAAAACTAAATAATAGCTTCCCCTTACGTATCATTCGTGATCTGTCATTCACAGAAACTCCAAAGCCAGCGGGTTATTTTATACGATTACATTATTCATTTCTTGTATGTTTCTTTTCAATCTATAAATGATTGTCAGTATTTACATGGTAGGGGAAAGGGGGGTAAGATGACGAAAGTAACGTTTCAGATTTTTTTACTATTTGGGATAAGGATGTATTGTGATGTTTAGGTATTTAAAACAACGTTAATATGTATCTGTCTATATAAAAAAAATATTGTTTTGATTTATAGGAGTTTTACTACAGAAATTAACATTTTTTAAAAACATGTCAAGTTCGTCATCTTATCCACCATGGCGGGTAAGATGACTTCACATGGCGGGTAAGATGGTGATATATAAAAAATTGGACAAAACTTAATCAATGAAATATAATTTGTTTTAATTACTAAGTTAATTAAAGTTAATGGACTGATGACCTGAAGCACCATACCGGGGGTAATTGGATGCGGAAGGCGGAGGACCGTGTGTGGTGGCGAGCCTTGGGAGAGGCCTATATCCTGCAGTGGAAAGACACGAGCTGATGATGATGATGACTAAGTTAATTACATTCTTAAACACAAAAATCACAAACATACGCTTTGTACTATGCTTCTTCACGAGTAAATCCAATACATGCGGTGTGCGCCCATTTCTTGCAGATTGACCAAGAAACCAAGTTTAATTTTTGCCTGTTTCGATGAAATCTTTGCCAGCTTGTTTCTTCTTCCTATTGAAGCGATGTGGAATACCTATACAATTTTTCACCATAGTCATATGTATTTTTTACCAAACTGTAGTCGAGTTAATACAAAAGCTCTTTTTTTTAATACAAAAGCTCTTTTAAAAGTCTTCTACATATAATTTAAAATTTAGAAGTTGTTCCTCCGAAAAAGTTGACTTGAAACATCCGATATTTACAGGCAAATCCTTTTTAAAAAAAAAAACAGTATTTTGAAATTCAGCACATACTTAGTAAAGTAGCTTCAGGTAAATTATATTTTTTCGCAGTCGAATTCACCTTGCTCCTATTTCACTTCCTTCATGGCTTTAATTCAAATTGACGAGACCATTCCTGATTGTCCTTTTTTTTGTATATATTTTACCCATGTCAGTAACTAAAAAATTAACTGAAAATTTCATTAGAATGATATCTAAACACTGTGGGTAAGGTGACAAATTCGTTATCTTACCAACCGCATGAATTCGTCAACTTATCCGACACCTCCATTGACAAACTAAATTCGAAAAAATATTTAAAAAAATTTAAATCAGCATTTACTTAGTTCATTATATCAATAAAATAACACACAAATTAATAAAATATCGTAGGAAACGTTTAAAGACTTACCAATTATGATAAGGACGTTATTTTGTGAAATCCAAATTTTATAACAAACTTGCGTTTGAACTTAAAACACGTGCGGCAATAATAAAAATTGGCTGCTAGCATTGTTTCATGTTTCAGTCTGTGGGGGAATAACCGTTGCGTCAAATTAATGGGTAAACTAGCTCTATCTGTCCACGATATTCGGAAACATTATCGGATAGTCATCCTACCCTCACTTCCCCTATACGTGTATTTATTGCATAGACAACTCAAATAGGCCCTGAATAGTAGATAAATACTGAATTTTTCGACAAATCTAAATCGTTATGAAAAACAGAATAAATGTCATAATAATAAGGTTCTAGTTTTACTTATTCAACAATTAAAATACACTAGCTTAGTGCACGCGGTTTCGCCCAACGCCACGTTCCAGAGCAATACGGGGCTTTTTAAAAATTAATGAAACTCTGTGACTTTATTATTATTATTTTCATTCTTTCATCATGGTTTATTTCCTGTGTCTAACGAATAGCTTGATGATGATAAAAAGCCGTTCTCTAGAATGAGTTCGTCAGGAACAAACCCTACATTTCGAGGAAGTTTGCCAGCATTTGCCCTCTATGATTTCTCCGTACGATGCCGTACGACGCCATCTTGAATTCGTCATTTTCCTGTACTCCCATTTTGGCATTGAAGTTCCCCATTAACAATGGTGAACTGAGTCGCGCTTGTATGGTGCATGGCTTTTGCTGTGTCGTCATAGACTACCTTGACTTCATCGTCCGAGTGACTCGCGGTTGGTGCGTACAACTGTATAATCTTTAGGCGGTACCTAACGGTTAATTGAAGTACAAGGTATGCCACCCGGGTCGACACACTAGAGCTCTCCTTTACGTTTTTGACAAGGACTTTCGGAAGTAAATCAAGTTACTGAAGCTCAGAATTATCGTGTCCTCCCCCTGTATTCGGACCTCAGATAATCCAAGTATATGCCACTTTATCCTGCCCAGTTCTATTCCAGCTCCTCGTAGTCGTTTCTCATCAGGGTCCTGTTATTGAAGGACGTCACAAATATAATAGTTTGTTCTGGCAGCCGAATCGCATCCGAGGATTCTTCGCACCCTTTGCCGTATTATGCCTACCATTACATTATCATTGTAAAATGTTACATTCAAACAACTTTTTTTTTTACTATTTAAAATATATTTCAAACGCAGTAAATAAATTAATATTTATTTTAAAATTATATAGAAATAGTTACGACAGAAATTGTCGTTGATAAACATTGAAAAATGTTATGATGTAGTAAATACGGGGGCACATTACCTGTGTTTCATAACATGAACACTGAACTTAGATACGATCAGAGAACAGAACAAAAGTTGTGCGGCGTTGCGGAACGTACATGTTTGTGATTATAACTTCATGTGATCTGTAACACAGGTACCGACGGACATGCATTTCGGAGATGATTACCTGTGAGTATTTTTATTATATAAATTATATTAATTTAGATGTCGATGGGGCGGCCTATAGAAAGAAGGGACTAATTTTAAAAGCACACAAAACCGAAGAGTTCATGAAAGGTTAAAGAGCCGTATTGCGTCGAAATCTATATTCTCTATGTACTCTTCTGCGAAATCGACCTAATTTTTTTTTTCAAAGACTCATAAATCAGTTATACATGGTGAATTACTTTTATTTATTTTTTCTCAAATGAAAATTATGTTTTATTGCGTTGGTCACAAATATTACCCAGAATAAAATTTGCTCTTAATATTTGTTATTAAATTTTTATTTAAAGAATATCCTTTATACATAAAAACCAGTCGAGTGCGAATAAAACACGCATAGAAAGGGTTCCGTACTATAATTCATGACATTACCTACGATGTATTTTTAAATCTGACACGAACTGAAGGGAATCTATTTTAAATGTGGGTAATATACCGTGTTCGGCTGAACGTAGTCCAAACTTGTAAAGCGTGTAGAGCTTACCAAACTAAACAAGTTTCAAGTAAGCAGATAACGCAAATTAACGGTTATCGAGAAAAAAACGTTTAAATTTTGATGAAACGATGAAACGACAGAGCTATTATAAGTTTGACGTGTCTGTGTGTCTGTCTGTGGCATCGTAGCTCCCAAACGGATGAACCGATTTAGATTTTGTTTTGTTTTGAAAGGTGAATTAGTCGGGAACGTTTTTTGTAACGTTTGATGAAAATCAGTCCATGGTCGCCGCGCCGCCACAAAATGGCGGATATCATATTTTTTCACTACATAGATATGGGTATCAAATGAAAGGGCTTGACTAGTAGAATACTTCTATAAGTTTGGATTACGTTAAGCCGTACACCACCGTAAACAAAGAGCTAAATATTACTTTGCTGTTTTTGAATATATGTCTCTAATTGTCTAGGGCCACGTTTTGGAGCATTATTTCTACTGGGATGGTACACTAGTGGCTTGCCCATACAAAAACCAGTTTTTGGTTTCGATTCAATATTCGACGTTGTGTTGCCTGTAATCCATCCCATTGTGACGGCAGGATCCAACCGATGTGAGTGTGGTATCCTAATAATTTTTTTAAAGAAAAAAAGATCGTATTTTAACAAAACTGGCTTTAACTGGGATATTGACGTTTCTGAATCGTACAGTTACTGCCTAATAGACCCAAAGATAAGCCACTGTGCGTGTGAACGCCGACGTTCTTAACTCGTACCGCTTATTGTACACCAACTTTAAAATGTATTTATTATTATTATTATTTATTTTCATAAAAGATATTTAAGTATGTATATCAGTTGTCTGGCACCTATAATACACGCTTTGCTTAGTTTGGGACTAGATGGCGCTGTAGATTGTAGATTGCGCGACTATTAACAAAAACATAAAAAGTTATTGGTTTTAACCGATTGTTCGCTGTAGATTCGTTACAGTATTACAGTTTGTAATTTCAAAGCGATTCGTTTGAAGTTTGGTATGGAAATGCTTCAGATACAAGTCTGAAATAATGTTTACCAAATTATTTTTTTTATGAATGCATTGCATGCAATGTGTTGGTGAAATTTTCGTTTCGGGCTCATCATTGTGTGGAGTATCATTGAATAGATATTTGCTTTACAAACTTTGTGTGTTTTTTCTTATGATTTATTAAATTCGTAAGAAAAGAAAATTATAAAATATATTTGAAGTTTACAGTGCTTAGTGTACAGGTTCACTTGAAATAATTTCATGCCTGTGGTACTAATATCTGTTTAGAATGCCTAAGCAATGAATGCCGGCAGAAGTTTCTTTATGTAAAATGTAATGTAATAAAATTATTATTCAAATAAAAAATTTTAAAAAATTTAAAATTTAATATAGCACAGATTATTGTTTCAAAGACTAATATGTTTTTATAAATGTAACAACAATTTTATTGTGTATTTTAATAATTAAGGCGATAAAATTAATATAATGACGTTGAATTTATTATTTCTGTTCAAATAATTTTTGTATGGAAAAAGGTATCGTTTAATTATACTCGCATAAGAAAGAGATTTTGTAGGGCCTAAGTATTGAAATAAATTATTTTATTTGATTTAATCTTCATCACTTCATTTCATCAGCAAATTTTCACCTCACTGCAGGGGCTTAGACCTCCCCCAGGATGAGGGGGGACTTGGAGTTTAAATCTGCCACACTGCTTCACTGCGGGTTGGGGATTGTAACGACCGCCATTTAACGTGCTCTCCGAGGCACGCAATCAGTGATAGTTAATGTACTTAAGTTAGAAAAAACTCATTGGTACACGCGCGGATTTGATTTAATAATTAATAATACCTGGGACATCCCACAGAGCAGCATCTAGTCCCAAAGTACTTAAGCAAGTAATATACTTTATAATATGCATCTAGTCCCAAAGTACCTAAGCAAGTAATATGCTTGTGTTATGGGGTATACTAATACAACTGGTATATATACTTAAATATTCTTTATAGTATATACATATTATAAATACATACTTCTTACACCCAGACACCGAACAAATAGACATGTTCGTACACACAACTATTTAACCTGCGACCCTTGGGTCCGCAGTTAGGGTCTCACCATTTGGCCAATCGCTCAATCTACTACATCACAATATTATATTACGACTATTATATTGTATTATAATTTGTAATATTACAAGCCAAGCCAAAATACAAATACGAATAATTTTTAAAATTTTATTTTGTTTTAGGTGAATCTTTGAAAAGTCTATTCGGTCTAACATACGACCAAATGCAGCAGAAGAATTCGACAACATTCCATGACAATCTTTACATAGACTTGGTCACGAAAAACGGAAGTTTTAAATACAACGTGACCGCAGCAAGAAGATTATCGCGTCTCATGTCCAACGTCACAAAAATAATAATATTGATTCATGGGTTCTTGGAGAGTTCAGATGGACTGATGGTTCAAGGTCTAGCTCCAGAATTCCTGAAGAAGCCTGGACTGAAAAGACTACTGGCTTTAGATGGGAGGAATTTGTTAACCTTGGAGTATTTCCGATCTTCAACCTATGCCAGATTCATGGGAGAGAAATTGGGCACGTTGTTGGCAGAAATGGTAAAACGTTAGTATTAAGTTCATTAATACATAAGCGTGTATTTACGAATACCCGGACGTAGTATTGCGAGCTAACTACCGACGCACCTCTAGCAAGTAAGCTGGTTTTGTACTCACGCGTCAACTTAAACTCACTTATGTCGTAGTAAGCCTACCGAACGTCAGTACGCTGCGAAGTTCCACTCACAAATCTTACGTGGCCACCATTGCAGTGCTTCATTGGTTGTTCAGTGACAGAGAGGCTAGAGTTTTTATTACAAGCTACTGATAGAATATGTGTATTAAACAAAAAGAAAATTTAAATAGTAAGCACCTCTAAGAAATTATTTTACTGTTTACTCCAATTCAGTTTTCAATAACGTTTGCGAAAATATGACGGGAAACCATCAAATATATTTCACAATTTAATTAAGATAAGTTCGATTACATAAGACAATACACAGAGTCATTATTTGAAGATTCTAAGGTAATTCAAATAATAATAGCAATTTCAAATTGAGGTAGTTATATATGTACTAGAATTATAATAGGGCGATATGCGATAGGCATGAACATTTATTGTGTAGCATGTGAAAAATGCGTAAACATACGTCTCATCTCACCTGCTACTTTCCTTCACATAGTCTGCTATACGTCTGTTACAAATAGCACTTAATGAAATCGCAGATCGTGCGAATTTCATCGTTTATGTCAACTTCATTATTATTTGAAAATATTGGACAACGCCATCTTAACTTAATTAAAAAAACAATTTATCAAAAAAGTTAATAATACATTTTTAAATTCCAGTAACGAATACTAGAAGAAGTTCATACTGATTAAAATCAGCCCGTGAAATTTCATAGGGAAATCACTGCTAAAATAAAATTGGTAATTTCATTTAAAAGTAGTAATAATTTTTAGTATGTGTTGAATTACGCGATGCAACAATCGAGCGTAGTTCTAAAATAAAAAGGCAATTAAAAAAAAAACAGAAATATAATTGCAAAAGCCTTTAACTGAAAAGAGCAGCACAAGCTATATTCTATATGATTTGGTTCATATTAATATAACTTGAACGGTATATGGTATTACAAGCGAGAACAAACAAAAAATACAAAACATCTTTATTGTAATAATCTTTATTTTTACATAAAGACCACCATCAAATAATTTTCGGTTATTGGTTTGTTTGTCCCCACCTAATGACGAAGCATATAATGATGTACCTATCATTTAACGAAATTGGTTGAGCCATTGAGTAGTTACGAGTGGACGTATGAAAGGTCATACACACATATAGGTCAAACAAAATAAATCCTCTTTTTAGGCTTCGCTGCAGTGCAGTACCCCACTGGAGGCCTAAGCCCCTGCAGTGGGGTATAAGAAAAGAGTTGATGGAATGGAAAAAGAAAGTTGAGCAATTTGGCATTTATTGCCCAACTTTCTTTTTCCATTCCATCAGCCCTTTTCTTATACCCCACTGCAGGGGCTTAGGCCTCCCCTCAAAATAAGGATGCTTGGAGCCTAAATCCACGACGCTGCTCCAATCTGGGTTGGCGGATTGACAACAACCGGATCCGACTGCTTAACGTGCTCTCCGAGATACGGAGTCAGTGGTAGTTAATGTACTTAAGTTAGAAAAAACTCTTTGGTACTAGTAGAATAGACAGCACGAACAAAGTGTGTGCGTGCGGCACTTTGACCTTATTTCTACCACATTGATTTTTCTACCAAGTATAATACATGCCCATACGTGTTATGCTTGGTTCGTTTCCACTAGAATACACAGAATTGCAAGTATTATACAAGTATTTAGTAGGTGCTATACATGTCGTACTAACGACTTGTATAGCACCTTGTATAACTTGTTTTAACTACATTACTAGTTGTTAAAACAAGTATGGTGGCAACGGTAGAAAATAATGTAGGTACAAAAATCAGTTTTGGATGGTTTTAGTTTTGTTTTAATTATCGACGATTAGTTATGCCATAATCATTTTTCTTCGAAGTCGATTGATTTTTACGCGTCTTTAACACCTGGGACGGCATTTTTTAATTGTTGTTTAATCACGTTTTTGGCATGCGATCGTGATGAGCATAAGCGAGTGACTGAATGAGTTGTTGCTGGTCGGCTACAACGCTTGGCGTAAAAATTTGGTTCGAGGCGTCGTTTCGAACACCCGGATTCGAACCATGATCACATGGCCTTATAGATTTGAGGCAGGTTCCGACAGGTCTGCGCTCGGGCTATCACGACACAATTATGATTTATTGGGGTAAAATCAGAGCTGAAGCAGTAATATCAAATAACCCCACGTGCCTCACAAAAAGTGGCGAAAGCATTTTCGATAGTCGGAAAGTACTTTTTCGCTTCGTAACCCAGTAACCTATAAGTCCATGTTTTTGTCTGACCGATTGGCCGAGTGGTTAGAGACCCTGATTGCGGAGCCATTTGTTCCATGTCCGGGTGTGAAATAATATATGAATATATTATAAAAAATATTTAAGCATGTATATCAGTTTTGTGGTACCCATAATACACGCTTTGCTTAGTTCGGGACTAGATGGCGCTGTGTTAGAATCGCCCATATATTATTATGTTTTTTCCATACTTACTTTAAAATTTAACAACATATATTATGTCCACAGACGGCACGGACCCCGACCGCTTTGTGCTCGTGGGTCACAGTTTAGGAGCTCACATCGCTGGCTTCGGCGGACGGCGACTTACGAGACTAACTGGACAATCTATAGGTCACATTGTGGCCTTGGACCCCGCAGGCCCCTGTTTCACTGAAGCCCCAGGGGTCCTTGTGGGTCGACTGTCCCGCAACGACGCAAAACGTGTGGACGTCATACACACGAACGGCGGGTTACTGGGATTGAAAGAGCCTGTAGGTAAATTCATGAATGTGTTATCTAAATTTCCGTCCGACCCCCTGGCTATACCGCGAGATTCGGTAGGCCAGGTACGGGTATGTATGTGTAATCATCGACTGTCAGAGATTGGTAGTTTAATTTTTCCATTATAATAATGTCGAGCCATCAGTTCAATTTATAATCTTCTGTACAGTTAATGACACACGTATTTCAGAATTGAATAAATCATGTATAATAATTATGAATTCAGATTCAGATCTTTCACTACCTTATATCTTGATAGTAAATATGAACACAGACATAGGCTTTTTTAATGTATTTAACAAAAATTTTGATACAAATTGGCCTGTTATTATTTGATGTTGGTATATCATTCTGGTCCTCTTTCGTATCTAGGCCTTTATAAATCCACGATAAATTAATCATCAATTATCGAATTTACAAGAAGCCTCCATTCTGTTAATGAAACAAACGTACCCAATTTAATAGTACGATCGCTTTTGGTATGGCCAAAGTGAGCTGTTTGTGTGCAAGTGATTAAGATTGCCTGATTGCTATGAAATTTTTATGAATTCGATATAAAATTAATTATTGGAAAAATACGAAATTGAAATATCGGTTAGACCAGTTTTCGTCTAACCTATTCATTTCAAAGTTTCGAAGGAAACGTGAATAACTAAATAAATTATATCTAAAATAAAGTCTTATTATAATTAACTTCAATTCATAGTTCAAAAAATTTTCACAATACGGTAAATAATTTAACACGCGGACCCTTGGCCCCAAACTAAATAGAGCTTGTTTTATGGGTACTATACACGGAAAAAACATACAGTATGATGTTATGCAAAAGTGGTTTTGCTGTTTGTAACATCATCAGACTCAAAGTACTGAACTGATTTTGAAAAGTAGTTCGGAACACGGAAATGATCTGAATACATAGTGTATAATTTGTAGTAGGCAGCAGCAAGCTGTATTTAGCCACGAAGTCCACGATAATCTAAAATATGAGAGTTAGGATAGCTACGTATTTTGAAGTTGTACATCCAGAAAATTATTTATAGAAGTATTCAGGAATGTGGTACTACCAGGGTTGTACTACCAGTTGGTCCACTGGCAAGTCATAATCCTACTATGTACAACTGGTTGTACAACTGGACATTTGTTACTTTCCTGTAGTAGGTACTACTAAGTCTTGCTATGCCATCAGCTCATTACACCCTACTACAGGGGCTTAGGCCTCCCTCCAGGGTAAGGGACTTAGATCTTAAATCCACCACGCTGCTCCAACGCGAGTTGGCGGATTGTAACGACCGCCATCTAGTGACAGCAACCGGGACCGACTGCTTAACGTGTTCTCCGAGGTACGGAGTCACTGATAATTATGTATTTAAGTCAGAAAACCTCATTGGTACACGCCCGGATTCGAACCATGGCCACACAGCCTTGTAAATTTGAAACACGTTCGCTTCGCTCGGGCTATCACGAGTTAGTTGAAAATTGTAATATGAAGGTGATGCTATGACCGCGGGACATACTGTACATGTAATTTTATATTAAGATGATGTACCCAAGCTAATCTTATAGATGATGATGATGATGGATACAATTTTCAACTAACTCAAGACTTGGTAGTACCATGGGCAAGTAAAAAAATGTCCCGTTGTACAGTTAGTTGTACATTTCAAGATTGTGTTACATAACTACGAAATAAAAATATTTGATTTGATTTGATAGTAGGACATGGGCAAAAAACCCCCGTGGACCAACTGGCAGTATAACCTTGGTAGTACTATGGGCAAGTCATGATATGATGATGTTCCAGGGCACTACGACTTCTTCCCAAATGGTGGTTGGACTCAACCAGGGTGCTTCCTCTTGCTCTGCGACCACAGTCGTGCTTGGCAACTTTATGCGGAATCTATTAGCGATGCTAGAAGATTTCCAGGTAATTTGAAGACTTTGAAATACACATTTAATTTATTAAAGTTGTTGGTTTGTTTACATTTAATTAATTTCTATAAATGAGGGTATATTCCTATAGTAGTTTGTCAAATGACGTACACAATCATTTCAATTTCCACTCCTTATATAATGTATTTACATAATTTGCTAGTACTTTATAATAAACTAGCTTTCAGCCCGCAGCTTTGCACACAGTTATAGGAGGACATTGTGAGACTTTTTACAAAATTCTGAAACTTATGTATACCTGTGAAACTATACCAACCTTTTATCAAAATCAGTTTAGCTTTTTAGCACGAAGAATAGCTATCCCACAGGAACTGTGTAATTTTCCGGAATGAAATTATTTTGTGTGTTATTCCAAGCCTTAAGAGGGTAGGTAAGGGCAGGTAGTAATCCTCGCTGTATTTTTGTATCAATATTTACAGAAAAATATATTTAATAGAAGAAACACTGTCACAGGGCGGTGTATTTTGTTTTTTGATATCTTGTTTAGTTGTTTTAGAATAAATTCCTGAAAACATTATTTCTTTCGGTTTTTTGTTTTTGAAAATAATGAGCCGTAAATTCGATTTTAATTCGAATTAAAAAAAATAAATAAATAAAACGTAACACCCTAGGGACTACCTTTCTTAATGATCCTGCAAGTTTTGGTTCCAATTCATATACATATCAGGGGTGGAAACAGTCACGACCCGGAAGCTGTTTCGACGAATATTTTATAGGTATTTTTGGGAATTTGCCCTTGTCATTTCTGTCCCTCAGGAATAGGTCGGGGAAGAGGAATTGAAATGGAGATAGCGATGCCGATTCGAAGCCGCGTATGATATCTGCGTATTATAAATTCATCAAAATCCACTCATCCAATTTGGCATGAAGAATAGTTATCCCACAGGAAACATTTCTTTTTCCGAGATAAAAAACAGCCTATGTCACCTTCCGGCTTATGAACTATATATTTTAAAAAAATCAAATTGATTCCTTGCTCCGTTGATGCGTGAAAGAAGGACGAACCAACAAACACGCATTTATAATATTAATAGGAATAGCGTGGCTCTGCCCGCCCTTGATACACCCCGCCTTTGTGGACATGCGTAAAATCCCGTGACGTTTTTCCGTTTTTTTTCCGGTATCCATACAATTTACTTCTACGTCATTTTTTAAGTTCTAACCTCTACTACTATACCCCTACTCTACTATATATATATATAAATTATAATACTTACTATACTCTATCTATCAAAATTTTGCTCGTATTTAATTTCGAATCTTGATTGGTTTGGAATACCATGGCAACTTTCGATCAGAATAAATAGTAGCCTAACAGTAAGGATTGTTACTATCCTTCCCTTCAACCATCTTCGTGGTGGTTCCGTTGCTATTTTACGACGTAAAGAACGGACTAATATATACAAGCATACATTTATCGTATTAGGAATTAAAATAATTTGCGCACAGTTGGTCATCCACATGTCGTGATGGCTTTGTGGTAACGAGTCCTTTTTTTGGTAAGAAAGTCGATTATCGTGTATTATTTTATTAACGACTAGCTTTCCGCCCGCGACTCCGCTTGCATGGACTACACAGTAGTATCAGCTGGTCTAACACGCAACTTTTTATCCGTAACCTTTCTATCGGCGTTGAGCTATAGCGGATTCGGCAACTTCTGTCAAATCGGTAACATGCACACTTTTATTCTTTCATAACAGCCAAAGGATAGGTAGCAGATTGAAACAGCTGAAGCGGATAACGAAATGTGACAAGTTAAAAAAATGTTCGTATGGTTTTTCAGATTGACACATTTATTTACGACCTCAAATATCGTCAAATATCCGTTCGACCTCGGCGTATAAAAGTGGCGTGTTACCGATTTTCATACTAAATTAGACCAAGAAAGCGTTGACAGTTAGCGGATTCGCGACTTTACCGCCAGAGCTATCCGCGGCAGATAAAGTGGTTTCGTGTTACGCATTTAGTGTTTCCGTGAAATAACAGCGCGGATAAGGTTCGGATAAAGTGGCGTGTTAGACCTGCAGAACACTTTTTTCTTCCGAGATAAAAACTAGCCAAATCACTCTTCAGCTTATAAACGATATCTATGCAAAAAATCATAACGGTCCTGGTGCAAATGTGTTGTCCACGCGTGTGAAACTGCGCGTGGAAAGCTATTTTAAAAATAAAATACCAGCTCATGTTACTCGCTGTAAATGTCGCTTTCTATACTTAGGTGAAAGATTTTAAAATCAGTTAAGTCATTTTTAGGTTTATCCGTAACAAACAAATAAAAATCAAATCTTTTCTCTTTATAATATTACTATAAATTACTGCTCTTATAACAATGATTCTGGAAAAGACATATGTTGTTGTCCTGAGAATTAAAAAAATAATCCCAATACACATGCGTTTAATTCTTCAGCGACCATACGAAGCCTCCTCAGTTTTTAAGCTCACGGAATATTTATTATTATACAATTAAACATTGAAAGCTCTCCATGTTTTTGTTTACTAAAGGTTAAGTAAAGTGTTTGCAGATTTAGAATAGAATACGCCAGAAAACACTGGGAATAAAATAAATCTAGCTGTACGATAAAATTGTTTAAAAAACTCGTTATTCCGTTTGGGATTAATTAAACGAGCTGTTTGGATTCAGCACTCGTTTGTGAACTGAATCTGCAAACAGAAAAGTTTGCAAATTTCAGTTTAGAAATGAAATTGTGAATAAAACAATTTAATTCTTTTACGTTTTTCATTTTTAAAGCTCAACGTGGAAAACGAGAGCGCTATAAGTTTGAAGTATATTGTGTGTTTTATACATACATGTACGAATTGACTAGAAGCCTCTTCTGAGTTTACCGCCTAACAACTCATACTCTAGCTAGCTCGTGTAAGATGGCGAATTTCACTCCGAGTTTCAGTGCACAAAGTCCCCGTGCGCCAGTCTTCAATCCCTCAAAATTGCGTAATATCACTTCGATATATTAAAACCCGTGTCGTGATAGCTCAGAGCGCAACGAACCTGTCTCAAATTTATAAGGCCATAGGGCCATGGTTCGAATCCGGGCGTATACCAATGAGTTTTTCTGGCTTAAGTACATTAACTATCACTGATTCCGTGCCTCGGAGAGCACGTTAAGCAGTTGGTCCCGGACGCTGTCAATAGATGGCGGTCGTTACAATCCCCAACCCGCAGTGGAGTAGCGTGGTGGATTTAAACTCTAAACCCCCTCCTTACCCTGGGGGAGGCCTAAGTCCCTGCAATGGGGTAACATGGGCTGATAATGATGATATTAAAACCAGACGCTGTTGTCCAATGTCTATGGCATCTAGTTCCTAAACGGATAGACCGATTTCATTACTTTAGCCTTGACCTTTAACCTTGCGGTTTTTTTTTCATTGAAGTCAGTTTCGATCGGGATGATCCTTAGCTAAATTTCTATTTATCTGTCTGTATGTGTTTGTATCGTAGCACCCGAATGGAAGTATCGATTTCAGAACGGTTTTTTAATTATAAAGCTGGTTTGATAACTTAATAACGTACACATCACAGCAACGTCTAGGCCCCAAACTAAGCATTAGCTTGTGTTTTGGGTACCAAGCGAAGAAAACACATACATATAACAACCAAGACCCGGTACCAGTATCAATATTCATTATATAAATACTGACCCGACCTGGGATTCGAACCCGGGACCCCCAGCTTCGTAGGCAGGGTTGCTACCCACTAGGTTAAGCAGTCGTCATGAGAATGGTTTTTAGTCGTATTTCTATCTGTCTGTCGATGTGTGTGTCTGTCTATGGCATTGTAGCTCCTAAATGGATAGACCGATTTTAATGCGTTTTATTTTATTTGGAGGATGGTTTAATCTGGATGATGATTTTTTTAAATAATAACACATCAAAATATTTTTTTTTTAATCAAACGTTTATAGTTAAGTTTAAAACCTTGAAATTAAAATTATATTTCAAGTTTAGTCCACCCCCGCACAAAAAAAAATTATAAAGTCTTTAACATTGTATTTAATATCAAAATAATTTTCATCTTCATAGGTGTCGGTCGGGTAACGCCGTAATGTAACGTAACTTTGCATAACATTGCATTGCTGTAACGTAACATAATTTATATTTAGCGCCTCTATTTTGTTGTGATGTGACATTATAAAAGGTAAGGACTGGTATTGGTAGGGAATAGATTTAATTCGCAGTCCTCGATAACTTTAAGGCTCAATAATTATTAGAAAATAAATAAATATTTATTATTGCAGGCTTTTTAAATGGTATTTTTTAACATTCCTTTCCAATAATCTGGGAAAATAAAACTTTACATTTATTACGCTAAAGCACGTGGACCATTGAACATTTCTTTGTAGCATCGACTCATCAACTGCAATACAATTCTTGATTCTATTTGTTAGCAAGTACTGTAAAGCTATTTAATTTTTGTTCGCAGCGAGAAAATGTGAAAACTGGACGATGTTCCGCCGAGGATACTGTACCAAGAACGAAATTATGTATATGGGGTTCGATTCTTCACCAGCAAAACAAGGCTCTTATTTTTTAGTCACTGGGTCTAAGTCACCTTTCGGATTGGGTCCAAAGTCTTTGAATCACACAACCTAAATGTTCCCAACTAAAGGAAGCCTGAGGTGCAGAAATACCTAAGAGTTGTGTAATGGTTACACAATTCGAAAAGATCCCAATTATTCAGCCCTTTTCAATAAGTATAAAATACAACACGCTAGCTGTTTCTCTCTTTTCTACAAAATATTTAGTTGGTTTGTTTAGAATTAAGGCCCAATACTCAATTTCATTTATGTTTATACCTCGAATTCCATAGCTTTCAAGAATTTGCTTTCGCTGTTACAGTTATGAAGAAAGTATTGTTTATAGATTAAATTAAAAAATAATCCTTGTTTAGCCCCATTTAAATTTAATTTTGTTGTGTTATATTTAATTGTAACGCTGTTGGATTATTAAATAAGATAAATAAAAAAATATGTATTTGATTCCCTGCATTTCTGTTTCAAATATATGCCCGATCCTTTATAATATATAACGTAGGAATAAATGAAAAAGTTTTACTTAAATTCAACTTTTAAAGGATTGAAATGTAATTTTTAAGTTACGGGTTATATTAAAAAATTGACCAAGTGCGGACTCGCACACAGGATTTTATACCTCTGTAGAATATAAAACAAGTTTTTTGTATGGTGACTACCGTTAATTTTTTACCTTATTTTATTTTTATTATTTGTTATAGAGTAATAAAATTTCAGGTGTAAGCAATGATCCGATAATCACCAATCACCAAAAACGTTAAAAAAACCTGTTTCTTGTATGGGTATCCCCTTTCATTTTTAACTATAATTTTTATTTATAGTATTTGTTATTATATTGGCCATAGTTGTACTTACGTCTTGAAAATTTTAAGTTAAGCGATAATCTCACAACAATCAAAATCAAATCACAATCAAAAGAACGTCGAAAGAAACACGTTTCTTCTATGGAGACCCCCTTTAATGTTTAACTTTATTTTCTTTTTATTATTGTTAACCACTCACTATTTTGTATGTGTATGTATGTATGTGTAACTGTTGGTTCTGATAAATAAATATTTTTTTTATTATAGCGGCTGTAATACACACAATCTAAAATTTCAAGTGTCTTGTTCAGATGACACACCCCTATGACAGACAGACGGATGGCCAGAGGAGCCTTAATAATAGAGTTTCTGTTGATACGTTGGTAATCGAACCTAGACTTAGATTTGTGAACAGTGACAAAATAACTAGGTACTGCAAATAACGCCAAAACTAACACGATAAGCGTCACGTCGGCACGCCATCATATTAAGATTGATTGTCTTTCATATCAACGTGAGAAAGGTTGCGATGAACTTCTGAGAACTTATGTCATCAAACATCCGACTGATAGAAGGCATAAGTTTTCAAGCTATCATCCACCTTTCGGATTGGGCCTTATGCCTATAAATCACATAATCTAAAGTATACACGAAGACGACGGCTTTGGAGGACGTTGGATGCAGGTCGCTACAGGTCCTATTGGAAATAGATTGGGCGGTCTACGTTTAGTCCAGTATCCAGTCCAAAGTACCCTAATGTCCTTCCTGCCTTAAAGTGCAAGCTACCTCAGTATCAAATGTCATGAAAATCAATTTAGAAATTTTAGCATGAAGAGCAGCTAGCCCACAAGAATCATGAAAACCTGCGTTTTTTCGGGATAAAAAGACTAGCCTTAACCGCGGAGCCGAAGGTCGCGGATTTGATTCCCGCCCGAGACAAATATTTATGTGCATGAAGATGTTTATTTCGTTCCGTGTCTGGATGTAAAATATTTAGATATGTATATATTATGAAGAATATTTTTGTATGTATATCAGTCTTTTAGTACCAATAATACAAGCATAATACTTACTCACTATGGGACTAGACGATGCTGTGTGGGAAGTCCCATGTATTATTATTATTAAAAAGTAACCTATGTCACTCTCCGTACAGCTCTTACTTGTATCTATTCAAAAAACTACTTATATCTGTTGCTGGAAGAACAAACCAACAAACATTCGTTGCTTCATTTATACTATATCAAATCAATTAGACACAACTAAACTTCTGTGACATTTTAAAACCTTTTGTTTTAAATTAACTAAACCTTTTTTTGTCCGCTCTCTTGGGTCTCGCGGTAGTGATCGCCGGGAAGCTTCCTCTGCCTCACCGCACCGCTTCCCAACTTGTGTCGCCTATTTACCGCGAAGATGTTCTACTTATAGAATATTAACCTACTTTGCTTTCGCATTAATAATATTGGTAAGAATTATTATACATAGTATACACATATAACTAATATTAACTAAATTAATTTAAATATACATTCGTCGCAAACATTCGTGTGCACAAAATGTGAAATAAAATTCAATCAAAGTAAGAAATAAATTTTAATACTAAAAATTTTTATAACCCCTTTTGCGTGAATATTGTTCTAAGATTTTAGCTTCAATCAATTTCACACGATTCAATCTCTGTCGATAACTGTTCACCACCAAAATGAAGTAGATTGTCACTGTAATACAAAACAAAATTTTTAATACCTATGTACTGAACCCATTTTACTCGCTGATAATGTAGCTTTCTATAGGTGAAAGAATTTAAAAAATTAGTGTACAACTGTGTGGTCTACGCAAGTGGAGTCGCGGGCAGAAAGCTAGTATCTTAATAAGTTATAGCCTATGTGTTATATTGATGTATAAGCCATATTTTTGTAAAGTTTCATTAAAATCCATTTGGTAGTTTTTGCGTGAAAGAGTAACAAACATGCATACATCCATACATGCAAACTTTCGCGGTTATAATATTGAAAATCACATTTCGAATTTTTCACTTGTGCATAACAGGTGGGTACGGCAGTAGGTTATTTTACTAACTTATTTGATTAATTCACTAACATGTTAACCCACTAAAACTTGAAAAGGAGCAATAAAATTTATTGACCAAAAATTAAAATGTCCTTTACGCTTTTATTTACGTTAATTGTGTTTTATGTAGTAACTACATGCATTGAAAAAAAATTTAAGTGTTTGTGAAGTTGATAATCAGAAAATTTATAATAATTATCTATAAAAAAAAACGTGAAAACATTGTGTATTTAGAATGAACACCAAATTTTAGGTACCTACGTAATAATAATAAATCTTGTCATCCGTCATGAGCAAGTAACAATTTTTAAATTAATATAATTAAATAAAAAATAAAATAAAGGTGATATACAGGCAAAAGGCTGACTGACTGGGTGGGTGAATGGTTAGATAAACTAACTGCAGGACCAAAGATTGCGGGTTCGAATTCCGCCCTAAATACATATTGTGTGAGTGGACACGCCTATTTGTTCTGTGTTGGGTGTAAAACCTATTATTATAATATAGTTTGGGATTAGACGGCTGTGTGTGAGATATAATATTATAATATAGATAATACTATCTGGGCCATCGTACACAACGCCAGCTAGTCTCAAAAGTAAGTATTATACTTATATTAAAGGGTACTAGACAACTCGTAAACTTACTTAAATATTCTTATAGTATATACAGGATGAAATTTTAATAACCATCCAAAAAATTCTAGAGGTTAGGTATCACCAATAGACCTCATTACGTAATAAAAAAATTTAGGTTACATTTTCATAACAAATTCTTTTATCTACAGTGTTATTTTATAACCTTTGATTGCCTTCTTTTTTACGACGCGCCCGTGACCTTGAAGGCAAAACGGGGCGGAGCGTGCTGCGGCCGTGAATGGTGACGAGAGTTATTGGTTTTTCCAGGGAAGGTTTGTGTAGTCATTTTTCAATATTTTTCTATTGAACGATACTAAAAGGAAACAAGATGGCCATCGGTTTTTTACCAAAGATCATTAGATAAAAATTTGGATGATTGTTATAATTTCACTTTGTATAATACATACATACTTTTACACCCAGATATTTGTCTCGAGCGGGAATTGAACCTACGACCCTTAGCTACGCAGTTAGGGTCTCTGACCACTCGGCCTATCGGTCAATCAACAGTCAAGTTGTCTCATGTATTATTATTATTATTAGTCACCTCGGTAAAAATAAAAACAAACAAAGTACTTAGTAATGTAAGGCGAATCTGAAGAAGAGTGTGTAGTACCAAATTTCCATACAAACGGCGTTAAACCTTTAAACCTTAACCGTTAAACCTTAACCGATGGGCGCAAAAAAACTATATGGTATTTAGATTAACAAAAACTATGCTTATACGTTTTTAATTTTTTAAACATTTTGATACATCGCAAGAAAAAAAAAACTCAAATGCGAAGGATTGTAAAAAATAAAACAATTTGGAAAAAAATCACTCGCATTTCCGTTTTTTTTTTCTACTGATCTATTATAATATTTAAAAAATTAAAACGTATAAACCTAGTTTTTGTTGACCTGAATACCATATAATTTTTTTACGCTAATCGGTTAAGGTTTAACGGGGTGCAACCGTTAACGTTCGTTTGTATGGAAATCGCCACTACACATTCCTCTTAAGTTCAATAGCTAATATACTCACAAAGATACCACAAAAGACCGATTACGGCGATTGCGATGCGAAGGCGTTCTTTGTGTAAACTGAACACCACCACGAATGTAATCATCACCATCAGCATCAACGTCACAAACACTATAGTGTACCATACCCAAATGGTGCAAATGAGCGTGTCCTCCTGAAATTTGTGGGTGAATTTCAAACCTTTACAAATGAAATGTATTCATGTCCGTGCCAACGACAGGACAAGAAAATTAAGACCCTTTTAACAGTATTTCTTACATATACCATAAAATTAAAAATAAATTATATTAAAATAAATAAGATTTTTCGGCGCGTTTTATATGTATTTATTTCTTTACGCCAATCGGCATTATACATACTTATTATACAAGTGAATGAGTAAACACAATCAAATGAATTACAAAAGATTATACACCGCATTATACATATGAAGATTTTTATGCAAACTTAACACATAGCAGTTTTTTAACATCAGCTGAAAAAAAAAGCATCCTCCAAAGAAGCTGAGATCAGCAGAGTATCGGTTCACCAGCCTAGCAATCCCACTTCTGGGTCCATAATAGACGTAGTTTTTGCCTGACTTTTCGACTGATGGCAGCCTTCTAGTTCTACGTTCAGTTCTAGAACAAACGAACCCAATGTATGTACGGCAGAGAGTCCTGAGATAATAATTTTTTTCTTTTTAACGTGTATCATTACTTACACAGTAAAAAAATTCCATCTCATCGAGTGTGGATATTAATAATACTTCATTAAAAACGTCGGTACGAAAAACAATTTTTTTTTTAGGACTAAAACCATATTTCGTATCCTTAAAACATTATAAGAAAAAAAAATTTTTAATGCAATAAGTTGAAAACAATCGCATTAGTACTTTAGCCACAGTTTAGCTATGTCAAACTAGACACATAAAAGATATTAATAACTTAGTTCTGTACATGAGTTAAATACCAGTTTTGCCAAAAAAACAATTTTTTTCCCAAAAATAAAGTTATTTGAAAAAAAGTGTAATAACTATAACTTTATTTCTACAACGAATGTAAAAATAACAAAAACTTTAAGTATGAGTACTTTAAATTTTATGAAGAATATATTCACCAAAAATTACGTAAAAATTTATTAACGCTTTTGCCGTTCAAACTAATTTACTTTAACTAAGAATCGAATCGGGATCAAGATTATAACTTACAAAATAACTTTGCAACAAATAACGCCAAAGTTTAACACTAATTTGCTGTCTGTACGTCATAGTATAGTGAGATTGATCGTCTTTTTTACCAAGAACGTGAAAGCTATCGAGATGGACTTTCAATGTTTTAGGCATACCGCTAAAACAAGAAAATGGAACATTGCCTTTAATCTTATTTGGAAGTGTCTCATTTTCCAGGCGAGATTGGAATGTTTAATGTACTAATTCAAATGTAACAACACAGGAATAAGATAGTTGGATTAAAACAGTTTCATCATCATCAAAATCAACATATAAACGTAGTAAGCACACAAACTCTAACATGTATAATTATGTTTACTAGCGTATGCCCACGGCTCCGCCCGTGCGGGTTTTTTAATAATCCTATGAGTACGCTTTCTCAATTCGCCGCTTCTACCGCTTCTTAATGTCATATCTATCCGACTGCCCCAGAAAGAGGGTTATGTCGTAGGTCGGGTAAATAACCCGGCATTGATAACAAAATTAAAGATAAAGGTGAATATTGAACCCTGGTTTGCGCGTTTTGCAACATAAACTTTTAAAAAAACAACCAATTTAAGAGTTAGGTACATCTAGACAGAATGGACGCTTCAGGTGGCGAAATAGGTAGCCTAAAATTTTTTATTATAAATCAAAAGGCATGAAACCTTTCATCTCTAAAATCTTTCATTGAGAATTGAAACAATTTTTTAATATAACTTACAGATCGAGGCAAAGTTTATGTCCGCGCTGAACACGAGGCGAATGTGAGTTTGAGGCGGTGTAACCCCCCAACTCACACCCGCTGATACCTAAAATTTGCTACTGCGGCGGTACACGGCGCTGCTATCTTTAACTACATTTATGTTAAGGATTCACGCATTGAGGTTCCGTATAGTGACGTGTTTTTCGCTACTAGCCGCCAGAGTGCCCCGTAAGCGTTTATTTAATTTTAAAAATATTAAATAAATATATTTTTATGTGATGTAATTACAAATTTTCTATTTATTTCTTTACGTGTGCTTTAAGACCTTACTTCTCGCCTTTCTTGATTCTAGGTTAATGGGAAGTACTCTATAGGTTTTGACTTAGGAGTTTCAAAATATGCAGCATAAAGGATCTAAGTTTTTTTATTGTTGACCTAGAAGCATGATTTTTAAATAGCTCTAGGGACTGTAGTGTCGCGATAGCCCGAACCGCAGCGAACTTGTTTCAAATCAACGCCATGTGGTCGTGGTTCGAATCCGAGCGTGTAGCAATGAGTTTTTTTTTACTTAAGTACATTAACTATTACTCCGTGCCTCGGAGAGCACGTCCTGGTTGCTGTCAATAGATGGCGGTCATGAAAATCCGCCAACCCGCATCGGAGCGGCGTGGTAGATTTAAGCTCAAAGGCTCTTCATCTTGAGGGGAGGCCTAAGCCCCTGCAGTGGGGTATAAAAAGAGCTGATGGAAAGGAACTGTAGACCTAAGTACTAAGTGTTAATTTGAATTTGACCACGCCACGCGTTCCCAAGAAAAAGGTCCTGACAGACAGACAGACGGACAACGATGATCGTACAAGGGTTTCTTTTTTCCTTTTGAGGTACAGAACCCTAAAGACACTACTAATCCTATAAATCCACTGAGGGTAAGTGAAACACATTCTCAAGTCAGCTTCTTGATATTTGAGTGTCCACAATTCTTAATAAAAATATGCCAATAAATATTCAGCCCAGGCGCTATAAACATTGAAAAATATTTAGAGATCTCGAACGAATCATAGACAAATTGGATGATTGGTCTAAAATGTTTGTAGTATTTATGTAGAAATATGGCGCTTTTCCTACAACAGTAGATAAAATTACAAGTATGTAAACTTGCACTATTTTTTATTTTAAAATTCATGTCGTATATGTAAATAAACTGAAGAAAAAATATACATACGTATCACAATAGTAGGGTACCCATTCCATCAGCTCTTTTTAGAGTTTAGGTCTCAGGCCACCTTCAAGACGGAGGGTGGGGGGGCAATAAGGTATGAAAGAAACCAATAAAATACGGCAATAGGCTTGGACCACAATTATGATAAGGTTGCGCTAATGGTCATTAAAGTTAAAAGGAATACGGTTCTAGATTAACTTCTTAAGATATTTTTTTTTTGTATTTACGAATTTGTAAGATATTTAAGAAAATTTATCAAACTTTGAAGTTGTCCCTGTGACGTCATCTAGGTGATTAAGTGCAGCGCTACTTTCCGTATTAAAAAACCAAAGCCAAAACTAAACAAAACATATTGAGGTAAGGTCACTCTGACAAATGAAATTATCATAATAAAAATAGTATGACTTTAAGATAATGTGTACACATCTGGTCAGGTGACGTCACAGGGATATTTTATTAATCAATTTTTGGGAAAAAATAACTAAGGAAATAACAGAACAGACAATTTTTTTTTTAATTTTACAAGGAACGTATAAATTGGTCTATATTTAGAGAAGAAAATAAAAAAACGATATGTTAAAATATTGGTGCAAGCCCATGTAACTTTCTAGGCTGTTCTTTCTGCATAGCAACATATTTTCTTGCACACATTCATTATAAAAGAACATATAAAGAAAGATAGACTATATTTTCATAGCAATATCAAAAATCAATAATAAAGCGCGCTTTCCTTACTGGTGGCAAAAATTAAAAATTTAACATATATTTTGGCATGCTACATAACTAAATGTCTAAAGTTCCGTGTTACCGAGTACTTTAAAGTGACAAAAATTATACCTTCTCAATCCCGTACATCAGAACAATGCTTGTCACAAAATATATCACAACAAGCACCCATATTAGCACCAATAGAGAGGTTATGGCTACGAAAAGTGTACAACCGTAGACCATCGGATGGACCTGAAAATAATTATGTACATATTATTAAATAAATTAATTTACTAAGCACAATTGCGCATTATATAGCCAAAATTGAATACTGGGTGACTCATCGAACTAATATTGCTAGCGTATAGAAACGACATCGCGGACCAAATGTTTGCGCCAAGCGTTGTTGCCGACCGGCAACAACTCGTTCAGTCACTCGCCTATGCTCATTACGACCGCGTGCCAAAAACCTGATTAAACAACAATTAAAAAATGCCGCCGTGGGTGTTAAAACGTGTAAAAATCAATCAACTGCGAAGAAAAAAGATAGTGGCATAACTTACCGTCGATAATTAATCAAAACAAAACTAAAACCATCCAAAACTAATTTTTGTCCCTACATTATTTTCTACCGTTGCCGGCATACTTGTTTTAACTACAAGTAATATTACGACACATATAATACCTACTAAAGACTTGTATAATACTTGCAGTTCTGTGTATTCTAGTGGAAACTAACCATGCATAATATGTATGACACATGTATAATACATTGTATTATACATGGCAGAAAAATCAATGCGGTACAAAGGTGATAGTGCCGCGCGCACAGTATGACTGTGACTCATATGTTCGGAGATTAAACAAAATTATTGAAATTATTAGTACATCTTTTCAAAATACTCTACATCAAGCTCTATGCAAAAATCTATTCGTCTAAAAAAAATCATTTATTTTCAAGTAGGACACTTTGCTGTCACTTTTGAATGTCGTAAAGCTAAGTCTAAGCAAGTTCGTACGTGACCACTCTAAGAACACTGCAAAAAACTTAGTGTCTTATTTTTTTAATGAAGGCACTACATACCATTGTATTAAAAACTATAGCCAAATAAAAACCAACTATGAATAAATGTTACGACACTGTTACGATGAAAGGTTTAATAATATGTATCGTAATTTTCAACTCCGATTTCACCCACTGCTTGTCAAGTACGGCTTGTATACTGGAAGATTCTTCCGTTCTCGTGCCTCATTACGTTGTCGTTTGATTTGAAATGAGATTAGATTCTCTTCTGTATATGATCTTCGTAACTCGTTTCTCATATGCTACTGGTTTATTGTATTTTTTTTTATATTAGAACTAACACCGACAGGATTGTTTAAAAAGTTATACACTACTAGACTTTGAAGTTATTTGCTGATAATAATACTTGGGACAACTTACACACTAGGCAGGACCTGTATCATGGGTACTGAACCACTGATAGACATACTTCACTATCACTGAAAATAATAATATAAAGTCCCCCGCCGCATCTGTCTGTCCGAACGCGATAAACTTAGAAACTACCAAATGGATTGGCATATGGTTGACACCAATGGACAGAGTGATTCAAGAGGAAAGTTTATGTGTATAGGTAATTTATTAATGTTTTGTACAAATTAGTTGAAATATTACGATTATTGTTGGAAATCGGCGTAAATCAAGCCGATGGGAGCTTTTATTGAAAACGCTGCCTAATCCATTTGAGATATAACAAAATAATGTATGGAGGAATTGTTTCTCTTTTATAGTACTAAAGAAAAGTCCGTGATGGCATATGTCTATCTTTTATGCATAGCTTACTATATCTATTTTTATTTTTAAAAAAATGGTGTCCTATGATGAGGTAATTGAAAAGCAATATATACGGATACAGTATAAATCCTTATCAAATTAAATAGGTAATTTACTTTCAGCATTTCATGCACATTACAATTGTCCTTTACACCATACAATTTAAATTAAAGTCTTCGGAGTTATAACGAAATATCGCGCGACAAGCGACGAGCATATGTGATGTAAAATTAGGCAGAAGTTATAAATATTGTATTCAAAAATGTATTGTAGTTTGTTTTCATGTATTTATTCTTTACTTTTTTAAATATTTACAAAATTGAATATAAAATACATTAAAAATATTCCAAGTAGGATGAACTTACGTTATATTTAAATCTAATTCACATGTTCGACGCAACAAGTTAATACGACACTACGACAGAAAAACAATACGGCCTAAATATGCTTTGCTAGCCGTGCGAAGCCGGGGCGGGTCGCTAGTAGATATATATATTTTATATTACCTACATACATGTATATATAGATATAAGCGACGTGCCCGCACCTGCGCTCGCGCGGTATTCGTGTCTATAAAGAATTATTCTTCTATCTCAGTCATATCTCATTCCCATTCTTTCTTTTCTCGTTTTCATTTCCGTCAAACTGTATTTTATGGTTTCCATTCCTGGCCCTGGTCCTGTCCCGTTTTCGTTTCCATTCTCATTAAGCAAAGTGGGCGGAGATAAGGGCATGGGGGCTTATACAAAATCAATTCCAAAACCATTCAAAGATCGGCAACAACACATAAATAAATAAATCATTTTTTTTTATCAGATCAAATTCCAAATATAAGCCATAGCGACCGCCCGCAGCTTCGCTTGCGTAAACTACGAATTCCTATTATAGGTACTATTAACGTTCGAGATGGTTTATACGTACTTTTTGCTGGAACCAATTTTGGTTACACCCGTTCAAACTTTCAATCTTCATTCCCCTTCCACCCTTTAAAAAAACCGATACAATTTTCATCTCCCGTTCCCCACCCTTAAAATGTGGAAATCTAAAAACCCTGAAACACGTCATTATTTGAGTCCCTCCATTCCCATCCTTAAGTTTGAAATTTCTAAAAAAGCCTTTCTTAACTTAATGCTCACGTTATAAAATAAACCTATGTTCCAAATTTAAGCTTCCTAGACTTAGTAGTGTTACGTGTTAGGGTTCGAAGAATTTGGAGAGAAGGACCTGCTGACTCTTTTGAAGAATTTATTCACTAACACTAGGTCCAACACAAAGCACTAGGTCCAAACACTAAGCACTCACGATGTCCTAGGTCGTAGCCAAGTTGTAGGTTTCACTAGTTTTGCTTCGAAGTCGCCTCGAAAGTAGCCCAAAAACTGAACTGGCTGCTCGTCTTCCTGCGGCTATTTATATAGGTCGTAACGAGCCTTCTCGAGCATTCTAGAAATCACTCCACTCACACGAACGTAATCGACCAGATTGGATAATTCTAGAACATTCTTTCCTCTAACGCCATCTAGTTTTGAGTAGGAGTTTCGTGTGGTCCTTGTTGTAAAACCCTTCTACAAAGTGGTTTTACTGGTTGACGCTAGATGGCGGTCATTACTATGTCCGTTCGTAACAGTAGTTTTGGCTGTAGTAGTTGATAGATCAGTGTGGACAAACGACAGACCGATAGACAGACAAACAAACACAAAAAGTTGCTTATGACACTCTTGACGATCTTCTTTTACGTCTGCAAAGTTTCATTAAAATCTGTTCAGCCGTAGTGGAAATTAGCTCGAATAAATAAAATTGAATTGAATAGACACATAGACGTACAGACAAACAGACGGACAAAAAGTAGCTAATGTCAAATCTCTTGACAACCTTCTTTCCCGTCTGCAAAGTTTCCTTAAAATCTGTTTAGCCGTTTTGGAGATTAGCTCAAATAGACAGATACACGTACAGACAGACGGACAAAAAGTAACATTTGTTAGTTTTGACGACCTTACACGTACAGACAGACAGACGGACAAAAAGTAACATTTGTTAGTTTTGACGACCTTCTTTTCATACTTGTGATGTTTCATTAAAATTGGTTTAGACAGATGGACGTACAGACAGACATACAAAAAGTTCTGTATGTCACTTTTGAGTACATCCTTTCCATATGTGTAAAGTTGCATCAAAATCGGTTAAGCTGTTTTGGCCGAAACCTATTTGCTCGAATAGACAGACAGTTCGTTTTCATATATATAGCCTATAACCTTCCGCTAGATTCAGGCTATCAAAGGCAAAAAAAAAATTTCGAATCCGACTGGTAGTTTCAGAGATTAGCGCATTCAAACAAACAAATAAGTATTTCTATTATATAGATTATAAGATAATAAGATAATACTGAAAACCGTATCAAAGTATATTGCGTGGTTTGAAAGTAAAAAGTTACGAACAGAGGCAGACAGCGAATTTATTTTCTCCCGCTATAGTTTTCATATTTCGATAAAAACTGCTAAGATATTAATTTAAATTGTGTGGTGTAAAGGGCAATTATAATATGCATGAAATGCTTAAGACAACTAACGTATATAATTTGATAAGTATTAATATTGCGTTTAAAAAACATCTTCGCAAATAGTACATAATGTTAGAACAAATTTGATTGTCATAAAAAAGGTTATAGTAAGTTAACCTTAAAAGATACACATATGCTGTCGCGGACTTTTGGTTAGAACTTTTAAAGGGGAACAATTCCGTAATACCTGATTTTTGGTTAACATCAACCGTTTACGCAGCGCGCGCGACGGAAGCTCTGAAAAGGAATAATTTTTCCCGTTTTTGCAACATTTTTCATTGATGCTCCACTCCTATTGGTCGTAGCGTGATGTAGTATAGCCTATAGCCTTCCTCGATAAATGGACTATCCAACACAACTATAATTTTTTAATTTGAACCAGTAGTTCCTGAGATTTGCGCGTTCAAACAAACAAACAAACAAACAAACAAACAAACAAACAAACAAACAAACAAACAAACAAACAAACAAACAAACAAACAAACAAACAAACAAACAAACAAACAAACAAACAAACAAACAAACAAACAAACAAACAAACAAACAAACAAACAAACAAACAAACAAACAAACAAACTCTTCAGCTTTATATTAGTATAGATTCTCGAATCAACTTACTCAACACACAAAATGTAATAAAAATTTGTCTAGCCGTTTAGGAATTCATTCACATACACACGAACAGAAAAAATATACACGTATTGTAAAACTTTTACACTTAGATTCACAGCAAATAGACATATAAATGCACGCACACAAATATTTGTCCCAAGCAGGAATCGAACCAGACTTTTGGTTCTACAGTTAGACCTCTAACCACTTGACTAATCGGTCAGTGAATTTGCTAATCATGAAATGATTATAATCCAAGTACACTGAAAGCTAATCAAATCAAACATTTACATCACACAACAGCTGTGTCAACACCACTCTGTATATAGTTGCAGAAGTTGATATCAACAATAATATACTATAATAATATATCTATAGGTTTAAGCTATAATAATATTACTAAATATTATAAATTATGCTATAACAACATAATATGAAATTGATTATGTACAAGTTATGTACACATCACTACATATTATAAAATAAAGTTCCCCGCCGTGTCTGTTTGTCTGAACGCAATAAACTCAAAAACTACCAAACGGATTGGTTTAAGGGTGACACCAGTGGACGGAGTGATTCAAGAGGAAAGTTCATGTGTATAATTTATTAACGTTTTGTGCAATTTAGTTGAAATATGACGATTATTGTTGAAGAAGTCGGGAAAAAATCAAGCCGGCTGGGAGCTTTCATCGAAAACGCTGCCTAATTTCTTTGAGATATAACAAAATAATGTATGGAGGAGTTGTTTTTCTTTTATAGGACTAAAGAAAAGTCCGCGATGGCATATGTCTATCTTTTATGAATAGCTTACTATACTTATTTTTATGTTTAAAAAAATGGTGTTATATGATGAGGTAAATAGATAGCAATTTATACGGATACAATATTAATCCTTATCAAATTAAATAACTATTTACTTTCAGCATTTCTTGCAGATTATGATTGCTCTTTACACCCTACAATTTAAATTAAAATCTAAGGAATTATCGCGAAATAAAAACTAACGCGCGACAACCGCGCTGCCGCCGAGCGTAGTCCCCATACCAATGCGACACATGTCGTTAAGCAGAAGTTATCAATGTTGTGTATATAAAGAAATATTTGTATATAAAGAAATATATATTATTTATGTATATATTCTTTACTTTTTCAAATATTTACAGAATTGGAAATAAAATACATTTAAAATACCATGAAGTAGGATTACCTTATTTTACATTTAAATCTAATTAAGTCTTATCCATATGTTCGACGCAACAAGCTGATAAGACACTACGACAGAAAAAAACACTACGGCTTATATGTTCTGCTACCCGTGCGAAGCCAGGGCGGGTCGCTAGTATTGTACACACTCTATTAGGTAATTTATATAATTATCGATAATTATAAATAGAAAAATCGGTCTATGTTCTAAAACAGATTTCGTGTGTTTAAGTTGCATGTTAACGTTATCTTTGCCTGATGCAACGCAATTATTAAGTAATTTTGAAAACGATGATACTAAGGTCAGTTAACTCCCTATTCTGCTAATTGTGCTAAGTTACAATTTCATTCGAACAACTGTTCAGAAATTTGAAAAATATCACAAACATATTTTAACGGACAAACAAACGATTTGTTAGTAGATTTACGAAAATGTAACGTATCTTCTTTTGACATTTACGTTACGAAAATGTAACGTAAATGTCAGATCTGACAGAGGGGTGATTCAGTAAAAAGAAACATACTAATTTTTTTTTAAATTACTATTCACTCACTTGTTCTTAATTGTTTATTTAATATAAACAATTTTTTTTCTTCTAATTATTTAAATGAATTAACTCTAGACTAATAACTATTTAAATCCTTATCAATGAATTAAAATAATATTCTTAACAATCTCATAAAATGTTTTTAATAATAACTATTGCATTAAATAATAAATGTACCTATACAGTCGGGATCACTTACGCTAGAGAAATGCTTTTAGTTTGCCATGTTCATGCACGCAACATCCATTTGACCACTGCCGTCTATAGTTTACAAGCCATGCTACTGAAATCTTGCAACGTTGCCTGTAATCCGAGCCTTAGTATCAATCAGGCCATTAATTCGCGTTTTCTTCCATTTAAACGTTATGTAAACAGAGATGTTGATTTAAAACAATAAATCAGTGTTAAAAATTACGTTTTGCATCGTGTTTATTCGTAATTAGTAAGGTAAGTTGACATTTTCACCATAATCGTTTTTCGTTTAACGTCACAATCTTGACACGTTTAGGTGGAAATTACAGTAAATTTTTATCATTTTTCGAATAGGTTCGACGATATGGAATCTGGAGGATCCCGAGGAACTATACTTATACCTTTCATGGTCACTTTAACCGCATGCTAGCCACCAGCAGGTCCGGCGAGATTGATTACGTAGAACCCAGGAAGAGGAATAAACTGCAAGGGAACGGTACATTCCCGTAGAACATTATACAATAAAACTAGTTTTTAAGATATAGCCTGTGATGAACGCACAAAACCATAGTAACATTAACCGAAATGAGATATAATAACCATTCTTTTTATTCTATTGATGATTCTATTCTATTCATAAAATCCACTTATAACACGCAAACGAAGTCGCGGGCGGGTGCTAATATAATTTAACAGATACTCCTATTTCTAATTTCCGTTAAATGCTATCGATAATTTTATATTTCGTTATTTAAATCCCATATTTTCAATTATTAAATCATGACATCTTGTCAGCTGACGAAATAAATCAGACTACAAGTGACAGTTAATGCGACGTTGCCAAATCTAATAGCATGGCTTGTAACTATAGAAGGCAGTGATTTGACCAATCAGAGCACTGTCTCTCATTGGTCTGATTAAATAAGTTACACTGATGACGTCACGACATGCGACAACAAAGTCGGCGAAAATTATGAAAGTAACATAATTAACACAAAAGTAGAACGAGTTGTGTAATACTTAGCACAAAGAGTTTCTTGATTCCATAGCATAGACATAAATGTTCCATAGTCAAAACTGACATTGTTAGTTATCTCTACTGAACCATACGATTCTGTCAGTTTTGTTATTCTATGACATAATACCTATATTATATACTTGTGTATTTATGTATTATATACCTTTATACTTATGTATTTGCCTCATAAAAATTTGAAAGAAACTTATGAATAACCATTCTATAACTATCGCATTCAAGTATTGTGCTTGCAGACCTCATCTCCATTTTTACGTCAAACAACATACTTCTTTTTCTATCATACAAAATGAGTACACCCAAAATAAGTAGATGAAGGGGATATAAAAACAAATGGGTAAGCAATGAGTTTCAAAGATAAGTATAAGAAAATTTTCTCAAGAGAACACTAACCTATCAGGACTAGACTGCTACTAAAACTAGATGCGAAACGAATAAAAATATTCACATAAGCACTGTCTGATTACTGCTTTACAAACAGGTGTTTGCAGCACATGAGACTAACGGAACCATCGGAGTGCAAGCATTGATTTAAAAATTTTAATAAGGATTCATAGTTGCTAATTGAAGGCGACGCAAAAGCGTTCGCCAGGTGCCGTAACGTTTTATAATTACAGTTTCTTACCTTATAATATATATAATTTCCATGAAGCATGGAAATTTAGCTCTATTCGTAACGAGTATGACATATATCTGCTTAGAGAAATTGTAATAGAAGACCTTTTAGAATATACTTCTTCGAACCGACCGACTTCGAATTGGCTGATCGGCGGTCGATGTCGGTCAAACGTTTATTACGGGGTGTTACACTGCATACGTGAATGTGACGAGAATGAAATCGTGATAATATTCAAATTAAATCGAAAAATAATCGAATAACAGTCTGCAGGCTTAAACTAATGTTAAATTAAAATGTTCACTTATTGAAAATACGATATTCATATTTTTGTGCGTCTTTTACGAGTACTTTTTGCAAATTTTTAAGACAGAAATCGCCCACGTTTGTTCGTCGTTAGGTCATTACACTGACTAAAAGTCGGTTGGTAGACTTATTGGTAGGCTTCCTGCGCGGATACTTTAAGACACGGACGGCACATCTATTTAAATTGGTATATCAATGGGTGCAGAGCATGTGTTCTTGCGACGAACACAATTCTACACACCCTCTGTGAACATATTAAGTTCCTCACCTATTAAACTTCTGAGGGTGTTTTATCCCCAATCACATCGAGAAAAGTGTTCTTTAACGACCGAGATCTTTATAAAATAGGAGGAAAATGAGGGGAAAAAATGCACGTCATCATAATTAGGCTTTGAAAATACAACAGAAACCATAAATTATTTTGACGCGTATTTTTTTCTCTTTGTATTTTTCATATTTTACATTGTCGGTCATCCATTGCTCTACTGATGATGAGCACTTTTTTCAGTCCTGAGTTCTGTGACCTACAAACAGTTGTGTCATAAACTTCATGGGAAAGCTTTCGCAAACCATACCGGGGGTAGTTGGATGCGAATGGCGGAGGACTATGTGTGGTGGCGAGCCTTGGTAGAGGCCTACATACTGCAGTGGAGAGATGATGGTTGATGATGATGAAATGACTCATAAGATTTGTGAAAGAAATAGATTATTTTGTATTTTTTTTTAAGGTGGCTAAAAGATCGAGAAAGAATAGATCTCAATATGTTGCAGTGTAGACTACCGTCGGGTCGGCTTTCCATTGTTGCTTAATGCAAGTCGTGTTCATATCAATGATCAATTTTCAATTGGGCCAAGATAGGTTGATGGTCGACCATTAAAAAAAATGGGTAAGATTACGTTTTGTGTATCAATATGTAGAGCGAAGCTACGAACCACCATAAAACTAATAATTTTTTTTGTATTTCTATTAAATAATTTTATTCTTTTAACTTTTCGTCTGGCAACATTGTAAATCTCGTATTTCTTCGTTTTCTGTGGTCGGCTTTCCAATGCTGCCTGATGAATAACAATAATCAATTTTAAATTCGGCCAAGATAAATTGATGGTCTATCTTTTAGAAAAATTGGTAATGTTAGGTTTTGCTTTTGATAATACGAGGAGCAAAGCGCAGCGGAGCGACGCGTCACCAAGAAGCCCTATATTTTTTTTCGTTTTACCTAGTGGAAAAATGTTTACTGTGTGAGGTTCCCACAACCCTCCTCTAGTATGTTCTGCAATAATATACCAAACTTTGAACCAAACTTCAGAAATGGAAAAAAAATATCAATACGCAACAATTTCAACAGTTACTCCAATGGGTAGCGTTTTCCAATGTAGCCTGCTAAAAAGTAACAAAATATTTAATCACACTTATAGGGAAGGGGTGTAGGAACTTCATGCAGTAAATATTTTTTTAAGGAAATGAAAAAAAAATATAAGGCCACTATTAGTGGCTAGTCGCTCCGCTCCGCTTCGCTTCTCGCATTATCACAACCAAACCATAACGTATAACCTATTTTTTTGAAATGATGGACCATCAACGTATCTTAGCCAGATTTCAAATTGATCATTTTTATGAACATAATTTTCATCAGGCACCAATAGAAGGCCGACCCCTCCAGTGAGTTACTCTAAAATCTATGTGGTACTCACTATACCCAAAGCTGCGACGATCATGGAACCTGATTTAAGATCAGCTCCAAGAAACGAATCTACTGCTGGCAATTCGTCCAAGCACGACATTTTCTGTCTAATTTCGTTTTCGTTTATTTACATTTTATCACGATGTAGGTATATCAATTATTCTATATCAAAATGACGTTTTCAATATTTGACAATAGTCTTTTTTATGCTCTAATCAAAGTAAACAAAGGACGTATTACAGAAAGTTTATAATATCTTTGCCCTAAACATTTCTGTCTTCAATGGTGTAATTATCACGTTCAAATACATTAGGATTATAATTTGTCCATTATACTGGCTAAATAAATCAGTACGCCAAAATCTTAAAGTTTGTTATATATTTATTTCAAGACTGAAGAAGAACACACCCATGGGCTCTGAAGAAGGGCTTTTAGGCTTAGATAGCGCTGCTTAATATGGCTCATATTGTTTGAAGGTAGGTAATCTTGTTCTAAATCAGTGTTTTGACCACAGAGAAACGAGCAGGCTAGAGGTGCCATGTGATGGTATTCATATCTTTATTATATATATTGTTACGAACGGACAGAGTAATGACCGCCATCTAGCGTCAACTAGTAAAACCACTTCGTAAAAGGGTTTACATTAAGGACACACGAAACCCCTACTCAATACTAGATGGCGTTAGAAGAAAAAGAATGTTCTAGGATTATCCAAATTGATCCATTACGTTCGTGCGAGTGGAGTGATTTCTGGAATGTTCTCGAGTTCCTTACGACTCATATAAATAGCCGCAGAAGCGTGAGCGATCTCAGTTCATTTTTGGGCTACGGTTAAGCGACTTCGAAGCGAAACTAGTGATACAAGTGAAACCTACGACTTGGCTACGACCTAATAAATCGTGAGTGCTTAGTGTTTGGACTTAGTGCTTAGTGTTTGGACTTAGTGCTTTGTGTTGGACCTAGTGTTAGTGAATAAAGTCTTCAAAAGAGTCAGCAGGTCTTTCTCTCCAGATTCGACGAACTCTAACACGTAACAATATTATGTCCTAACATATGAAATTGGCGTTTTGTTGAACCTGGTCATTTTGAGTTCAAATCTAGCGTTTGGTTGGGTATTCCAAATTGAAATTTATTTCAAATTTAGGCTTGCGTATTTGTGTATTGAATTTAGTCAATATTTAGTAAATTTATTTGCTTTCAGACCATTCAATTGTTCTTTGACATCGTTCTGTCCACAATATGGAAAACTTGAAATATCGCGTTACTTACGAATACGCGTTCCACCGTGAAATCAGCTGTGGAAACTGCTTGAAGTATTGAATGATGTGTATGGACAAGCTACTGTAAAATAAAGTACAGTACATCTTTAGTTCCAACGTTTTCGTTCTAGAAATTTTGACCTACAAAACAAACCCGGTGGGTGACCGGCACCGACTTATTTTTTTTAAATTTATTTAGGACAACAAACAACGTGTACAATGAAACTTATATATCTAACTATAAGTATTATTGAAAGTGATAGTCAAAGTTAGCGGCAGGATTCTGTATGAGAGATAAAACAATTTTAATTAATTTTAAATAAATTGGAAAACTGAAACAGCTGAAAAATGGGTACCGCGCATGAAGAGAGTGAACATAGACATAGTGTAGCACACCAACAAATACGCGTCGAGTGCTACGTTACATTACAATAACGAAGGGATTTTGAATCGCATCGTTACTTGTGATGAAAAATGGATTCCGTACAATAATTGAAAATGATGAAGTGGGTAGGCTGTACACTTTTTTTTGCCTAAAGTTCATAGCCAAAAGAAGTCAAGGATAAAAACACAATTTTGATGTATGATCTGACGTTTGGCGCATGGTTCCACATGTGAGGATCACAGAGTACGCATATTATTATTTACGTTTACTACAAGTATTTTCTGGTTGTTTATATTCATATTACTCTGTGTAATAGGAGGGGAATTCCCATCCTTTGACATTGACGTTTTTTTTCCTGAATACTTGGATATTAATATATTGTTCTTGAAATAATACCATCTTACAGATTTAAGCTATCATTACGTCCATGGTTTTAAGACTTCTTATTAGCAAAATAAAGCTAAGAAACAATTTATCTCGAAAGTTGGTAAGCATAAGTCATTTATCCCTTCTCTTAAATCTTTGGTATGGTTTGATACCACATTTTGAAGATTAGGTAAAGAGATCTGTCTAATATATGCGTTATATTGCATATTTGTATAGAATATCGTATCCACCTACATGCCAACTCTAACCGACTCTAATGCTCTTTGGTTTTCATAAATATTTTACAAGGTGTGTAGTTCAATGCACTCACTACCTAACTAATTCTTACTCTTACACTCGTATCTATATAAACGAGAGTTAGTAATTAATTATGAAAACTATATTTTTAAGCCTAGTTTTTTTATGAATTAGTTAAAAAAAAAAACAAGTGTCATTAAGAGCTGTTAAATGGAAGTTCATACCAAGGAACTTGGTCAAACTCATTAAACACCATTTTAACGGCTGGTGCTACTTATCATATCCATACCACATCAGCCCATTATGCTCCACTGCAAGGGCTTAGGCCTCTACGTGGGACGAGAATATTTGGTGCTTATCACCACGCTGTTCCAGTGCGGTTGGTGGATTTTAACGACTGCCATCTGACGATGAGAACCGAGACCGACGCCTTGACGTGCTCTCTAAGACACGGAGTCAGTGGTAGTTAAGTACATAAGTCATAAAAACTCATTGATACAAGCCCATTTCTGGGATTCGAACCACGATCTTCAAAACAAAAGGTGGGCTCGCCCCCACACGACTATCACAGCACTGGTGCTACTTGTTTTTTTTTTCGACATTATTGAATAAAAAACTCGGCTTATGCGACATACAACAGTTAGCGTTACATTTTGTAGTTGATATAATATGTATAACGTACTCAAAGGAATTTATGGTTTGAAACATGAACACAAAAGCTCATGTATTAGATTTTTTCATTAAGTCTCTATGGCAAAGAATAATTTTTTTTATGTTTGACAAAAACTTTCATATCAAAGATTATTTTCCACGTAATCCCATCTTAACTTGAACGGTATATTAAGTCACAGATTAAATGTTTGGTAAGATCAAAGCACAATATGCAACGTACCTACAACGCAAAATGTATAGGGTAGCCAAACTGAAGTAATAAATAACATTAAGTAATTAATAACATAATATATAAAGTCAGCTGCTGAGCACGTGAAGCTTTCTGAAGCTTTCTGAAAGCAAAAGATAATATATTCCTCTTGAAAAGAAGAACAGCTAAATGTGCCAAAATGTCGCAAACACAATTAGGCCAACGTACCAAATAGGGAAACAATCGGTTTCGGCCGTAAAGTAATAGTCTACACTGAATTCGAGAGAAATTATCAAAGAACGTAACGTACACGTATCGTAACAGTACAACGTTGTTGTTTGTGAGACAACCCTAGATACAAATATGTTACGTAAACAATAGGAACAAAGGTAATATCTCTATACCTTCTGTGGCGTTTTATGAGCCCTTGAGTTTGTTTGTAAAGTACAAAATATACTAAATTTTTTTTTTAATATGTACTTATTATGGTGTAATGGTATTTAAGTAGGGGAAACGACAACACATATATAAAAAATTGCAGAAGAGTTCATTATTAGATAATGGTAAATTCTAGAAAAAGTCGCATATTAATATTTACGTTATTTTATAGCGCTGTCAAAATTCAACATCCTTTCTTTTGATAGCGTCGTGATAGCCCATTGGTATATCTGTTTCCGCCAGCTTCTTGTTTAGAAGGCCGTGGTTCGAATCCCAAGGCATGCACCAATGAGTTTTTTCCGACTTATCTACATAACTATCACTGACTCTCTACCTCGGAGAGCACGTTAGGCCGTCGGTCTCGGTTAAAATCCACCAACTCGCACTGAAGCAGCGTGGTGTATTAAGCTCCAAGCCCTCTCATCCTGAGGAGAGGCCTAAGCCCCTGCAGTGGGCATTAACACATTTGATGCCTACTACATGGAACCGCGGAGTACCAATGAGTTTTTCTAACTTACGTACAGAAATATCAATGACTCTGTGCCTTGGAGAACATGATAAGCCGTCGGTCCTGGTTGCTATCAATAGATGGCAGTCGTTAAAATCCACCAACCCGCTTTGGAGCAGCTTAATGGATCAAGCTTCAAACTCCCTTATTCCGCTGGGAGGCCTAAGTCCCTGCAGTGGGGTGTTATTGGGCTGAAGGTATGGTTTCTCTTGATGGTTGAGTGAGACTAAGGCCGGTATTAATAAATTAGTCTCAAGCTTGAGATCGCTATTAAGACCATCTCGAGTCGAGTAACAAACTTAGCTCGAGTAGACCATTGAGAGAGACTTAGTATGCGCGTTAGCTGACGTCAACTAAGTTCAAGATGGTTACCATGTTTAAACACTAAGGCCGGTATTAATAATTAACACTCAAAGTCGTCTTCAGAAGATTAACAGTAGAGTGCATGTTCAAATATGACAACGCTCTTAAACTTGGATGACGTCAATAACACTAGGGCTGCCATAAGTGTTGTTACACAGACCGGGACATTTGGTTAATTAAACTAAAAAAACTTATGAATTTAGCCGTGTTTGATTGTCATAAAAGAGTTGAAAGAGTTATTTAAAACTAACTTAAAAAAAATACATTAACACAATAGAAACAATAGGTAAGTTATACTAAAATCAAAATGTCAAACCCTCTAGTATTTTTTTTTGTTTTGAATTACTTTTCTTTGTCCATCCATACTTTCTAAGGTTTTCAATCTTTTTAGTTTGTCTTTTTATGTTTTCATGTAATTACAAAAGTCTGTAGGCACAAACAGGTACATGTCCATTTGTTATTGAAAATGCATTGAATAATGCCCTCACTGTGCTTACATTGACTAAATTCTGTTCTTTCCTCCACTGCCAACATATAAATGGAAATATTCTTTCCACCTCGGCATTGTAACTTGGGATTGTAAATTAGTTTTGGCATATTTTGATTTTCCCCCTTCTTTCTCGTTCACTACGCCGATGCACGACCGAATCGCATTTGGACTAAATTGTTTGATTTTTCAACCTGGACACCTCAGTCACTGACAGGGACACTGGAGCATAGCATTATAAACCGAGACATGTCCCGGTCTACCAGGACTTAAGGCAGCCCTAGTAAATAGCATTCAATGGGTTTGGACAAAAAAATTGAAGTTGCACTGATGGTCATTAATTAAAAGGAATGAGGTTCTAGGATAAACTCTTAAAATATTAGTCTTTTCTATTTACGAATTTCCCAGATATTTATGGAAAATCATTTGACTTTGAAATTGTCCCTGTGACGTCATCTGGGCAGTTGAGCTTATTGCGCTGCTTTCTACAGTAAAAAAGCAATTCATGAAATTGATTGCAATTTCATTTTTATAGCTCATATTTATTTCAGTTTTATTTAGCCTCATGAATAAATAAAAAGTTATGACTTTGTTTAGTCTAAATCTCTCCAGATGAAGTCACACGGATATTTTATTGATCAATTTAAAAAAAAAAATTACTAAGAAAATTGCAGACTTAATTTATTTTTATTTTTAAGAGGAAAGTATATATTGGTTTATATGTTCGGAAAAAATTAAATCTGTCTCTTTAAAAAAATTTGACCAAAGCCCATTGTCTACTAAAGATGAGTTTATCAATTAGTACTGACTTGAGGTAATGATCGATCTCAAAGTTGAGTATGATTTATTAATACCGGCCTAAAGATAACACATATCAATATTAGAGTTTATTACAAAAACTTTACTTACGTATAGCAAAGTAGGTTAAGATTCTATTAGTGGAACATCTTCGTGATAATTTACCGACACAAGTTGGAAGAAGCGCTGCAGTGTGGCAGAGGACGCTTCCCGGCGATTACTATCGCGAACGTCGGGAGAGCGAACAAAAAAAAGATTATTAAATTTTAATAAAACAGGTTTTAGAATGTTATAGAAGTTAACGTGTTTCTAATACAGATTTGATATATATGCGAAGCTACGAAAAAAAAGATATTTGTTTGTAACTATGCGATGTCGACATCCCTACACGTGTGTCTCGCGCTAAATATACGTAAGCCGGCGTTAGCACCGAAGATGACTTACTTACTCGGGGCCGCGCACTCCAAGTACTGTCAACCGCTTTATTGGTTTTATTTTATCGATATTATTTGTAGCCATAAAATTACGAATTGCCTAGATACCCTCTTGTGCGTTTATCGTTTAACCACTCATACTCTAGGTGGCTGGTGCGAGATGGCAAATTTCAGTCTGTGAGGTCCCCGCGCGCCGGTCTTTGCCCCGCGAAATAGCGTTTGACATTTTCGATACTGTAAAGTGACATGACTCTATAAAAACAGAACGTTGCTGTCAAATTTATTGACTCTATGACACTAACAAATTCTTAACGACGGGAATGAACAATGAATTCAAATGTTCGCAAACAGGCCAACCTTTATCATCCATTAACCCATAAACGATACTAATAATACAAAATGAAAATCTGTCTGTCTGTCTTTGACACTTCAGGGCCAACAAAATTTTACTCACAAGTTGACATGAATTTTATTCAGTAATTTTATTTAAGTAATTAAAACTTTTATTAAATTATCGTCGGATTCTTGAAAATAAATCCAGACAAAAAAAACAAAAATGATAACCAGACCAAATAAAAAAAAAAATTACAACTACAAATTGAATTGACGGTTTTATGAATATATAGTATTTTAAGAAATTTCTAGTTCTAGAAGTTAAGAAGAATCTAATGTACTTCGGTACAGGCCTTAATATTTTGTATATTAAAACCTTTCTATTAATGTTATAGTATATAAATTATAGGTATACATATAATATATTATTACATTACATATCAATATATTAGTAAATTTAATTTAGGTAAATTTGTCATTGGCTTTGCAGAATGTAAGTTTGTTAAATTTTAAGTTTTTAAACTATTTATAGCTGCAAATTTACTTTGTAACAATAAATAAATAAATTACCCTAGTGAAAAAATCATAAGCATCTATCGTGTCGTTTCTAAAAAAAAAACGGCTAACATACGAATAACCAATATTTCTTTTAAAACAGCGAACCTTTTTTTTAAAATTCGGTTATAAATATTTACAGTATGTAATCGCTAAGGGTTTTATATTCCGTTTGGGAGCTACGATACTACAGACAGACACACATGCGTCCATACAGACAAGCTTCTTACTTATGACATCCCACGTAGACCGAAATTTAATAGAGTGGATAATCAGAAATAGCTCGAGAAGAAAAAGAGCCAGACAGTATAAGGATGGGCTGAAGATATACGTATATTATTTGTATCTGCGTAGACCGAATTGATACAGAAAAGGGTCGAATGGGACAAACTGGAGGCTTACATGAAAACATACGGATCCATCGGGTGACCGAAATTGTAACATTGGACAAATATTTTAGTAAAAAGTCACTTTTGAATGTCATAAAGTTAAGTATATGCTGGTTCGTAGGTGACCACTCCAAAAAGAACACGGAAAGAAACTTAGAGTGGTTTATTTTTTTCAGCGAAGATGCTACAAACCACTCATAAAAAATAAGTAAATTAGAGCAATTTAGTCCCAAGCATTTTTATCATTTTTAATCTATTAAATTGTAATATGCTTCATACATGAATTCTTGAATTTATTTATTGAGATATCTATATTGCTTGGAAGTTTATTATAAAATAGGGTAATTAACTTTTTTTTAATTATTTTATATGAATCAGTTTTATAAATATATAATAAGTAAAATAATTTAAAAAATAAAAATTTACGACAATATGTTATGAGTGTTTAAAATGCCCTGTTATAAAAAGTAATAATAAGTTAAAATGCCCTGTTATAAAAAGTTATAAAAAGTAAAACCAAGTCTCACTATATTTATATAAAACATTAAAGAATTTTAATATTGATATGCGTCACTATAAGATGCTGTTAATTATTACGTAACAACTTAATGCTTCGAGTACGGAGATTCCAGACACAATTGATTTTCAATTGTTATGGACCACGATCGTGGTCTTAGAGACTGGACGTATTAAGACAGAAAGTCGCTTAAGTAGAGACTGAATAAATTAATAACCGACTTAGTATTACATGGATCTCACAACTTTTTACCGCAGAACAACTGAGTTGCGAGACTTGGTTTTTTTGACAAGTATTGTTTTTGATGGGATCTCATTTCTTTTTGTATTTTGTAGACAGTTCTACTTTTTTCCTTTTCGGTACCTTCTACTTATTGTATATATGTATATCTACCAGCAACGAATTTTCTTAAAGCCCTCTCTCTGACTTATGAACTTTTCTTATTTTTGTAGGTAGTCTTCCGTTTTCTCTTTTCCGGTACTACTTCTTGAGCTTCAGCTACAGTTTTTCTAAGAGCCCACTCCCTGTCTCTATGCGTTTTTCTGGGAGGCTTTGATGTTACAATTTTTGACAAATCTGGACGGTAAATGCTTCTTAGTCTGTTGTATTCACAAATTGAGGATTCCTGCGCTTTAACACTTCCAAAGTCGACATTAACAACCTTACGCACTCGTAATAAGCACGAATACGCACGTAGATACGTTTTTTGCATTAGTAAATAATTTAATACACGTTTTTTCATGACGGGAATACCCATTTTTTGCTCGATTTGGCAGGAGCACTACCATGCGCCTATATTTATATGGGACTAGTTTAAACCCGCGGCTTCGCACGCAATATAATAATAACTGCCGTAATAATACATCGTTACGAATAAAGCCAATATTGAAAAATTTAACTGAAGACTTGGCTGTATGGGCTTAATTTTCTTTGCGGTCTTTTCTTATATTCCAAATTTGAAACTTCTAGGTCTGCTAGAAGTGCCTTAGAATTTTGATGATCGGTGAGTCAGTGAGTGACAAAATTAAGAAATTTGACACGTTATAATTTATTAAAAATACTGGTTCAAATTGAATGAAATTTGAAATATACCTTATATAATATGCCTGCATGGTTACTGAAAATTTCAGTCTTCTAGTTTTATCCACAACGAAGTTACAGGGGGTCGAAAATGGTCTGAATTGCTTCGAGAATAGGATGGTACGGCCGTGACGCTTTTTTGCTCGACTTGGTGGGAGCACGGCCGTGCCCCCAGATATGTTCTTTCTAACATGAAACAGTTTTAATTTTAGCTTTCAAAAAAAAATCATAATTAAATAATTTCTTGTTTATAAATACTGCTATTGTATAAAGTCTATTTTTATATTTTCGTGATAAATATATATGGGTATTGACCGCTTATGCCAAAGTCCAAACCAGTGACCCCAATGTCGCAACATTTTCCGATCATTTTTCACCGTCATTTATTTTTCTTGAAAAATAACATTTCTGCTAGCTCAGTACACGTGACATCGTACGGCCCAAATACTTTGGACTCTGGGATGACACCAAACGTTTTCTGATTGGCCAAAATACAAAATTGTCAAAACATGTAATGCCAATCAAAGAACAAAACGCAAGTTCATAAAACGTATAAAATACCTAGCAACAACATGAATTGTTACCAATAGGAACACCACCGCACTCAGGTACGCAAGTCATTCTATAGACTTGTGTTCTATAATATTGTAAATAATTTTTAATAAGTATTATTAAATTTACTTTATTAGTAAATTCATTCGTGTTTTACTGCAACATCTACTGGTCGGCGAGGCGCGGCTGAGGACAGGACAACCTTCCCTTCTTTCTACAAGTATTAAAGTCGGACAGATGTCAACTTTCCTAGGAAGTCTGGCAATCCTATTTATGACCCCTATAAATAGAATATTTTTAATATTAGTCAAGTACCTATTACCCTTGAATGAATTATTTATTTTATGAAACCTAGTAGTGTGTAGTAGTAGGCGGAAGGTTTTAAAATATTTAGATACTAAAAAACCCTCTTAAAATCCGACCTGAGCTCATGTCCTAGATATGACGTAAGGCACAAATCGAATGTGCCTAACAAAAACTTTTTAATTGTAACGGACATGGAAGCTTTGAGTTCTACAAATCACTTAATCCAATTTAGAATTTTTTAGTTCTGTTAAACGAAAGCATCGTAACGATCTATAATCTGTCATGTAAGCTTTTCATCTACGTTGTGAAAACTCGATAACTATGAAATACAAAAATGAAATCCGAGGTTCCGAGCTTATAGGATGGATATAAAAGCTGAGGACGAGCTTCGTCAGTCAGTTTCGCGCTGGCCGTCTCGTGACGAAGATGCGTTTTCGGCTATAGCGATAAAATTCGCGTACTTGTTATAAAGTAACACCTAAAGTTATAAATCAGGTGAGTTCTTGAAAACGCAAATTTAAATAGGGATATCCAGAAACTAATATAATTAAAAAACGCCACAGGGGTAAAAGTGCGTAAAATCTCTTTAAAAAATTAAACTAAGTGAAAAAAAAACACATAAAATTTATGTATTTTCGAAATAGAAAGCTAGAATTTTGTTACATTTTATGTAGACTTTAATGATTCATAAGTTGAACGTGTTGTAAGATGAAAGCGATTGCTGCGGCATAAACCCGGATTTAAATGTTAAGACGGAGTTTAAAATATTTTACGAATCATTTTGCATTAAAATGTTTCACATATTTCAAGAAGCTTTTATTGAGTACTAGACTTTTATTTCTTGTCACAATATCGAAAAACTATATATGATGTAGAATAACTTTTTTATATATTTTTAATATTTTAAATTCAACTCTTTTTTTTGATGAAGAAAGAAATGTGTGCAAAAAGACATTCATATTTCTTAGCTGTAAAGTTTTAGTACCAACATGATAGGTAGGTAATAATTACAAAAATATATGTTTTTTAAAGTTTAAACACTCGGTTACGTAGAGCTTTTTGATTTGACTATTGACTAATATATATCTTCATAATCAGCATTAAAAACGTATTTCTTTCGTAAAAAAAAAGTTCTATTTTAACCACTTCGGAAAACGAAACATCGTTATATTGTATTTATTATACCAATTAATTAATTATTCTATTTAATAAACAAATAAGTATTTATTATTATTTAATCTGACGCGAATTATTACAGCTTATGCATGTACCCATATAAAATAGTAAACAACAAACTTTTGCCCTTAATTGGCAAATCACTTTGGATGATAAGAGTTCTTGTGCTTTTGAGCATAAAATGTGTTCAATACTACATCAACTTCTTTCAAATATATCGCCACTTCAGTAACAGCGCCTAAGAAAAAGTGATATATATTTAAACCTATATATTTAAAAATATCATATACGTAACGAACTATATACAATTATTACCATAACCATATTTTTGTGGACTTCAACTTTACATGAAAAAGAAACCCTTCTCCCCTCTTGTCATTTAATACTTACATTTTATCACATTCAGAGTTAATTAGGCATTTCATTTGGTTTCAAAAACGAAACCTTTATAATTTCGTCAAATACGTCTGTTCGTCGTCCGTACGTCGCAGACTCTTATCGCCGCAACATTTCTATTAATTCTGTTCAATTTCTTTTGAGAAATCAAAAAAACTAAATTATTTTGCAATGGCTGTTCAATACATTTTTTTCGCCTACCTCATCGTGTGGGTTATCTTTAGATAGATCTTTTTATTGTATATTTTTTTATTATAAATTGATTGTCTTATATTCATAGGAAGATAAGGTAAAAGATTTGCAAATAATTAATGTACAATAAAAATACCTATCCAAAGATAACGAAACGATGGGGACCGCTAAAAACTTTAATTTTCTTATTAAAAAAAAAACAGCTATCTATCTTAACCCGTTTACAAGCTACAAATGTCAATCCAATTTTATTTCATTCAAAAATTATTATCTCTTGGACTTGGCATTCACAAAGAACGAGTTAAGCTGTACTGTGAGATTACTTGTAACCTGAGAAGCAGATATTTAAACGATTAAAATTTTAATAAAACTAATTTCTTGTGACAGTGTATCATGATCCTACGAAATTTGCCAAGTAGAAATTTTCAAATAAAATTAGGTAAGCGATTTGGCATAATTATGTAAGGATTGCTTTCGATGGGGTATTGTTTTCAACTATATTAAGAAAGAAACCATTTTGAGAAATCACTCCGGTTGAGTGATTTCACTTTATCGCAATTAGTGATATGTTTACTTCTGATTCGAATACGATATCGCTTTGAAGTGTTTGCTTTAAATTTGTAACGTCGCTTCGATGTCATGAACTTGTAACGCGACCATCTTCTCGTTATAATATCCGGTCCGAAGACGTAGCCTGCGGTATTGCGGTCATAGAACCTTCAGGACTAAGAAACAATGCAATATAGTTGTTTATATAATTATGTTCCTATACAAATTCTGTTTCATTGGATTTGTTTTCATTATGTAAATCCTCAACAGTAACTTATTTTGGGACCAATAATAAAATTATGCAACTTATAACAAATCAACCCGGAAGCAAGAACGCCTTTGTTCAGAATCAATGTGATCCCATTCACTTCAAGCATGTAATTTTAAGTACATATATTTAAAATGTAATGTGTCGTGATAGCCCAAAGCGTAAGGAACCTGTCTCAAATTTATAAGGCCATAGGGCCATGGTTCGAATCCGGGCGTGTACCTATGAGTTTTTCTGACTTAAGTACATTAACTATCACTGACTCCGTGCCTCGGAGAGCACGTTAAGCAGTCGGTCCCAGGCGCTGTCAATAGATGGCGGTCGTTACAATCCCCAACCCGCAGTGGAGCAGCGTGGTGGATTTAAAGCTCCAAGCTCCCCCCCTCACCCTGGGGGAGGACTAAGCCCCTGCAGTGGGGTAAAAATGGGCTGATGAAGAATATTTAAAATGACATGTTCATATTTTTGTACCCAATTAGGAGCATCGGTCGCCGACTTAAACAGAGGGGGTGTGTCCCCTGCTCGGGGTCGTTTCTGATGCAGAGGCTCGCCATAGCGATCCAACGCGGTAATGCCGCGAGCGTTATGAGAACCTTTGCGTTGGGTTCGCCAGGGACTGGTTATTTTTAGCTTTTTAGATTGTATATATAGACTTTATATTTGTAGATTATAATATATATTATTACAATATATTAAAAATAAAGAATGAGCGTTAGTCAATTATTTTGACATTGCATTTGAATGCTTCTTTATGAAAATATAGACTACCTGAAATATTTGTTTTGGTCCCTGCCTGGTCCAGGGATGCCAAATTACTTAATAACGATTTGGATCCTTTGAGCAACGAATATTTTGTTCAAAGGATCAGTGTTGCAATACAGCGCGGCAACGCGGCACGTGTCTTTAGCACCTTGGATCCGTCGCCTCTTTAACATTTCCTGATGTTGTCATTATTTGTATAGTATTTTAGTTTTCGAATTAGATTTTAATTTAGAGTAACTGTTATTATATTATCTAAAATTTTTAAGTATGTAATATATAACATTTTAGCAAATAATGAATTAGCTATAACATTTTCTTTTTTTAATTTTGATATACGGTTTTTCAAAAAATAACCGATTATTAAAAATTGATAGCTGATGAAGTCACTAGTACTAATTATAGCTACGATATTTTACGTATTGCACTTGTTTATGTGGCCGTCATCGATCGCTGCACGTAGTAGTGAAGTCACATGTTTCACGTTTTTTTTTTATGTCTTCTATCACACCACCAAAAAATGTATTATATTTTCTGTTGATCAAGGACATTTATTCCTTTAAATACAAAAAAGATTGGACCGTGTTGCAAAATTTTAAACAGTGCCCAATGTAACACAAGTTGTACAATTAAATATAAACCCTACACGAAACACGATGAAGCGCTTCCTTGTTCCAATACATAATAATGACACCGTAAACGATCGAAACGCGTAGTATCTTTAGATATAGCTACTATTATTATTCTATTATTATTATACTATTATTGACGACCGCTTAGCCTAGTGGGTAGCGACCCTGCCTGCGAAGTTGGAGGTCCCGGGTTCGAATCCCAGGTCGGGTCAGTATTTATATGATGAATATTAATACTGGCACCGGGTCTTGGTTGTTATATGTATGTGGTGTCTTCGCTTTCCAACCCAAAATACAAGTTAATGCTTAGTTTGGGACCTAGACGTTGTTGTGATTGTTGTGTGTTATTATTATTATTATTATTATTATTATTATTATTATTATTCATCTTGACTGAAGCTTGCTGGTGGAAATTCGTTCTTTTTTGGAACCCTTAAAAATTAAGAGTCCACTTTTCTTGTATAAAAACAAAAGAAATATATTGAATGTGTCTATGCTTCTTTTTTTGAAAAAGTAATACCAGGGTATCATTACCTGACTCTTTGTTATGTGCCGTGGATAACCTACAAGTGGATGTCGTTTATACCAACTTCTCCAAATCATTTGATAAAATTAATCACGACTTGTTTACAAAATAAACTTATGAGAATAGGTATACAAGGCAACCTATTACATGGGTCGACTATAATATATCGCACGTAACCGTAGTCACGTCGTATATGAAAGGCTTCTCTACATACCCACTGGAGTTCCTCAAGACTCCCAATTGGGTCCTCTACTTTTTGTTGTATATAGGTTTATAAATAACATTGCTAATGTTTTTAAGAACACTAATAATTTTATTTATGATAAATAAATCAAAAAAGTACCTTTTTTAAAATTTATTTACTATTTGATTATCGTGGGTTCGATCCCCTCCCGGGACTTGTGAGCATGAACAGTCTATTTGTTCCATGTGTAAGTGTAAAAAGTATCTATATAATCTATATATTATAATTAAAAAAAAAAGAATATTGAAGCATGTTTACTAGTTGCCTAGTACCCCATAATTCAACCATAATACTTGCTTACTTTGGGACTAGATGGCGCTATGCACTTAACTTGAGCAAACAAAAATCTTACGAGGTTTATCCGTCGCTGTCATTGTTTACCATTATAATTATTTTACACTTTAATTACATAAAGCGGCAATTGGGCGGCAATTAACGCCCCTTCCAAGGACAGTGAATCTGGAATAATGAATTCAAACAAAAATTGCGAGTCGATGCAGTCGCGCCGTACAGCTGTAACTGATTACTCCTTTTTGTAATTTTGTAACAAATGTCATGTAATTATGTATACCTACCTACTTGTAAAATCAAACCTATTAATCATGAATACAAACTTCACGGATGGGGTTCTGATGGGGTCGAAGACCTTGGTATTATTATACATAATAAACTTTACTATAACCTGTATATATATTTTATATTTCAAATATTTTAACAAAAAATAAAAATAAAGACCGACTTCAAAAGTTTATATATACAAATTTCAACCAAATAGTTCAAAATAATATCTTTACTTTGAAGATGAAAGCATTAATGGGCGGCATATAGTTCATGAAGTCGGTGCCAACTGCCAAGTCATTTACTTTATGTTGTGGTCTGTACTTGCTATATTTGTGGTAAATATTATCATTTTAAAATTTCACTAAAATTCTGTCATTGGGAAATCACTGTAAACAGAAGTCATTTCTTTTCAAATTACTAATAAAAAATTCGTAATAATACCCCATACCGGGGGTAGTTGGATGCGAAAGGCGGAGGACCGTGTGTGGTGGCGAGCCTTGGAAGAGGCCTATATCCTGCAGTGGAGAGACACTGGCTGATGATGATGATGATGAATAAAAAATTGATTCCGCACAATTACTATTAAAATGTCAATTTCGGTTCCTTTACCGGCGTACAATATGCACTCCTCGAGTCCTAATAATTTATTTACATCCCCTCGTTGACGTGGAAATTACACCCGAAATTGCTTTTTATATCGTTCACTAACAATGTGTAATGAATTTTTTTCGTGACCATCACTTTCTTACTACTTTAAATATCTTTTAATTTTTTTTTACTCATTAGGTATAATTTAAAGAACCTACTTTAAAAAAAAATTAGGTACAACATTTTCACATAAAAATATTTTTCCCCTAGAATCATTGGATTGAATGATAAATTATATATATCAAAAAAGGAAAATAATAATTATCCTACAAGCATATGGGAGCCAAGAGGCCTTAAGATCCCTGTTCCTGGCCCTGGTCTTATCCCGTTTTCATTTTTATCAAACAAAGTGGACGGGGATGGGGGCATGGGGAATTACATTAAAAAAATCCTATTAGAATCCAATGAATATTACAAAATCTACAATCACGCAGCCGAAGCTGGAGGCAAAAGCTAGTGTATTATACATATAAACATTCCGGACCAATTTTTTTTAAATTGTGAAAACCGTATCAAAATCCGTTGCGTGGTTAACCAAAACAATACACAAAAAATTTAATGGCACGGTCATGTCGTAAACATAAACAAATATGACGTGGAATAGATTATAACATTTATAAATCGAAACACGACGCCATCTACTGGATGTAGATATCAACTTACACCGTCATCTGTTAGGAATTCATAGAATTCACAAATAAATACACACTATTGTCGTATAATAGACATTTAATTTGCAATAACAAATATTGGGGTAAATAGTGAGGAATAATCGAGATAAAAAATATCCTATCTTTTAAGTTGGATCAAATTACACATACACAGAAAAAAAAGGACTCTGTCAAAAAAATACAGGATGAGGTTTTAGTAACCAGCCAAAATTTTTCTAGATGTTGGGTGGGTATCACCAATAGACCTCATCACGTAAATAGAAATATAGGTCAAATATTTATAATCAATCCAATCTCCTGGACCAGTAGCCCATATTTTTTTTTTATTTGTGATTCAATCCTTCAAGATTTGTAACTTTAAAACACAGCGAATATAGGGTCGGACGTACTTGGCCATCTAATCTGATTAAATACTTCATTTATGTATCTCTTCGAACACGCTAACCACTAGCTAAGTCATAGCCTCATAGGCACACACGAGGTCAAATTCGCTGAGTAAATTTATTTATACAATCCAAGTTTTGTTTAAAATAAACTCCATTTTCAACTCTATTAGTCGCCTAGAGCTGTTATAGAGCTTCGTAATTGTAACACAAAACTTTGGAACAGTACACAAAACACTAACCAGGTTTAGAACAAATGTTTCAGATAACTTTGGCCAATATTTCAAATAATTATACTTGATGCCGCTATGAACCAACTCTTAGATAATCCTAACTTGAATCCATGGGATTCTACAACTGCGGTCAGCACTGCCAATTCATATTCACAATCATCATCATCATCAGCCCGTGTCTCTTCACTGCAGGATATAGGCGTCTCCCAAAGCTCGCCACCACACACGGTCCTCCGCCTTTCGCATCCAACTACCCCCGGTATGGTGCTTCAGGTCACCTGTCTACCTGGCCGGGAGGCGTCCAACGCTTCGCTTTTCGGTACGTGACCTCCATTCGAGAACTCGTCTATCCCATCGGTTATCAGTTCTACGGCAAATGTGACCGGCCCATTGCCACTTCAGCTTGCTTATCGCTTCGGCTATGTCGACAACTTTAGTTCTTTGAGGGAATTCAATGTTTCTGATTTTATCCATCAAAAAAACACCGAGCAGAGCCCGCTCCATAGCACGCTGAACGTATTCACAATAAACAATATAATTTTGACTTTGGATTTTACTTTCCTACCTACATATTACGTTTTTTTTTTTATTGAATTTTAGGCGTAGTAGTTTCTGAGATAAAGGGGGCGATGGGAGATCATCATATATTTTCTTTAATTTCTATTAAACTATGCAAATTAAAATTGTAATAAACATTATAAAAATTATATCTATATCTCATAACGAAGTGTTCGTTATGAGATATAGATATAATTTTAGATATAGATACATTTGATATAAACCATGACATAGGTACTTGAGAATTAATTGTTTTTGATTGTATTGTTTTCCCCCAAAGCGATAATTTTATTTGTTTGTCGTTTAATTTTTCCTGTAAAATATAAATGAAGCTCCTCCTTCCGTATTTTTTTTTTTTCTAAATTTTATACACTACAGTTTTGGGGCTAAGGGGGAACAATCAATGTTCTTTAATATCTTTGAAACCATGAATATTAAAGTTATAAATAAAATATAATTTTTCTTTTTGTAATAAGAACTTTCATTTGTCACGTTACTAGGAGCCCTTAAAAAGTTTTTTTTTTTTTTTAATTATTGTACTATGCTCTCCAAACTGAAAATATTTCATTTACACTATACGTCCGTTATTGGGCCACCAAAATCTGTACATGTATCGAATTCCAACTTTAACATCTAGTAGATTCGGAGAAAGAGGCTGTGACATATGGACAGACAGACGGACACCAGAATGACCCTATACGGGTTCCTTTTTTCATCTTTTTTGCACGGGACCCTAAAAAGGAACCCTCATAGAATCACTTCGTTGTCCGTCCGTGACTGTCGGTATGTCCAGACTAATTTTTTCCGGAACGCGTGGAGGTATAAAGTTGAAATTAGTATCAAATACTTAGGTTAATTTATTTATTAGAATTAATTATATGAGATGTGTTCATGAATTAATGAAAATTCCCTAGCTTCTGTATTATGATCGTAGAACGTATGTTACATGTAGGTATATAGCACTAATATAGGCTTTAAGTTCAATGAAAAATATGCCCCCCCCCCCCCTAAGCTTGAATCCTGGATACGCCACTGCTTTCGACGAGTATTTTATAGAATTTGCTTTTGTTATGTTTGTCACTCAGGCACGGGTCGGGCCAGAGGGATTGAAACATGGAAATAGCGATGCAAATCGAAGCCGCGGAGAGAAAGACTATCTCCTTATGACGTTGACATAACAACGTCGCGGGCTTTTCTTTAAAAGGAATAACACTGCTTCAATATAACTTTAACGATTTATGCACCGCACGCCACAAAAGCTCTCAAAGCGCATTTTTATTTTTGTCTTGGTCGTTTATCATCTTTATGCACGAAATATTAAGTTATATTTTCAAAAGTTTTTCGTGAATCAGTCTATCTATTAGTAAAATCCATATCAAAATCCCCTACAATACTTTCTAAGATTATCCTAAACGTACAGATAGGATGACAGATAAAAACCTGCCAATTGCGAGTTGGATTCGCACACGAATGGTTATTTTAATTTTACCACAGTACAATTAAAAAAACACTTGTACCGTATGGGGACCAGCTTTAATTTTTAACTTTATATTATTTTTTGTTATAGGGACCATAGTAGTTTAAATTTCATAAAAATATCAAGTGCAAGCCATGATCTCACAGCCACCAATCACCAAAAATGTCGAAAGAAACACGTTTCTTGTATGGGGGCCACCTTTAATTATTAACTTTATATTATTTTTATTATTTGGATTCCGAACCTCAAAATAAAAAAAATACGGAACCCTTATAGGATCACTTTGTTGTCCATCTGTCTGTCTGTCTGCCTGTCAAGACCTTTTTCTTAGGAATGCATGGAGATATCAAGCTGAAATTTATACCAAATACTCAGGTCTACTGTCCCTTAGAGCTGTGAAAAAATTAAACTTCTAAACTAACGCAATCAAGGATACAGCCGTTTATGCTGCAAATTTTCTATACTCGCAAGGGAATCAAAACCTACAGGGTAATTTCCGAAAACTCGGAATCTTGAAATTTGGTACGAAGCAACGTCTTATAGCACAGACAAAGGAAAACTTGCGAAAAGCATTAATTTTTAGTTACATCATATATCATGATACATGCATGATATAATACAAACATGATATAATAAAAATATCATCATGCATGCGTAGAGGTATTAAATTGAAATCTATAATAAGTCTATAATACCTTTAAGCTGCAACAAAATCAAACTTACTTTTATTTATATACCTACAGGTTTGTACCGAACCCTCGGTGCGCGAGTCCGACTCGCACTTGGCCGGTTTTGTTTTTTGTTATAGCGGCCATAATAGTACACACTCCATAAAAATATCAATTACAAACAATGATCTCACAACCACCAATAACCAAAAACGTCAAAAGAAACACGTTTCTTGTATGGGTACCACCTTTGATTATTAACTGTACTTAATTTTTATTATTCATTGTTATAGGGGCCATAGTAGTAGGTATAGTTCTAATAAAATTTTATAGCGGATCGGAGTACAACGCTTTATGCGTGCTTGCGCAGGTTCAGTCATATGCCCCTCGCTCCACTGCGTCCCGCTACACCTAAAACTGGTTACTGCCACGCGACTTGTGCCTATGTTCACATCCGCCATAAAGGTTGATTGGAACTGTACATACTTTATGAAAATTTCAAACGTAAGCAATTATCTCACAGCCATCAATGACCAAAAACGTCGAAAAGAATACGTTTCTTGTATGGGGACAGTTTTAAACTTTATTTAAATTTGTATTTGTTTTTTTGCGGCCATAGTAATACACATTCTGTGAATATTTTGAGTGTCTACCTTTTAGGGTTTAGACGACAGAGCCCTGTCACAGAGGGACGAACAGACGGACAGCGGATGCTTAGCAATAGAGTTCCCATTTGTACCCTTTGGGAATGGAACCCTAAAAAGGCGGCGAGAAAATTTGTTTATAATATATATAGTAATAGTGATATATTCCAATTTATTGAGACATTTTCTCGCGGGTTCTATTTTAAACGAATTTTTAAGTTTCATTATTTCATCACCTATATTTTAACGATGGTAAAAATAATAAATTTACGTTTTTTCTGGTACCTACGTATTTCTCCGGAAAAGCCGGAAAAGTAAAATAACAAAATTAAAATATAGCTAAAATACGTTAAACACAACAATATGAGAAAAAAACACAACAATAATAACAAAATAAAAGTGAAAACTTGAAAAACTATAAAACTTAGATCACTTTCAAATTAAACTTTTAAATAACCGTTAATCGACAAAAACCACAGATTACGGTTTAACGCTACTATCTAGATCTAGACCGTTACGGGCAGCGAGGTCCTGTTTTTTGCAAACTCTAGCCCAACTCAACACTCCGAGTACTTTTTTGCATTTTGTCGATATCGCTTTTCGTTTTCGATAAATCGTCGATTCAATGAGACGAGACCCGAAAAAATCGGTCATTTTTTGATATTTTTGCACTTTTATGAAAAAGGTTTTGACTTTCCCAAAAAAATTTCACCATCTTGTAGCCCTTGCCAAGACGAATTTTTTGACACCCTAAGTGTCCACGTAGTTTAAAAAATTATAAAAAAATAAAGAGTTCTGGTAAACATCATACTTTGTTACCCATTAGAACAATAATATAGGTCGTGATAGACCAAAGCGCAACGGACCTGTCTCAAATTTATAAGGCCGGCCATGGTTCGAATCCGGGCGTGTACGAATGAGTTTTTCTGACATAAGTACATAACTATCACTGACTCCGTGCCTCGGGGAGCACGTTAAGCAGTTGGTCCCGGACGCTGTTAATAGATGGCGGTCGTTACAATCCCCAACCTGCAGTGGAGCAGCGTGGTGGATTTAAGCTACAAGGCCTCCCTTACTCTGGAGGAGGCCTAAGCTCCTGAAGTGGGGTAAAAATGGGCTGATGAGGAACAAAAATAACCATAGTAATAAATTAATACCCTTACGGTGTCGAAATTGGAAGTTACAAATTTTGGACCATGTAATAACTATTGGTACCAAAAAGTATATGTGAAAAAAGTTATTTAATTACCGTAAAAAATTAACTATTTTAATTTAAAATATTATAGTCTATACTGAATTGAGGGCGCCAAGCTTTCTGGTCATTAAAATATTTTATAGTGTATGTATGAACAATATTTCACCTGAGAAAAGAATGAAGGAGTCACAACAGAAATTGGAATCTTGTACTACCTTGTAGTACCTTTAGTATCATCGTATGGATGCTCGGGCGACTGACAATCGCGTCGGTTGGCAAATTAAATATTTAATCCGAAAAAATTACACAACCTGATCACTACATCAGACTCTATTTAAACCTATGCTATTATAAAACGGTAAAAGGATGAGATTTGCATATAGAATAAATATTCAAAAATAATTGCAATCTGTCTGAAAGCAAAAATATTTTTAATAATATGTTGACTGTTTTTTAAGTTAGGAAGGACTACAAACCAATTTTAAAGTAAAAACGTTTTTAAATAGACATCCATACTAAGGTCTTGCCAGAATTAGCGATGAAAAGCTTTTGTTGTCGCCATAAACGTTAATATATACATATTTTGAAAATAGACAGAGTCCTGTACCTGTTAGTACTAACGCTAACGTAAATTTATGTCATCCAGCGAGGGATGGGGAGGGGGGGGGGGGGGGGGGGGGGTTTGAAGAGGGCTTCAAAATACACTACGTGTGACCAAATAATTACTCATAACTCTGGGGTTAGACAACATATTTGTGTGTCGTTGCGTAGATATTGTGGTGGTCTAAAAAGTTTATTGAGCGGAAAAAAAAGCTAAAAACGTTTTCACGCAAAAAATTACGGTGGTGTAGTAATACTACCCACCTCGAAATTTTTAATCACATGGACCGATGTTTACTGCCACGTGAGCTTATCTTTCGAGTTCGAAGAACGGAAACTTTTGGTTTCGTTATTAACAAAGAATTTTTTTGTTTTCGTTTCCCTCGGTTACTTCGCAATTCATGCCAAAACTTTTTTTTGTAGAGATTCTTCGGGAGGACTTTTGAAATATCAAGGGTATTGTTGTTTCAATATTCTTTTGTATAGAAAAAGGTAGGAAGTACACTAATTGCGTAATAACCCGAGCGCAGCGAACCTGTTTCAAATCTATAAGGCCTTGTGGCCGTGGTTCGATTCACACTGATATTACAGACTCCGTGCCTCTGAGAGCACGTCAAGCAGTCAATCCCGGTTGCTGTCAATAGATTGCAGTCGTTTCAATCCGCCAAACCGCACTGGACCTGCGTTGTGAAGTAAGCTCCAAGCTCCTTCACCCTGGGGGAGGCCTAAGCCCCTGCAGATTAACTTAATGAGACTAATTCATAGATTTTATAGATTCTCTGTGAAAAATATCATATTTCTTAAGTTAATATACAAACAAACTCGATACTACATCAGTTATCAAAGAATAAAAGGAAAATATTGAACAATTAAATAAATTATATGCTTCCAATGGATTCTTTTCTGTCTGTTTATTTCAATACATAGTTCAACCATATTTTAAATTCACCGTCCAACACGGTATTCGTTAAATCTACATCTATACAAATAGTAAAAAGAGGAAGGATTTTTTTGTATGTTTGTAATGAATACACTCAAAAACTACTGGACCGATGTCAAAAAAACTTTTTCATATCATTAAACACCAGGTATATGTAATGATTGCGTGACTGTGGCTTAATAGTCTTCTAGGCACTCTATGTGTCTTTCTTTAGAAGTTCTCTTATAACTTTTGACGACCGCTTAGCCCTGTGTGGGTAGCGGGTAGCGACCCTGCCTACGAAGCTGGAGGTCCCGCGTTCGAATCCCAGTATTTATATGATGAATATTGATATTGGTATATCGGGTCTCAGTTTTTATATGTATGTGTTGTCTTCGCTTGGTACCTAAAACACAAGCCAATGCTTAGTTTGGGGCCAAGACGTCGTTTTGATGCAGACGTTATTATTATTATATTATTATAACTGTTCTCGGGCCATAAGAAGCTCTTGAAATTCTTCATCCTTCGACGGTAGAACTTCATCCTATGCTTTTTACTACGATCCGGATTTCATTACGTATTTCTTCAGCTCTACCCCGGGATTTTTCTTTGTAGAGGCACCCACTGTGTAATTATATTGCTGCTGCTGCTGCTGGTTGCTGGTTGAAGTGTGTTCGATTGCATACCTACCCTGTTTTGTTTTTGTCGTTTCTTTTTCTTTTTTTTTTCTTTTGTAATTCGTTAACTTTGTGTACATGTAAAAGTTTTAGTCCAATGACTATACCATATCATTTTGCTTTGCTCATGTTTCTTTTTATTTTAATTTTATTTTTATTTTAGTTAATGTAAATGATGAGTGATCTGGTGTACAGACAATTCTGTTTAGAATTAAGATACACCTTTATATAAACTATGTATTATTATTATGTCAATAAAATAAATAAATAAATAAAATAATAAATAAATTATTCTCGTAACTAGTCGACAATCTTTTCAATAAAAGCCCTCCCCGTGTAATTTTCATGACTTAGTAGGCCCCAACCTTAACGTTTTTGGCAGAACTATGACATATATATAAATTTAAGTCAAATTGAGAATACCATCCGTAAAACTTTTAAAGAAATCAATTGTATCTAAAAGTTATTGGGATCAAGAACTTATACATATTTGAGGCATCAAAAACTTATTGAAAGCTTACGTGCGAACAATAATCATAATAGGCTAATTGAATATATTTTTTTAATTATTTTATATGAGACAGATTTCCCAAATATATTCCAAAGAAATAATTTTAATAATTAAATCCTTAAATTTTTTTTTCAATTTATTCTGGACACAAAAACAGACGTTTACATGGATTACACATACAGAAAATAAAAATAAAGTTTAGAATATTGTAACGTCCAACAAAATGCTTCCAAATATTTAAGATCTATAATCGCTACAGTCGCTACAGTTAATGACAAGCTTATGAATGTTTACAGTGTCCTGTTAGACAGAGAGAGCAATACCGCACGGCGTACCTATGTGTGACGTCAGGCCATTTAAAATAATGTTAAATTTCATTTTGCTAAAAGGAGACAGATATAAAATTTCAATTGCGCATAATTTCCATATTCCTCAACCAAATATAATTTTGTGTATAAATTTTGTTATCGTATGAAGTCAATTTTTATATTATTAAATATAGTGTATTTAATATTAGTCGAATCTTACCATCTATCCTACCTCTAACCTATCACAGACCATTTTAAGTAGATTAAGAAAACACTACAGGATGCTAATCTGAATACCTCGTTCAGAATTTTACAAAAGCAATGCCCTTTCGTCGGTTTAGAGACACTGAATTTATTTTATACCTACTAGTATCATCACAAGCCCGCTCGTTATATTATATTTCGATTGCGTTCAGCACTACTGTTTTGCCTGTGTGTCACGTCACGCTTTAGGATCCGAAAGATTGTTTCAGAGTTTCAGATGAAAGAGCACGCATTTAAGCCACGCTCGCGACAGAGTTCAGTCTCACGCAATGAGAGCCCTTAAGAACCTGCATTGTATTTTCAAAGATCTATTTAACAATACCCCAAACGATGGAATGCGCGAAAACAAAACTATCAGGATTTAGATCATTGTATGGAGCCACCCAGTCTTCATAATTCTACTGAACACTAGTAATAAACCTGTACAATTGTGTCTATAAAAAGAAAGCGGAGATATACCTGTATGGACAGACGGACATATAGTTTATATGTTACACAGCTGCATTCCAATGTCTTTATTGCAAGTAATCGGTATTTTTGGTACGACTTTCCAAAACTACCACCCTAAGGGTATAAATAATAAGAAAGAAGGAAGCGGAGTGAGAAAATTAAACCCACTTTTAGAATTTTTAGGAAATATGAAAAAAGGCGAAATTCATACTTACCTGCTACTAAGACATTTTTGATAACCGTCAAACTCAAAACATTTGATACTAACAATAAATGGCCAGCCACTCTTCTAATAAGTCTCAATTATTTAGGTTTGGTACACAAAAGAAATCCGGTCAAGGTCGGTTGCTTTCCCGCCATTTCTCAATCAATAGGTAGGTTACAGTTACTTTAAAAAAATGTACAATAAAATCGAATATATGGGCACTCCGACTACTGTTCCAACAATCGATGGTTCCAACCCACTAGGAACATAAAAATGCAAATCGAATTTTCAAGTTAGGTTAGGAAATTCTTCACGTATTTACTGTTTTCAATTTATTTTAATGTTGAAGTCTATTCCCTCTTTCAATAGTCGATCCTTTGATTATGTCAATACAAGGAGTAACTGTGTTTACTCTTTTTCATGCAATAGTACTGCTGGAACATAGAAGCATAAAACAAGTTAATCGAGGTCACAATTTATTAGCTAGACTAGAACTCTACTATTGACAAAGTGCGACAATCTACTTGCATGTGTATCGAACTGTGGCATTCATATGCTTTAGGTCAAAATGTGAAACTGTCTTTATATTTGCTTTATGAAACTGAACCTGAAGTTCACTCAATACCAACGTCAATCAATCAATCAATCAATCAATCAATATTGTTATTATCGTTCAATCAATTATCGTGCTAAGAATATTGAGATCGTCCTTTTTTAGTGCATTATTAGATTGTAACATAATTGCTTCGAAATATCAATAAAAATAATCAGTGCAATTGGACAATTAATTTATTAGAGTAAAACATGTTTCCAAAAGCAAATTTGTGCAACATTTCATCAACGAGTAATACCTATTACCGGTGCCTATTACACTAATTGCAAATATAGTGTTCGTGTTAGTAAACTGTAGCAGCATAAAAAGTACTTTTTAAGTTTTAAAATTGTTATTTTTTAAACACTTATAATTATCAAACCTTAAGTCAAGACTTAATAGAAGATTTAGTGTTAGTTTGAAGCTGGTTTCAAATCTTTGAGTTTAAAAGCTATCAAAAATGTCGTAGAAGTATGTATTACTAATTTTTAATTTAGTTTTTTTCGTTTTACCGCTTATCTAAAAATTCTAAAAGTTGGTTTAATCTGTTCACATCACCCCCTCTTTCGTATTATTAACATCCCTAATAGAGTGGTAGTTTTGGAAAGCCAACCCGTATTTTTCTAAATAATACATATTTATTTGCAAACATATAACTTTTGTTTAAAATTGAATAATTTATGGTTTATTTTTAAACAGCTCTAGTGATAACGTAATCTGCTGTAATCTTTAATAGATAATAACTATTTAAATAGCGCCATCCATCGTAAAGTGTAGCAACTAATTCTTAAGATTATTTGGCTGCGTACATTGGATAGTTTGTCTATATCGGAAATTCACTACTTTTTTCAAAGTTTATTAAAAACCCTGCGATTGCGATATTATTAAGTTGTTATATTTTTTTCTCTAAATAAATAATGCTACTACGTAGTGAAAGTTTCTATTTTTTTAATTCTTTATTTGTAACTATACACTAGTTACGATTTATAGGATTTTACTAGATTTATATGTTAGCTATCACTACTTTGTGTGCATTAAAAATAACAAAGATTACTTAAATTTTGCATTTAACTTAAAGATATATCGGCTACTATATATTTGTCCGGCACTTTAATCAATAAGGTGGGGCGCTGTCTGTCTAGTACGGCTGTTTAATAATAGATGGAGCCACCACTCAAAGAAATTATTTTTATTTCTTCATGATCACATTTCTTCGTTTCAGTTGATAAAACATAACGTGCGACTACAAAAAATATTTCTCTTTAATGTCTTTAACTGACACTATTGATTATTTCAAAAGTTTTGAAGCATTTCTACAAATACCTCAAATTTGTGGAAAATAAAGTTTTTTTCAACCTATAATGGTTCTTTCAATAGTTTCGAATCGTTTGTGGAAAAACCTTATATTCCACAAATAGTGGAATACTATGGACTATGTGGACAAATGTGAGAAATACTATCGCTGGCCGTATAATAATAAATAACCCAGATAGAACGATCTCTTTTCGTATTTTAAAGGCAATTTCATTTTAATATAATAGGAATTATTCAGCTACTAAGTTACATCATGATCGTCATCAGCCCGTGTCTCTCCATTGCAGAATATAGGCCTCTCCCAAGGCTTGCCACCACACACGGTCCTCCGTCTTTCGCATCCAACTACCCCCGGTATGGTGCTTCAGGTCATCTGTCCACCTGGCCGGGGGGCGTCCAACGATTCGCTTGCAAATTACATACTAAAATATTATTATATGAAATTTGATTTAATTTTAATTAATTAAAATTTTATTTTATTTAATTTTATTTAATAAGCCTATGCCATTCTTTCAATGACGACCAATCAATTTACAGCCCAATATTTACGTACATAAACTGCCAAAACACAAATCAATGAATCAATTTTAATAACCTTTTGAAGAGTGGTTATTATTTTAAATCAAAAAGTGTAAATATATTGATTATAATTTTATTCATAATATAATTAATATTAATTTAATAGTACAAAAATTTTATATTGACAACCGCTTAGCCTAGTGGGTAGCGATCCTGCCTACGAAGCTGGAGGACCCGGGTTCGAATCCCAGGTCGGGTCAGTAATTATATGATGAATATTGATACTGGTACCGGGTCTTGGTTGTTATATGTAAGTGGTGTCTTCGCTTGGCACCCAAAACACAAGCTAATGCTTAGTTTGGGGCCTAGACGTTGTTGTGATGTATACGTTATTATTATTATTATTATTATTTTATGATAAATTAATTTATGATAAATGAAAAATTCAAGTTTTTTACTAACGCTTCGTGTATCATGAAAACGTAATGTGACGAAGTTGTATCTTGCTTTATACCTTTTCGCTTAAAGTGACACAGTCTTATCTTAATGTAATTCGCGACAAATTATATCGAAACTCATTAATATTTGACTAAGCCTAGCGATCACATTGAGTGTCAGGTTTATAGTTGCTCGCAGGAGCTCTGTCGTGATTCGGTGCCCACATCATCATCATCATCAGCCCATTTTTTACCCCACTGCAGGGGCTTAGGCCTCCCCCAGGGTGAGGAGGGGGGCTTGGAGCTTAAGTCCACCACACTGCTCCACTGCGGGTTGGGAACTGTAACGACCGCCATCTATTGACAGCGTCCGGGACCGACTGCTTAACGTGCCCTCCGAAGCACGGTGTCAGTGATATTGTGTACTTAAGTCAGAAAAACTCATTGGTACACGCCCGGATTCAAACCATGGCCCTATGGGGCCTTATAAATTTGAGACAGGTTCTTTGCGCTCTGGGCTATCACGACACGACATAATCCTTTTTAATTTTTAGTTGTGTTATGTTATGTGCCCACATGATCCTTTTTAATTTTTAGCTGTGTTATGTTATGTGTGTTCAGAGTGTTATCCTAATCGCATAAAGGCTTATGTCCGGTATCCTCCGTCTAGATTCAGATCCGATTGGTTCTGTGACCTTCAGACATTGACGTTCTAATTGTAACTTTTTGTATTGTTGCAGTTGGATCAATCTTCTCCGACATCTACGACTTGGGTGACATGTTGTTAACTTTTTGATATTCAGCAGACAGTTTCATCGAGAACACTTTGGAGGCCTTGTTTTGCATAATCTTACTTAAAGTTTATTTTCTCCGCTTGAATTTGCTTAGTAAGCAGATTAATTAACTTAGTAAGCAGTGCTTAGGTACATCACAAGACCATACACACACTGCCGTAATGAGGTTGAACCACCCTGACAGCTATAAAAATGGAAAGAAGTAAGGTTCTAAAATAAAAACTCAAAAAAAAAAAATTCTGTTCACGAATCTGTCAGATATTTATGAAAATTCTTCTGACGATGTAATTGCGTCTGTGACGTCATCTAGACGGTTGTAAATACGCTGTTTTCTACTATAAAAAACAAAAATAAATAAAAAAATTTGAGGTAAGGTTACTGTGTCAAATGAAATTGTAATCCTCGTGGATCAATAAGAAATATTATGACTTTATTTACTCGAAGATAAGGCAAATAGTGTCACATGACGTCACATGGATAAATATTATTCAATTTTCGAAAAAAATTATACCGACATTTTATTATTATAACATATTTTTTTTGTTATTTTAATAAGAAAGTTAAATGAATCGGTTTATATTTTCGGAAAAAATATAAAAACTGTCTGTTATTTGTAAATTTTGGTCCAAGTCCATCAATATGGTGGTGTATGGGTGGTGTTGTGATGTAAAAATATACAGATCCAAAAACTGAATTTATCGTACAGAGACGAAATAGTTATGAAGGGACAATTATTAAAAATATAAAGCGACAACACTCACGGCTTTATACAAAACGAAATGGTGTCAAAATAGTGAAAATAAATAATAAAGTGTTTAAAAACTATGTACATACAAAAACCCAGAATTACTGGGAAAAATAGATAGAAAGGTGAAAACTGTGATAGTGCTAAAAAGTATAAAATTTATAGTGTAATAGAAAAAGTGAACTATGTATACACAATTTGTGAACGATACGTCGTTCAAGTATGACGTGGACTTGGATTATCCACTCCTGATGCCAAGATGGGGTTACGTTGCATCAGCCTTTGTCCTGTTCTTGATCGGATTCTTCGGATTCTTCTTGAATCTGATGGTCATTTTACTGATGTTCAAGGATCGACAGGTGAGTACTAATAAACTAATGAATTGACAATATTTATAAGTGAGGTGCGTTTGAAAATGATCGTTTTTTGAGTAGTTAAAATAGCCGACTGCGTAGAATATGATGCAAGCACGATAAGGTGGATATTTTAGTCGAGGTGCTTATAGGCACGAGGCGAAGCCAAGTGTCATACAACGTTTCTCAATACATTTGCGATTACCATAAAATAAAACAAGAGTGAATTAAAATTCACTCTTGTTTTATTTCACTCGGCTGCTAAAGCAGATAAGCTATTTATTAAAGTTAAGAACTAAAGCAGTTTGTAAAATAATAATAATTTATAGTAATCGGGTACATTTATTTGTTCAGCATTTGTGTGCATAGTTCTGTTGTCATAATTCAAGTTTCAATTTCATAAGGACCGTCTTAATAGCAAATGCATTGAAAAATAACAAACATAAAAAAATACAGTCGAATTGAGAACCTACTCCTTTTTTGAAGTCGGCTAAAAACGAAAACAATCTCTAATACAATCTATAGAATTTTGTTTGGGCAATGTAAAATTCGTAATTTTTTATTCTTCTAAACCTACTTAAGCAAATAATAAAGTACACTAGTATATATAAATATGATTAATATTACAGACGATATTGCAAACAGAAACAAACAAATAACCAAAACACGTGTATGTTTATATGGTGACTTACGAGTGAAAATTTATTTTCATTTTTACAAAAATATGTTTTGTAATTTTTCTTCGTTTGCCTGCAATATATAATATCAAACAAAGAGAACATTGCACGATGCATTCGAAATTGCTCAAACAAAATATCTCAAAGCTCGTTTTCCACTTTTCAATTAATTATTTTTAACACAGCCGAGAAATTTGATTTAAACTTCAGACCTGCAAAATACGGAATGGCTTACTCCCCGATCTATTTATTATAAACCAATGTGGAAATAATTAACGCTTATTAATCAATTTAAAAATAGATGTGCATTTATCTGTAAGGTGATAGCATATCGATTGGATTGGAGTAGTATCAAAAGTAAAATCTAATCTATGAATGGATTTTACCTATTACTGGATTAGAGTGGAATAAACCCTAACCACAGACCCCAACAAAAGAAACACGGTCGGAGTCACGAATGTCACGAGAGTCGACTATTGAAGCAAATTATGTATACTTAAGGATATGTCGGTGATACTACTTCGGGTTGTGCCTTATTCTTAAGGGGATAGTCTTTCTCTCCGCGGCTTCGAATTGGCATTGCTATCTCCGTTTCAATCTCTCTTCTGGGTGAATTTCAACAGGTGCATTAAAATCTTCTTTTCCGTGGACACGGCGATGAAAGGTAGTTCTGGGACAAATGAATTTTCATGAACCATTCGTTGTATGGTTTAAATATATTCCGTAACAATACTTTAACTATTCACGTATCAAATAAAACTATTTAATATTTATTTCAGTAAAATAAATTAATTTTAATAAAAAAAATATTATAAATATAACCAATAGATTTTGTAAATGAGATAATGCACTTCAAGGCGACGTGTAGACTAACATGGCAATGAAAGATTTCAAGGTTTAATTTATTTTTTTGGAGTACCTATTAATCCTATTAATAAAATATTTAGTGCTACACATAGAATACTATTTCACTTAACCAGAAAAAAATGTTAGAACATTATAACTATGTTTTTTAGTATCGATTTCATCGATGCCACGCAATTTTTGGACCCGGGAAATTCAGCCTTCTCCGATCTGTTTCTGAGTGACAGAAATGACAAGAGAAAATTCCCAAAAATACCGGTAATACTACCACCCTTGAAATGTGTACGAATTGGAACCAAAATTTGCAGGGTCATTAAAAAAGGATGTCCCTAGGGCGGTACGTTTAGTTTTGTTTTTTTTTTTTTAATTCGCATTGATATCGAATTTACGGCGCATTATTTTCAAAAACGAAAAACCGAGAGAAATTATGTTTTATTTTAAAACAACTAAACAAGCTATCAAAAAAAAAAACATACCGCCCTCTGACAGTACTTTTCCTATTACATATATATTTTTTCTGTAAATATTTATACAGAAATACAGCGGAGATTAGACACGGGCTAAACCCTCTTTTTTGTATGGAAAGCCTACCTCCTTAACTATAATTTGAAACATATTGTATTATTTGTGTTTGGTAAATAAGACCAATTAAAGCATAGTTTCCACGATTACCAATATTTAGTTTTCAACGCACATAAATTTCAATTCGTATTTCTTGCACCTTAAGATAGTGTTTTTTAGTGTTTTGTAACAAATTTACAAAAATGTTACTCGTGCACTTATGGAAACATCACGCTGTACCACCCGATTTTCTCTGAAACTATATAACTTATGAATTAGAGCTTGGAACAAAGATGAAAAGTGGTTTTATAAATTCTAAAATATACTGTTACATGCAATAACCATTTTAAACATCATCTCACAGTATAACATTACCACTGACTATTATCTGTGTGTTTTACCGCCACAGCATCGAATCGGTAAAACAGGGGGTATCAGCTTTCGACAGCCCCTTTTCAATTTAAAATAAATTAAAGATTTATTAATTTTGCCAAAATAATTTGGCATGTAAAGCTATTATTTAATATTTTTTTGTTTTTTAGATTAAGCTATTTTTAGAAACTACTTTCGGTATTTTTTCCTTGCGTCAAGTGATTTTTTTAAATAATTTTTCAAAATGTCTATAGCAGGTAGGCTGTATGACATTTTATTTGCCTACAGGTAGTCAAGGATAAAACACAATTTCACTTATAATCTGACCTTTGACGCATAGTTTCATATGTGAGGATCACAGACAACGCATATTATTACTTACGTTTACACAATTTTACACGATTTTGGACCTGAGCAACCGAAAGCTGTATATAGAATAAATTAGGGGGCTGAATCCAAATCAGCAGGACTTTTTTTTAATTGGTTTTAGTTTTCGAAATATTCAATAAATTCATTATTTTGCTATTTATGAATTAAAAAGTATATAAATCAGAAATGAATAGAGGTTGAACTGCGTCTTTTATACTACTTGGGATCTGTTTCACGCATTAGGATCCAACGGTAGTCGCTCATCGTGCCTTCGTCTCAAAATCTTCGGTATCGCCTTTAGATTTTCGGTATATTTTGGTGTAGCCGCTCTCCTTGCTCGTCGCTCGCGTCGCCCAAGTTTTATGGGAAAAAATTAAGATGAAAATGCAGAAAATGAATATATCTATAGACAGACATTCGAGCTCCAATCTCGTGGTGATTTTGTAAAAATTTATGGATTACTTGCTTGTAATCCGGTAATTTGTGGTTACCGAGAAATTAGCGAACAAGATTTTGAAACGATGCCCACGCTGCTGCTTCATCAGGCGTTAAAGATTTTGTAAACTTTGCATCAGTCATTCGTTTTAACATATCGGGTCCGACAAATATTCTCTTTTTGATTTTTGCGTATGCCTGTTTTGGAAACAACTTGATTAAGTAATTAATTTGATTGACCGGTTGGTTTAGTGGTTAGAGACCCTAATTGCGGAGCCGAGGGCCGCGGATTTGTTTCATGCCCTAGACAAATATTTGTGTGCATTAACATGTCTATTTGTTCCGTGTCTGGGTGTAAAAGTATCTGTATACATATATATACATTTTATGTTTATTATATCAGTTGCGTAGTACCCCATAATACAATAATACAATAATAACGTATACATCACAACAACGTCTTGGCCCCAAACTAAGCATTAGCTTGTGTTTTGGTTGCCTAGCGAAAACACCACATACATATGACAACCAAGACCCGGTACCAGTATCAATATTCATCATATAAATAGTGACCCGATTTGGGATTCGAACCCGGACCACCATCTTCGTAGGCAGGGTGGCTACAAGCATAATACTTACTTACTTTGGGACTAGATGGCGCTGTGTGGGGTGTCCCAGATACTATATTATTATATTAAGTACCTACTGAAAAGCCGGTCCTTCGCGATTGAGCACTTTGACAAAGTTTTTAATAAGGTCAAGTTACCTTGCCTTGCCAAGCCAATGTGAAGAGGTGGCAATAACATGCGCGAACTCGCCAACTAATAACAATCTCGACACACGGATTGAAGATCTGAGTTCAGGGTATCAGATAACGTCAAGAATCATTTCTGGTCGGGTCCAAAAGTTGACCCTAATTTGTACACTTGTGTTATTTTTAATCTTACCTATTCATATCACTCTGTTTCTTTAGCGATGACATTTTTTTCCTTACTTGGATACTAATACCTTACTCACAAACTGTCATATTACAAATTATGTGAAATAGAGGTCAAACCAAGGTCGAATAGTTAAATTTAATTTATTTTGAAATAACTGCCATTTTACTGTTTTAAGGGCTCTTAACAGCAAAATATGGCAAAAAAGCAATTTATCTCAAAACAGTTTTGGATTCGCCCAAATCAATTTTTTACTTTACATACCAAATTATACCTATTTATTATATTCCTTCATGTCGTATCTATAGGTTTATCATCATTGGTTCTAGACGCATTGTAGACGCATGCCACCTCCTTTGACTATTAACTATTCCCTTTCAACCTTTGCGGCATTTGTTTATAATTTCTATCATCAATACGCGTGTACGCCGTTTTTGCTAACACTTTCTCTGTGCATATATAGGTATTGGCCTGTTATGTGTTTTGATGTGAATGTTGAACGCGAAATCAAAATGTGCACGCGATTAAACTACGCAAAACTTTAATAAAGAAACGTATGCAAGAGCCACTTTTGAATGGGTTTGATCTGACTGATAATTTAATGTGTCGTGATAGCCGAGACTTAGAGAGCACGTTAAGCCGTTGGCCCTGTTGCCGTCATTAGATGGCAGCCGTTAAAATCCCCAACCCGCACTTTAGCAGCGTGATGAGTTAAGCTCTAAACGCCCTCATCCAGAGGAGGCCTCCAGAGGAAGCCCCTGCAGTAGAGCATGACGGGCTAATATGGATATAAATAATTTAACGGGCTTGGATCAAATTTTTTAACACATAATTTTAATTATATTTTATTCAAAAATATAGATGAATCTATACCTTCTTTTTAAAATAAAAAAAAGTATGTAATTTTGCCAGTTATTTTTTTTTTGCAAAAATTGGTTAATGAAATATCCCTGTAATACACGTATCGTCTGGACAAGTGTTTAAGTATTTGCATTATTTTAGGATAAATAAAGTCACAATATTTTCATTGATTTATGAAAAATTCATTTGATATAGTTATCTTATTTCAATATTTTTTTTACTTTACTTAAAAGCTTTGGTTTTTTACTGTGAAAAGCAGCGCAATAAGCTCAACCGTCCAGATGTCGTCACAAGGGAAATTTCAACGTCTGCTTAATTTCCATAAATGTCTGACGAATTCGTTAAGAGAAAAAACATTTAAGAGTTTGTTCTACAATTTTATTCGTTTTAACTGAACACGTAATAACTATCAGCGCATGCAACTTTAAAATTTTGATCCAAGCTCATTGTCGTACTCATTGCATACCATACCATACCATCAGCCCATTATTGCCACACTGCATGGGTTTAGGCCTCCCCTCGAGATGAGGGGATTTGGAGCTTAATCCACCACGGTGCTCCAGTGTGGGTTGGTGGAGTGTAACGACTGTAATCTATTTGTGGAACGGGACAAACAGCTTAATGTTTTCTCCGACGCACACAGTCAGTGATAGTACATAAGTTAGAAAAAAATAATTGGTAGATGTCCTGGAATTGAAGCCACGCGGGAACGAGAAGCGGGCTTGTTATCACGAAACTCGGCTATCACGAAACTTCTTGCGTAATAAATACTATTTACCTTAGATACCTACATAAATTGTTATTCTTATCATAGAATAACTCACTACGACTGATTAATCTAGTTTTACCTTGTTTAACTTACTACGAACTTCCCACGCCACGAGTAACATTTTGACCTCTGTTCGCTTTACGGCGCTTACGAAACTAATATTAAACACTTATCTCAAACACCTCTTCGGGATGAAAGTTTCAAGAAAGTCAGTGATGTTATACTACTGTTCCTGCTTGGGGCACGTTAATTCTTTTAGTATAAAATTAAAGTCATCTTGTTGTATAGTTCCAATCAAACTTTATAGCGGATCGGAATACAACGCTTTAAGCGTGCTTGCGCAGATTCAGTCATATGCCCCTCGCTCCACTGCATCCCGCTACACCTAAAACTAGTTACTGCAACGCGACTTGTGCCTATGTTCACATCCGCCATAAAGGTTGATTGGAACTGTACCTACTGTCTATACTGTCTAATTAAGAAAAATACGATTAAATTTATTAATGCATGCGCCTAAACGCGGTCGTGTCAACTGTAAAGATAATAACGATCTGTAGGTTCAATTCAATAGGTAAATAAAGGTCTTATTAGTGTAGGGATTGCAGTTGGTAGAACGGAGAAATTACAACTCTTTGGAGGTTTTTAGAGGGGTATATTGGTAAAGCATTTATACATGCCCTGGAGGAAGATACACGTATCACTCGATTAGGGCCCTTCGTCGACTCCTTTCTTCAACTTTTTTCTTCTATTGTTTTATGTTTTGAATTTCGATCTCGAATCTTCTTTCTTCTTTAGGGGTGTAGTGTTACGTTGCTTTTATTTTCTTTGTTCGTCGGCCAATAGCTGCTCTATAATAGGAGCGGTCGCCATATCTTAAATAAAAATAATTCATATTATAGCAATAAAATAATAGACTAAATTGATTCAGCTTAAGGCTAAGTCTAAGCAGCTTAATAATACTGATTTCGTGATCTGAAAATCTAAAAAAAATTTTTTTTTCTCAAATTACTCAGTAATCAATCATTAAGTTATCAATCAATCATTAATCATGCGATGAGCGTCATGGGCACATTTGCGTCGGGGGCGACGAGGGGTGGATTATTGGATTACTTTTATTTTTTATTATTATTATTTTCTATTACTGTTTTAACGGGTTTTCACCAATTCACTAATTTTCGCCTCTTTCTTTTATTGATAAATTCAATATTTGCAATATCTATCATCTATTTTATCATTAAGTTATTCAATATTTTTTAAACATCACATATATATCTTTTAAATATATGAAATTTCATTTACAAAACAACATAATATAAATAAGCAAAAAATAAATTCAAACATACGTTTTTGGGTAAGCACGAAACATCAGATTTTTAAATGTCTTTTTTATACTCGTACTCGGAAAGTACGCTTGAAGTCATCTGATAGAGCGATGAAAACAGTACTTTTTGTCCCTGGGAAACGATTTTTCTTGCTGTCAAAAATTTAAAAAAAAAACTATGTGTATATAAAATACTGGCTGTATGAAATGAGTATGATAAAAAATACTGGCTGGTATAATGACACAGTAAAAGAAACATAAAAAAGGCGAGAAAGCGACAATTCGATCTTCAGTTGTTTTGTCGAGTGCTAATTATTAATTTACGTATACAGATACTCGTATTCGTATAAAACGTGTTCATCTGATTCAGATATGGATTTAACGCGTTTTTTTTATCTTTCCTCATATCCTTAATGAAAAGCAGAATGTTTACCTCGGGTGAAAGATCTATTTTGGCACTCAAACTTTTGGTGCTTTCGCTACGCTAGAGCGCTCTTGCGTAAAATTCGCGCGTGTAACAATACACTATTAGCGAACCTGTTGCTAATACCAATCACAGAAAAATCATACGTACGGGGCTTATAGTATTTATACTAAATTTATTTAAATATTACTGTAAAAAAAAGTGTTCCACGCTGAATAAACGCAAAAAAGTCGTGCGCAAAATCGTCTTCTACGCGTTACAATGAAAATAACATGAAAACCTATAAACATTAAAATCTAAATATCATCCAAATACAATTGTTATATTTTATTTTTATTTGCAAATTTCTTTGTAATAAAATTTCGAAAATTACCTTATGTATCTATGTACACACTTGCTGCGTTCAATCGTTCTCGTGAGCTTGTCGACGACGAACAATTTTACAGAAGCTCTTAATAGTAAAAACATTTTATGTATCTTGGAACGAAATTACGACAAAAATAACGAGATTTCACAAAACAGATTTGAAGGGCAAACGAAAAAAAAACGATGACACGATATGGGAATATCGAATTATCATTTTATAACTATAATAATAATAATAATAACAACAATTTTTCTCCTGAACGGTGATTACGTTGTTATGATTTTCCAACAAATTAAATATGTTGTCATTTGATTTTAATTGAGTTTTATCGCTAATCATTAGTGATGGGAAGAAGGTGACGATAAAATTGATATCGAGAACGTACATGTAACAATATTCTATTTTACAAAAACCAGTCAAGTGCGAGTCGGACTCGCGCACCACTACGCAGCATAATCATTATAATATTTATTTATTTGCATTATGAACTAGAATTGTAATAACACGTTAATTTTTTTTTTGTATAATAATCTCATCTTGCAAAGTAGAAAATCGGTGTTTTCAGTAATTTTTGTATAAATGCCGTTTGTACGTACATAATAATGATAATAATAACGTATACATGACAACAACGTCTAGGCCCCAAACTAAGCATTAGCTTGTGTTTCGGGTACCAAGCGAAGACACCACATACATATAACAACCAAGACCCGGTACCAGTATCAATATTCATCATATAAATACTGACCCCGACCTGGGATTCGAACCCGGGACCTCCAGCTTCGTAGGCAGGGTCGCTACTCACTAGGCTAAGCGGTCGTCGTTTGACAGCAGTGTTTGGTTTTAATCTTTTAATAGTCATAAATGTCACTTTACGGTATTGAAAATGTCAAACGCAATTCCGCGGGGGTGTAAAACAGCGCGCGAGAACCTCGCAGACTGAAATTCGCCATCTTATATCAGCTAGCTAGAATATGAGGGGTAAGACGGTAAACGCAGAAGAGGGCTTCTAGTCAATTCGTACTTTTATGGGGTAACACAGTTGATATCGTCAAGTACAAAGAAAAAAGTTCAGCAAGCTTCTATTCAAAATTCAAATTCAAAAAGTTTTTATTCGATGTTTACACACACTTATTGGAAGTCGAACTAAATTGATTAGGTACCGATTCAAAAAATAGAAGGAGAAGAACCGGCAAGAAACTCCTCCCTGTTTATTTTATTTAAATATATGTTTTTCTTAATTGTTGTTTTTTTTTTGTCATTGGAAATGACTTTCATTTCGTTGGAGTATAGGGGGTCATTTGGGAGTTTTCTGAGACAGGCAGATTGTACAAAGAGTTTTTGAGTTATCGGGATGCTCGGCGAGCTCTACAAGATGGCAAAAGATAATTTGGAAAAAGTTCAAAAACAAAAAAAATATTGGCAAAAAACGAAAAAAATCGCAATTTTTTCCCCGATTTTCATTTTGGGAGCCCGATATCTCGAGAACTAGGTCCGAATAAGAAAAAAATAAAAAAACGGCTCGGGGTAATTAGACGGGGGATCGATTGAGACTAAAATTGTTAGAATCGGACAACCGGAAGTAGTGGTTAAGGGTGCCCTTAGTTAGAAGTCGGATGCATCGGTGTTGCATTTCGTACTAATTCGCTTTGTTCGATCAAAATGTCGTACAGAATGTTGAATGTTGTACCGTCTTCTAATAAATAATTAAATCAACTTCGAAACTATTATTCGAATACACTGAAATGCGTATATACACTTAATTATTGCATTTTTAATGATTTTCATGGTTCTCTTATATTGATCTTTACCTCGAAAAATCTCTGGAACGTGACACTTAAGGGGAATTGGTATTCAACCCGCGGCCGTCGAGCCGCTTGTGACCCTTTTCGTTTAATGTTGCGACCCTAAACTAGTTCTAACCTTAGACTACTTCAATAAAGGTAATGACTCGTTTATATATGTACATATAAAACTTTCTTCGTGGAAAAAAAGTCAGCAATTAATACATAGAATTCTGGAAAATGGTCCCTGTTAATTTGAAAACTATAAAAGAGTGTGCTTTTTCATTTTGAGCCTTTTTTGTTCAACATATAACTGTGACGCTTCACATTCAAAAAAAAAATAATACGCATAAACTAAATATCGGACCCGTCTCTCTGACTTTCACCAAAAAAATATATTGAAAATCGCTTGTTCAAGGAGGGAGGCGTAAATTAGTGTATTGGTGAAAACCCGGCAACCTAAGAAATCACACTAATTGCTATCTGTTACCGAAACCGGTTTCTTTGTTTTACTTTGATTGAATACATCTTTTTTGTACATACTATGTAAAGTTTTTTACACAACTCTTTGCACTTGCGGCCCTCTGAAAAATTAAATATTATATATTTGGCACTTACAAATAAAAGGTTTCAACCTTAAACATATTACTTGACATTTTTTGTTTGCATGAAGATTGTCTACCCGTATATACAACTTTCATTGTGCGCGGGAACTTAAAAAAAAAGTGGCTGCAAGTCACTATGCCAGCCGCCATAATAAAATGTTCGAACCCCTTCTAGAAACGCGTGTTTAGGTTTTGGTTGCTTGCTTAAATAAACATATAAGCATAACTCTTTATTTCGAAATCACAAATACTACGATTTTATTTATATGCATAGACGTCTGTCCTGCAAATGAAATTCATGAAAAATTTCAGAGATCACAGTAGATAGTATTTTTGTTTACAATCCGTTTGTCGCATCTCTATATCTCAAAGGGTTTCGACGATAAAAATAAATGCTACAAAAATATACCAAAGAAGCACTCTAAATGCGGTTTTGAATCTGAATTCGATTTACAAAATAATGTTAAGCATACATTTTATGATCACGAATTATCTCATAGATGGCGTTGCGGAAAAAATATTCAAGGGTGCTGTCGTGCCGGGACGGGAGTCGGTCATTTTAGTAATTTCAGGATTTATGATGATTTAATCAAATATAAAAATAATCCGTCAAACAAATAAATATAATAATAACTGTATCGTTGAAAAGGACTCGACACGTAGGTTTACATTAAATTGCTATATGCTAAATGCTCAAAGGAGAAGCCCATCGCCCCATATGCAATCGACCCCAGTTAATAATAACTGGGGTCGATTGCATATAGGGTGATGGGCTTCTCCTTCATAATTGCACATAATAATATGTGCAATTAAAACATACGTAATCAGCTTGGACTAGCTGATGGTCATCAAAATTAAAAGGAATAAGGTTTTAGAATAACCTCTTAAAATATCCTTTTTTTCTAATTACAAACTTTCCAGATATTGCTAAAACTAAATAAAAAATTTTGAAGTAAGGTCACCGCATCAAATGAAATTTTATTGTAATCCTCATGAATCAATAAAAATAACAGGACTTTATTTAGTCTAAAATAATACGATGAGTAAACATCTGTCCAGTTGACATCACAGAGATGTTTAATTAATCAATTTAAAAAAAATATCTAAGAAAATTAAGTACTTAATAATTTTTTTTATTTTAAGGGGAAGGTATAATGTGGTTAATGTTTAGGGAAAAAATTTAAAAACTATGCGTTTAAAAAAAATTTTGTCCAATATCATACATGTATATGGCGTTATGTTTATATGTTACACACATACAGTAAATTAATTTGACAGCAGCGTTTGCTTTTAATAGAATCATAAATGTTACTTCATAGTATCGAAGTTACACTACGCAATTTCCCGGGGTTGAAGACCGGCACGCGGGGATTTCGCGGGGTTGAAGACCGGTGCGCGTGGACCTTGCGCGCTGAAACTCGGACTAAAACTCGCTATCTTACACCAGCTAGGTAGAGTATGAGTGGTTAGACGGTAAACGCAGCAAAGGGCTTCTAGTTAATTCGTTATTTTATGGTTACACAACATTCGGGTATTTTTATTATGCGGAATACGTATTTTTCCGGAATAATACACGTTATGTGTTTGAAAACCTATATTAGAGAATCAAATATACCTACACAGATTCTTACAAGATAAAATTTTGTCACTAGTTTTGTAAAGTATGCAAAATTTTCGTTTCTGTTGAAAAACAAAAACGAAAATTTATAAATTACTTCTATAACATAACCATTCTTTAATTTAAAACTTTATTTATTTAACTTTATCACGTTGAATTACTTTTTTTTTAAACACTTAAATTCATAAAGGATTAAAAATAATACCAAGATAATCGTAATAATTCTTATACAATTATGTAATTAAAAATACATCTTTGGATAAGTTATTAAATGTGTTAAATATTTACATAGTAATGTAGAAACAAAAGAAGAGAGAAGAAACGGTTTTTCGCTTGGAGGAATAAAGCATTCTTCGACATCTAGTATCTCTACCCCCCTCCCTCCTCACACACGCACTTTCTTTACACGGGGAATTCCGTACATACGGAGCTGAGGGACCTCGCGAACCTTTTCACCAAATCAGGTTTATCCATGCCATGTGTCAATTTATATACTATTAAGTGACGTCACTAAGTGAAGTAGCGCAGGTTCCAAGGGTGGATGCCAAATTGCCGCCCCCTCGTTTGGGTTGGCGAAATGTGCCGCCCCCCTATTCCTTCTTATTTTGCCGTCCAAAACATACACATATATCGATTCTGGACATACGTTATGTTATACATTTTAGTTTCCGATTTGGAATACTGGCCAAAAATCTATTTAATATTTTTATTTGGATATAGACTTCTTGAGGTTTTTTTTTAAAAAAAAACAACTATATTATTCTATTTTCAAACACACAGTGAACATGAAAGGATGATAGACTCGCAATAACTGCGGTAGGTAACGTTGCATCCACTAGTTGCACTTCGATATTTGAGATACAAGATTTTTTTGCCGAATGAGGCGTTTATTCGTATATGTATATATAACTAAACATAGATAAGATGGGATGTAAAACGCAGTAACGACACCAAATGTCAAAATACAAAAAATTTTATTTTTAACCAGGCACAGGCAAATATTTATACGGCAAATTATGCACTACAAAATTATCAGTGCGGTTACGTGTAAACTGAAATTATGAAAATTAAAAAAAAAATACTGCTGATGTTTGTTTATCGAACCATCAAAAGTTTCGAGGAAGATCCAAACTTCGAAGTCCGAAAGAGTTATATTAAACCAAAATAGCAAGGTAGTGAATAAACTGAATGTTATAGTGCGCCCATACGACAGTGAAGAAGCGCGCAAACGTCAATTAGCTTTCGTCGTTCATGGTTTGGCTTGGACATTTAGATTTATTCCTGAGGATTTTTTTCCGTGAGAGGTGTTAAAACTATTGCTGTTGTATAAAAGTCTTTTTCAATGGAATCCGACAATAATAATAATAATACCTGAGACATGTCATACAGCACCATCTAGTCCCAAACTAAGCGAAGCTTGTGTTATGGATACCAGACAACTGATATACATATACTTAAATATTCTTTATAATATATACAATATACATATATCTATAGATTTTACACCTAGATACGGAACTAGGGAATGCAATCTAGCACCTAAAAGACTTGCGGATTTGCAAGATTGAGACCATCAGTCCCGCGGATCCGCAAGATTTGCAGGATGGTACAATATTTTAGAATTATTAGTCCACAAAATTATTTTCTAAGTCTGCAAATGAAACAATAGAATTTACTTAGAAGAAACAAATAGTATAATTATATTTTGATCAGAAATAATGACAAAAATCTAAATTATGTTATGTGAATAAAAGTTTGAAAAAAAATTTTTTATGAGATTCGGGCACTTGCTTCTAAAATTGTTCTCGTAGTATACATAAAGTATTTAAGATTTCATTTTTTAAATTTGATCGTATTTTTCTGCTCGTGCCCAGGATTGGATTCAGACCTACAGAAAATTTACTACAAGGAAGTTAAATAAAATTATACTATTTTTCGAAAATTATACTACGCTTTGATTTTCCTCGATTTTGTGATGAAAAAAAGCGAAAATTTTCATTTCGAGTGCCGACTGACTGCAGACTTGCGGTAATCGAAAATTGGTTGATATGTACATATCATCTTCTCACTCATACTCATACATAAAATACATCCATCCTACCTTGTCACAACGACCGAGAAAGTAAAACATAAGGAATTTGTATACTACGTACAGTATACAAATTACTTGGTAAAACATTACATAGGGAATCCCCGGAGCTTCTTGACGACTGATTCGTTATTGCCTGATAAATAACTTCTTTATATTGAAGAGTAAACAATAAAAACAAAATTATTCGACCAAAAAATGTAGTCAATCGATCTGAAGGTTATGGTATTTTCGCGTACCTAGTATCTTTGCTTTACGATACTACATACTACAAGTCATGAAATAATGGTACAAATGAAATCTAACACTGTTCGTGCCGTACCCACTGTTATGTGAATTCAGGCTGGGAAAAATTAAATCTTGCAAATCCTGAAGATCCCGCAGATGTAATCCCGCTAATTTGATGCAGAACAAATAGACATATTCATGCACACAAATAATTGTCTCAGGCAGAAAACGAACCGCGACCCTTGGCTCCGCAGTAACTATCAGTAACCTATCCACTATTATTATTACCGGATTTCATGGAAAGGGCCTTTACCAATAATCATTAGAATCTATTACCCAAACAACGTTCGGAAACAGCGCTTAATTATTCATTGTTTAAAATAATTTTAATAAATATCCGCTCATTTCAGTCGGTTTGAATTACAGAATTGGTTCAAATTATTAGTTTCATTTACAAGATATTAATTATCAAGCAACTTTGCCGCCCCAAAAAGTGCCGCCCAAGCCGCCCTCGTTACTAACACAACAAATATCAGATTCTTACGAAAACTGGACGTTTCCGCTGTTTACACACCGACCCGCCGTCGCCGCTGACCGCAATATATGGCGTTATCGATATGCAAGAGACGCAGTTATAACAACTCACTGCAAGTCAGAGCGAGACAAAGCATATACAGTATCACTAGCACCGCTAGCGGTTCGTGAAGTCTTCGATGTACAACGGCTTTATTCCAGTTATTAACATTTATACCTTACTAGTGGTTTAAACTCACATGCAATACCATACCATTAGTTTATTAATGCCCCACTGCAGGGACTTAGGTTTCCCTTGGGATGAGGGGGCGTGAAGCTTAATCTATCACGCCGCTCCAGTGCTGGTTGGTGGATTTTAACGACTGCTATTGATGGCGACCGGCACCGATGGCTTAATGTGCTCTCCGAGGCACAGTCAGTGATAGTTATGCATATAAGTTAGAAAAAACTCGTTGGTACATGCCCTGAGATTCAAACCACGGCCTTCTAAACAAGAAGCGTGCTCGGTGCCACTCGGCTGTCAGGACATTGGTATGCAATACCCAATAAATTGTCACCGTCGTTTATCGAGATCACAAGCCATTTTACACTAGACTTGCTTTTCATAAGAAATCAGTATTATCCATTGACATATCTATTTAGACTGACCGGTTATCCGTGTGGTTAGAGATCCTAACTGCGGAGCCGAGGATTGCGGGTTCGATTCCCGCCCGGGATAAATATTTGTGGTATGAACATGTCTATTTGTTCCGTGTCTGCGTGTAAAAGTATCTATATAAGTATATATTATTTTAAAAAATAATTTAAGTATGTATATCTAGTACCCCATAATACAAGCATAATACTTGCTCACTTTGGGACTAGATGGCGCTGTGTGGGATGTCCTAAATATTATTATTATTTGATGCGTCGAAATCTTATTGAAAACTTCCAATGTTCATAATTCTAACTCTAGCATGATACAGATGATGGTATGCAAATTAAAAAAAAACTGTTAAGTGCAAGTTGGACTCACACCCAAAGGGTTCCGTGTTTATTATTATATATATTTTTTTATTATTATTATTTGTTGTTATAATAGCGACCATAGTAGTACATACTGTATGAAAATTTCAAGTGTTAGCAATGATCTCACAACCACAAATCACTAAAAACATCGAAAAAAAAACACGTTTCGTGTAGACCCCCTTAAATTTTTAATTTCATTTTATTTTTATCATTTGTTGTTATGGCGGCAGTAATAAACACTCTGAAAATTACAAATGTCTGTCTATTACGATTCAAACGATACAGCCTTGTGGTATACGGACGGACGGACGGACAGTGACGCCATAGTATTAGGGTTCGCTTTGGTGCCCTTTGGGTCCGTACCCAGGGTTCCGTAACCCAAAAAATTTCAATCTGGGGTGCTATTCTGAATACACTTTTCACAATCTTATAAGAGCTGAAAGCCGTTTTGTTGGTTTAGCGACAATGAATTCGCTTCACATAATTACGCGCACGTCCGTCTTAATTTTTATTTTTGTCGCGTCACTGTTTTTTATGGTTCTATGCCTCAAAAGAAAAAATTATATATGATCACTTTGATGTCGGTGGCCCTTAGAGCTTCTTTTTTCAAATCAATGTTATTCCCAACAAACACTTGCCCTTTTTTGGAAAGTTGTTGAATGATAGAAATATTTAATGTAATTTGTTTTAAATATGTAATTCAAATTCATTTTACGGTGAAACTCAGAGTTTGATAGAATGTCACTCGTTATACAATAAAAACCATATGTGATGGTTTCGGATAATTTATTAACTTACTTGTTCATAATCAATTACAATAAAAATTTGTTTATTTATTCATTTATTTATTTCAAATAGGATCACCAACAGTTTGCACATTAAAATTGCCCACTCACCTAAATCTTTATTTTTTATTTTAAAAATATTTATAGTTTTTTTATATATATATATTTAATGTTGTTTTTAGGAAGAAAACGGTAAAATAATAAATATAAAACTCCCCATATCTCGAAAATGACTTACTTTTGGATAGGATATAATATAAAATAAATATATAATTTAGCTGTATTTTACGCCCTTAAGAGAAATACGTCGAATTTCCAGTAGAGTAAACCTGTATCTTCACGGAATATTCAGAGCGCGAGTCCGATTTGCACTTGACCGGCTTTTTCACCAGTATGTATGTCCCGCTTTATATTCCGGTAAATTGTATCAAATGAAAGACTTCGCGACGGGGTTCAACGTTACATAGTGAGGGCCTTTAATGTCAATAATTAGGTACCTATATAATATTATATAAGAACCTAATCTTGTTCGTGAAATCCTTTATCGACGGAACTGTGAGTGCTTAAGATTATTAATTCCATAAACGGATAAATTATGAATCTGCAAATTGTTAATAATCTTTTCCATTCCATTCCACCAGCCGATTATGCCCCACTGCAGGGGCTTAGGTCTCCCTCCAGGGTGACGGGATTAGCAGCTTAAGCCACCACGCGGCTTCAGTACGGGTTGGTGGGTTTTAACGATAGCCATCTGTTGATGGCAACCGTTGTCGTTGATAGTATTATTCCTTTAATTAATATTTATTAATTTATATTAAGGATAACCAACAGTTATATACAAATTAAAATACTTAGCAGTGAGTGGTCAACAGTCAACCATTTACAGGTTCCCACTGATAGAAATCGCATGAAAATCTTCTTCCCCTCTCCCTCAACTTATTTTACCCCCCTCCCCCACACCCTCACAACACATATATACAGAAACATACGCTTATCGGTCAAACCTCCAACCAATAAGTTTCACCCTTAAATCAATGTCTTAATTCGTACTTGCGCTCGGGTTCCACCCAGTTATAAACGTATGTTGACGTGTTTAGCACGTTAATGCATATTTCAATTTGAGAATATTAAAAATTTATTTAAAAAATTAAATATATCTGTAAGTAATAGGGCACTAATATATGTAAAATCTGAACTATATTTTTGTACTGTAATGGTGTACCTATTGTTAAAGAGCCAAATAAATTAATTAATTAATAAAATATTTTTTATATGATATATAGCTTCAAAATAACGATTTTTAGATTTCTTCGTTTGCTTGTGCTGTGAGATCTCGTTTATTGCCAAATTTCATGATTTTACGTCAACGGAAAATAACTTATCTATACTAATATTATAAAGCTGAAGAGTTTGTTTGTTTGTTTGTTTGTTTGTTTGAACGCGCAAATCTCAAGAACTACTGGTTCAAATTGAAAAATTATAGTTGTGTTGGATAGTCTATTTATCGAGGAAGGCTATAGGCTATACTACATCACGCTACGACCAATAGGGGTGGAGCATAAATGAAAAATGTTGCAAAAACGGGAAAAATTATTCCTTTTGAGAGCTTCCGTCGCGCGCGCTGCGTAAACGGTTGATGTTAACCAAAAATTATGTACTACGGAATTGTTCCCCTTTAAAAGTTCTAACCAAAAGTCCGCAACAGCATATGTGTATCTTTTAAGGTTAACTTACTATAACCTTGTTTATGACAATCAAATTTGTTCTAACATTATGTACTATTTGCGAAGATTTATGCGATTATTTATGTTTTTTAAACGTAATATTAATCCTTATCAAATTAAATACGTTAGTTGTCTTAAGCATTTTATGCATATTATAATTGCCCTTTACACCACACAATTCAAATTAATATCTTAGCAGTTTTTATTGAAATATGAAAACTATAGCGGGAGAAAATAAATTCGCTGTCTGCCTCTGTTCGTTAACTTTTTACTTCCAAACCACGCAATAGACTTCGATACGGTTTTCAGTAATATCTTATTTTCTTATTATCTTATAATATATTAATCTATATAATAGAAATACTTATTATAAAGCTGAAGAGTTTGTTTGATTGTTTGTTTGAATGCGCTAATCTCTGAAACTACCAGTCGGATTTGAAATTTTTTTTTGCCTTTGATAGCTTGAATATAGCGGAGGGTTATAGGCTATATATATGAAAACAAACTGTCTGTCTATTCGAGCAAATAGGTTTCGGCCAAAGCAGCTTAACCGATTTTGATGAAACTTTACACATATGGAAAGGATGTAGTCAAAAGTGACATGCAGAACTTTTTGTATGTCTGTCTGTACGTCCATCTGTCAAAACCAATTTTAATAAAACATCACAAGTATGAAAAGAAGGTCGTCAAAACTAACAAATGTTACTTTTTGTCCGTCTGTGTGTCTGTACGTGTAAGGTCGTCAAAACTAACAAATGTTACTTTTTGTCCGTCTGTCTGTCTGTACGTGTATCTGTCTATTTGAGCTAAACTCCAAAACGGCTAAACAGATTTTAAGGAAACTTTGCAGACGAGAAAGAAGGTTGTCAAGAGATTGACATTAGCTACTTTTTGTCCGTCTGTTTGTCTGTACGTCTGTGTGTCTATTCAATTCAATTTTATCTATTCGAGCTAATTTCCACTACGGCTGAACAGATTTTAATGAAACTTTGCAGACGTGAAAGAAGATTGTCAAGAGTGTCATAAGCAACTTTTTGTGTTTGTTTGTCTGTCTATCTGTCTGTCGTTTGTCCACACTGATCTATCAACTACTACAGCCAAAACTACTAAGTCTAGGAAGCTTAAATTTGGAACATAGTTTTATTTTATAACGTGAGCATTAAGTTAAGAAAGGTTTTTTTAGAAATTTCAAACTTAAGGATGGGAATGGAGGGACTCAAATAATGACGTGTTTCAGGGTTTTTAGATTTCCACATTTTAAGGGTGGCAAACGGGAGAGGAAAAATTGTATCGGTTTTTTTAAAGGGTGGAAGGGGAATGAAGATTGAAAGTTTGAATGGGTGTAACCAAAATTGGTTCCAGCAAAAAGTACGTATAAACCATCTCGAACGTTAATAGTACCTATAACAGGAATTCGTAGTCTACGCAAGCGAAGCTGCGGGCGGTCGCTAGTCTACACTAATATTATAAAGGGGAAAGAGTAGTATTTTTGTATGTTTGTAACAAAAAAGTCAAAAGCTACTGGACCGATTTTAAAAATTCTTTCACCATTAGAATGCTACATTACCTCTGAGTAACATGAGCTATATATTTCATTGTCAAACTAGTATTTCGCCCGCGGCACCGCTGATGTGAACTTCATAGTTGTACCGGGGCCGTGATGATAATTTTGCGTAGATATAGTTTATAAGCTGAAGAGTGACATAAGCTACTATCTCCTATAAAGGGATCTCAGCACAACTGTGTAGACCACGCGAACGGAGCTGCGGGCGGAAAGTCGAGGGCCAAAATATGCGGCATGAATGAATGCCTGTAATTTTTGATTGCGTTGACTTTTTTACAGCTGCAAGTATTTAATATTAATTTCAACTTGACAAAAAAGGGTCTTGGCTTGACGGACAGACAGACAGACGGACAACCAAGTAGACCTATAAATGTTCCTTTTTTCCTAAAAACTGGCTAAGTATGCTAAAATGCAAATGCTAAATGTGTGAATGTTAAATGTATTAAAGTTACTGTAAATTTTGATTGAATATTCTAATAAATTTTTATAACTACAAGTTCTTTTTTTTTTGATGTTTTTATTTAGGAATGCCACGGGGGAGACAGCGAAAGCTGTTTTGAATTTTTAGAAACCTAGATTTAAAATAAAATTGGTCTATGAACTCTCTTTTTATGTTCCTTTTTTTCTTTTTAAAAAGACTTCCTAATGATACCCTACCAGATAAGATAAACGGAAAATATATTTCATTTTCAGTTCATAATAGGCGAAAGCAAGTAGGTACACCTAAAAAATTAAATTAATTTTTGACGGCTCATATGTCGACCCTGCCTTCCTGCTCTATTTACGTGAAAAATTTCATTCACTTCTGTATATAAATGAAGAAACGACGAGGGTATGACAGACAGCATAGACGGACTTGCTTGAAAACATAAGAATTCTGTTTTTGATTTTGGCTCCCTAATAAAATAAGAAAAAACGTGGCGTATGTTTAGAAAGTGTAATTTAAAAATACCATTTAGCAATTGAACTTTTTTCTATTACAAATAATCATAACTAGATTATCAGTATTGTGTATAATATAGGTATATATATCGTAGAACGGTCAGGATGGTCATTTCGATTAGACCCTAATTGAACAATTACTTTAATCCTATAAATTTAACTATCACAATAAACATTACTACAAACTGTAAATACTACTATCCTTAACTCTCACAGGCTTACAACCCTACTCTAGTCGTATCTATCATTACACAGTAATAATATTCAAATTATAAATACGATTAAAATAATTAATATGATGCGTAAGTGATCCCGGGACACGACCACCTCCAGCCACGCATAAAGCTCTCTCCCCTCGTTCTCTGGCCTTGGCCTTAGGTCTCGTATATTTATTGCCCTTTTGCGATCTACATACATACCGCTGTGCCCGATTCCACTCGAATATGACAATACCTCACAGGGTTGCTACCCGGTAAGTCATAATCGATGCATTATATAATAATTTACTATTAAAACAGGCGCGCTGCGACATATATATACATAAAATATGAAAATCCAAAAACCCTAAAACTACTCATTATTTTATTTATGATAAATAGTGAATATTTCAATATTGAAGTTCCTAATTTTATAAAAACCGATGGGTATTCCCATACAAATTTCACCCTCCGTTTACCCCATGAAATGTGAAAATCAAAAAACCCTGAAACATCTCATTATTTATTTATCCCGTTTCTATCAGACCGAATTGTGAATCTAAACCATTTTTGAATCAACTTAATCACACACAAAATTTCATAAAATCCGGCCGTTTATAGTTCAGTTACTTATACGGGGCCGTGCATTAATCACGTGAGGCTTGAAAGGGGGGGAGGGGTTTGCCAAAAATTACGAAATATCACAAGGGGGATGGGGGTGTAGTAAGATATCACGTGTATTAATTTTTTCATTATTTTTTCAAACGCGCGGTTTTTAAATCGAAAAGCGGCGTGTAGTGTACACCATTCGTTTATTATTATTTTTATGCTAATCAAAAACAACCTGCAACCTTTCTGTCTAGACATTTTTATCATGGTCCTTAATTTCAGAACAAAATAAGATTGTACTTTATACCTGTATTTAAGATAATATTCTAAAATATTCTTAAAAATTTAAGATTTTTTGTAGATACTAAAAATACACGTGATGCTGGGTGGGGGGTGGGGGTAGTCTTAAACCTCACCATGTATTACCAAAGGGGAGGGGGGGTTAAAAAATGCTTAAAAAAGATCACGTGATTAATGGACGGCCCCTACCCGAACACAAGAAATATATACAAGGTTTTTTTTTACTTCGTATTCGACCTGAAAGGGGTGGGCAGGAAGTGGTTGGTGGATGCCTATAAGCGTAGTTAAATAACTTTTAAACAATAAAATTATTATCATTGAAAAATAGTTATTTGAGAGATCAAAACTCTTTACTATAGCGCAAACGGCGGATTTTAAATTTCGTACTGACGACGTTACCTGCCCACGTAATTGAGAACGCGCTTGTGTACTCGTGCTGAATAAACATACAGTTTTCCAGTTTGAAGATTTCTGTTGGGAGTCAAAACGCAAGGTGGACGTATGCGAGCCACAAATATCTGAACGACATAGCACCCGGTACCTACTCACCGTTGATGCCTTAGAGTTTTGTGTACCTACATAAAGCAGCGGCGATATTTCCGTCACATTTAACGTAACACATGAACATGTAATATTCATTGTCATTAAAATCACCCATTTTTACAACACACGATAACACACGATAACGCCCAATAACCATGCAGGAGCGATGCCGACGACCGCCCCAAGTAACAATTTTAGTTGTAGGTAGGTCTCAGATAAGTTATATAACCTTTCTATGGAATTTTTGAAAAATAAATGTTATACCGAAATAACCTAATAATAAACTCCGCATAAACTTATGATAGCCAAAAGGGCCCGTTGTAATAACCTTCGCTAGGCCTACTTTATAACCTAAAACAGACTAGACAAATAACCTTTTCTGAAATTTCGTAATGTGCTGAAGCACAGGATACAATTTGCTGTCCCACACTTGGTTCGGCTATTTATGTAGTAAATAAATATATTATTTCATAATTCACCGTTTTCGCTACGAAACACGAAAAATCATGAAAATCTATTTGTTTCAGTTATGGACACCGCTGAACATCATCCTCTTCAATTTGGTCTGCTCAGATTTTTCTGTGTCCTTACTGGGCAACCCGTTCACACTGATATCAGCGTTGTTCCATCGTTGGATGTTCGGGCACACTATGTGCGTGCTCTATGGATTCTTCATGGCGCTTTTAGGTGAGTTTTTGTCCATGGTATTATTATTTCGGTAATTTAATACAGAATTTAAATTGTGATCTTAAAGCAAGCCGTCAGCCTACGAACGTCTCCTCACCACCTCCAACTCTTTATACAGTAGGCCCATTTGGTTTTCAAATAATCTATTACTATGAATGTAAGATTAGTTAAACAATATTACAGCGGAATATTTTTGAAGTTCTTTTAACAGTGAACGAGACTGAACCGTCATGCTGTAGTCGGTCATTTTACGATCTGTGTTTACCATTGTTTTATAATTATGTATTGTTATTTGCGTATGTTTTGTAATAATATATGGAACATTCCACACAGCGCCATCTAGACACAAAGTAAAAAAGTATTATGCTTGTATTAAGGGGTACTTGCATTATGAGGATAACTGATGTACATATTTAAATAATAATAATAACGCATACATCACAACAACGTCTAGGCCCCAAACTAAGCATTAGCTTATGTTTTGGGTACCAAGCGAAGACACAACATACATATAACAACCAAGACCCAGTACTAGTATATCCGGTACCTGGGATTCGAACCCGGGGCCTCTAGCTTCGTAGGCAGGGTCGCTACCCACTAGGCTAAGCGGTCGTCAACTTAAATGTTCATACTTAACATACTTAAATGTTCGCTACAATATATACATATATAGATACTTTAACAACCAGGCACGGAACAAATACACCAAATATTTGTCCCTGGTGGGAATTGAACCCGGATCCTTGGCTCCACATTTAGGGTCTCCAACCACTCAGCCAATCGGTTAGTCAGTGTAATCAGATAATGTAATATAATCAGTGTAATATATCAAGTGTATATTAATATATATACTTTATTTTGAGAATAGTTTAATATAATATGCGTATGTTATTGTATATAATATTTGATCATCATCATCATCAGCCCATTTTTACCCCACTGCAGGGGCTAAGACCTCCCCCAGGGTGAGGAGGGGGCCTTGGAGCTTAAGTCCACCACGCTGCTCCACTGCGGGTTGGGAACTGTAACGACCGCCATCTATTGACAGCGTCCGGGACCGACTGTTTAACGTGCCCTCCGAAGCACGGTGTCAGTGATATTGTGTACTTAAGTTAGAAAAACTCATTGGTACATGCCCGGATTCGAACCATGGCCCCATGGGGCCTTATAAATTCGAGACAGGTTCGTTGCGCTCTGGGCTATCACGACATAATATTTACCTATATAGTTTTCACTTCTATCGTGTGTCATAGGCATGCACCTTGTTTTTACATTAAATCAAGACCTTGCCACTTGTTTTCAATGCCAGCTTGTGTCGTGAAATGGTATGAAAGCATTTATAAAAGCAATTCTGTGTTATATATATAAAAACAAGTTCGATGGAATTATTTTTTCATAAGTAGGTATTAATTTGTTTTTGAAACGGAACGTGGCGGCTTGTTTATAATATACGAGCGAAGACCGCACCGCTCTCAAAGTGGATACTTAGAAAAAGAAATGAAATATTTTTTTTTATAATTGAGCAGTATAAGCAAATAAACACCGATGAATAAATAACCGATGGTTTTGTTGTTTTCTTGTAAGGTGTTTTTAAACTTTTTCTTTCTTTTTCAAAAAAGTAATAAGAATCGGTTAACATCGAACGCGCAGGTTGCCGAAGTTATCCATATAATTTTAATAAGAAAAAGTAATAAAGTATAACCTACATACTGTAAATAAAACTTTATTAGTCAATAAATTCGGTTCAAATTGTCTTGCAAATTTCAAATTGCAGGTACGTCCCGTCACGTTACTTTTCTGACAGATCTGTACTTTTTTATTTATTTATTTTATATGTATCGATGTATATATTTTAAGAAGTGTCTTGTCAGACGACTTTATATATGATTTTAAACATTATTTTTTCTAAAACAACATTTAAAAAGTTTTAACGCTTTATTTTTGCATTCCTCTTTTATGTGAACTCAAAAATTAAATTTTTATTGGAGATGATTTATTCAATGCTATAAAATTTTGGTGTAGCTGATATTTAACGCAGATTAAACCACCATACCAATTTAACATAAAAGGGAATTTATACTTAATCGTAAATTCACCAACTTGAACTTGTTTCTTAAATTGTCGTAGAAAAAATGATAAATAAATAAATACTAAGGATGGTATACAACAGTGGCGGTCACTCATAATAACACGATTCCTTTCGAGTTACCTTTTGAATTGACGTGATTCATAAACATTAATAATAAACTGATAATTCAAATCATAGCGCGCGGCGTGGTGCGGCGCTCTGTGTACGTTAACACGTGTGTGTGTAAACCGATGCGACGGTGTAATTACAATTATCACATTTAAAATCAGTTTCAATAATTCATAGTTAATATGAACTTTATTGCATATGTGATAAGGTACCTTTTACTTAATGTCTTTATAGGTAACTCCATTTGAAACAGGACGACGTTACGCGGCCAAATTAAGACGCCTTCATACACCGCTATCTTATTAAAGGCAGCACACTCCGTGATTTGAGAATATATATTTGGCTGTCGTATAACACACAGCTGCTCATTCGTTACAAGTAACACGTCTTAAACCGAGTTATTTTGGCTAATTTTCTTTAAAATATGTTCGTTCACTGATTGGTATTGAGTGAACCAGATATCAGTTATGTATTTAAGAACGAACTTAAACAATTCATAACGGCTACTGGGCGCTGGTTGACTAACGTTTACATGTGCAAATAATTGAAAATTTATTTTAATTAATGATTGCTGGTTGATTTAGTGATAAAGTGTGTGAGTTTTAGATAATTAACGTACATATTTTGAGTGGCGTTCGTAATATCTGTAAATAGTTATCTTATTTTTGCAAATAAATAATTTTTTTCTACGTAAGTACAACTTTTTTATTAAGTTAGATAGATAGGTACGTAAGTAGGTAGGTAAGTAGGTACGTAAATAACGAAATATGGCTCTTATAGCAATAGAATGTTGTTCAGTGGATTTTTTATTAAATCCTGCAACCAAATTTCCAAAATTATCTTTTAGTCAAAAACAAAGAATTTTAGAAATTGGGCGCGCTAAACCAAATTTACCGATAGATTATAAAAGGAAAGATGGTTTTACGAAGCATTTTCATTTATCAATGTACGATAAATACAATTGGCTTACAGGAAGTTGCAAGTTAAATAAACTGTATTGTTTTCCATGTTTATTATTTTCTAATTCATGCAGTGTTTGGAGTAAAACGGGGTTTACGGATTTAAATAATCTTGCCAATTCCACAAAAAAACATATTCATACTGAAAAACATATCCGCAGTTGTCTTAACTTGCACGAATTTGGTACGATAAGAATTGAAACGTCGCTTGTAAATTCATTTTCTGTACATAACCAAAAAGTAAAACGAAATCACGAAATTATGAAAAGATTAATCGATACCGTTGTGCTTTTAGGTAAACAAGAATTATCCTTCCGTGGTAATGACGAAAAACAGTATTCAGACAATCGTGGTAATTATGTAGAAACATTATTGTTTTTAAAAAGTTATGATTCTATTTTAGAGACCCATTTTGATATATGTTCAGAAAGTCGTAACGGATTTTTTTCGGGCTTATCAAATCATATTCAAAATGATCTAATAGAAAGCGTCGCGGCCGTTATAAAACATGAAATAAAACGTGAAATTTCTAAAACCGATTTTATTTCAATAATGATCGACGAAACTCCAGATATTAGTCACCGCGAACAAGTTACAGTTGTTTTCAGGTATTTAACTGAAACTGGTGTAGAGGAACGATTTGTAGGGTTTCAGGATGTCAGTAGAATTAGGGACGCGGAAATTTTAAGCGAAGTTGTTTTAGATCATACAGAAGAATATAACTGTATGCAAAAATTGATAGGTCAAACGTACGATGGCGCGTCGGTAATGACTGGTTCCGTAACTGGTGTTAAAACTAGAGTCCAAGAAAAATGCCCTATGGCAATCTTTGTTCCATGTTATGCTCACATTCTAAATCTTGTTTTATCGCGGTCAACTGAAAATATTCCGGAATGTAAAACTTTTTTCGGGGCCTTAAATAATTTGATTCGATTTTTTAATAAATCTACCAAAAGATCGTATCTTTTAAAGTGCATCGCGGAACGCCGTTTGCCTGGAGTAGCAGAAACTCGTTGGCAATATAATTCGCGTATTGTTAACGTAATTTTAAATTGCAAACCGGATATAATTAAAACTCTAGACACGATATTAGAAAATCCACAAGACTGGGATAAAGACAGTTTATTTCTCGCGGAAAATATTTTAACAAAATTGACCGAATTCGAATTTTGTTTTTTGTTGAATATTTTTTCAGAAATATTTGGACGATCAGATATTTTGTTTGCGCTCATTCAAAATAAACAAGTAGATATTGAAATTGCTATTAAGGAAATCAAATCATTTCGGTCATGGTTATGCAATGAAATGTTAAATAAATTTGATTCGATTTACGATGAACTGTCAAAATCCTTAGAACCGCCGCGTAAACGTTGCCGTCAAACACAAGGTATCGATACTAAAACCGCTTTCAAAAGACTTTTTCGTGAAATAATCGATAATATTAATATGCAAGTTAATGACCGATATAATTCATTCGACCAATTAGAATTTTTGGATTTAGTAAACAAATCAAAATACGATAGTTACGGTACATTTCCCGATAGTAAAATCAATCTTTTAAATCGACAATTCCCTAAATTGTTTGATTACAACGCTTTAAAAAATCAGCTAAAAGTCATATATTCATCGCAATCGTTACGTCAATTAGATGTCTATGAATTATTGTTTCATCTTAAACAGCCAACTTTAAAAGATGCTTTCCAACAAACATTACAATTGTGTAAATTAATTGTGACACTGCCGTTCAGTGTTGCGTCCGCAGAACGATCTTTTTCGGCATTAAAACGCATACATACCTATTGTAGAAATACTCAGAGCGAACAAAGGTTGTCCAATTTGGCTTTAATATCTATTGAAAAACACTTGTTATTAAAACTAAAAGGTAAGGAAAATTTTTATGACAATGTATTATCACATTTTGTTCAAAAAGATAGAAGAATAGCTTTAGAATATAAATAGGCGAAAGAGATAGAGAGTAGGTTAAAAAATGTCTCTGTTAGGTATGTCAAACAAAATATATACGTTTCTTCAACTAAAACACTACAAAATTTGTTGAGCACATTCCAATAGTCGCCCATGCTGCTATATTTACTATACATTACAATGTATAGTCAAAAAAGGCTTTTTTCAAAGCCGCTACTCAATCAATTGTTTCTAATGACGCTCTACGTCTTTTCTGGACCAAAGACAACCATGTCTTCGAAGAAGATGAGCTATAGGAGGCAAAGAATCATTTTCATCACAGTAAGAAATTATATTTTAAGTGTTAAATATTTTCAAATACCATAAAACATCCCAATATGAACAACGGGTGTATGTATAATGGCCTAGATTAACGCGGCCGGCTTCCCTTGGTACAGAGGTCACCGCACGTCACTGGTATACAATACACACTCCGAACAGAATTAGGGATGGTGTATGTGTTCATGTATACGTATATGGGTTTCTTGTATGTGGAAAAACTACTATGTAGAAAATCATTGTTGTTTGAAACATTTTTGATATCTGGTTCAGTCACTTATAAAAAAAAAATTTCAATTTTTAATTCTATATACACTGTGTTACACGGAATATTAAGAAAAACCTAAGCCTTTCCCTTAGCACAGCCCTAAAATTACTAACTTTTTGACAGTAGCTCATCATGCACTTTATTTATCCACTCACCAAAAACGAACAACTTCAGAATTATCAAAACTTTTTTATAAATTTCCCACGACCGGACTAATATATAATTAAAAGTCAAAATTAATTTAAAATACAAGAAGGAGAAAAGACACCAAGATTTTCAAAAATCAAGCTTTAATTTTTTGTCATCCGATTACATCAGAAGTAGGGTATGTTTTGCGAATGTATATATTATGTATGTATGTTTATTTTTTGGTTGGCTGTGTAGCCTAAACGGCTTGATGCATTTCAAGAAATGAGCTACCAACAACCGTTTCGTTTTAATTGTAGGAGTGACATAGGGTATAATACGGACTGACTGATTGGACGTGTGGTTAGAGACCCTAAGTACGGAGTAAAGGATCGCGGGTTCGATTCCCGCCCGTAGTAAATATTTGTGTGCATGAACATGTCTATTTGTTTCGTGTCTGGGTTGAGAAGTATGTATATATAAAAAAGAATGTTTAAGTATGTTTACCAGTTGTCTAGTACCCATAATACGAGCATAATACTTGTTTACTTTGAGACTAGAGGGCGCTTTGTGGCATGTCCCAGGTATTGTTTTTATTATTATTATTATCCATGTTTTCAAATGCAAAATATATTTCCCGTAGTAAGTTGTTAAATTGATTTGCCAATATCTTTTTCCAGCAGTTCTTGTGCAAACCACAGTGTCTTCTGCTATTCCTTTACGTGTAGGTATATAATAATGACTTCCGCGCCACATCTCTCGTGCTATTATTTTCCTCGTCGGAAAATGAAATATTTTCACGCTGAAAAAAGTTTTCGGTGTCTCTCTCTGTCCATTTAGCTATTCCTACATAAAATAGAAAGCTAATAGCTTTGTTGCGATGTTGGTATTATGCCTGCAGTTTCAACCTTTTGATTATAATTTTTTAATAGTAATATTCCTGTGGAAACGAGATGTTTTCCTGGCGTTAAAAAGAAGTCTTTGTCACTCTACGTACCTTCAAGTACCACCATGAGATGATGACGTCTATTTGTTGCTCTTTTATGAAGTGATGGACAAACACTTTCATATTTTTGATTGTATAATGTCTGGACGCCGTGTGGGAACGGCAAAGAATACAATTTCCCACCGCCACCGGGAAGCGTGTCGTAAGACGCGACTAACCCTGGTTAGCAGAAGATGGGCAGCAGCATCTCTCTGTGAAACTATTTACTGCGATCACCAACCCGCCTGCCAAGCGTGGTGATTATTGGCAAACCCTCCCAATGCAGGGGTAGTTGGACGCGAAAAGCGGAGGACCGTGTGTGGTGGCGAGCCTTGGGAGAGGCCTATATCCTGCAGTGGAGAGACACGGGCTGATGATGATGATGATGAATGTCTGGATAGAGAGTCGGCACCAAAAATGTAAATAAAAATATCACTTAAGTGTTCGACTATAATTCACGCACGCAGATGCGGTTAGTACATGGTTAATATGGCGTAGCTAGTTGAGTGGTCTGTTGAGTCACACACACAAGTATGTTAAAGTTGGCTTTTGTTGACATTGTATTACGAAGGTCAATCCAGACGTTATATGATCAAAATTCCACATTTGTAATTTTACTCAATAACACCCATCTTCTATTTTACGTTCTTGTTTTTTGCACATGTTTGGTATGGTATGGTACTTAATTATAAAATAAAGTCACCGTCCAACTTCACATATCTACATATATATAAAACAAAAAAAATGTCGAAATTAAGCAAAAGTTTTAACACATTTCCTTCTTGTTGTCATCCTGTATTACTGAAGATACATAGCACAAGTCCAAGCACTCGTGAAACTTTTACTGGTCTCTGGGGGCTTAGGTATACGACATTATCGTAAAAGTCTCGAAACTTCTCAAATTAACTTTGTGTCGTTTAGCGTAATGAGTGGTTTGTATGATGACTATTACGGCCTTCGGAAACTAATTTTGATAAAATCGGAATTCATTATGCGCTTCGTCAATACACTTTAATAATATTAAGAAAAAAAAAATTGTCTGTATACATAAGTAGAGGCCATTCAGGCGGTCCGTGGTACTCACGCCTAAGAAATCCATCCTTTCTAATAATATAAATGCGAAAATTTGTTTGTTTGTTTGTTTGTTACGCTTTCACGCCCTAACTACTCAACCGATCATCATACAATTTTGCATACACGTTGTGAGGGGTACAAAAAAGGTTCTAATAACTTTTAGACGGTCGTTCGATTGTGGGTGGAGGGAGTAAGGGTAAAAAGCGGGGAAGGTGGGAGATGGAAGGGAAAAAACCTGAGAGGGGCACTATAGGATATATGTGGGAAATGGTGATGCCAATGGGAACGAGAGTGGGAAAAAATCAGTACATATTATAACAGAGAGGCAGAAGCAGGAGTTGGATGAGAGTAAGTGTGAGAGGGAATGAGAACAATAGTGAGAGTAAAAATGACTGCAACGGCGTAACGTCTGTCCGAGCGGACGAAGCTGCGGGCGGAAGCCAGTTCAGAATATAACTTCTACTCATATATTTACTAGTAAAATCTTTAAAAAACAGAAAAATATATTTTTTTTCTTTTATAATATTTCTCTTAATTTTTTGTCTTTGCTACGGTTTTCTTCGATCTTTTTGTCCATTTATTTAGAAAGTTACGCCATCTCAATAATGCCGTCTGAAGATATTTAAAAAGTTATAACGATTAGGGAACAAGCGATATTTTTATTAATGTTTTCATTTTAAACTATTTCATGTAGATTAAACACTATAAATTTATGGTAAAAAATGCAGTTTTAAACCAACAGTAAAAAGCGCGCGAAAAGGGACCTACAGATCTGATGACGTAGCTCCTATGTAGAAAAGTTCACTTTGTATCTTTGATGTAGATAGCTGGATCGTTCGTGGTTTAGCAAATGAAATAAATTATTGACCAGACGTGAAATCGTGTAATCGCCATTGGAATCCCGAGAAGCGATGGGTTTCCACATCGAATGTCTTACAGAGATTTTAATATTTAAATGTGGCCATATGCAACATCTTGTCTGTCACTGGTCATTCATGTTCGTCGTTGGCTGCCATAGTTTTGCACGTTTTGCATTAGTTTCGATTTTCTAGATATTTCTCTTTATTTATGTACCTGTAGGTACATTAAACTATAAAAAATAGACTATCCATCAACATCAGATAATCATATCAATGCCACCAAAGCTCTGAAAAAGCTCTGAGAAAAAGTCGTATAGATTTATGTTATGTGCTATTTTGTTCATTTTTTAACAAAGTTCACAAGCTGCACAATCTTTGCTTTGTCAGGACTAAACCAAGCAATGCGTTTCATTTATAATGGCTGTAACGCGATAACCTTCTTTCCATACTTTATGTTCTGGAGTAACTCAACTTTATAGCGTACACAATTCTCTATCTGTTTTGATTTGGGCACAACCGACAGCGTTATCACCATGATTTCTTTCTTGAACTGATATAAATGCTAGGTGCAGCAGCTGCTGAATTTAATATAAAGTTTATCTATGGTTTGAATCGTAATTTTGAGAAAGCTCATAGTCAGTAAATTGGCCAAAATTGTTTTTTCACAGAAATGTATCCTGGCAATGATATCAGAAAGGTATGATTGTTCTTTTATTGGTCGCTGTTGCCGCTTACTTATAGTGTGAACTGGTCGCTTGGGAGAGGGTATGGGTCCATGAAAAGAATAGCATCACTTACTAAATTTCGTGAAAATTGTGACTTGTTGTGACTTGTGTTTTTTCTCGGATAGCCGTTTCATATAGGGTAGATATAGGTAGTATTGACATCTGGTGTATGACTTAGTTAATTTTTACAATTTGATGTTGATTTGTGATTTGTAGTTTGTTTTAATTTTGACTGTTATAATATGTTACTAACTTTTATGTAGGTGTAACTAACAAATGAGTCTTTGTTATTTGATATGAAATATTAAATAAATAAAATAAATAAATAATGCTTATACATCAGCTTGTGGAGAGAAAGCCCACAAGCCTGCTAAATCCCATAAAAAATCATAATCACATAAAGTAAAATTTGGAGAAATCCCATAAGTTAGTAAATTGGCCGAAGTTGTTTTTTTTTTCATAGAAATGTGTCATAATGCATACATCAGATTCTGTAGTAAAATCCACACATGTCAATTAAATCATATGAAAAATCACATTTAGAATAATTTGGAGAAACCCCATAATTCACTGAGTGTGCAACGTTGATAATAATTTGACCCTCACCTCTTACGTGTGCACTTAACCGAGGGTAATAAACGAGGATAAATATATAAGATGTAAAATAAACAATTAACTCTATCTTTCTGACGACAAACGCCAAACTGATTTTAGTAAGGATATGAGAAATGTTTTTATTATTTCTAAGTTTGTGTGTGATGTTCTTTTCTGCATTGTTTTTTACCACTTTTGAGTTAGCGTTTTGATTCATTTATGTTTTATTTATTTATTTTATTTATTTATTTATTTATTTATTCGGAGGACCAACAGCCATAACAAAAGTATAAAAATTTAATATAGTGACATACAGCCAATTATAGGTTCCCACTAATACAAATTCAGACTGTGTAAATAATGTGGACTATCCTATTTTATAGTAAGTAGTTAAATGACAGGTAAAAATAAAATGTGCGAGATTATTCCCACTTTACAATAAATGTAGTACAATTCATAGTACAATAATCATCTTTCATTCGAATTGTTGAAAGAATTCCAGACTAAGCAACCTCCTGACCGATGGTATACTAGAGTTGGATATGTCGAAATCATGCTGTAAGCTTGCCACATTAACTGAACGACACGCTCTCCATAAAAATGTATTCTGGCGGTAACTGGATGTCACGACTGGTACATATAGTGATGCAAAACTTTTGCAGATGCATTAAGTTAATCCTAGACAGAAGGTGAGGGCTGTCGACATAGTTGCGTAGAATTTTTAATACGTACATAATGACAGCTATTTTTCGTCGATATGTTAATAGAAGGAGGTGGAATCTGGCGCACAGTTTAAGGTAGTCATCAGACCTGTATACTACTTTAGTGCGATAACATAAATATCTGATGAACTTTCTCTGAATACTCTCCAGTCTTTCAATGTACTATACCTGGGATTCTAGACCACTGACCCATATTCCAGTATACTTCGGACATACGTACAATACAAAATTTTCATGGTCTTAATATCCTTAAATCAATTCGAAGTGCGCATAATGAAACCTAGAGCTCGAGATACCTTTCTAGCTACACTGTCAATATGTTTGTTGAAGATCAGTTTCGAGTCATATATGACGCCGAGATCCCGTATCTTGTCACAATTGATCAACTTCTGACTTTTCAAAAAATATTCAGAGGGAATGACATAACTAATTCTAATTTCTAACTATAATTTTAACTTAACGATTTATATTATTATTAATCCTGTTATTACCATACTTAAATACAAGACATAAACTTATGTTATCGGTTCCCAGGTTCAGACTTTCAAAAGTTAATAATTCTTTCATGGGAAATTGTATCCGTTTTTATAATAAAATTCCTAAAGAAATGTTGAACTTAAATTCAAATCAATTTATAAAGCGAGCTAAAGTCCAACTTATGAAAAAAGCTTACTATTGTATTAGCGAGTATTTAAATGATAAATGCGCACGGACATCATTGAAATAGTTGTAAGCATTTCAAATTTAAAAAAAAAATTATGAATTAAGAGAAACACATATTTAAATAAAATAAACAGGGAGGAGTTTCTTGCCGGTTCTTCTCCTTCTAGTTATGGAACCGATACTTAATCAATACATTTTGACCTTCAATAAGTGTGTGTAAACATCTTATATTGAGTAAAAACTTTTTGAATTTGAATGCCCACTAGCTTTTCAACTTGGGTCCAGTCGCAAAGCAGCGTTGCGGTTTTTTAACCACAGCATTTAGGTACGCTGAGCTGATAACCTTTTCGGCTTATTTAACCATGAATTTGTGTTGTCTATGTTTAGTAAATGATGTTATAGTACTATTGTGTTATACTATATGTTTGTTTGTTGTTTGTTTGTTTGTTTGTTGAGTGTCGTGATAGCCCAGAGCGCAACCAACCTGTCTCAAATTTATAAGACCCCATAGGGCCATGGTTCGAATCCGGGCGTGTACCAATGACTTTTTCTGACTTAAGTACACAATATCACTGACACCGTGCTTCGGAGGGCACGTTAAGCAGTCGGTCCCGGACGCTGTCAATAGATGGCGGTCGTTACAGTTCCCAACCCGCAGTGGAGCAGCGTAGTGGACTTAAGCTCCAAGCCTCCTCAACCAGGGAGAGGCCTAAGCCCCTGCAGTGGGGTAAAAATGGGCTGATGATGATATGTTTTTAAGTGTTTTATTAAAGCACAATAAATGTTTTTTTGCATATAACCAGCGCATTTAGTTGCATATTAAAATACATCAATGCACTCTAAACGTGCTACGCGCGCTGAAGGAGTAACAGTTTCCAAAATTTACATGTTTTCAAAAATCAGAGATGTGTCGTAATCATAAGTCACTCCAAATTCACACCAAACAAACTCCGTATGTTTGGATGACAAGCGCTTGACTTTTCTGTATTCCATTAGTGATCGACGCAATATTTCGTTACTCATTATAGTCCGGGAGCCCGTGATCTTTTTTGGATTTTTTGGCAGACGATAGTATTGACAGAGCTTATTCAAGTACTCGCATGCAGTCCGTTGAATGTACGTTAATGAACAGCGTTCTTTACTAAAAATTAACATTATTGTGCTATAATGCACAACGCCTTTACTAATAATTAAAAATAAATAGAATTTTGAAAACTCATTCTTGTTCGTTGTTAGTTTTTAAGTAAGCAAAGAATGGTGCCAATCAGTCAACCATATTTTGTTGCTCAGAGCGTCAGTAGTGATGATAATGAAAAACTTGCCAAGTGTAAGTCAGACTCGCACACGTTCCATACTACCGTGTAATATTTTATCGTATAAATTTTTTATAAGGACCCCCTTTCTTTTTTAACATTATTTTATTTTTATTATTTGTTGTTATAGCGGCTGTAGTAATACACATTCTGTGAAAATTTCAAGTGTCTCACTCATACGGTTTAGACGACACAGCCCTGTGACAGACGAACAGATAGACAGACCGACAATAGAGCCTTAGTAATAGTGTTTCCGTTGGTACCCTTTAAGTACGGAACCCTAAAAAACAAATTAAAGAATCCATTTTCTAAAAGCTGGTAAAACTGTGGTTCAGCGCTTTTTATTTGTGTGCGAAACCAACAAACTTACAATTTTTAGGTAATAAAAAATGCGTTGCACCTGAACACATCCATTTCCAGGTAACTGATATCAAGTATAAAATACATAATGGTACAGAAGTTTAACTCCGCAAATATATTTAAATAAAAAATAAATAAATAAATAAATAATGAATATCGTCACAACGGAATAAAGTTCAATTCAGCTTGCTAAGCTAAAGTTAAGCAGCGCAACTGGCAACACAACTTAATTCCTTTGACGCACGTACGAGTGCGTCATTTTCTGTCACACTATACTGTCTCTTTCCGTGCCACCATGACCCGATGTACTTATAACTTCTTAGTTATGGTGCAGAGTCCGCCAAGTATGCTGCAAATAAGTGAACAAACTCTGTAAGTAACACCAGCCAAATATTTATATTTTATAAATTCATGGCCATTTGGTCACGGGCTCTCTGACTAAGTCAACAACGTTCTTTTTCATATCTAACAAGACAGTCATTATTAGATCTTCGACAGACTGACGGAAGTAAGTTAAATAAGGGGAATAGAAAAAGGAAATAAACAGTCCACAGCAATAATAGATACATGATCGTACTAGTGTGTGTACATATTCAAGCGAAAAAATCTTCATTGTTGACTTTAATGGCTGGCCTAGGCATTAAAATCGATAATAAATAATTGCAAGCCAAGGTCAAGCCAAACCATAGAGTCGTGATAGCCCGAACGCAGCGAATCTGTTTCAAGTTTAAAAGGCCATGCGGCTGAATGTGAGTTGAATGACCTGTTCAAAAAGTGCACGCGTCGAAACTTGCCTAGTGCTGACTGCTGATTAGTTAACCCTGCAGAGGTCGCGCTTTTAAATGAAACGGCAGTAGTTGCGCGGACTACATACGCAATCCATTTATAAATTGAAATAAAAAATATTTAACAATTATTTCTTTTACTAATGAAAATATAATCGGTTTATTCAACTCGATAAAATCAACCAAATTTAATCACAACCTCTGTGTCATAATTAATAAACAAAAATAAAAGACTTCTCTAAATTTACATATAAATCACAGGATTCGCTGTAATTGAAATCACTATAAACCTATTTATTAAAAATAATTACTTATAATATTGTCTGCGCAGGAAAGATATATTACAAATTACATATATATACATATTATATTTGACGACAGCTTAGCCTAGTGGGTAGCGACCCTGCCTACGAAGCTGGAGGTCCCGGGTTCGAATTCCAGGTCGGGTCAGTATTTATACGATGAATATTGATACTGGTACCGGGGATTGGTTGTTATATGTATGTGGCGCCTTAGCAAAAATATTTATATATGTATATATTATAAAGAATATTTAAGTATGTATATCATTTGTCTAGTAAACCATAACACAAGCATAATATTTGCTTACTTTGGGACTAGACGGCGCTGTGTGGGAAGTCCCATATATCATTATTATTATTATTATTATCTTGAAATGTCCCCACAAAAGAACTTTTTGCACGCTGTGCACGATTTTCGGGTGTTTTTATTGCGCGCTCTTCCATTATCACGACAGCGGCGCACTACTTTACAAGACGTTACCTTTGAGGTTCGTGGTTGTCTTGCGCCTGCACTGCACTGAGTGTATCTCTCGATTATTGATTTAAAAGTACCTAGCGGCGCATGAATCTAACGTCTACCATTACAGAGAAATTTGAGATTCATATTAGTGGAGTACATATGTAGTCCACGCATCCACTGCAGGGTTAATACACAATTAATGGAGTAACATGGGAAGAAAAATAAATTGTTTACAATAGAGCTTTGCCCTTAAAAGGAGCTTACACACAGAATAGTGATGGTGACTGTTTGGTGGTCCAGTCGTAGTGTTGTCCACTAATAGGTCCAGATTTAAGAACATCGAGCAATGATGGTGAAACTGGCAAAAAAACAGCGTCACTTGTCAACCGAACTTTTTTTTTTAATTTTCTCTTTAAAAAAATATTGCTTCCGAGAAACAGTATAAACCGTTATTAACTTTGTTGAGTCCCGTTCTTTAAAGTTCGATTTGATTCAGTCATCAGTAATTGAAAAAAATTAGGTACGTATTAATATTTTAAGAACCGTAAAATGGCACCCTAGAAAAACTATGTAGTTTTTCTAGGGTGCCATTTTACGGTTCTTAAAATATTAATACGTACCTAATTTTTTTCAATTACTGATGACATTTCAATTTACTTCAATTCCCGGACGCGTCATTTGAGATTGGCTTACTGTCGACGCCGAGATACTTATTTGAAATGTTTTCGATGGAACTTGCCTAAAAATATCCTTTTGCACCCACACCCAAAAATCTTATCGTGGAAAAAAAACAGAAAAAAATAAGATTGACATCAGGTTATATTAGTAACTATGACTCAAATAAGATTAACTTCAACTCTCACTATTAGAAATTCCAGTGATTCACTTTGGGAAAGCTTTTTATTTTTGTTTTATGATAAGCTCCCTCGGTGTTCGCAAATCTGTTTCGCATTAGTGTACCAATTATGTTCACGATAGAGCATCCATCCACTTACATTCACGCCTACATTATTTTTGTTGTTGAATAGAATAGCATAGAATATGAATACCATACCATCAGCCCATTAATGCCCTACAGCAGGGACTTAGGCCTCACCTCGGGATGAGGGGACCTGGAGCTTAATCCACAATGCTAATCCAATGCGGGTTTGTGGATTTTAACGGCTGCTACCTATTGATGGCAATCGGGACTGACGGCTTAGCGTGCTCTCCGATGCATAGTCAGTGACAGTCATGTATATAAGTTAGAAAAAACTCATTGGTACATGCCTTGGAATACGAAATATGGCCTTCGAAACAAGAAACGGGCTCGCTACTACTCAGCTGTCACGACATATATTATTCTGTCAGCCCTTTTTATAACCTACTGCAGGGGCTTAGGCCTCCCCTTGAGTTGAGGGGGCTTGGAGCTTAAATCCACCACGCTGCTCCAATGCGGGTATGCGGATTGCGACGACCGCTTAGCCTAGTGGGTAGCGACCCTGCCTACGAAGCTGGAGGTCCCGGGTTCGCATCCCAGGTCGGGTCAGTATACCGGGTCTTGGTTGTTATATGTACCTATGTGTTGTCTTCGTTTGGTACCCAAAACACAAGCTAATGCTTAGTTTGGGGCCTAGACGTTGTTGTGATATACATTATTATTATTATTAACAGCAACCGGGACCGACTGCTTAATGTGCTCTCCGAGGCGCGCTCGGATTCGAACCATGGCCACATGGCCTTTATAGATTTGAAACAGGTTCGCTGCGTTCGGGCTATCACGACATATATTATTCGACTAACACGAATAAGAATATAATAAATTATTTATTTAAAAAACCACAACTATTACAGAATTACTGAATATTATGAGTAGATTTATGAAATTCGAGTGAGGAGATACAATGATATTGAATGCGGTTTTAGCAACGGATCCCTCACTAGACTTGGGCCTGTGTTGTGGTAATTCAGTCCAGAATCAAAAAATTAAGAATGTTAGTTGATGACTCTCTGTTAAAAAAATGGTTGCACAATATTATAATTTATGGTGGCTGTGTGAAAAAATTAGTTATTATGGCTTTCGTCTGAAAGACGAAAGCCATTTATTTTCATGTATGCGTCGGTTGAATATAGTCCAAATTTATAGAGCGTTTACAGCTTACCAAATTAAACAAAGTTTCAAGTAAGCAGATGGCGCAAACTGACGGTTACCGAGGAAAACACGTTTAAAATTTCAGTTTTGTTAAACTTTTTTTTTAACTTTTTGTTTTTTGTTTAGTTGTAAGCTCTACACACTATAAGTTTGGGCTACGTTCACCCCTAAACCCGCGTAACATAACGCGTGTTCGGTTGAACGTAGTCCAAACTTGTCGAGCGTGTAGAGCTTATTAAATTAAACGAAAAGTTACGAATGAGCATTTGGCGCAAACTAACGGTTACCGAGGAAAACATGTTTAAAGTTTTAGTTTTTTTATCACTTATCTTCTTTGTCTGAAACTTTGGTTAGTTCGGTAAGCTCTATACGCTTTATAAGTTTGGACTAAGTTCATCAGAACATCCCGTATATGTGTGAAAGAGTGTATATGCGTGTGTGTGTATATATATATAACATTAAATGATTAGGTATGGCATGGTTAGGCATTAAATGATTAATACTTACAAAGTGATGCTACGAGTAATTAAAAAACCGTTTCGAGGAATTTTATCATAGTACACTTTTTTATTAGTTACGAGAAGATAGTAACTAATAATCCTATAGGATTGTATGTATTTTCAGAAAAATAACGTTGACGCCTATTCGATCTCAAGACGTGAAAAGATAGGCTGATTTTTAATCCAGGTTACTATTATTTCGATCAATAAAAAAATAAAATGTGACAGTTCACCTTAGAGTTTATGTTCTGTTCAGGTGTTTTTTTTTTCGCAGGTAAACGAACCTTAGACAGCCCTCTATTTGACGTCTTTGAATTTACTATGCATCGACCGCCGACTGTCGAGAGTTTGTGTTCCAGGCACATGAGATTTATAGCTATTATATCATGTTTGTTGTGAGTTGACATAATAATATAATTTTTAATTTAATTTTGTGTCATTCCTGAATGTAAACGATAATATTTGAAAACGGGAATCGTCCGACGTTACAAATTCACATCAACCATTCGATTACTATGCCGATTACGACCTGTCAGGAACGCAAACTCTCGACGGCCTATGTAAATATAAATAGAAACAATATATTACAATCAGTTTGATGTAATATAATAAATACATTAAATGTCTAATTATAATTTGATTTTCAACGAGCAGTAAATGAATTTATCGTAAATCAATCGAGATTCCCTTGAAATTGTTATTTAACCATAGAGTAAATAAATTTGACAGCAGCGTTTTGGATTTAACTGACCGATTAGTCGAATCGTTAGTGATCCTATCTGCAGAATCAAAGGTCATGGGTTCGGTTCTCGCTCGAGACAAATATTTGTGTGCATGAACATGTCCATTTGTTTCGTGTTTGTAGGTGTAAAACACACACACATATATATATATATATATATATTGTGTATGTAGGTATTATAAACTATATAATTTCTATGTATATCGGTTCTCTAGTACCCATAATACATGTTTCGCCTAGTTTGGAATCAGATAACTGTGTACGATGTCCCTAATGTTATTATCATCAAAAGGAAATCGCTTACGCAAACATTTCAAAGTCCACCTGGTTAGCTGAATCAATTAATTTTCCATTTGACGCATGACGTACAAAGCTCTTTGCCTTACTAATTAGTAACTAAATGGCGTTCTAGTTACTAATGTGTTAACCAGAACTAGTTATATACATTCTACATGTAGTTACATAAAAGACACAGTTTGGATATTGTTGAACAATAAAACCGTGTACATGTTACTAACAAAACAGCAAATATACCATCAGCCCTTTAATAGCCCACTGCTGGAGCTCTCCTCGGGATTAGTAGGCTTGAAGTTCAATCCACTACGCTTTTCCAATGTGGGTTAGTGGATTTTAACGACTGCCATCTATTAATGTCAACCAGCATCGACGCTACGGCTTAAGAGTCAATGATAGTTACGTATATAAGTTACTAGAAACAATTAATTCGTACATCCCTGGGATACGAATCACGGCCTTCTAAACAAGAAGTGGTTTCGCTATCACTCGGCAATCGTCGTAGATTGAAAACTACACGCGAAATACTAAAACCTAGATAGGTACAAACAAAAGTGTAAAATAGTGAACTGAAATTCTAATCTAATTCTAAAATACTTCGATGTATATTTTCTAGAAGCAAATAGACTTCGGATACACAATAAAAGTAGGCTGTATTATTTATTCAGCGATACTCATGCGATATCAATGAAATGGAAAACGCAAAGTGGCATGGATACCTCACCAGCCTCCAGTGCCATTTGGCGTATTACGAGTGCTGTCAAACTCCGTAACAAGAAAATGGCGTCCCAAGTGTAAATAGGAACTGTTGAATGTTTAATAATATTTTTCAATATATTTGCTATTAATACGGTCTTTATGACATCGAAACTTGTACCGTAATGTTGTATTTTACAGTACTAGGCCTTTTTACTTTACACCAATCACAAACGAGCAGTCCGTTAGTAACGCGTGCGTAAACTGCGAAAAGTAACCCGTTTGCGCACTTAGCTTCCGCCATTATTACATTTCAATTATCTGCCTAATTTTAATCGCAAATATATTGAAAAACGTCGTATTATGCTCGTACTCAGTAAGCTGGCTATTATAGTCATCGGTTTATTATAAGCACTCGGCTTCGCCTCCTGCCTGTAAACACCTCGACTATAATATGCAGCTTACCGTACTTGCATCATAATGTACTAGTAATTTCGTATTGGTATGCGTGGACTTAGATATATCTCAGTCGGTAAACGCACCGTGACTGTCTGTCTGTGCGTTAGTACGATTAAACACACGATTGGTAGATTATAGGTTTCATTCGATAATGACTACGTAATGATATAATGATAATGGCTACGTAAGGCCGTTCTTTTGTAAAAGGTATGCTCCCCCTGCGACACACCGCCCCGTAACACCGAGTACGCGTGCGGCGTGACGCGGCGCTGTAGCGCGGTGGCGTGTTGTGCGGTTTCTAACTAAACTTAAAAATAGAATATCTTTTAATTCTGTAGGTCAATTTTAATAAAATAAACACTTTATGTTACTTAGAATAAATCTTCATATTCTACAGTAGTTAGATTTTGTATCCGATGAACGAATTATACGACAGAAAAAAAAAGTTTTTTATTTACGTTTTATTAGTTATTTTTTTCGTCTGTTCTATTATGAACACTTAAACAATTTCGAAAAAAAATCCCGTGCGTTTAATTTTTTTTTTCTAATGATGTATCAATATATTTAAATATTTAAAAACGTATAAACCTAATTTTTGTTGATCTGAATACTGAATTTGAATTTTGTTGACAACGCATCCTATCACAATAAATATGTTGAAAGACCACCCAATTCCAACACCATTAAACAGGAAATGATGAACTGGTTACAAAGACACGAAATTTCAGTCGTATTGTATGCCAGCACAAAGAAAGGTTTACAGAGTTTTCCGTTGACAAGATACTTATCGAACATGGGCACACTGTGTTGCGATTGCCACCATAGCATCCGGATTTTAATCCCATTGAAAATATATGGTCTCAACTGAGATCTATCAACAACTATCCGCTAGAAACGTGGATATGAATCATCATCATCATCATCATCATCAGCCCATTTTTACCCCACTGCAGGGGCTTAGGCCTCCCCCAGGGTGAGGAGGGGGGCTTGGAGCTTAAGTCCACCACGCTGCTCCACTGCGGGTTGGGAACTGTACCTAACGACCGCCATCTATTGACAGCGTCCGGGACCGACTGCTTAACGTGCCCTCCGAAGCACGGTGTCAGTGATATTGTGTACTTAAGTCAGAAAAACTCATTGGTACACGCCCGGATTCGAACCATGGCCCTGTGGGGCCTTATAAATTTAAGACAGGTTCGTTGTGCTCTGGGCTATCACGACATATCCTGTCGGATATGAATAATCAATAAAAAAAATATTGGCTAAAAAAGTAAACATGATCGGAGCTGAAGAGTGGAAAAAGGTTTGTAATCATGGAATAAAATGTGAGAATGAATATCGAAAAATTCGACACAGTGTAGACGATTCCATTGATAGACTAGTGATAAATACGGCTGATTGTGACAGTGATATTGACCTTAATGAGGACGCAGATGGTGAAATGGAAGGAATTGAGAGTTTTTCTGATTGAAACATAATATATACCTACATATTTTTTATTCTTTTTGCATACTTTATTTTTCCCCGACCTAAAAACATAAATTAATTATTTTATTTACACTATAAACATACTACTAGGTAAAAGTAATAACATAACATATATTCAAAGGATAAAACAGAAATACAATTACATTAGGTACAGTGCTTTTATTTTCTTAAATGTCTCTCGGCAAACTTCGTCAGTCGTCAGATAAATATTCATTTTAGTTGCATACCTAATTGACGAAAATAAGAACCTCCTCATTTCTGGAAGTCGGTAGAAAATGTATTTTAATTTGTTTTAATTTTATTAATTTCGTTGGTATTGAAAAGGAGTAAATATTATTTAAAAAGGAAGTAGTTTTAGAGTTCTATATAGTTCACGCGGTAATCAAAACAAAGCAACAATAAAGTATTTAGTTCTGAATTCAAATTCTGATAAATTAGTCGCGTAGCCAGAAAAAAATTACTTACCATAATTCCAAGGATCTTCGTTTTTGGTGAGTGGATAGATAAAGTGCATTGTGAGCTATTGTCAAAAAGTTAGAAGTTTTAGGGCTGTGCTAAGGGCATGGCTAGGTATTTCTTAATATTTCGTGTAACACGCTGTATATAGAATAAAAATTTGAAATTTTGATTGGTTCTTATTTAGAACTATCTTATCCTCATATTGTAAAATTTTTAGAAAGATAACATAAGGGATACTACAAAAATTTGAAAAAAATAACGGTCTGGTTGTGGAACATTAAATGTCATAAAACAGTTTTGATACTTCTAAGGCTGTTCGTTTTTTATGAATGGATAGATAAAGTTCATTGTGAGGTAATGTCAAAAAGTTAGAAGTTTTAGGGCTGTGCTAAGGGTGTAACTAGGTATTTCTTAATATTTCGTGTAACACGCTGTATATAGAATAAAAATTTGAAATTTTGATTGGTTCTTATTTAGAACTATCTTATCCTCATATTGTAAAATTTTTAGAATGATAACATAAGGAATAATACGGAAATTTCAGAAAATAAGTCTGGTCGTGGGACATTATATTTCATAAAAAAGTTTTGACAATTCTAAAGTTGTTCGTTTTTAGTGAGTGGATAGATAAAGTGTATTGTGAGCTATTGTCAAAAAGTTAGAAGTTTTAGGGCTGTGCTAAGGGCATGGCTAGGTATTTCTTAATATTTCGTGTAACACGCTGTATATAGAATAAAAATTTGAAATTTTGATTGGTTCTTATTTAGAACTATCTTATCCTCATATTGTAAAATTTTTAGAAAGATAACGTAAGGGATACTACGAAAATTTGAAAAAAGAACGGTCTGGTTGTGGAACATTAAATGTCATAAAACAGTTTTGATACTTCTAAGGCTGTTCGTTTTTTATGAATGGATAGATAAAGTGCATTGTGAGCTAATGTCAGAAAGTTAGAAGTTTTAGGGCTGTGCTAAGGGTGTAACTAGGTATTTCTTAATATTTCGTGTAACACGCTGTATATAGAATAAAAATTTGAAATTTTGATTGGTTCTTATTTAGAACTATCTTATCCTCATATTGTAAAATTTTTAGAAAGATAACATAAGGAATACTACGGAAATTTCAGAAAATAAGTCTGGTCGTGGGACATTATATTTCATAAAAAAGTTTTGACAATTCTAAATTTGTTCGTTTTTAGTGAGTGGATAGATAAAGTGTATTGTGAGCTATTGTCAAAAAGTTAGAAGTTTTAGGGCTGTGCTAAGGGCATGGCTAGGTATTTCTTAATATTTCGTGTAACACGCTGTATATAGAATAAAAATTTGAAATTTTGATTGGTTCTTATTTAGAACTATCTTATCCTCATATTGTAAAATTTTTAGAAAGATAACAGGGATACTACGAAAATTTGAAAAAAATAACGGTCTGGTTATGGAACATTAAATGTCATAAAACAGTTTTGATACTTCTAAGGCTGTTAGTTTTTTATGAATGGATAGATAAAGTGCATTGTGAGCTAATGTCAAAAAGTTAGAAGTTTTAGAGCTGTGCTAAGGGTGTAACTAGGTATTTCTTAATATTTCGTGTAACACGCTGTATATAGAATAAAAATTTGAAATTTTGATTGGTTCTTATTTAGAACTATCTTATCCTCATATTGTAAAATTTTTAGGAAGATAACATAAGGAATACTACGGAAATTTCAGAAAATAAGTCTGGTCGTGGGACATTATATTTCATAAAAAAGTTTTGACAATTCTAAAGTTGTTCGTTTTTAGTGAGTGGATAGATAAAGTGTATTGTGAGCTATTGTCAAAAAGTTAGAAGTTTTAGGGTTGTGCTAAGGGCATGGCTAGGTATTTCTTAATATTTCGTGTAACACCCTGTATATAAGATTTAAATTTGAAATTTTTATGGGTTCATAATTAAAACTATCTTAACCTCACGTTGTAAAATTTTTAGAAAGATAACATAAGGGATACTACGAAAATTTAAAAATTTTCATAAAATTTTTATAACATCTGATGTTATATTTTGAGACTTTCGGTACCTAGTTACTCAAATCTGTTGGATTAAGTTCAGAAAGTCAAGTGGCATGCTTCTACTACAATTTCATTTTTCTTTCGTAAGATACACAATAATGAATATAAAATTGATAAGTTCGCCGGGCGCAGGCTAGTGTGCAAAAATACCATGCTAATAGAAGAATTGGTGTATATCAAGACAGAAAATTAGACACTCAAGAGACCATACTAAAGGCTGCTGATACTCATAAAATAATTCTAGCCAACGAGTCAGTTGATATATTATTTGCCTTATGTACAGTACAGTTACGAGCAGGAGTGCCTTGAAATTATAAGATAAAAGATTAAGTACCTACTTTTTTACGTCGTGTTGTAAATTTTTTACAAAGATAACACACGTGGCACTACAAAAATCTAAAAATTACTAAAAATTTATAAGGCCATAGGGCCATGGTTCGAATCCGGGCGTGTTCCAATGAGTTTTCCTGACTTAAGTACATTAACTATCACTGACTCCGTGCCCCGGAGAGCACGTTAAGCAGTCCGTCCCGGACGCTGTCAATAGATGGCGGTCGTTACAATCCCCAACCCGCAGTGGTGTAGCGTGGTGGATTTAAGCTCCTAACCCCCCTCCTCACCGTGGGGGAGGCCTAAGCCCCTGCAGTGGGGTAAAATGGGCTGATGATGATGATGATTTATTAAAGTGCGTATATGTTGTTTTATTTAGAAATACCATTGCCTCTATACTAGAACTTCAAATGGATTTTTTGTCAGACCACGAATCGTACCGAATCATAAAAAATAAGAATTACGGCGCTACGCGTGTGCCGTAATGTAGGCACAATGACACGATAAGTCCCTACATACTCTGTCTCGCTCGCAGCCACACTAATCAAATTTATCCGTAATTTAAACAAAACCCACAATCTATATGTTTTTAATTTTTCGTGTGATAATCAAGTGCTTTGATAAGGCCATATAAGAGCGACTTATCAACTTTTATTCGTTATTATTTATTTTATTATTTGTATATTATTTCATATGTTATGGGAAAAAAATGAAATTATAATATAAGCACACTACTTGACTTTCGAAACTTTACCTAACAGATTTGAGTAACCACCGAAAGTCTTAAAATGTAATTTTAGAAATTTTGTTGAATGACAAAAGAGTAATTTTTAGATTTTCGTAGTGACACGTGTGTTATGTTTCTAAAAAATTTACAACACGACGTAAAAAAGTAGATACTTAATCTTTTATCTTATAATTTCAAGGCACTTCTTCGCGTGACTGTACTGTACATAAGGCAAATAATATATCAACTGACTCGTTCGCTAGAATTATTTTTATGAGTTTCAGCAACCTTTAGTATGGTCTCTTGAGTGTCTAGTTTTCTGGCTTGATATACCTACACTAATTCTTCTATCAGCATGGTATTTTTTCACACCAGCCTGCGCCCGGCGAAATTATCAATTTCATAGTCATTATTGTCTATCTTACGAAAGAAAAATGACATTGTAGTAGAAGCATACCACTTGACTTTCTAAACTTAATCCAACAGATTTGAGTAACTACCGAAAGTCTTAATATATTATTTCAGAAGTTTTAAAATTTTGTTGAAAGATTTTGTCTTATTAATTTTTATATATTCGAAGTATCACATATGTTTTTATTTTAAAAAATTTACAACATGAGGTTAAGATAGTTTTAATTATGAACCAACTAGCGGTCGTTCCCGGGTCCGTACGGGTGGACTACAGAAACGTTCTCCTAGCCATTCCCTCCACCACCCCTTCTTCTTTTCGCCCATGTTACTCGCTGATAAAGTAGCTTTCTATAGGTGAAAGAATTTTCGAAATCAGTGTACAACTGTTTAGTCCACGCGAGCAAAGCCGCTGGCAGAAAGCTAATATCTTTATAAATTATAGCCTATGTGTTATTATGGTGTATAAGCTATATTATTGTAAAGTTTCATTAAAATCCATTTGGTAGTTTTTGCGTGAAAGAGCAACAAACATCCACACATACATCTATACATACAAACTTTCGCGTTTATATTAGTAGTAGGATTAAAATTTCAAACTTTAATTCTATATACACCTTGTTGCACGAAATATTAAGAAAAATCTAAGCCATTCCCTTAACACAGCCCTAAACCTTCTAACTTTTTGACAGTAGCTCACCATGCACTTTATCTATCCACTCAGCAAAAACGAACAATTTTAGAATTGTGATAACTTCTTTATGAAATTTAATGTCCCACGACCGGACTAAATGATAAATCTAATAATTGATGGACATGGATATTGGCATTCGTTTGTATTCGGAAATGCGATTATTGCCGATGTGCAATATTTGTAGTCAGGTACTGTAGCTTTTTGCAGAGTTAATAGTAAAATCTACCGACAAAATCCAATTTGTCAAAGAATTACTATAATACGGGCTTGGTATAGTTTAGGACTAGAACCGTTTTCATCATCAAAACCGTTCCCAACAAATACGTGGTACTTATGTTGGTATTGAGAATGACAATTTTTCAAGTAATGACATGATACCAGCGATTACAGCGCTCTCTGAAAAAAGCTATGACTTCTTCATTTTATTGAAAATAGAAAATAATTGAGAATACATGAGAAGAAAATGGAAATGATGTGCATACAGCAGAGGAATTTCACCAGCTCCCCTTGACTGGCATACTGCATAGATATGGACCGCGAAGACCGCGTGAAGTGTCGTGATAGCCCAGAGCGCAACGAACCTGTTTCAAATTCATAAGGCCCCGTAGGGCCATGGTTCGAATCCGGGCGTGTACCAATGAGTTTTTCTGACTTAAGTACACAATATCACTGACACCGTGCTTCGGAGGGCACGTTAAGCAGTCGGTCCCGGACGATGTCAATAGATGGCGGTCGTTACAGTTCCCAACCCGCAGTGGAGCAGCGTGGTGGACTTAAGCTCCAAGCCCCCCTCCTCACCCTGGGGGAGGCCTAAGCCCCTGGACGGATGTTGAAACAAGTCAGATTAACACGTCATAAGGATTGATCTCGCTGGCGCTTACTAGACCCCATCGCCGCGTCGGGGAAACAAATGCGAATACTAAACCAACCGCATACTCGACTCCATGTCTACTTTGCGACCCCTGTGGTGGCCTGTGTCACGTTGACATGCCACGTGCTTTCAAATAAAATACCGATTTGTGTAGTAAAACTGTAAATATAATAAGAACAACAAGAATTGAAAACAGTCGTCGCATCGTAGCAAATAATCCATCAAATAGCTACTCTAATAAGCAGCCGCGTGCAAGGGACTATAGACATCACTAATAAGTATCATATGTTTATTTATTGCATATAAGTATTATGTGCAATAGTATTATGTGGATTAAGCTTCAAGCGCCCTCACCCTGGGTGGAGGTCTAAGTAGGGGTTTAGGCCTCCCCCCAGGCGGCACTGGCGTATATTGGGCTGATTGAATTATAGGTAAAATAATAATATTTTTGGGACGATCAATTTGAATGATGCGGTACCTACTCATGAGGATTGATGTGTAACATGCATTTAATATCATTTTAACATACTTATGTACTAAAACTTTAAATTAATTTAAAATACAAGAAGGAAAAAAGCCGCCGCCAACATTTTCAAAAATGAGGTTGTAATTTGTTGAGAATGTTGGTTTTAATTTTTTTAAGGCCATTTTAATCTCGTTATATATATTACTGTCTGAGAGGAGTGCCAAGTTTCTTAATTAATCTTAATTTAACCGATTGCCGCAAAAAAAAAAATATGGTATTCAGATCAGCAAAAACTAAGTTCATACGTATTTAATGTTTTAAATAATTTGATACATAGGAAAAAAATAAATTATAACGATTAATTAATTTTCCGACTTTTATTATTTTTCATAAGAAGTGAAAATTCAATTAGTTGTTCATCTTGAACAACGAAACAATTTGCGAAAAATCCCTCGCCTTTAAGTTTTTTTTTCTTATGATGTATCAAAATATTAAAAAAATTAAAAACGTATAAATCTAGTTTTTGATGATCTAAATACCATGTAATTTTTGCGGCAGTCGGTTAAGGTTTAATGGGTTGCAACTGGTAACGCCGTTTGTATGGAAATTTGCCACAGCGCACTCCTCTTAATTCAATTGGCGTTTATACAGGACGAGACATACGAACGGGCTCTACGGGCTAAGTATTTAGTACTTGATGTACTTAAGAAAATTCTAATTTATTTCGCTACAATACGCACTTAAAAACATTTATTTTCGTTGAATATGCCTGTTATCTCTGTTACTGCCTTTTGACTTTCAGAAAAACTATTAATTTTTACGAGCATTAGCTCTCCATCCGAGACGAAATTGTAAATATCACCCGTGTTATGTAAGTACTTAGATTTAGGGTTAGTGCAGAATCACCCCCGAAGAAAAAGTACCACCCTGAACATTATAGATAACAAATCTCACTAAAATAAAACTTTATTTCATTTCTAAAGATAAGAAACACTGCATTCGTGGAATTTTTAGTTAGAATTTTGAAGCGGGAATCCAAACGACACGAATTTAAAAATCCTACAGATTTCGCGTTTCCCGCAACTATCGGAGCACATTGAAAATCATTGAGTAAAGCAATTTGACAGCAGCGTTTGGTTTTGACAGAGGCATAAATGTCACTTCACGGTATCGAAGGGACATTACCCAATTTTGCGGGGTTGAAGACTGGCCCGCGGGGACCTCGCGCACTGAAACTCGGTCTGAAACTCCCCATTTTACACGAGCTAGCAAGAGTATCAGTGGTTAGACGGTAAACGCAGAAGAGAGCTTCTAGTCAATTCGTTCTTTTATGTTGAAAATGAACTTTAAAAATAAAAATTTATACCACGTTCTTTTTGTCAAACAATTTTTTTTAATTTTTCGAAAAAAAAAACATATGGACCAATTTTCAAAAATTTAGTACCATACGATGCCCCGCAAGCTCCTGAATTTTTTAAAATTACTGTCTTTCGTCTACCTTTATAACTTTCTGAAATATAGCCGAATCTCACTCTTCGGGGTAACTGATTTGATAATCATTCAATGAAAAGGGCACCTAGAGTGATGGATAGCGCAAAATGTGAATTCCAAAAATCCTTTCATTATTTATAATAGACTATCAAGATGGCCATAGGCTGTATACATTATTTTTTTTTATAAATATATTTTTATAAACTTTAATTTCATTATATACAGTGATATGGGTAGTCCACGCGGAGCAGCGGATGATTGCTAGTGTCATAATAAAGATGTCTTCGATGCTGTACGATTTATTTTAATTTATAATAGATTTATTATTATTGCATAATAATCGACAGCGCAAAATAATAATAATAATAATAATAGTAATAATAATAATATATACATCACAACAACGTCTCGGTCCCAAACTAAGCATTAGCTTGTGTTTTGGGTACCAAGCGAAGACACCACATACGTATAACAACCAAGACCCGGTACCAGTATCAATATTTACCATATAAATACTGACCCGACCTGGGATTCGAACCCGGGACCTTCAGCTTCGTAGGCAGGGTCGCTACCCACTAGGCTAAGCGGTCGTCGCTAAAATGTGAATAAGTTTAATATTCCGTGAAGTTTCTCAGTTGGATCTGGAGTTACACCACGCGACCGACTTTATAAAGAAATGCTCGGCCGACCTAATTATTCAGAACATTTTAAGAGTTTGGTATAAAAGGTCAGTCGTGCGAAACCGGATTCGTCTTCAGCATTCGAGATATTTAAAATAGCGATTAAGTGCGAATCGATTTTATGTCTTTTTGTTCCGTATTTATCGTAGCAGCAGACAGGTAATGAAAAAAATAAAATATTAGATTGTTTTCTATAACGTTGTTCATTTGCTTGATTAAAAACGCCTGCGCTGATTTCCCACAGAAAAAAATTCTGTTGTCAAGAAATTATAGTTTTCAATATATATGTCGCAGGATGATTTGATAATACGAGTTTTCGCGAAAACCCTAGGGATATTGCAAAAACACGGATAATTAGACAACGGTGAAAACTTTTTTCAATCTTACTGGAAAAAGACAGGGTTTTTGGAAAAACACGAGTCGTTCTAGTAATACTGCGAAATTAAACGTTAGTTATTATGAAATAAGAACGCTGATTGGTCGGCTCGAAATGAGACTTCCTCTGATTGGTTGACGTTTTAAATGTCAATCATTCACGCAAGTTGTTTTGTTCATGTTTTTGAGAGCAAGTCAGCAGTCTTTTGTTGTAAATGTTGTTAAAAGTTTGTATAAGTTTCTATAAATAGATACTGTTATTTCTAACCCTTCGTAACTCTATGGTATAATACTCCAAAGCTCACGGGGTAAAACTAGGAACCAATCAGAATAAGATTTGGTCACTAAGCAAAAATCTAGCCAATTAGAATTAAGGATATTCAATGTTACTAACGCGATTCGTGTTTTTGCAAAAACCCTATCTTTTTGCAGTACGATTTGGAAATGTTTTCACCATTGTCTAATTATCCGTGTTTTAGTAGTATTCCTAGGATTTTCGTGAAAATTCGAATTATCAAATCATCCTACGACATATACAAATACAGCATATTCTTGGACCAATGCAATTTGCATTAACATAAGAATTAACATAAGAAGAAAAATAACTATTTATTCAATGCAATCGCATTGGTCCAAGAATATGCTGTGTTTGTATATTATTGAAGACTACATTTTCTTGACAACAGAATTCTTTTTTTCTGTGCAGTCACGTTTCACTCGGGCTTTTGTATTTTAAAACTTATCTCTAAACTTCTGTATGTTTCGGCCACCCAACAGGTTGGAACCAGCGCGTCTCTAGAGTGATTCATCCATTCATAGCATGATTACAAAAGCCTTTTGATTTCGTCCAAGTTCTACGGTCTTATATCATTTGAAGAAGCAATTTAGAAATTTTCCTGTAATTGTAGAAATTGCCATTAATGAATTGCTAAGTAATGCAGAATTAAATTTAGAGTAATTTCCGATAAAAAGAACAACTGCCACACTACTCGAGATCACAAAATAAAAAGCAGTAGTCTTAATTTAGTAAATTTGGAATCTGAAACGTGCTTTTAATAATGAAATTGAAAAAAAAAATTCTAAACGACCAATTTTGAAATTCATTATCACAGAAATCAGGGATCGCCTTTAGTTTTTTCAAATCACATGATCAAACTACATTAAATATTATTAGATATATCAACCACAATTTATTAATATTGTCACCTGCTCATCGTTCATATAAAATATCCAATCATATTTACGAGGCGTCCAATTCTACAGTCAGATTATGCTACGATGTATTTATATTTGAAACCAAATCAATGACGACCGCTTAGCCTAGTGGGTGGCAACTCTGCCTACGAAGCTGGAGGTCCCGGGTTCGAATTCCAGGTCGGATCAGTATTTATATGATGAATTGCGATACTGGTACCGGGTCTTGGTTGTTATATGTATGTGGTGTCTTCGCTTGGTACCCAAAACACAAGCTAATGCTTAGTTTGGGGCTTAGACGTTATTGTGATATATACGTTAAAAAAAAATATTAAAATGTTTGTAGACATCGATAAAATAAATTAATTTGCTAAAATTACAAAAATATAAAAAACAGTACTCCTAAAAATTCATGAAACATTCCTGAAAATGGAATTTACTTAGACCGAAGTTTAAATATTTATAATAAATCAGTGCCGTGCGGCAAAGTGCCCAAAAGGCTGGCGGCATTACCTCGCTGTATGGCAATACTTATTCGTTAATTAGGCCGAGGTAAGCGCTAAGCGCCAGCCCTCCGGTCACCCGATGCGTTGACCAGGCGCGCCGATGAATCGTGGAAAAACCGACGTGCCTCAGGCCCCCACGGCCCCATCCATCGTCATGACCCCAAACGGCACAAATATGTAAGTACTTTCTAAGGCAGCATATTTACGCCGTTTGAGATTTTCAGCAGCGGTCGCGGTCGCGCCAGCGACTCCTGAGGTCGTTTGGTTGTAGGACGCAGCCAGCGTATCAATACAAGTGCGTCCCACAACGGCGACCTCCACTATTTCCAGGGAAAAACGGTCATGCTGTCGGGCCTCTTGTTGTCGTCACGTACAATTCCGTTCGGCTCTAGTAATAAAAACATTTTAAATCAAATAAATAACTTGTATTTCTGCTAAACCTAAAACTGGTGATACTATGATGTGACTCGAATATTTTTTTATAAAGTATTATCGCTTTTTATAAATGTAATTTAGCAATAGTACCTGAAGGTTTTCATGCAAACCACAAACACATTTTCGCCCGACTTGCGGGTCAGATCATTTCTGCATGGCTGTATGTATCCAATGCCTACAGTCATGCAGACCGGCCCATGGAAACCGGCCGATCATAAACATTAACTGTCTGAATCACAAAGGTTTAATAGCAGTGTTTTAACTAAAATGTGTTTTGTCTTTTTCTCTCATAAGAAACATAGAAGTGGGCAGAAAAAGATAAAACATATTTTAGTTAAAACACTGTTATTAAACGTTTATAAAGGCAGTAAGTTTGAAGGGTCTCTGATTTATGATTATTTAAAAAGCACCTACCCATCGTATATTTCTGAAAATGAAGGTATGGGACAGTAATCCTACTAATATTATAAACGTAAGTTTGTAAGTATGGATGTTTGTTGCTCTTTCACGCAAAAACTACTAAATGGATTTTAATGAAACTTTACAATAATATAGGCGTGAAGCGTAGAGTATAAACACCAGACTAATACATAGGCCATTATTTATAAAGATATTAGCTTTCTGCTCGCGCCTTCGCTCGCGTGGACTACACAGTTGTACACTGATTTTAAAAAATTTTTTTACTAAAGAAATTTATATTGTCAGCGAATAACATAGGCAATATTTTATTTTCAAACCAGCTTTCCTGGGCGAGGTGCGGGAAGAAGTCGCTAATCGCTGAGTGCGCCACCCGAATACGGCTAGACGCGTGAGGGCAGACGTTATTGACGGTTGTGTCCATTTTGCGAATTTTCAAGGCACTGGCGAATTGTTAAAAACGCACTGTTTCTATATAATGTTATATTATATTTATAATAGATAGGTATAGTAAAAAAAGGACTTTTTAGGGAGTAAGTATAGAGGGAGGGTAGATAGAGGAGAGGTAGGGTGAAGGGATAGGAGAGCAGGAGTGCGTAAGTGGGTGGAAAGGAGGAGGAGAGGTGGAGGGAATGGGAAGGGGAACGTTTCTGTAGTTCACCCGAGCGGTGCCGGGTACGACCGCTAGTCAGATATATTTTTTATATATTTCAAAAATTGCATGAAATGAAAACAATAATGTATAGTTTAAGAAATTTAATACGTACTATTTCTGCTACTCATTTAATTGATGCAAAGAACTCCGCTCGCATATCGACTTTTATTACTTTTTTGTTTTAATTTATCTGTAAGAGCTTTAGTATATAAAATTTAGAAACAATTATTTTAGTTAGATCATTTAATATTTCAATGTATTTTCTTCCCGGTATAACCTCGATAACGACATTGACGGTGCTGTCCTTTGAGAGGTACATGATGGTGTCGCGACCACTAAGCTCAAGACATTTTGGTTCCCGGGAAGCGATTTTGAGTGTCCTGTTCATTTGGAGTTACTCTCTAGCTCTCACCACACCCCCACTTTTGGGGTGGGGGAATTATGTCAACGAGGCTGCAAATATAAGGTATAAAATTTATTCAATTGTCTTCTAGATACAACAGCCCCAACACACGCCTTAAATAAAATGTCAGAAATATTTTCTATACTATTTTACAATTATTTTTTACTTTTATGTACTAAAAACAGTAAGTACTAAATTAAATTTCTTTGGTGGTTAACCGTTCACTTGTAATCTATTTTCGAATTTGACATGTTCGTAATCAGCGACTCAAAATACCTTCATATTGATTAATTCGGTAAAATAATAAATTTTCAACAGCCATCTTGGATCCGCCATCTTGAATTTCGGAACAGCGTGTATTTAGTCTATGACGTGAAGATGAAGAAATATCTATCGACACCTCACATTCCGAATTCCATAAAATCGTTGGTAATTAGTAACTTCATGGTCACCACATTGGATCCACCAACTTTAATTCCAAAATATAATGTATTTAGTTTAAAACATTTTCGAGACAAATACCAATCTACCGACACCTCACACATCAAAATCAGACAAGCCGTTTAGGCTACAGAAGGTGATGAAGATACAGACATGGGATGCATACACTTGAAAAACATTATTACCCTCCTTCTGAAGTAGTCGGGTAAAAAACTTCCGCTGTACGTGCAGAGTTAAATCAGAAGCTAGAAAATTATGCATCGCATAAAATGAAAGCACGTAGATAGCTTCAGTCGATGTATTGATCAAGTCAAAATAACTCTCTATGGGCATACTGTAGGTACATCGATGAACATTTGTAGTCTTGTAGGGTGCTGTTAGGGCTGCTGAGCGCCCATACGTACGTCGGACATGTTCACAGAGGCGCTCGAGGGACGGATTTCAAGCTGTCCGGATTTCGGAAGCGATGTATACAGAGTGGGCGTTAGCACCAACACTATCCTATCTGTCATAACTGACCGTGTTGAAAGTTGCTTCGTAAAGCGCTGGATGAGGCAGCACATTAAGCATTTTAATAGTTGCTGTTTGTAATGCATTGTATTTGGTACATTGTAGTTTTGCTACTACATAATTTTTAAGATTTTATAGTTACTAATTTCTAGTTTAATTTGTGTGTATGTCGTGTTGGTCATTTCATGATGTAATAATAATACCTGGGACATCCCACACAGCGCCATCTAGTCCCAAACTAAGTAAAGCTTGTACTATGTGTACCAGACAACTGATATACATACTTAAATATTCTTTTTTTATATAAAATATACATACATATATAAATATTTTACACCCAGACATTGTTCGCGACATTGCGCGCATTGTCGCACCACGACACATCGTGGTGTGTTCGCGTATGTGTTTGACTTATTTTAATTAATTTAATTTCTTGGGTGGCTTGTCGGTCCGCTCTGCTTGGCTCCTTGCATTAATATACACGAACTTAACCTTCAAATCTATCAATCAATCCATCAACCTATCTTGGCCAAATTTCGAATTAATCCGAAAACGAACACGTCATGAAATGATCATTTTTATGATCTGGCTACGACATGTGCATATGGATATTTTTATCCAAAATAAAGTTATTATTATTTTATTATTATTACGAACGAAACTGTATATAAACCACGTAAAAGTTATAGATAAAGAAAATGCTAATTAAATTTATGTTCATTTTCCTTACAACTCGTAAGAAAACATATCAATAAAGTTTTCAATGTTAATTACAAAGTAACGAAATTAATGAACACGTAAAACGGAACGTAACTACGAAAATTATATCCCTTAGGGTACAATATTATAATGAAAATGCTCGCATATTTCTTCATTTCATAACCTAGACGTTGTTGTGATTGTGTGTGTTATTATTATTATTATTTAAACAAACTTTAATTCCCATAGCCGTCTTACAACAGCTAAACAGCATAAATTAATTTGATAGCAGGGTTTGGTTTTAATTAGAGTCATAAATGTCAATTCACAGTATCGAAGTGACATTACGCAATTTTGCGGGGTTGGCGGGGATTTTTCGGGGGTGAAGAGCGGCACGCGGGGACCTTGCGCACTGAAACTCGGACTAAAACTGGTCATCTTACACGAGCTAGTTGAAGTATGAGTATAACTTAATTTATTTTCAGAAATACATATCATCATACAAACTGTACAAACGCAACATTATCCATTATACATCGGCCGTCGAGAGTTTGCGTTCCTGACAGGTCGTAATCGGCATAGTAATCGGATGGTTGATGTAAATTTGTAGTGTCGTCGGACGATTCCCGTTTTCAAATATTCCTATCGTTTACATGCACGTATGACACAAAATTAAATTAAAAATTATATTATTGTGTCAACTCACAACAAACATAATGTTATAGCTATAAATCTCATGTACCAGGAACGCAAACTCTCGATGCGGCCTATGTATAAAACAATTGAGAATTAAACAGAAATTGCGTCGAATATTCAGTAATGGGTCCCCGTACCCCGAAACTTAGCTATACAAAAGAATGATATTCCGCCGTCCTATACCTATCTCTGATTAATCTATCGTTTTTCTGTCAGGTGACATATCATAGTACAGGCTAGTACTTAAATGCCACAGTATTTGATTTTCACTACAAATTAGTTTATTCTGAGCAAAGTTAACGTATTATCGTGATATATCAAAGAGGAAGTTGACTACAACTTGAACTTAAATTAAATTATAATTTTTAATTCTACATCGTATACTATATTAATTTCGAAAATTCATTTTCGAAAATTCATTCATTCATTCAGATTTAGATTAACATTTAAGATGTTTTTCCTCGAATTTCTCTTTACAGTAAGTAGATGAAGAAAATTGCGACGAGATTTTAATTAGTTCATGGTACATATTTTTTAGGATTCCCAAGTAAATTTGGAAACCTACAAAAGTTTGTCACGTCTTTCTGTAATATCATAATATCACAGTTTATGATTTTTTTATATATTTTATATATTTATGTATTAATTGTTTTATATATGTCAATTACATGGACATAAATGCTTCTTTTGCAGATTACAATTAATATGCAACAGAGTTATATAAAATAAAAATAGTTTATATATATTATTATATAAATTATATCATCATCATCATCCTCCTGCCCTTATCCCACTCTAAGTGGGGTCGGCACAACATGTGTTTATATATAAATGTATATTATAATTACCTGCCCAAACAATTAGTAAAGTGAGGCATTAAAAAAAAAACTGATTGGCAGTAATAAGAACTGCCGACAGAAGTGAAAACTTAGAACTTTTAGTATTAAAATTTGAATTTTCATAATGTGTATTAAACTTATCAACATCAATCTGGTTTTCACGGTTTTCACATCTATTGACACTCCGAGCAATGACGCAGCTGCCAGCGACACGAAACTGAGTAACGCACCGGCTTTACTCCCCACACTCAGCAGTTAGTAGTTGGGATATAGGGAACAACCGGCTTCTCGTGTGAAAGCCGATTGTTCCTTATATCTCCCCCACTTATATTATTTAGCGTGACGTATTTTCGTGTCGTTTTAGGCTCACCCCGTGCAATAAGAAGTTTCACTTCAAAAAAACAATTTTTGATTCGTCTACTGAATCATTGGACAATTCACTTCATTTTCGCTTACATAATTTTCATTTAAATTCTTGTTTGAATACTTGTTGCGAATTTCATTTGGATATACGTTGAATTTGATTATATTGTAGTTTTTTATGGTCATAATAATAATAATAATGTATACATGACAACAACGTCTAAGCCCTAAACTAAGCATTAGCTTGTGTTTTGGGTACCAAGCGAAGACACCAAATACATATAACAACCAAGACTCGGTACCAGTATCAATATTCATCATATAAATACTGACCCGATCTGGGATTCAAACCCGGGACTTCCAGCTTCGTCGTTATGGCTCATAACTATACCATTTATAAATTAGTACGTTTAAAGGCATAACAAAATTATATGTATGAACCGAGGAATACCAGGACGTAGCTAACTACCGATATAGTACCAGCTGTACGCAAGCCTCAACTTGAACACACTCATACCATAGTGACCGCCAGTGCGCTGTGAAGTTATCTCTTTGTCTTTTTCTTTCTAAGTCTTTTTGTTACTCTCCGACCCTTCAACTAACGTTTCGTTGTTCAGTTAAGAAGTGAAAAAAGAACTAACTTTATATGGCTTGAGAACCTTCTACCAAGAAAAAGAGGAGCCTGTATTATTCTTCTATCAGTCAACTGTCTCCTTGCAGAAATCACATTGCGTTATTGCTCAGTTGCAACGCGATGAAAGAAAAAACAAATAGTTTAGCAATTTATACTCAAGGTGGTGAACACGGTGTCGTGATAGCTCGCACGCAGCGATCCTGTTTCAAATCTATAAGGCCATGTGGCCGTGGTTCGAATCCGCGTGTATACCAATGAGTTTTTTCTCATTTGAGTACATTAACTATCACTGACTTCGTGCCTCGGAGAGCACATTAAGCAGTCGGACCCGGTTGCTGTCATTAGGTGGCGATCGTTACAATCCGCCAACCGCCATTGGAGCAGCGTAGTACATTTAAGTTTCAAGCCCCTTCACCTTAAGGGGAGGCCTAAGCCCCTTTAGTAGGGTATAAAAAGGGCTGATGGAATGGAATGGTAAATACGGTATTTGACTAATATTAAATATATTATATTTATCAAGGCAATATAAAAATAAACTTTATAACAAAATTTTATTTAGTCGAAGTATATGGGAATTATAAGCCATTAAAATTTTATCTCTGTCTCTTTCTTGCAAAACAATATTCAACATTATTTTAAATGGCTTGACGTCACAGGTTAGTACTCCGTGCGGTATTGCCCTCTCTGTTTAACAGGACGTTTTAAACATTCATAACTTTATTAATAATTATTTATTTTTCAACATTCTTTGTCCTGATATATTTAGAAAACTCTTTCTTATAAAATTATTTAAAAAATAGTCAAATAGCATATTATATGTATTTTCTTGTCCACAGCTGTTCCGTAAATTGGCATGAGCAGTCGGTGAACACACTCACGTATATCCTGTTCCTGTTCGCGATGGGTCAGATCGTCCCCATGTCTGTCATCAGTTTTAGCTACGTGAACATCGTCAGGACAATGAAACAGGTGCTCAAAGCTACTTTTTTTGTGGCGCTGCCACTTTTAAATTACATTTTTTTTTTCTTATTTATATATGTATTTAAAGAAAAATGAAGGTAAAACATTATGAACGCATGTGAGAAATGTAAAGAAGGAATTTATATATGTAAAACAACATTGAGACATTGTTATTTCTCATACAAAAAGACAAAATATCATTACGAATAAATCTTTGAAGTCATTTGAAAAAAATAATTATACACTTTTTTGGAGATCAGTTTTGAATATACCTGTGTTCGACTGAAGGTTATGTAATCTTATAGAGCTTGTAGAGCTAACTTTAATTTAATTATCTAAACAAAAAGTTTCAAGTGAGTGTATGGCGCAAACTAACATTTACCGAGAAAAACATGTTTAACGTTTTCACTTTTTTATAATTTTTTTTAAACTTTTTATTTAGTTTGGTAAACTCTAAGCACTCTATAAGTTTTTACTTTTAACCGAATACGGGTATATTCAAAACTGTCCTCAAAAAGAGCGCATAATTATTTTGGTACATCGGTTTTTGTAATTTTATTAATATGACCGGTTTTTTAAATGATGACAAGCGTCTATCCGTAATGGCTTAGTTTATTTTCTCATAATAATAATTTATTAACCTCTAGGGATGAAAGCATAAAACCTTTTATTGATTAAAAGATCCCGGCACATTTCCATATTTAATAAGTTAGAGTGTTTCAGAGAATTAATTTTATTAAAAAGAAAAATCATACGAAACTAGAAGGTAATTTAAAAAAAGACACATTAGGTAATAAAATTAATTCTTAAGTCATAATCAATTAATTAAAAACCATTGGTATTATTAATTGTATTTTTTTTAAAATTGGAAACGTTTAATCGGACAGTTTGCAGAAAAAAACATAACAGAAATGACGTCTTGCAAATGGAGTCGGGATTAAACTTCGCAAAAGAATGAGAAATAAAATAAAAGATAAAAGTTAGATTAGTACTGACATAAGCGTTTAGGGTGCATGTTAAACTGATTTGAAGTAATTTGTTAAGGTTCGTTTCAGATGCTTTTTTCCGCTTTAATTATAATAACATTTTATCAGCAGCTGGAGACGTGGAGAGCCTTTTCTTTGAAACAAATAAAAGTAATTGCAATCACTTCGCGCTACGAAAATATACGCCGCAGATAGTCTTATATTTATTAAATCATTTAAAATGAAAATGGAAGTAAGTTAAGAATAACATTTTGATATGATCTTCGTTGATGAGTAAAATACCTTTTGCCTTATCATTAAATGAAAATCGGTGGCTTTCAAAGCAATATACAGACAATAATTATGTCTTGAATCGATTCTGGCGTTTTAGAAAAACATAAAAATACACGAATGAACGGAAATTTGATTTAAAATAGCGATAACGCGATGTTATAGATTGAAAATATTAAATAAAAAAACTTCCTTTAACGCAGTTGGAAAACCGGCAATGAGCGCGTCCTCTTCAACAAAATTATGTATCATACGCTATTTCACACGTAAGAGTATAAGAAACTGATGACTATACTTTTTGAATTTCGAGAAAATACCGATCATTACCGGAGATATAACCAATCAAAGTTTGTGTTTTTACGACCCACTCGTGACGTCACTCGGTGCCGCTACGTACAAATTATCCATGTTAACCTTTAATAATGTAACCGAATGACGTCATTGCACGATTTACTTTAAAAATTTGTATATTCGGTATTTTTGTAAATATAAATAATATACTTTCACTGATTAGTTTTGCTTAATAAATGTAACATATTTCTAAAAAACAAAAAAAAATCACAAGGCGCGCTCATTGTATTTGCAATTTTTTTTCATTATAATTGCATAAAGTATTGTGAATACGGATTTTCAACAAATTTATGAAGTGATTGTTTGTTATGCATGGTTGAATCAATAAATATTATTTTCATTGTTTTAATTTGATGGACATGAAACCAAAATTTTGCGAAAAGTTGCGCTAATGGTCATTAAAATGAAAAAGAATAAGGTTCTAAAATAACCTCTCAAAATATCATATTTTTTTCTATTTGAGAATTTCCCAGATATTTATGGAAATTCATCTGACGTTGAATTAGTCCCTGTGACGTCATCTGGGCGGTTGAGCTTATTGCTCTGCTTTCCACAGTGAAAAACCAAAGCTAAATAAAAAATATTTAGGTAAGGTCACTACATCAAATGAAATTGTAATTCTCATTAATAAATAAAAATATTATGATTTTATTTATTCTATGATAATTAGTAAACATCTGTCCGTTTGACCTCACAGGGATATTTTAATACATTTTTTTTCGGAAAAAATTACTAAGTAAATTAAAGACGTATTTTTTTATCATAAGCGGAAGGTATGATAAATAATTTGGTCCGAGCCCATTAAAAACTTGTTTTCGCAAGCAGTTCATTACAATCCAATCAATACGTAATTTAAACAACGTTAGCAACCACAAAAAAGCATAAAGTACTGCATCGAGATTACTCCTTGAAGGCGCGACGGCTCCTTCACGAACGATCTTTAAGTTAATTCACTGGCAACGAAGCTTGTGGCAACTGTATACCTAATCACCGTATTTTTCTCGTATTTTCAGAACTCGCAGAGACTGGGGCGGGTCAGTCGAGCAGAAAATAGAGTGACCGCTATGGTTTTTGTGATGATAATATCGTTCACTGTGGCGTGGACGCCCTATTCAGTTTTCGCGCTGATGGAACAGTTCGCAGCCAAAGGCACGGTTAGTATTTTTTCATTAGACTTGAAAGCTGTTTAGATAGACATGTTTTTCTTTTTACGTCTTGGCTTTGTTATAACACACCACGCTGGTCCATTGCGGGTTGCGGTGTGAACCACGTGATTGCGGTGTTGTTTGTTTGTTTGCTTTTGATATTTATTTGACTTGAGTTTTTGTTAGAGACATAACTGCTGAACTAAAGGTCCCGAGTTCGATTCCTGCCCGGGACAAATATTTGTGTGCGTGAACATGTCTATTTGCTCCGTGTCTAGGTGTATAATATCTATAAATGTATTTTAATATAACAAATATTTAAGTGTGTGTATCAGTTGTCTAGTACCTAAAATACTAGCTCAGTTTACTTTGGAACTAGATGGCGCTGTGTGGGAGTCCCAGGTAGTATTGTTATGACATAAAAACTTATTGTGCTCGATTTCGACCCTTTATACCCATTTTTCCTACTGCAAAACTACAACAAGGCTTCGAATTTAGAGCGAACAAGAAGTTTGGCGTATGCTGAAAATCTGCTTTCCTCGGCAGCTGAACGTTGACTGAGCAAGAAGCGTTATCGCGGACATATTAGCATGTCGGTCAATTAGGATATTACTGAAGCTTTTGAAAAGCATGTAGACAGATTCCATAAAATCCAAAAAATATACGTTAATATTAAGTAGACAGCAGCTCGTAGAAAAATAGCTAAGCTACGTGATCTTTTAGAATAGAAATTTAGATCATTACCACTTCATTCCTTTCGCCGTCGAGACGATGGATCCCTGGTCCAAGGATGACAAATCACTTGTTAACGATTTGGATGTCGCGCTTCGTTTATTGACAAAGAATCCTTTGAGCAAGGAATACAATGTTCAGAGGATCAGTGTCGCAATCCTTGCACTTTGGATCCGTCGTCTCTTTAAAATTTTTCCGGGTTATCATTATTTAGATAGTATTTTTAATTTGTATTTTTAGTTATTAAATTAGATTTTATTTTAGTTATCTAAAATAAATTTTAGTTAGTTATCTTATAATTGGATTATTTGTTTCTTTAAAAACATTACATTATAATAGTTATATGTCGTAAAACTAAGCAGGTGAAGTCAGTCGCTGGCTAAAGCTAATTGCTTATAATTTACCATTGTCTAGTGTCAACAACACAGGGAACCCTAATGTGAGAGATACGCCACCTAATAATATTTTTTTGTTAGCGTTGCATGCAATGCTTTTTCTACGGTTAATAAATAAATTAACCTAATGGATTTTTCTATAATAAGAAGAAACTAGACTTGGGAGAGATTATCCGGTTGTGTCAATCTCGCTAGTAATAACTTAGTGTCTGATGCGTTAGATTTACTTACCGGTGTTATTTTCTATGCATGATAATATTAATATCTCAAACTTATCTTATTAAAAAGTTCTTGCTATCGGGTACATTGAAAATGCAGCTAGTGATTCTAGCAGGTGGCATAGGCGTCGTAACAAAGAAAACAATTTGTTGCGCTGTTGTTGTACGACTTGATGTCGACTCGACGGCGCAGCGTGTCGAAAACGCCAGTTACAGGCACTCATTTAATGTCGCTGATAGGGACGAAGAGTCCGACACGAAAGCCCCATCGCGCGGTCCGCGCATTCACAATACACCGATCACAGATATTCCACGACCTCGACCAAACCAATATCGCAGACTAAAGCAATTGGGCTCATACGAAAGCACACCTATTTACTTAGAAAGCTTTTTTCTTATCTACTCCCAGTTCTAAAATATTAAGTCGGAAGTATAAAAAGTCAGATATTTTTTCGCCCAAATTTTGTATAATTTTTGAAAAGTCTGTTGTTATAATTTTAACAATTATACTATACGATAGCCCTCACCCATACGCTCCTTTTGACATCAAGTACATCCCGGACCTAGCCAACTTTCCATGATTTCGAACGATCCCCTTATTTCGTGAAATGGGACCTATAATTCAACGATGGAAAAAACATTTTCAATGTTAAAAATATATGTGGGCTTCTTCTTTAAATAACGACAATTCATTATTAAAAGAGACAAAAGATTTTACCGCAAAATTAAATAAAATTACTAGATTTTCACTGCAACATTACAAAAATAACGGGATTTCCATTGTTTTCCATGGATCAGCTGATGGCAAAAAATCGAACCCTTATAATAATACATTATAATAATACCTGGGATATCCCACACAGCGTCATATAGTCCCAATATAAGCAAAGCTTGTATTATGGGTACTAGACAACTAATATACATAAATATTTTTAATAATATGTATTTAAGTAGATATTTTACATCCAGATACGGAACTAATAGACATTTACATGTTAACAAATATTTGTCCCGGGCGGGAACCGAACCCTCGACCTTTACTTCTGCAGTTAGCTCTGACCGCTCGGCCAATCAGTCAGTCGACCTTATAGTCATGTCAATGCGTCCGTTCGTCGATCCCTCCGTCTATCCTGTCTCTCGCCATCAATGATTTCTATGAGTGTATTTAAATAGAGAATAATATATATATATATAATAATTTAATAATAACACACACAATCACAACAACGTCTAGGTCCCAAACTAAGCATTAGCTTGTATTTTGGGTACCAAGCGAAGACACCACATACATATAACGACCAAGACCCGGTGCCAGTATCAATATTCATCATATAAATACTGACCCGACCTGGGATTCGAACCCGGGACCTCCAGCTTCGCAGGCACGGTCGCTGCCCACTAGGCTAAGCGGTCGTCAAATAATAATAAACTGTATGAGTCTTTAATAATGTACTGTTGTACTTAGATATCTCCGGGCGCAGGCGTCATTCCTGCACTAGTAGCAAAGAGTTCGATATGCTACGATCCTCTAATATATGTTGGAATGAACACTCAAGTAAGTATGAATTATACAAGTAGTGGTATGCATGTAGTGAGTATACAACGCATTTTAGCATGTCGGTGACGCGAAATAAAAAAATCTTACCCATCCAGAAATCGCCCAACCGTGCCTATAGAAATATTCAATTCAAAAATCCTCCCTAACATGCCTAGTATGCATGTACAATTTCATACATTGCATTTTAATATCTGAGTGGAATACTATCTCTTCACCAGTTAAGCTAAATTGCACAACTTGACGGCAACTGTGTATAACTGTCGAGTGACATTTGCAAAACTTTTTGTTGCCAAACAACGTAATGGATTGCTCGTGCAAATAAATGGCTGAATGAAATAACTTTTTCTCTGAAAAGTCAATAAAGAGGCAACTCCATTTGATTGTACTTCTATGAGTAAATAAAACGAGATTCATTTTATTACTAATAGATCCCTATTCTTAATTACTTACTTTGCATAACTACTTTTTCCAAATCATCGAATCAATGAACTTATATCAAATACACTGAAATATTAGTCTCGAAACGACAGCACAGTTCATGTACGTAGTTAATCCAATGCCAGATATTTTCACACAGCAAAAAAGTCGTAAATTAACTGTACTGATAATGCAATGCATTAGAGTCCGCTCGTTTGTTTAGTTGTTTAGTCCACCTAACTTTCCATGTGTTGTGCAACGATCGACTGATGCAAAATAACATATCTGACGACTTCAATTTTTTTTTTAAATATATTTAGAATCGTTTACAATAAACTCAATTTTTATACGTATAGGATACATGAACTGGTTCGTCTTTGTGAAATGAGCGAAATGACAGCCCATGTAATTGAGTTACAAAAAAATATAATAACCTAATCACTATCTTTTTCTAGTTTCGGCAGTCAATAAAACGCCTCTTCGGTATACATAGAAAAGGAGGACTGTCTCAAACAGATAAACCTTGTGATAACAACACCCTTATGTCGCCAATGCCGAGAATTTCGCGTGTCAATGACGACAGGACCACAGGACGACAATTTCATTCCGAAACTACTTTGTCAAATACCAAAAAGAAAAAAAACCAACTGATAACCATAAACGACAGACCATCAAAATCGATGGCATACGATAATGAAACTTTAATTAAACATAAAGAATTATCAAAAATAACAGAGATGAAAACATCACCGGATGCAGAACATTCTGGGGATTCTGCTAATCTAGATAATGATAATTACAACCAAAAAATGGAAGAAAATCAAACCCTCTATAATTCCCCTATACTTAATATTGATGATGAATTATTATCTAGCAAGCGTCTGATTGAGGAACCTAAGAAATATAAAGAAAGAACGGAAAACGTTTACAACAACAAAGCTTTTATCGATGAAATGGAAAACCTCAAGCAAAATCGCCAAAAATATAAAATCAAACACAGCTATTCACTCGATTTCCCAAATGTACCCAAAGAATACAACAAACGAAAATTCTCAATCGAGAGTAAAATAGATAGTGTGACTTCGAATAGAAATTCAATAGTACGGAAACTACTCAAGGCATCCAGTTCTCAGCAATGCGACAGCTTTAAAACGTTCTTGTGTGAAGACGCAAAAGAAGAACAACTTTAAGGAAACGATTAAAGAATTAAGGAATAATTTGATTAGCTCCATCGACTTGTCTACACGTTGGTAAACGTTGTAGGATTTGATCGCTTTGGGAGATATTGAAGAGATGGTCCAAGGGCACGCGATTCGATGCGTTGTCGTTTAAATATTAAGAAACTAATTCGACGAGTTGATTTTCAGATGGTCAAGTCGATTCCTCTATACGTCGACCAACGGGGTTGGCCAATAGTGCCGGTCAACGCTCATGTCCAGCGCGTAGAGGGGGCTATTTGTCCCTATATTAGATATTGGATAGCTGGCCCAAAGGCACACATATAGGCGCGTCGTCGTTTAAATATTAAGAAACTAAGTCGAAGAATTAATTTTCAAATCATCTTTAATTATTCTTCTATAGGTTGACCATTGTGATTGACTAACAGTGCTGGCGAAAAAATTAAAAATACTTGCGTTATGTTGGTGTGAACACCTAACGGGCTAATGCAAGATTTGATAGAAAAATATTTGCAAAAAAGATATTTGTTCGTAGCAATGCGATGTCGACACGTGTGTCTCGCGCTAAATGTTAGTAAACCAGCGCTAGTACGAAGATGACTTACTTACTCGGGGCGCGCGCTCCAAGTAATTTGGCATAGGTATCAACATTCGCTTGCAAATGCTGGCCTGCCTGTTAGCTAATGCATTGGTCAAATTGCAGAGGAAAAACATAATGGCATGGTGACTTGGAGATAATTTTTCGAGCAACGAAACATAGAAAGTGAGTGCATCGAAAAATAATGAAATCGTCAAATTACTGTGTCTGTTACGTTCAAAGTGGTAGTATATAATTATTTATAGCCCAATGGGTCATAATTTCGATCTTTTTTTGTTTCATTGTTTAATAGAAGAAAGGCGAATCTGTGATATAGTAATTGATGAGTGCCAAGACATGGAATTATTATAGAAAAGTTGTGGATAACTTTATTCTTATCAAATCAGGATGCAGGCTCATTACATGTGAGTGACGAACGAGTAACGAGTTCATCAAATACACTTTAACAAGTGTAACACTCGCTTGGCTAGTAGGGAATACTTGCTGAGCGATATAGTTCCACTTTGCGATTACTCGCTTGCACTATTTGCTGGTAATGAATCCACAGCTTTATGATTTTCGGTCTCTATTTATGAGATCCAATTGATTCATATTTCATTTTATTTATTTCATTCATGGTTAGATATAATAATTCGGGGGAAGTGTACGATATGTATTTCGTTTAATAAGAATGTACTGATGTTATGCACCAAGTTAGATGGATAAAACTCTTAAAATTGTAGGACTGAAATGATATATTAAGAAGAAATTTTTGTTGTCGATTGTTTCCATTTTTTGTAACGACAGATCAATGAAAACGCGCTTCTTCACTACTAAATGTACATGGCTCGAACGACGAACGCGTCTTCTACTCACGCAACTAGCGAACAAATAATTCACTTCTTCAGATCCCTGCGACATGCATACAAGCGCTAAGTCAATCAGGACTCGTAAATTACGCCGTAGACAATTCCAAGTCACTCTGCGCCATTTTAACATGCTATATCCAGAAGCGGGAATAACCGTTCAAGTGGTTTTCGTTGATCTGTGGTCATAATAGATTGTAATTGGTAAATTTGTAAAATTTACGAAAATTAAATATAGTAATAAAAAAAAATTTCTTAAAAAAATTATTGTAAAATCAACTGGTGAATGTTATGTTAGCTACTGTATCGCAATGACTTAAAATTGAAAACGCGTGGCTCTCTGTAACATTTAAAAAAGAACTGAAAAACTACACATTGTTACTTTTTTAATCATCAACAAACAATTTTAATAAAAATAATAAAGTACTAGTTTTTTCTTTTAGTAGGCATACTTCCAATCAAACTTTATGGCAAATCGGAATACAACGCTTTAAGCATGCTTGCGCAGGTTCAGTCATATGCCCCTCGCTCCACTGCGTCCCGCTACACCTAAAACTGGTTACTGCGACGCGACTTGTGCCTATGTTCACATTCCCCATAAAGGTTGATTGGAACTGTAACTTTGAGTACTGATATATTGAGAATTAGCTCCATAACCTTTATTATGTCTCATGAAAGTGCGCGGACGACTGTCGATTGTGTCGGTCGGCGGCTATCGGCGGGGCACCCTTCTCGCGCTCCTTTGTAGCGCGTATTTTTTATTTTACTTTGTACCCACGCTGTACTGATAAACCTATCAGCAAAACCGTGAAATAAAAGTGAAAATTTTACCTATTAAAAAAAATGGATTTTTTAAATAATAATGTCTAGAAACTTTGGATGGCATTTAAAAAGTATTTCTGTGTAAATTCATTTATATTCGCTGTATTTTTACTAAGGGACCATATCGATACCGGTGTTTGAGTTCATACATAAAAATGTTAAAAAATATTGGGAAAAAAATCTTTTCAACATAATACTTTTTCTTAATTCTCAAAGTTTCCAGTCGGACAACCTTAATCGACACATAAATCTAGGTCAGAGTTCATATCACTGGATCATAGTCATATTATTTCGAGAAAATCACCCGGTCAATAAAAGATAATCATGTAAATATTTTATTTTTCATATTTGATAATCGATACTCTATCATCGCTATTAATATGGTTTCTAAATAAAGATTTATCCTAAAATAAAGCCCTTTACATTGTAACTTTAAAATGTGTTTAAAATATTAACTGTCATTGTAATAATTACAACGTCTAAAGGACAAGTTAAAAAAAATTGTATTTGTTAGATAGATTTCTATTTAATTATTGATATATTGTGCAAGAAATTGAAAATTTTACTAAAATTGATAATTAAGAAATTGTAATTTTTATAAATCGTTTTTAATAAATACATCTTTTATTAAACTGTATGTATATTCGATATCTGAATTGTCGTACTTTTATAGAATGTATTGTAGTGTCAATTATTAACATTTTGAGTAAATTAATAGAAGGAAATGTGCAAAAAGTGTTTTCAATAAAACTTAAAAAAACTATTTTGAATTGGTGTTTTATTTAAATGATCAAATCCTAATGAAACCCAAAGCTGTACTCGAAATCCAAAGTTACAATCTGGTAATGTGGCGTAATGCCTCAATTAAGTCACTTAAAAATTAGGTGTTATTTGGATATTTCAGAAAAATATACACACTATACTATAGAGGATATGTTTTTAACACTCAAAAAGCTAAAATATAATTTTTTATTTGAACATTCATTATAGATGTTTCAAATTTAAAATTCTGCATGAAAACCCTATACATATTTTGTCAGACGTTCAAAAACTTATATTTTCTTAAATCATTATCAATTCAGTCTTGAAAAATCAAATCAGTTAATCAATTAAATACAGTTTTATTATGGTTTTCCGCCCGCGGCTCCGTTCGCATGAACTACACAGTTGTACCGAGACCCCTTTATTCGGGACGAAAAGTAGCCTATGTCACTCTTCAGCTTATAAACTATATCTATGCAAAAAAGTCCCGATCCCGGTACAACTGTGTAGTCCACGCGAGCGGAGCCACGGGCAGAAAGCTAATTTGAAACTAAAATATAGCCTATGTTACTCGCTGATTATGTAGCTTTGTATAGGTGATAGATTTTTTTAAAATCAGTTGAGTAGTTTTTGAGTTTATCGGTAACAAACAAACGAAAAATATAGTAGATTGTTACACAAGGGGTGAAAGTGACCTATTTAGGTACGAGTTGGTTTGGCGCACGAGCGTAGCGAGGGCGCTAATAGTTCGAGTGCCTAAACAGGTAATAAGGTAAACATACTGCTTTTCATTACGAATATGAAGAAAGTAAAAAAATGCGTTAAATTCATATCTGAATCTAATGAACTCATTTAAACTTCATATATTAACTATTTCGTAACATTATTACGAAACTAATTTTGCTTAGTGTTTTATAATGAATCTATCTCCTTAAGATATGCCTTTTCTCAAGTAACTACGCACTTTATAATATAATTGTATATTAAACTCTTTAGCCATTTTAAATTGTAGTTACAGAAAATTAATATAAAAGGTATTAGTTTTTAATGAAATAGTAATACTGCAAGGTGTCGTAAGGATTTCAAATATGTTTTAAACGTTACTTTAATCAATGTAATATAGAATAAATAATTGGCTAAAATGCGCAGTTAGCAGCAAATATTCAAAGAAGAACTTTTTGACATAGTTTTGTGTTTTACGAAGTTCAAAGACTGCTTAGCATGTTTAATTGAGTTCTTACAATAGAAATTAAGAACAGTAAATTTAAATAACCGGGATCTAAATCTTTCGCCTAAGTGAAAAATTCAAACATTTAAAATTGTTGACATCTAATATTGTAACGTGTATTGTCGAGGTGTCGACCCTCATATAAAAGTAATTGCGAATAAAAGACGTTTTATCTATATTGAAAACTTAAAAATAATGACTATAAATGGATGTTTGTTTATTTCTGCATTTTATCATTCCAGTGCCCATGGCAAAACCAATAAATAACAATTATTTAATTGTTATTTATTGATTATTATTTGTTATTTATTTATTTGATTTCAAATATGATAATTACTTAATTTTGTACCGCTAAATTTACCATATTATTACTGTGTGCTGTGTACTCGGCCATATACATCTCCACGGCTCCGTGTAGTAGGCATCAAATGTGTTAATGTCCACTGCAGGGGCTTAGGACTCTCCTCGGGATGAGAGGGCATAGAGCTTAATACACCACGCTGCTCCAGTGCGGGTTGGTGCATTTTAGCATTGGAAAATGCTTTTCTAATCGTTCTGGGCTAAGCTGGGCCCGGTTTTATGGGATAGTGCAACATCGCGCTTATGGTGCCAATTTTGGGGATGGGAGGTTCAAAAAGGGCTCAAATGACGCGGAATTACAAAAGCTATCGATTGACATCAAAATTTTGAAAATCGGTTGAGTAGTTTTCAATTATTTTTTTTGAAAAACGAAAAATTGTCGAAAATTTGCTCAAATCTCAAAGAGCCGTGTTCACCTATAAATAAACAGGTGTTTATAATTTAAACTTCCTTTTTCCCAAGTATTAGTATTTCTAAATTCATTTTCCAATGCCGATAGATAGTTACGCGTAGTGTGAAATCTGTAGATTTTAACCGATACCGACGGCCGAACGTGCTCTCCGAGGCAGAGAGTCAGTGCTAGTTACGTAGATAAGTCAGAAAAAACTAATTGGTACATATGTCTTGAAATTCAAACTACGGCCTTCTAAACAAGAATCGGCCTGCCACCACTCGGCTATCAAACTTTTTTATTTAGAAATTATGATTTTTTTATTAGATATATATAATGCATTTAAAACTTAATCAAAATAAAATGATTTAAATAAATTTCACAGTACTACGTACACATTTCAAGCATCCTTTGATTAGACTTGTGCTTTGAGAATATTAAAATTGCGCAACTTAAAATAACTTTTCCATGAAATAATTTTTATAAGCGACGAATGCTGAAAAAGCTCTTAAATTCAAATTAATTTCTTTAGGGTCCTTTAGCAAATAAGAAAACAGAACCCTTGCTATATGTAACGAGTTTGCTAGAATTTTTTTATTCAAATATATAGTTAAGACTAACACACATAAGTTTCCCCTGTTGTAGATAAAATGATAGTTTTAGTGATAGTTTTAGAAAAATGCTTTCAATTTTTTCAGTTTTCAATAAGTAATGGAATTATAATGAAAAATATTTTGGTTGCGATAGAGTATATATATATATACATACAAATCGTGAATTTTCGACTATAGACACTTGCCAATCACTAATTCTAATCCAGAGTGAAAAACAAGCAAGGATCCATTTAATTCGGCAATCGTCTAAATTTACAAGCGATCGCACGATTGACAGGAGGAGTTTAGGTGACATGACGGTCTCATCTTACTTTTTAGGCTTTTTATATTCTTTTGACTTACGTATTCTGTGGTTCCGTAAATATTTGAAACGACATCTTTATTAATTCCATATTGATTTTGACTTATATTCCCGACATTCTTATTCTCACTTTAGGTCCTATTAGTGCTTTGCAAGCTCTGTATTTTGTCAAGCTAATCAACTTTCTAGCTAAACATGTTTCTAGGATCTTTTTGTTACCTATTCGAAACGGCCGTTTCTTTTTCCTGCATTTGCACGGCACTGAACATTTTAGGCTTGTAACCAGCTTGTGACATTTGGCGCTTTCTTTTCTAGCTTTCCTTTTTTAACTTTGCATATTTCATGTTCACGAGTCACATGATACAAACATCTTTATTGATTTTGTAATTTTCAGTTTGTTACCGATTCTCTGTTACAATTGGTCTAATATTTTCACTGTCTCACTTTAGGTCTCTAGTAGTAATCCGCAAATTCATCGTATTAACTCAATGAGCGAATAAAATTTAATATAAAATTTTAAAACTACAAATGTCAGTAATTTTGAAAATGATAATCAACAACGGTAATTAAATAGTTGTGAACATTTCATATGTTTCTCAATCTCTAATAAAACAATCAGTCATTAACAGAAGACTTCATAAGACATCATCATCATCAGCCCGTGTCTCTCCATTGCTGGATATAGGCCTCTCTCAAGGCTCGCCACCACACACGGTCCTCCGCCTTTTGCATCCAACATATATAAGACAACCATGTCATTTTGATAAGTAGAATTCAGATAGAGAACATATAGAAGCTATATTACTCTATGACATATGGGTACTCATAATATTGTTACGAACGGACAGAGTAATGACCGCCATCTAGCGTCAACTAGTAAAACCACTTTGTAGAAGGGTTTACAATAAGGACACACGAAACCCCTACTCAATACTAGATGGCGTTAAAAAAAAGAATGTTCTGGTATTATCCTGTCCAGTCGATTGCGTTCGTGCGAGTGGAGTAATTTCTAGAAAGTTCTCGAGATTCGTTCCCACCCATATAAATACCCGTAGGAAGGCGAGCAAGTCAGTTCAATTTTGGGCTACATTTACGCGACTTCGAAGCAAAACTAGTGATACAAGTGAAACCTACGACTTGGCTACGACCTAATACATCGTGAGTGCTTAGTGTTTGGACTTAGTGCTTAGTGTTTGGACTTAGTGCTTTGTGTTGGACCTAGTGTTAGTGAATAAAGTTTTCAAAAGAGTCAGCAGGTCTTTCTCTCCAAATTATTCGAACCCTAACACGTAACAATATAAACCAAATGACAACAAATCACTATTTCTACAAGTTGTTTTATTATGGAAATGAAAACGATAGGTACTTTATATGAGCAAGGGGCATGTCGTGAAGGTCCAGAGCGCAACGAACCTGTCTCAAATTTATAAGGGCCCATAGGACCATGGTTCGAATCCGGGCGTGTATCAATGAGTTTTTCTGACTTAAGTACACAATATCACTGACACCGTGCTTCGGAGGGCACGTTAAGCAGTCGGTCCCGGACGTTGTCAATAGATGGCGGTCGTTACAGTTCCCAACCCGCAGTGGAGAAGCGTGGTGGACTTAAGCTCCAAGCCCCCTTCTCACCCTGGGGGAGGCCTAAACCCCTGCAGTGGGGTAAAAATGGGCTGATGATGATGATGATGAACAAGGGATCACTTTTATCTCTATCACAGGCGATCGGCAACATTTTCACCTTCTGTTGTTTTCCTCCATTTTTTTCATAATATTCGAATTTCTAATCGTCTTTTTCTGTCTTCCAGCCAGTTGGTTGCTTGTTGCACTCTTCATGTGCCTGTCAGTGTATGCAGGCTTACAGTGCATGAATAATCGTTACAATACTAAGATTTTTCTGCGAAATAGAATAACATAATGGCGTTTTTCGTAGGTGAATCGCTTTGCGAGATAATTACCCTTGATCCTCTTATAATGATTGCTTTTTTCTGGGATGTGAAATATAAATACTACGGATCCTTGATTTTGTGCGATTCGCACTTGGTCGATTCAAAAATGAATATCACTTTACTTTCCGAATGGCTGTACAAGTGTTTAAAATTAAAATCCATTAGTGCATAGTAACATGAAACCGTAGCTAACGAATATGGAGTTCGTTAGTCCACGTTTTAATTGCTGCTCTGTTTCTCTTTTTATAAGCGAATCATTTTATTTTGTAGGACATGGGGCGGTCGCTAGTTATGCGAACATATCTGTTTCAAGTAACAAAAATATTTAATACAAAAGAATAGAATTTTGAAGGGCGTTTGTCCGTCTGTCATGTTTTTTCTCCGAATTTCGTCGAAATAAGTTGGAAGATTAGGTAAACCAATCTGATTTCAAAGATAAGTTTTGGGGAGCGAATTAGAAAATTTGAAATAACTGTTGTCAAGCGCATTATGTGACGTATGAAATGACCTTTTTTGAAAATAAATAATTAGTATTTTTACATCTTCTGAGCCTAAAAATTAAAAATATATATGTGCGAAATAGAGCCTCAGTCAAAGTTTACACAAAAACTTGAATAATAATAGAGTTTTTTTTTAAATTTCACCAACTACTGATAGGCTCCATTGAGTGACAGCGGTTCTATGTCATAATGATTATAATAATAGTGATACATGGGACTTCCCACAAAGCGCCATCTAGTCACAAAGTAAGCAAGTTAGTTAAAAGCAAGTTAAAAATATAGTAGGTCACTGTCTTCTATAGTTACAAGACGTGCTATTAGATTTGCCAATGGCGCATTATCTGTCACATGTAGACCGATTTACTTATTCCGATTTAATAATTGAAAATATGGGATTTAAATATGAAATTATAGATAGTTTTTAGTAGAAAATAGAAATAAGAGTACATATTATGTAATACTAGTACCTGCCCGCGACTTCGTTCGCGTGTTATAAGTGGATTTTATGAATAGAATAGAATAGAATAGAATGAATAGAATAGAATAGAATAGAATAGAATAGAATAGAATAGAATAGAATAGAATAGAATAGAATAGAATAGAATAGAATAGAATAGAATAGAATAGAATAGAATAGAATAGAATAGAATAGAATAGAATAGAATAGAATAGAATAGAATAGAATAGAATAGAATAGAATAGAATAGAATAGAATAGAATAGAATAGAATAGAATAGAATAGAATAGAATAGAATAGAATAGAATAGAATAGAATAGAATAGAATAGAATAGAATAGAATAGAATAGAATAGAATAGAATAGAATAGAATAGAATAGAATAGAATAGAATAGAATAGAATAGAATAGAATAGAATAGAATAGAATAGAATAGAATAGAATAGAATAGAATAGAATAGAATAGAATAGAATAGAATAGAATAGAATAGAATAGAATAGAATAGAATAGAATAGAATAGAATAGAATAGAATAGAATAGAATAGAATAGAATAGAATAGAATAGAATAGAATAGAATAGAATAGAATAGAATGTTTATTATATCTCATTTTGGTTAGTGTTATTATGGTTTTGTGCATTTATTTTGTGTACCTATGCACGGAGGTGGTTCGCTAAAGCGTGCGGCACTTCAGAGTCGATGGGACCACGCATAATCAACATAAATAACGCTTTACCCGACCAAGTGAAGGATGTCTAAACTTTTAACGGTTTTGCTAAGAAATTAAAAATATTAAAAAAAAATAACACGTATTACTCTGTGAAGAAGTTCTTTGATCGGAATTGACTCGATAATTGTCTGTGTACTGACGACGCGACGACGGCTCGATGTCGATTTGATAATTTTAAGACTACCTATCGATATATTTCTTGTGTATAATGTGATATGTTATTGTTTTCATTAATATTTTGAATGTAAAAAATCAATAATTTATTTTATTTTAATCTATTGTTTACATTGGCATGTGATGTTTCATTATGCAAATAAATGAATATGACTATGACTATCATTCTTCGAGTAGGTTCGAGGATACGGAGTCTGGAGGATCTCGGGGAACTATATTTATACCCGTCATGGTCCTTTTAACCGCATGCTAGCCACCAGCAGGTCCGGCGAGATTGATTAAATAAAATCCAAGGAGAGGAAGAAACTGCAAGGGAACGTATATCCCCGTAGAACATAATAAAATAAAAGTAGCTTGTAAGATATACGTAGCCTGTGATAAATGCACAAAACCATAATAATACTAACCGAAATGAGATATAATACACATTCATTCTATTCATAAAAGCCACTTATAACACGCGATCGAAGTCGCGGGCCGGTGCTAGTATTATATGATATGTACTCTTCTACTAAATACTATCTATAATTTCTTATTTAGTTACTTAAATCCCATATTTACAATTATTAAATCATGACATCTTGTCAGCTGACGAAGTAAATCGGCCTACAAGTGAGAGATAATGCGACATTGCCAAATCTAATAGCATGGCTTGTAACTGTAGAAGGCAGTGGCCTTAACTGATACCAAGGTTAGGACTACACGCAACGTTGCAAAATTTCAATAACATGGCTTGTAACTATAAAAGGCAGTGAGTGGGTGATACGATGATTTGTAGCAGGGAAGTCTCTTCACTCGACTGCAAACTATGAAAAAGTCTTCATTTAACCATTATAAATTCTTATTTGAGGTTTGAGAACTTTATTATACTCATAAAGAACAATGTTCACTTAAAATGAGTCATTATGCTAATTACAATTTTAAACTTAATTATTTCAGCGTGCTGACAGTGCCCTAGTACATTGTATCATAGACAATTTTTTTTTTAGTTTTGATTTAAATACTGTAATATATTCAATTTCCCTTATTTCAGGGGGAAAAATATTATACATTTGCGCCCCCTTATGCATTAGACTAATCATGCCGTAATTGGTTCTAGGTTTAAATAGCTCGAGTTTGTTTATGTCTCGCAGTTCGTGTTTGAATATCCGTCTTTTTAACGTTATTTGTGAGTGAATCTTGTTTGTTAATATCTTTTTTATTAGGATACAAGTTGTGTATGTATGTAATTGTGTTATTTTTTTTCTTCTTTTTCTTCTTATTCTTATTTTTTTTTTTTAAATTGTTCGAGAATAAGAACTTGAATTGTGAAAGTTATCTGCCAGATGTTTATTTTTGGGACTGTTAGGTAGCGAATCAGGAAGAGCCGAAAAACTTTCGTTTTCAAGGTTCTATACCCAAAAGATTACCACAGAAACCATATTACTCTGATGTTACTAAAGCTCCACTGTCCGTCCATCCGTCTGTCTGTCACAGGGCTGTATCGTCTGAGTCGCAATAGGTAGACACTCGAAATTTCCGCAGAGTGAATGGCCCCTATAACCATCGTGGTGGTGTGGAGCAAGTAAGCCTTCGTCAGCAGCGATGGAAACAGATGACTGAAAATCTTGAACGAGCCATTTATTTGGTCGCAGCTCTTTATGTATATTTTTGTTCGCATTGCCTAAATTGTGTTCAATATTGATAGGTATGTACATTTTTTATTATAGGTATTTTTCTTTAGCGATCCGTATCCAAAGGGAACCAATAGGAACTTTATTCTTAAGCCTTCACTGTCCGTACATCTGTCCGTCTTTCTCTCACATGGCTGTATCGTCTAAACTATTATAGGTAGATACTTGAAATTTTCATGAAGTTTGTATTACTATGGTCACCGTACAACAAATTATAAAATTAAAAAAAGTTAAAAATTAAAGGGGGTTCTAACACAAGAAAAGGAAAAATAAAAAATATTTATAAATTGTATGGTGGTATGGAACCCTTCGTGTGCAAGTCCGACTTGCAGTTGGCGAATTTTTTTAAGCACATCCTTCTATTCCAAGTTTGCGCTAGCCAATCAGTTCCCCATAAAAACTGTGAAAAGGTGAACATTCACAGGTCACAGGCTAAGGTTGATTATCGACTTATCTTTAACTAGGTTTGTCTTAAAACAAAAAAGTAAAATGGTCGTCGTTTTAAAAATGGTGAGTCTTGAAATATCTGGTTGTAGCACTAATTTTACTATAATTTTGGACGTAACATTCTGTTCCTCTAAGTGTATCTTGATTTGAAATTCTTCCTAAAATTACTGCGTTATTCAAAATTTTCAAAAAGTAAAGAGTAAAAATTAATATGTATTGTTTTCATTACGTAAATCTTATTAACTTAATATTGGTCTATGTCTGTTTGTTCTCCAATAAAGTTAATTACGGACTGACCGATTGATCGAGTGGTTAGAGATCCTAACTAAAGGGCCAAGGGTCGCGGGTTCGATTTACGACAAATATTTGTGGGCAGGAACATATCTATTAGTTCCGTGTCTGGGTGTAATATATCTATATATGTGTATATTATATAAAAAAAAAACAATATTTAAGTATTTATATCAGTTGTCTAGTACCCCATAATACAAGCATACCTAATATTTGCTTACTTTAGGATTAGATGGCGCTGTGTGGGATGTCGCAGATATTATTATTATTAAATACATGAATAAATAAAATAAGGTGTATAAAGTGCATAGTGATTGAAGTTATTTAAAAGTACGATTAATTAAACTATGTTTGTTACACAGTTTGTTTAAATATACGTATTACTTTATTCATGAGAACACTAAAGTCAAAGGTCGATTCTACTACCACTAATTTTTAGCGGCATCTTAGCCGATAGGTAACTTAGCCTGTAGGCTAATTTAAACGCTCACAGGCTCACTTGAACACTTTCTTTTCGTGGCCAACGCAGCCCGCGTGCTAATTGACCACGAAAATAATATTACACTAAGATGGCGGGAGCGAAAGTGCCCGGAACAATTACGTGATATTTTATCTACGTTTTCTAACGCCGACTCTTTATCTACACATATAAAGAATCTAAACCAAATTAGTTAGATGATATTTTGTCTACGCTTTTTGACACCAAAACTATATCTAGACATATTTATATAATAATTACCTATACATAACAAGAACGTCTAGGCCCTAAACTAAGCATTAGCTTGTGTTTTGGGTACCAAGCGACGACACCACGTACATGTAACAACCAAGACCCGGTACCAGTATCGATATTCATCATATAAATACTGACCCGATCTGGGATTCGAACCCAGTATCTCCAGCTTCGTAGGCAGTGTCGCTACCCACTAGGCTAAGCGGTCGTCATTCAAAGTGACTAATCAAAGTGAACGATATAAATGTACATTAACTTGTCAGAAATGTATCTAAAACAGGTTTATTTAAATAAAATATGAATGGGCGAATATAATTAAAATTATATTTACCCACTCAGACATGAAAGCATTTTCACTTCACAAATGGTTCAGATAATGAAAGAAACCTGTGAAATGCTCATGCTAAAATTAATTACCAGGAATCAAGCCTTCATTCCGTAAAGTATCTAACTAGGAAACTGAGACACGTGTTCTTCCACTCTTTGAAAGTTGAACGAAAAATCGAAGAAGAATTGAAAGTTGATGATTTTTTAATTATCATCCAATATTTATTGTCTCTGGAAAAATATGAAATGCTGTTTTTTTTTGTAACAACCACTACTAAAATATTGAGCTGTAAGTAGATGGAGTACAGGACGTATTCTATCTACTGCTGTAGCGCCACAAAGTTAACATGTTTGCAAGGGACGATTGTGTCGGTCAGCGGAAGCTGGCGAGGTCCTTTTCCCACTACATTCACGGTCGCCCCTTCCTGGTACGTGTTATTTACGTTTGATCTAATAGCCACGTTGTACTGATAATGCTTTAGAGAAAATTATTTTAATGTTGAAAATGTGATATACCTACATTCTTAATTTGATGACCGGTTGGCCGAGTGGTTAGAGACTTTAACTGCGAAGCCAAGGGTTGCCGGTTCGATTCCCGCACGTGACAAATATTTGTGTGCATGAAGATGTCTACTTGTTCCGTGTCTGGCTGTAAAATATATATATGCACATATTCTAAATATTATTTGAGTGTTTATATCAGTTGTCTGGTACTCATAGTACATACAAGCTGCTTGCTTGCGTGCTTATTTTGGAACTAGATGGCGTTGTGTGCGATGTCCGAAGTATTTTTATTTTTTTTAATGGAGTTTTTAGATGATATCTACTTGATTACTGAACCAAAATTAAAAAGTGATGAATAAATCTTCTGAAGAAATCTCCGCGGTGCAAATTCAATTTTACTTCACCTTCACATAACAAGACGCATTATAAATGCCTGTTTACGTTAATTTACATCGCCCGAATTTAAAACGTGATTTGTTAATTTACTCGTTCTAAAAATACATGCCAGTTTAATGGGGCAATATAATGTATAGGTGAAGGGACACAATATTGAATCCCTAGCACGAGAGCATAAATTTTAAAAAAAATAATTAAACACATATTTTAAATTCATGCTCAAGTAAAAATAAAATAGTTAATATTGAGAATGGTATTTAAAATAATAGGTTTGTCTTTAAAGCTGTATGATTTTTATTACATTAGTCCTGTATACTAATGTAATAAAAATCAATAGCTTTAAAGACAAACCTATTATTTTAAATACCAATCTCATTATTAACTATTTTATTTTCGTCGTCTAGTTTCCTTTTACTATCGTTCAATAAAAAATAATTGAGATATGATTACACAAAACTTTCCCGAAAAAACCAATAACTCTAGTCACCATTCACGGCTGCTGTACGCTCCGCCCCGTGTCGGGGTAGAGGCATCGGGCGCATCGTCACAAAGAAGGCAACCAAACGTTATAAAATAACACTGCAGATAAAACTAAATTGCAAGACGGTCTTTACAAAAAGAACGCCTCGATATTTCAAAAAATCAACGCACATTTTTACTAGCGCCTGGCGCCTAAATTTTTTCCACGCTCGAGTAAGTTTTTGCTAAAAATACTAATGTAATCTTTAAATAGAACACTCGAGAGGTGGAATGTACAGGTGTGTGGATTGGTGGAGGAGAGAAGGGTATAATAGCTATGATCAGTCGTCGAACGAGACAGTTTTTGAGAATAAGTCAAGCGCGATGCACTGTGATGTGTGGAGTGAAATGGCGGTACAATTTGTGTTCGTTATTATTTGTTCTTAAGTTAGTTTGTGATTTCGCCTTATAATAAAATAAAGTTAAATAAAATTAGTGTTTTAGTGCATTCCCAACATCCGAACTAGTAGCCCGTACCTACATATACCTATGCAAAGCTACGAAAAAAAAAAGGTATTTGTTCGTAGCTATGCGATGTCGACATCCCTACACGTGTGTCTCGCGCTAAATATTAGTAAACAGGCGTTTTAGTACGAAGATGACTTACTCAGGGTGCGCGCACCAAGCACATTGCCGGTACCGTGTGTTTATGTTTCATACAATAGTCTTTTACAATGTAATGTTATGATAAGCTCGATGCCTATAATACTGAAGAGGAAATACGGGGACTACAAATAATAGAAGTTTAATCATGAAATTGCCCTTCCAGCTCAATTATGAATGAAAATGCAACCTGCATTGAATTTTTTATTTGATAATTTTTCAAATATAGACCTCTGTATTCTTGAGTTCAGTTGTGGCGTAGCATACGTACGTACTAGAATGATATAGCTCGTAATATTAATACTGTGTTTGGAGGAAACGCGGATGAACAACAAAAGAAATTTTGACTAGCAAAATAAGAGAAGAGATATAGACCAGGGTATAAAATCAATAATAAAGAATTTAAAAGCTGATTTAAGTTTGTTAGTCCATCGACTTAAAAACCGTTGTTTTAGATGGTGTGTTGTGATCGTTTAAACTCGCTGACCATCGTCGTAAAGACTCCGTTATGTAGATTCAGGTAACATTGAGGTATCGAGAACCATTACATGTTCATTCTGCACATAAGTTTAAATAGTATACACCAATACAATGAAAAATCTCAGTTTGCCCGCTTTTTGAAGACGACTCTTTGGTCGATGGTCCCACAGAAAGTTTTAATTAGAATTGTCCACCCGCTAATTAAATGGTTCAATATTATGAACAGTACCGCACCGATAGAACGTAAACAGGGCTCTAATAAAATTCCGTCGAAAATATGTCAAGGGTCCGCATAGAGTCGCGCGGTCAACCTTTCTTTCACTCCAGCAGCAGCGTGTCGACGCACACGTCAGTCGTGTTCTAGAAAATTCATTATCTATGGTCCTTGGACTTTGGAGAAACCTAGATAGATATGGAAGTCCGTTCGTTGTGATTTTATATTTGGGGGATGTTCGGGGGATTTAAATATGAGCAATGGCGCGAACACAAGTCATGGTGGAAGCTGATCTATCAGTATCAATCTAGTGCAGAATTAGCAGCATGGTAGAGGTTATTAAATCCCCCAATCAACCCCCCCAATAAATCAAACCTATTTGCGCCAAATAACGCAACTGCAGTGCACACATAGTGCACATGAAACCATTTCAACGTTACAGGAATTACAAATAAAAACTCTGCGTCATCCTATGCACTCTCTAGCTTTGACCTATGTCTGACTGAAAATAGGATGTACTTCATTAGAGGAATAAAATTACGTAGGTATATCAAAAAATTTATGCGGATATTTTTGTATAGAGATTTTATTTATCGAATTCAGCTTAGATGATTAGGTACAATATATTAATAATATACAGATCTACACTTAAGCAATACTGAACAAAACAATAAAATTTACAATTTTTCAAATTACCATAGGTATGTACGTAATTTCAATAAATTATCACCTTATCGACCTCTACTAGCGAAACTCGGGTTAAAGTAATAATTCAAAATTTTAAATAATATTTACACAATAAAAAATTAAATAAAATTAAACCATTTTAATTAAGCGCATCGCACACTTTTCTTTTTTCGAATTTCATAGTCGCTACAAAACTGAAAACTAACATAAAAATAATAAAAATGAGGCTTGAACTTATTCATTCCACATCTAGATCAATACGAGAACGGTTCCAAAACATATACGTGTGAAAAACTCTCTAGAACCTGTTTATTGAAAGAAAACTCATGAAATCGAATAAATGCGCGATCCCATTAAATTATAAAAAAATATAACGTAAATATTGAATTTCATCACCGTATGAAACGTATAAAATGTACGAAAATTGTATAATAAGCCTACGTTTGTAAATCCATCAAAAATTCCAAATGTTCATGCAATAGCTTGAGAAGACGATTTCTAGGCTGAAAACTTCACATTTTCAATTCCTACGCTAGGGTGATTTCACCGCCATGATAATTAGACAACTGCGTAGAATGGGCACACCGAAGACATTTCGAAAGGTCAGATCGACGATCCAAACTTTTACCATCCAGTCTAATTCAATGAACTCTCGAGGGAACAAATAGCTGTGGCTAACGTTGCGCGGCCAATCACATCGCATTTCGTGACGCGACGTGATGATCAAATACAGATTGAACGAGCATTTCTCGCCACCAATAACACTTGTTCTCTAGAGGTCATCTAACGCTAAATGGAGTCGCATAATCTTTTGAAACGTCTTTGGGACACGCTTATATCACGACACCTTCGATGCTTGTTAAATTAACGCAGTCGATTAAAGATATACAGTAAACGTCGGCCTTTCCGCATCGGGCAGCTACCGCAGGAAAGGTCAACGTTATGCAGTATACTTTTAGCGTTGACTACGAACATCAATTCCAGACCACAATTTCAAGTCTAATTAGTACATATCTTACATTAAAAATTAATTCCACTTCTTTTCCATTATCAGATTTATTTGGAAAAAGCTTTTACGATTTACACTTAAATTATTATATTATAATCAATTCTATGACTTCATATGGCCTTTACTATCTTACCATCACTATAGATAGTAGATTCGATCACAATTTTTCACGTTATTTATTCTTTCGTGGGAAACAATTTTTGGGCCGATTAACTTTTAGTTAAATCTTCTCAACATTTCACGATCAATACAAAATATTCATAATCAATACATGTCACGCCGATACGTTTATTAGGTATGCCTACAAACAAACAAACACTTTCATAGTGAAAACCACCGAGCTATGAATTGGTTCAATAGAGGAGTAGAGCTGACCGTTTAGATCGAGAACCAAAGTTATTACATTTGAATCATTTAAAGAGGAAGGGGGACAGGCCGGACGCACGTATGTGGTTGGTTCCCTAGATATTGTTTTGTATCCAGGTCTTTGTGTATTAACCGTCACGACTTGTTACGTATTACTGATTGAAAATCTGATACCGATAAAAGATTTTAAAATTAATAAAGTTGACACATGTCAGCTTCTTCGAGTAGTTGAATTTTGAAAGCGTGCGCCTTCTAGCCTGTTACTTTCAAAGTTCGGCGGTGAACACGCTACTTGCAGTGGCGTCGGATGGATTTCATTCAAAATTCAAAATTGAAAACATCCTAGATGTTTGTCATCCAATCACATTTCCATATAGTAAACGATCTAGAATTTTCGTCTGTCGTACCTAATTTGACACATCCGATAACACCCGTAAGGCTTTTAGAATGTTCGCCATATATTCAAGAAAAAGTTAAAAATGTTAGTCCCGTTAATAATAATTTAATAATCGCTCAAGGTCCTATGGAAAGAGCTATGTTTGAAGTTTTTCTATGAGATAGAATGCGTGACGAGGAAACCCGCAGAAGAACTGTAATGACCGATACAGTCTTACAGAACTAGCAAGTTCAATTGGCAATGGATAGGTCACATCGCTCGCAGAACGAATAACCGTTGAAGAGTGGCGATCACAAAGTGGATAACGTAGCGTTGGACGGCCCCCCACTATGTGGACTGACGACCCTACAAAATGTGATAAACAGCGGAGGGCGGCCATCGGCTGCAGGTGATCCAAGCCTGCAAACTGCACTGCAAACTGGTGAGACTGCAAATTATGGAGATCTAGGGGAAGATCTATCTTCCAGCACGCATTAAGTATGGGGAAGTCACTCGTGTATACGTTCATTGTAATTTTTGTTGCTAGCTTCATTTACATTATTGCCAATGACAATGAGATTGGTGACACGAGAACCGTTGAAGGCATAATTTCTCAACTATCTCGAATCACAAAGAAACACTCACATTAATATTTGAGACTATGTGAACAATTTAATTTTTATGCATAAATAAATCATATCTATTGCCTTCTGATGTCTGTAAGAAGCACTCTCTACTGGAATTATACAGATTATGAACCTATGATTAAAAAAAAATTAAATACAGTCTTCGTCCTTAAAAACTATTGGTAAAGTACCTAACTTTATTTAGGTCATATAAAATTGCCTTTGTTGTGACATTTCAAAATTTAATCACACCAATTATTTATAATAAAAAATCTATGGCATCGATACATTCGATTGATAAACTACCTACTTTCATATAACTTATTCATGCAAGGTACTCTTTTAATTTAAATCTTTCAACAGATACATTTCAATAATCAGTTACATCCTATTGAATGAAAGGTAATACCATTAAAAAAAAATTAAGGAAAGCATTTGACAAAATTTATCGATTCGATGGTTTTTTTCGTATTTTAAAGTCTTAAAGTAAACCCAAATTGTAGACGTTTACATTTTTCACATTCTTAAAACATTTTTTGGGTTGTTTGCATAATTCAAGGACAGCTGGTACAAGCGATTTGATAACACAAATGCATTTACAGCAATACGCACAGAGCTTGCGAATGACTCAATTCGCAGGTACAACCGCGTCGGCAGCGGTGGATAGTAGTGGGGGCGAGCGAGCGAGCGAGTAGCGCAAACTATCCGACCTCTCCTTCATCTCATTTTTTATGCTACTGCGACGCTTTCTGTTAATAACTTCACAACGGCAAAGATCCGTCCGTGTTACTGACAGGCGCGTAAAATAAACAAGCTATACCTTTTGTTTTCCTTATGCACATTTGCTAGTTAATCGCTTGTACTGACTTTTCTTGGACTAACTATACTGAACACATATATTTTGAAATTTCAATTTAACATTACATTCAAATGGTTTCAGCGAGTTAGTATACCTAATAATCCTTTGAAAGTATTTTTTTTTTTATATATAAATGTTCATATAAATTTGCACCACAATAAAATACAACCTGCATTAATAATTCTAAAATCCATATCATTGTAAATTTAATTAAATTCTAAAACCGTAAAACTTCTTCGAGTAGTCGCCAATTCCATAGCAAATAATAGTAATATCGTATTTAGTATGTTTAATAGCAAAATACGTTCAATGCGCAAGAGCAGTAAAACTCGCTTCGACAAAAAATAAAATTTTGGTCTCACATTCAATACTTTGTAGGTATTGTTGTTATTATATTGATTCAATCAAAAAGCTTCAGACAAGTACTTGTCTACAATTTTAAATTTTTAGACGCTATAAACTATATTGGCTGCAATTTCATTGGTCTTATAGAACCAATCAATTCATATACCCAAAGCATAGCAATCCAATATCCATTCATACTATTGTTCTATGTACAATAAATTAGTACGAAAAAATTGAAAAAAATTATGAACACAAAAAGGACAACTTGTATGTATCCGTTTGTCATTGACATGTGACAAACGAAACAGCATCAGTGAATCACAGCACAGATCTTAGTTAGTCTGATGACTAACTAAGATCTGTGCTGTGATTGACTAATCATGCGCGATCGAACATATGCTCAGGAAGAACGACATATCGTTTGCGGAATTCGCGCGTTAAAATGTCAACATTTAGCTAACTGAATTTTAAACTTTTTATGCAGGGTATATAATGAGGAAGCATGGAATATATTAACTTAGATGCCATTGTAGACAAATAAATATGCAACGAATCAAAAAAATGTATCTAAAATGTTAGTTACACTAACATAAATACATAGATCTCGTGAGAAATACAAAGTCATTCATATCAACACTGTTATATTCAGTATGCACTATATAATATTTTTAGTCAATGATGTTTTATTTTTATAGATATAATGATGCATTTGTACTAAACGCTAATAAACTAAATACCTCTGAGCCTGCTAACTCACGCAAGCGCACTGGTTATGGCGAGTCTCTCTGCCGGCTGATTGGCTAGACACAAAAATTACTGAGGAGCAAACACACTCCTAATCTATAATTTGGAAAAAAAAATGAAATAAATAATGCGCGCGTTTTACTTTACTCGTAATTTTTTTCTTTCTAAAATATTTATAATCTAACTAAAAGAAAGATTACAAAAAAATTAAAGATATAAACATAGAATACGGTATAACAAATCGATAGAGGCAAAAATATTACACTTTCACTGAATTCGGTATGTAAAGCAATTTTTTTTTCTGATAAGTTAAATTATTTTGAGAAACTTATTTCAATATTTTTGCCTTGTGGCGAGTAATTTTTTTTTTAATAATTTTTTATAATTTCCGTAGTGGATAGGGAAGACTGTATATATTATAGCTTTTTCTTTTCCTAAAGGTAATCAAGGATAAAACACAATCTGACGTACGATCTGACGTTTGACGCATGTTTTCATGTGTGAGGACTTGAAATAAAGATTGTACTTTACAAACAGAATTGTCAACGGATTTCGCGAATTAAAATTCGTACGTTTCCTTTATTCGCTTGTTTATTCGTCTACATCATCTATATATGTAGCATACTAAAATGTCGAATGAATTGTATTAACTTTAGCACGCCATATAATGTTCTTTAAATTAAGATAAACTTGTGGACACAAATAAAGAGCCACGGAAGTAGCGCTGCGTCACGGTATCGTAAGCGACAGAGGTGCTATCTACTATTTTATATTCCGATATTCTATTTAGAAATAGATGTTCGAAGCGTTACGACATAATTTTTTATGACTAGTTAATAATTATCATTCCAGATAATCGTATAATGGCTTCTAATTTCATACGTTATAATATACGAATTATTTTACTGTTATTTATTATATGTCGTATAGCGTAGAAATTAGGTTTATTATAGAACGAATAAATTTTGCAGTGATAAATACTAGTTTAGAGTTATACATTATAATTCTGATTCTGTATCAAGGACAAAACATTATTTTTTCCGTGTAGAATACCTTAAAACTTTAGTTTTTCTGCGTTACTTCGTATCTAAAAATAAAACATCATTGTTTAAAATAGATTAACACAATCGTTTCGGCAACCATACAATTTTGAAGTAGGTAATTTAGTCATTTACTTTTTGAATCAATCTGACGACTTTTTTGAATACAAACTGTATCAAAGTAAAATTTTAAGCTTCACAATTTGACTTCGATGCATTTCATTTTTGTCTTTCCCTAGAATCTTCCCTTCTTTGGGCGTTTTTGCCCGCTTTCCTAGATCTCTTGAATTTGGCCACGTCGTCACCAAAAACGTCGCCGGTCCTTAAGGCCGATATTAGGTCGTCGAATTCACCCTTTTGCCCGCCGTTGAGCGTGCCCTCCCTGGAATCGTGCCCGTTGTTGTCACTGCTGCCAGATTTGATCCCTAGAGATTTGCCCACCGAGCTGAGAAGACTGGACGCCTGTTTGCGTTCCATTGTGCGTTTCTTCAGCTGCAAAGAAAAAAATATATTTGTAAACCGACATATGGAAAGATTTGAAGTTACCTTATTCGCTATAATCACTCGTTTACTTTAGATGTAAATTTATATATTAATACGTTTACTATATAGTATATTAATACGTGAAGACAAAACTTTGCACTGTTTTTTAAGCATATTGCGCGCACGAAGGAGTGTGAGATTTGGCAGAATTAAAGTTTACTAGCATAGGGAAAGACAAAATATTTCAGTGCCCTTTTCTAGTCTGATTGCCAATGATTTTTTTTAATACCTAGATATTATGAGATTAAGTGTTATTACTAAATTTTTTGGAATTTTTTTTTCTCATTTTCTTCTTATTTATTATTATCATTTGAATCTTTATTTAGAAGTCTCTATTCATCATACTTTCATACCTATTTTTTATTTTTACATTGGTTACTATCTAGGATTCATATCTCTATTTATTAATACGTGAAGGGAAAACTTTGTACTGATTTTTAAAATATTGGGCGCACGAAGGAGTGTGAGATTTGGTAAAGTTAAAGTTTATTAGTTTACACGGAGAGAAAGTACAGAAAATTAATATATACATATATAATATGTGTTACAAGTACTGTCAATGTCGACATATACCTACCCCTTTGCTACAGCGCCAAAAACGCAATTCTGAACATAACGTAGTTCAACCGAACATCCCGTATATAAAATCGAAATACCACTCACTCATAACCAAACTGTGCATGGTCTAACACGCATTTAGCAGATATTTTTATTTGTCTGTCTGTTTCCGTTACACGCTTGTGATTTAAATGTATATTATCAGACATACATACCTCTTGTTCGTGTTTTGCCCGTCTATCCTCCTCATCACGTCGCCGTCGCGCCGCGTCGCACTCCGCTCGTGCTTCACCGAATTGCGTCAAAAACGCGTCCAGAGCGCCGAATAGTTGTTCTGGTGAAGCGCTCGCTTCTTCACCGAATGCGTGCGCGCACGATTCTAGTCGGGTTTTCATATCCTGCAAAAAACAGTATCTAGTTTGTCGATTGGCATTTATAAGTTACAAACATACACGAAAACTGTGAATACTTTAGCACATTTTTTATGGTAGTCAAAATACTAATACACTGACAAGTTATAACATGAACTAAAATAAATGTAAATTTATTTCATGAAATGGTCAGCATTCTAACTTTTCAAATGTATCGTGTTTGGTCATACGTACAAAAAAGTTAAAATATCTACTCTTATCTGTCGCAAAGGAATCAAAAAGAAGTAAAGCTGTATCTACTTGGGACTAGAGACAATATGGTAGTCCTTACACACAATACAAGAGGAACAATCGATTCGAGGCACCGCAAAAGTTAGGACTTTATAATATATGAATTTTTCGCCAGCGGCTTCGCCCACTTGTACATGTACCGGAATCTCAGGAAAGTGACGTTCTAGTAGGCACATTGTGGGACTTTCTTTTTTTAAAAACTCTGAAATTATATAGGTACGTAGAGGCAACTTCTATAATATTTTTTACTTAACGTTTTTCCGTCGTAAGTTCAATAATTTTTTTTACCGACTTAATTCGTTCTATTGTCTACTGCATGCCCTCTGACGGCTTATTATAACTAAACACTCAATTAATGTAATAATGTTACGAACGGACAGAGTAATGACCGCCATCTAGCGTCAACCATTAAAACCACTTTGTAGAAGGGTTTCACAACAAGGACAACACGAAACCCCTACTCAATACTAGATGGCGTTAGAGGAAAGAATCGCGGGGCTTTCTAGAATTATCCAATTTGGTCGATTACGTTCGTGTGAGTGGAGTGATTTCTAGAATGCTCGAGAAGGTTCTTACGACTCATATAAATAGCCGCAGGAGCGAGAGCGATCTCAGTTCTGTTCAGTTTTTGGGCTACTTTCGAAGCGACTTCGAAGCGAAACTAGTGATACAAGTGAAACCTACAACTTGGCTACGACCTAATACATCGTGAGTGCTTAGTGTTTGGACTTAGTGCTTAGTATTTGGACTTAGTGCTTTGTGTTGGACCTAGTGTTAGTGAATAAATTCTTCAAAAGAATCAGCAGGTCTTTCTCTCCAAATTCTTCGAACCCTAACACGTAACAATAATAATAACGCATACATCACAACAATGTCTAGGCCCCAAACTAAGCATTAGCTTGTGTTTTGGATGCCAAGCGAAGACACCACATTCATATAACAACCAAGACCCGTTACCAGTATCAATATTAATCATATAAATACTGACCCGACCTGAGTTTCGAACCCAGGACCTCCAGCTTCGTGGGCAGGGTCGCTACCCACTAGGCTAAGCGGTCGTCGTATAAGATTGTATAAGAACCTATTCTGAGGTGATAATTGTGCAGTGCGAAAACCTGCAACAAGATCAGCTCAGCCATGTTAAGTGGCTTATAACTGTTAAATCTGTCTAAAAACTTGATCTGAAGTGATATGTATGTAATTTAATAACACATCAAAATAGTTTAAGCTATTTTAAAGATCAACTTCAGCGACCCCTAATGCGTTTCATAGTCGCAGAACTTATCTAATGACTTGCTCTTAGAATGAAACATAAAAAACCGCATTAAAATCGGTTTAAAAGGACAGATTTATTGCAGCGCCACCTAGTGTTTCAAACCACGAAACTTATCTAGCCTATTCTTGATCAGAGTTTTATTGCAATTGGTTAAACGTTGCTCGAACGACGCATAGTAAACGAATACATAAATATTAATTTATTTATAAACCTTTCCCCCACATACCTGAAATAGATCCTCCAATTGTGTGAAGCCGCACAATGCATGAGCGTGGAACTCCCTCATAACGGGCAGGAAAGCATCATCAGACCTTGCTGCCGAAGGTGGTAGTGCCGCGTGGTATTCCAGTTCTCGCGCCACTTCACGCAACCCCGAACGCAACGCTGTCACATCACGTTCCAGTTGTTCCACGCATACTTTAGCTGCTGCCCTGACGTGGGGTAGGTCTTCTTCCAGTAGCAAGATGTCTTTGAACTGTGAAAACCCAAGGATTTGTCATATAGAATCGTTCATCATCGCGTAGTGGTTAATGTGTGAGAAACCGGCACAGTGCAAGTTGGACTCGCACCCTGATGGTTTCCTATATAGTTATAAATGTATAGCGACATTTTTAACGGTACTCGCCACCAGAATTTTTATGATCACAAATTTATTATTTTCGGATTTTTTTCTTTTAGTTGTGCTGTAACATCTTGTTTCTTGCGAAATTTGTAAATTTATTAGATATATGATCTATAAGTATTCCATATCAACTTCACCACTTTCAAAATTCATCAAAAAATAGAAAATAACAAAATCTAAATTAAAGGTATTTTCGCATAACTTTATTTATGATATTGATTTTCCTGAGGGTCAGTCTTTTTATTATACAAATAATCAATAATGTGGGTTACTACGGAGATATTTCGTTCTACATGCATTTCCTGTTTTAGTTATCATAAACCTTTGATTACCAAAGTGTATAACAACAATATAGTCGGGGAACTTGTCGCTGATTATATTTTTATTTACAATGTAGTCGGGGAGCTTGTCACTAATGATATTTAAGGTAAAGTCGGAAAGCTGACCAGTTATATTTACGATACAATCACAAAAGAAGAAAAGAAGAATTGCGCACAAAAAGAAATGAAATCCTATCAAAGACATTCTTGTAAAAAATTATCCCAGTTAAGCAACCCTTTCAACGTAAAAACTTTTGATATTCCGAGAAGAGCCATTATATTATATACACAATTTAATTTTATTTCGTTGTAATTTACTGAACAAATAACAGTATAAACTGTGATGAGAATTTGATTTTATTAAATTTTTAATAATTTATTTATCTGCTGTATAGCTAACAACCAATCTCACATTACCTACAGTATACCCTCATGCTTTTTGAATGTCAACTTAAAAAGTACAAGTTTTAAATAAAATTAGATATGTCAATAAAGAATAGATGATCTCATCTGATCTTAAAAAATTCTACAGCGAAAGTGTTGCCAGACTTAGCTGCTTTTTTTAGGGGTTTTAGTTTTTTTCTAGTCTTCTAATCTTTTTTGTTGGATCTAAACTAAGAATCGCACCTTCAAATAATTTTTAATACATTTGCGGTCTTTATGACATCTAAACTTGTGCCGTACTGTTGTATTTTACAGTACTAGGCCTTTTTACTTTACACAAATCACAAACGAGCATTCTGTTTGTAACGCATCCGTAAACCGCGAAAAGCAACACACTCACGCCCTTAGCTTCCGCCATTATTACATTTCAAGTACCTACCTAATTTTAATCGCAAATGTATTGGAAAACGCCGTACGATGCTCGTACTCAGTAAGCTGGCTATTATAGTCATCGGTTTATAGTTTACATTCGGCGCCTGTAAACACCTCGACTATAATATGCAGCTTACCGTACTTGCATCATAATTCATAACGTACTATTAACTTTCAATTGGCAGATAAAAAGCTAACATATAATTAATGATCACTAACCTGTGTTTCTAACAGCTCAACCAAGTAATGCAATAAAGTCGTATTCCGCGACACGCTCGACTTTGTATCCGCCAACTTATTGAGCGAAGACAACCTGAAACCTGTAGCGTTTCCTCTAGCCCCTCTGTTCATATAGTTTCCTAATGCTAAAACTATTTCCAACAGAGCTCTTAAACGCTTCGATCGCTGCATGTCTCGTGCGGCTCGGAGTACTGTAGACGCTCTAGCGCTCGCCTCCGCCGTTGATGCTGCGAACTTCTTTTTGAATAGTAGTGTGCGTACACGTTGTGAGTAGTGGGGTATCCTGGTAATTAAAATAAGGTTTAATTAATTTTATAATTGAATAATAGATATTAAATCAATCAACAAAGTAATGATTGACAATCTTATTTGTCAATCATTAATTTGAGAAATAAGATTGTCACTATGTTACTTTACTTTGTTAAGACTGTCAATCATTACATTAAGTAATGATTGAATGATTGTACTTCGATAATACATCGAACCGGTTTTCAAATTAGCATTACATTCAAAAAACTATTGTCTGAATTTAATGCGAAAATATCTTTAATTAATTTAATCTTACTGCTTATAGAAAATTTAATAATTAGTTAATAATGATTAATTATAATAATGTTAATAAGTTTGAAAATTCTTCAAGTTCAAGGATATTTATTTTTTAAAGCCTTTTTTTTTCTTCAAAATAGAGTACCTACATGAAGCATGGTAGCTTCGGTCGTCATTTGGAGTAACTCCCTAACAAACGTGCAACGTTGGCTTTTTTGTTATTTTCGAACAATAACTAAACTTGGCATCGGTGAAGTATCTAAATCAAGATAGCTGCCACAGTATTAAAAAAAATCAACGGATCTCCTTCTTTCGCACGAACTTCTTACGACATTGGAAATGAACCTAACGGAATAAAGTAAACACACATATTTTGAATAATATTTTCGAAATATTTTTTTTTCGCAACAAAAAAAATTAACACAACTGTATCTGAATAAGCTTAAAATTTCGAAATATAACATTCTGTACGACATTTCGATCGAACAAACCGAATTAGTACGAAATGTAACACCGACGCATATCCGACTTCCAACTAAGAGCACCCTTAACCACTACTTCCGGTTGTCGGATTCTAATAATTTTAGTCTCAATCGATCCCCCGTCTAATTACCCCGAGTTATTTTTTTATTTTTTTCTTATTCGGACCTAGTTCTCGATACATCGGGCTCCCAAAATGAAAATCGGGGAAAAAATTGCGATTTTTTTCGTTTTCGGCCGATATTTTTTTTGTTTTTAAATTTTTTCCAAATTGTCTTATGCTATCTTGTAGAGCTCACCGAGCTGCGTCTTTTGACACCACATTCATCCCGATGTCTCGAAAACTCTTCGTGCAATCTGCCTGTCTCACAAAACTCCCAAATGACCGCCTATACTCCAACGAAATGAAAGTCATTTTCAATGACAACAAAAGAAGGTAATTAAAACTGTATAGCATTTGTAGCATTTGGTATAAACGTTTTACCTATTTTCTAAAATGTTATATCTAATGTCGTAGGTCAAGAACGAATATTACATAACTACCAAAAGAAGTTATCATAATAACAATATTTAAGTTTGATAAAATTTTTATGTCTTTTCAATAGAATGTCCTCGAAATATTGATCCAGTTTTGTGGCATGATTGGATATTTAATGGGTTTTCGCTCTGAACCCACGATGTATTCAAACCATAATATAAACAATGTCTGATCACTAACTTCGATATCTCGTAAAGAAACCGGTCAGCTCGCGCCATACTATCCAACTCATCATGGTGTTCATCTAACAGAGCCGCCTCTTCAGCACTGGGCATGAACTTGGCTAGTTGTTCCACCATGTCCAATGGCAGTTGTTCTCCACTGTCCATGCACAGGATCGCTCTGTGAATCATATAAGAACATTTAGACACGGATCTTTATATTGTTTCCCAATAGTTTTAACGAAACCTAGCGCGGTAAGTAGTTTCTCATACCTGCAAATTTCCTCGTCAGTCATCTTCAGTTTGGACAGCAATATGGTACAATTCTGCGCACGCCGTCCGTCGATCACCGAAAGTATCTTGGTGCGCGGTTTCGCTCCCAGCTGCCGCAAATCTTCTACGGAACCCTCATTCTGTGTTGAATAACGTCAGATATTAAATAATAATAATGTATACATTACAACGTCTAGACCCCAAACTAAGCATTAGCTTGTGTTTTGGGTACGAAGCGAAGACAACACATACATATAACAACCGAAACCCGGTACCAGTATCAATACTCATCATACACTGACCCGACCTGGGATTCGAACCCGGGACCCCCAGCTTCATAGGCAGGGTTACTACCAAGCGGTCGTCAAAGAATGTTATATTCTTATTATAAAAAAATGCAAAGTAGTCAAGTTTGTCTGTTTTTATGTTTTCTTTACTTGCAACTCACCTTGCACCATCGACATCCTCATCCCTCTGTCTCATGTTGCATGCATTATAGTTAAAGTACCAAACGGTTCCGTTTTAATTATAAAAAATGTTTGTTTCGACATAAAATTACACCATAAAGTTTAAAATACACAAAACGAGAAAAAATTATAAAATTTAACAGAATAAAGTGATTAATTTCATACAGTTTTACCTGTGCTCTAATGTATTACATTCAGAGTAATAAATTGTTGATTTATGTACAGAATATCATCTAATACAACATAGTAAAAAAATTGAGTTACCTGTACACCATTTTTCTGGTAGGCACAAAACATTTTATCTATGTTGTGTAGATCAATGGTATTGTATAGTTTAGTATCGTCGAGCTCTTGCCAGATGGTGCCGTGAAGTTTGGCGTCAGGCAGTTTATTCCAGTTGAAACTTTTCAGGGGGTTCCCGGGCCTGGGTACGTTTTTCTTCGCTTTCGGGGCAGGTGGTGCATGGGAAGCGAGGGGAGCTGGCGGGGCAGTTGGTGGACACGGGGCAGGCGGGGCTAGCGGTGGAGGAGGGGGACAGAAGGCCGGTGGAGGAGGTGGCGGAGGAGCAAAGCTGGTCTCTATCACAGCGCTCTTGAGATTGCTGACCTGATGAATCATACAAAATAAATTTTGGTTAAATCTTTTTAATAGGTAACTAGAATTCGATAGAAAATATAGATATGTAATTTTTGACATTGATCATCGACGTTTCCCTATAGTTCCATTCCAAAAACTTTAGTGTAAAACAGGCGACGACTAATGTAATTTAATGGAAGTTTCCTAGATAGCAATAGAACGTCCGAACCTTCGGATATAAATAGCGGTGAGAAAATTCAATTACAGAGTTTATTTCAAATATTATATGAAAAATTATACTTTAGTACCTTAGCATCATCGGGGATACTGCCCTCACTGACTAGCTTTTCATATCGCGATCTCTCAACTCTTTCTAGATTGAGCTGAAAAAAAAAATGTTTATGGCCGATAAAAAACCAAACACTAGCAAACACTAACACCAATAGTGACTATTATCAGACAGTATAATTTTTGATGTTATTAACTATATTTGTTAGATATAAATCCACATTACAAACGCATTACAATATTTGACACTTCTTCCACTTCGCGCCAATATGATTCATCGTCGTTCAATCGTAGGGATGTAATTACTTGATAGCGTTGTACCGTGTCATATCGAAACATCGCTAACACTATTGATTTTGGTTGGAGCATTACAACTCTTATAAATATTCCAATCAATGTCAACTTTTTTCTACGTTAATCTAGAACAAGTTATATCTCAAATAATATGTTACTGTTATAGGTAAGTAATGAATCTCATTGGGTATACGTGCATTCGTTTCCTATAAAACACTTTTAACCACTAAGTCGTGATAGCCCAAGGCGCAACGAACCTGTCTCAAATTTATAAGGCCATAGGGCCATGGTTCGAATCCGGGCGTGTACCAATGAGTTGTTCTGACTTAAGTACATAACTATCACTGACTCCGTGCTTCGGAGAGCACGTTAAGCAGTCGGTCCCGGACGCTGTCAATAAATGGCGGTCGTTACAATTCCCAACCCGTAGTGGAGCAGCGTGGTGGATTTAAACTCCAAGCCCCTCTCACCCGGGGGAGGCCTAAGCCCCTGCAGTGGGGTAAAATGGGCTGATGAAAACACTTTTGCAAGGCCTCGCCAAATGCAATAATTTTTTGTTTAAAGGTCGGATATCGTCCTTAAACGAAACGATTGCAATGGTTAACCTATAGTTTACAATAAAAAAAAACATGTCATCAAAGCGACGCGACCGACGTGAGAATTTTATACGAGTAGAAGTCGAATTTAGAAGAATTCATTTAGCTGTAAAGTATTGAATAGCGAAATAAACATAATAACAAATTGTCGTGAGTTTACTGAACGTTAGTCAGAACTCAGTACCGTTGCAATATTTTTCAGCTCATATAAGAAGTAAATTAATTACCTTGGTATAAGTCGCGCCAAATCAATTTGCAATTTACACCTACTTACAGGAAAATAGAAAATTGTGGTAGTTGAGAATTAAAAATTGTATTCTTTTCGTCAACATGGCAAAACGCATGGCCCTTACGCACGGTCGCTACGAGTATCTACGCACGCGCACTAGAAGTAGAATAGCAAGTTATGTGCGTATATACACATATCGATTCCAAAACGGTTTGACGCGACCTTATACCATATCAAAACTTCACTCAAGCACTATGAAAGTTAAGTCTCACTATGGTTTAATCAAATACGAAGCACTTCTTGTTTTATTTATGTATGATTTGAAGAAAACCAGGTAACTTTTGTATGACTTGTTGGTCGAGTGGTCGGAGTCGCCGATTGCAGACCCAAAGACCATGGATTCGATTTCCGCCTGGGGCAAACATTTGTATGCATGAACAAGTCTGTTCCAATTTTTTTTAACGTATACATCACAACAACGTCTAGGCCCCAAACTAAGTATTATTATTTGTGTTTTGGGTACCAAGCGAAGACACCACATACATATAACAACCAAGACTTGGTACCAGTATCAATATTCATCATATAAATACTGACCTGACCTGGGATTCGAACCGGGGACCTCCAGCTTCATAGGAAAGATCGCTACCCACTAGGCTAAGCGTCGTCAGTTTGTTCCATGTTTGGGTGGAGTACTATATAAGTTTTAAAGAAAATATATTTAAAAGGTCCCAGATGTTATTATATAGTGGTCAGAAATTTACATGGTGGTCTATCAGCGTACAGTGTGATGCATATATGTGCGTAGGGCTCGTATGTACAAACGGGTCGGCTTACTTGGTCGATGAATATTGATACTGGTACCGGGTCTTGGCTGTTATATGTATGTGTTGTCTTCGCTTGGTACCCAAAACACAAACTAATGCTTAGTTTGGGGCCTAGACGTTGTTGTCATGTATACGTTATTTATTTATTTACCACCAAACTATGTGACACTCGAGTCTATCGTTTTTTTCTAGTTTGTAACCTCACCTGCTGTTCCAATTGATGCGCCCTGCAAGAAGCCGCCCTCGCTCTTTCGTCGCTTTCCATATGCGCGGCGGTCTCACGTTCTAACCTTTCCTTGAGACGACTGACGCTGGACTCCAGTTCTTCCCGCTCTTGTGTCTGACAATCCAGTTGCTTTTCCTAGTAACAAATCACAGGCTTTCTTTAGAATAGAACCTCAAACCAAGAAAAGGAAAGACAGGGTGCTGGGAAACAATGTATTGGAGCTACATACTTAAAAAGGTGTGGAAATTAATTCCCATCGCACTTTTATCTAACGTGGAATTTCCACTCCACTTATTTATCGACGTACATTATAAAATTTTTTACAGTTATCAGGTACTGAAAAGTAGCAGATTAGAAAAGGAAAGCTTGTTAAACTCAGCGACTCAAAACCGACTTTTGTCAACTTTATTTATTTTACATTTTTTTTTATCGATATCTAACTTTCATTCTATAGTATGTAACTACATAGTTGTAGAGGATACTACACAAAGACCTATACACAACAAATGTTTGGGTGATCTGTGATCTAGATAACCCATCACGTGGGTCATACGCGCGTCGAGTCCGTCTCCCTTCCTTATTCAATGACTCAATAATAACTTTGGTTCTTGAACTAAATGGCCAACATTACTCATTTATTGAGCTAATTCAAAAGCTCGGTGATTAGCAAGTCTCATTTTTGCGGTATGAATATCTATCTCTTACTTTATTTTTATTGACATTTATTAAATACATCTACATACCTTCTTAGCGAGTTCAGTAGCAAGATCGACGTTCTCCTTCTGCAACGAGTCGGCTTTATCTCGTGCAGCAAGGAGCTCCTCTTCTTTAGCCAGAAGATGCACTATTTCTGATACGTTGATTTCCAACGGCGCCACATCTGGATCCAGTACCTGAGCGTATTAAAACAACACATGAATACAGACACAATAGAGTTTTAGTATAATAGATAAATAAAATTCACTCCTGTGGCGTAGAACAATCTACTATGTTTATATTATCACCGTCTATTATTTCAGTTATACTAAATAGTTTTTTTTTTATGAATTTATTAATTTACATTAAAAATTTCTATAGTTGCTATGATACGGGTGTAATGAAAATTTACAACGCATTCATGCTTTCATACTAATGAACCGAGATGAAATTTAACTTTGTTTAACGTATGCAGGTATAAACCGGTAAGGCTTATGAATGCCTATATTTTGTGGGTGAAAAAAAAAAACAAAACAGTTATTGCAAGCAACCAGTACGCTTTTGTATTGAATCCAATCCAATATTATGTAAATAGACACTATGGTCTAGATATTTTAAAGGTTGCACCAATACCGGCTGACTCTCGGTCCCATCACTCCCAATCCAAACTATAACCTACACTCCGTCTTATATATATCTAAGTTCACCTCGGCGTTCTGGGACTTGTCATTGCCTCTGGCTGAAGGTCGAACGAATTGATTGATTGAATGCGACACTATAATCTAAACATTAAAATGGCATAGGTATTTTCGAGTACTTTTTATGTAATTCATCAAAGAGGTTATAAATTTCAGATGTTGAAACGAGATGATTTTACCTTATCACAAACGGTACTACTGTCGCTCTTATCGCGCACGCTCTCCTGAGAGCTGAGCGACCTTCCGCATCCTGAAGGCTGTTGGAGTATCACTTGCTGAGTCACGCGGTCAAGTAGCAGCCAGTGTTGAGCTGATGGGTTGTACTCCACTGGAATTTTATATAGAAAAATTTTAGTCAGTATAATTATCTATAAGGCTTCGATGAACTTATAGTTGAGTTTAATAATTTAAAGGACGCCATATTTTTAAAATGATTTTTAGAGACGTACAGCGGTGATAAATAACAGAAGGATCAATTCCTAGGTAATCATCATATAACCAAAAAGTTCGGCACATAATAATAATAACACCTGGGATATCCCACACAGCGTCATCTAGTCACTAAGTAAGCAAGTATCTTGCTTGTATTATGGGATACTAGACAACTGATACACATACAAAAACAATGTTTATAATATATACATACATAATATAAATACTTTTACACCTAGACACGAAACAAATAGACATTTACAGGCGCACTAATATTTGTCCCGGGCGGAAATCGAACCCGTGACTCTTGGTTCCGCGATTAGGGTTTCTAACCACTCGGCTAATCGGTCAGCCAAAAAGTTGTAGTAGCATATTTCAGTAGAAAGTAAGCAATAGTTTGCTAGGTGGACAATTTCCCAATAAAATTTGGGTTGTTAACATTAGTAGTGTACTCACGTGGCAATAACAACAGATGTTGCAACAACGACAGCAAGTGAGGGTAGGCAGCGGTGTGTTGTAACTTGGCCTGAAGCAAATCGAACATGGCGCTAGCGCTTTTCGTATCGACATGGCGTTCGTCGAAACGACGCGCCAACTCCTTCTCGTCTTCGCTTCGAACCATCTCGAAGAAGTCGATATGTCGATCTAACGTTTCGTTTTCATATTTTCGCAATTTCTCGATTACTGAAAATTAAGACGGAGAAACTATTTATTATACGAATATTTATCTACGTCAAAAATGTTTCAACATTATAATACGCGCATAATTTTCAAACTTGATATTTATGTCTACACTTTGGTATATAGATTAAATATGAAACGGACATTTTCTATAAGTACACCTCAATCTGTAGTAACAACGACTCAATAATCGTTACTTTATTAGGTATACGGATTTATATTAGAAACTACAGTTATATAATAATAATAATAATAACGTATACATCACGACAACTTCTAGGGCCCAAACTAAGCATTATCAATATTCAATACCAGTACCAGTATCAATGTTCATCATATAAATACTGACGCGACCTGGGATTCGAACCCGGGACATCCAGCTTCGTAGACAGGGTCACTACCCACTACGCTAAGCGGTCGTCGTGTATGAAAATTTTACCAACAATATAATAAGGTATTCAACGTTTTACTTTCACTACACGAACTTATTGGTTTACCTGGTTGTATGCCCAGCATAAGCAGCTCATATCTCAGATGTAATCTGAACTCCAGGCTATCTTCTCCAGGCCCATAGCTCAACACAGCGTTGATGAAAGACATCAGCGCCGTTTTTAATCCTAATTCGTCTCTATAAGCGCCGGTCGATCGGTCCAATTCATTGACGACGCCTTGGAAACGGGCGCGTTCGCCAGCGTGACGTTGGTAATGTATCATAGCTTCTAGCACCTGGAAGAAACAGAAGTTCATAATTATAGCAGAAATATTGACGATGACAAGTTATGCTCAAGGCACAGAGGTAATAAAAACTCTAGACTCCCTGTCACTGAACAACGAAGCACTGCAATGGTGGTCGCGTAGATACTGTGAGTTGAACTTCGCAGCGTACTGGCGGTCGTTAGACTTACTGTGGTATGTGTTCAAGTTGACGCGTGCGCGTGCGTCCGTGCGTCTATAGTCTGACTTACTAGGGGTGCGTCGTTAAGTCGCGTGCTACGTCCGGGTATTTCTAGCTTCATGTTTCTAAGTAGAATAGTTCATTCTAAATGCAAATAAAATTCTGGTAATCGAAATAAAATAGTTAAAGTACTCTTTACAGGCAATTTCCATATAAAATATGATTTTTTACGTGAGGCTGGATTTGTCTAATTTCTGGAATTTTGTGAGTGTAAGTTCTATAATGTTCTGACCCATAGACCTATAATTTATCGAGACTCCATGGTTTAAGATTCATTTATTTGGCACTACCTACAATAGAACCTGGAATATGTTTTAATGGCTTCTAATACGCCAATAGACGTGTCATAAAATACGTACGTCTCAATAATTTCAACAAAAGTGAAATAGCAGGCAATCGTGTTGCACGAATTCGATGTCAGTGAGATTCGATTATTTTTCGGAATCATACGTATCCAAATCTAATTGTCCATAACATCAAAAAAATGTCATGAGGAGATTCAATTGATTGGGCTATTATAGTTAAAGTTTGTGAATATTTACAAGTTGAAATACTTCAGACATATTTTGAAGAATCTCGTAATCTTGCAATATTGAAGTTACGCTCATGGGTGGATGGATGGATCAAGAGTAACTAATCTTCATTCACATATTACCTTCTTATGTCCTCCAGGTACGAGGCAAACGGCTCCAAGTATCTCCAAAGCTGCTACCTTCGTTTTTACATTCTCCGTGTCCAAGGATTGGGCGATCAGCTCGATGCTGGTCGGGTGTGCCAATACGTGAGCGCGGCCAGTCTTTCAAAACATAACATTAAAAATTAATTATATATTACATATGAGTATATATAGGTATATATTAAATAATAATAATAAACCCTGCGACGTCTCACATACGGCCATCTAGTCCCAAAGTAGGCAAAGCTTGTATTATGAGTACTAGACAACTGATATACATACTTAGACTTTTTTTAGTACATACATATATAGATAAATTTAACACCGACACAATTTTGTGTCTCGGGCGGGAGTCGAACCCTTTGGTTCTGCAGTTATGGTCTCCAACCACTCGACTAATCAGCAAGTCAATACCTTTTCATACATCTCGCACATACAGTCTGTACTATAGTTAAAATAGTTTTCTCTATAGGGTAAACACGCAATTTAATATTTTGGCACAAACATAATTTTGACATCTTGAACGCTAGTGTCTCTACGATGGGAAGGCTAATGAATATGTAATATTTTTTTCAATATTAATATTTAATGACATGACAATGAATATGACTTACCAATTTTTTTGGCATGTAGGTTTTTGTACTGAACTGCTTGGGTTTATCGATTGATTTGTGTGAGTGTTGATTTTAATTTTCTTAACGCTTAGACAGCTCTTTATACAATCTGGTTTATATAGGTGTACATCTGTTATTAGCTGTGTGTGTGTTTTTTTTTACTAATTTTACTGTGCTATTTTTATAAGCTAATGATTTACAGTATAAAAAATAAATAAGTACTCAAGGTTAGGTATTTATTTACCTTCAGGCACACATTTTGCAGCCGTGAAATTGGAAGCTTTTATTAAACCACGTCAGTGGCGATCCACTTGGAATAATTCACACACCAATAAACTATTTATAAATACATTGTTATAGATAAGTATGGTGTTAATTAATAAAATTAACTCATTTTGCTTCTGTATAAGTCATATCTAATGTTTTTATGCCTTTGTTTCATGTCTATTAGTCACATTGTAACTCTGTCAGCGCAGGTAAGTTTTACATACCGAATTGTTCATCAGGGCCTTTATGGCTGCAATAAGATGGTGCCTCACGTCCGCTCTGTGTCTAGGAGTACGTTGCAAAGCATCTAATAAGGCCCCAAGGCCTCCCTGCTTTGTGAATCTCAATACGAAGCTGTGTGCTCTGGTACGTAGCGCGGTCTTTAAGCCTTCTACTAAAGCAAACGTTTCGGCGCTCGGTGAACTGTCAGACGATGATGCGAACGCCTGTAAGAAATGTATACGCAATTTGTCAAATATGTTAATCTGAAGAATGACAGAAAGATTACACTAAAATAGATGTAGTAATCACCACTGAGCAAAACCCTTTTCTAATATAGTATGCATCAAAAGCAAGCTTTGTTTCCATCATCATCACCAACATTCCATGGTGATGATCATTCCATCATGATCATCACCAGCCCGTGTCTCTCCACTGCAGGATATAAGCCTTTCGCAAGACTCGACACCACACACAGTCCTCCGCCTTTCGCATCCAACTACCCTTATATGGAGCTTCAGGTCATCTGTCCACCTGGCCGCGGGGCGTTCAACGCTTCGCTTCCCGGGAACTCTCCACTCGAGAACTCGTCTACACCATCGGTTATCGGTTCTACGGCAAATGTGATCGGCCTATTGCCACTTCAGCTTGCTGATCGCTACGGCTATGTCGACAACTTTAGTTCTTCGACGGAACTCAGTGTTTTTGATTTTATCCATCAAAGAAATACTGAGCATAGCCCGCTCCATAGCACGCTGAGCGACTTTAAATTTGTGTTTCCAATATTATGATGAATTAATTAATACAGTGTACCTCAGAAAGGTCACTAAGCGCCCGCACATAATCTTCACAATTAGGCGCTGTAGCGAGCGGTAGCGGTTGTCCTGGCGGTGGACGTCTACTGCAATACAACTGCCATTTCTTAACGGCCGGCAGCGCCATCATCGCTGCTTTGTTCACGGCCGTCAAATCAAGTTCCTCCTGTAAGGGATACAATAAATTAATAGATAATTTTAGCTCAATAATTCTTAGTATATAGAGAATATAAAGAGGCGAACCAAATAGCATCATCAAAAGAGGATTTTCGTGTTGCTGTGCTAGAGCTACACCATGTTTTTAATTTTTTTTTTTAAATAAGTAATAATGTATTACTTATTATTAGGATTCACCTAAATAACAAAAAATTAAACCTGAATTTTGTCCTGTCCTCTGTCCGTTTGTCACAGAAATTTTACTAGGTACAATATACATTTGTGGAAGATAGGTATAATTTATAAATCGATATGCAATGTGAAAAAATGTGATTGTGGGACAAAAAAAATCCAACGCACATAAACGTATGCAGTACCTATAGATAAATTTTTCAGAATTATATGTATGTTTTAAAATTACTTTTTTATTTAAGTCAATATTTGTCTAAAGTTTCTAAAGTTCTCCAAAGCGAGTACTTCTAAAAAATTTAAGTTATAAGTTAAAAAATACTTTCAAAGAACATTGGTTTGAATAATATATACGAGTCGTTTTAATTATTTTTTTATCTCACTATTTATATTTTAAAGATGATCGTTCAACCTTTCCCTACGGGACCCTTTAGTGTGCTTGGTCCGACCCGGACTTGTTTTATTCTACTTAAAATTGATGTATCTATTTTTACGCAAATGTGTGTTTCGGATATATATGTGTATATTTATAATATTTATTTGGTAAATAATAATAATAAATATTGTTAAATGGGCAATTTTTAAAGCACATGTTTTCCTCCTGGAACTTTTTCCCACTGTAAGCATAATAAAATAGGATAATTTACATCATGGCCCATAGGATGTAAATCTTCAGGTTCCATATAATTTCCGTCGATGTGGTCGCATCATGGTAAGAAATCCCAAGCTGGCATTTTATGCTGACGGTCCAGAAACGGTCTCTCTTAACGAGCAGTGAACGACCAATAAATTCCTTTATGAGACATTTTAGTACAGGATTTCCTTGATACGAATTAAAGCTACTGTGCGAATGCTTAATAAACAGAACTATATTAAGATCAACTGCTGCAGAAATAAAACACTATTAACTGAATCGTCCGTAAGTTTTGACTATCGATAAAATTATGATTATGAAAATGTAATACGTATATTCTAATTGTCGAATATTACTTCTTCATTCACTTTATCAGCCCATTTTTACACCACTGCACTTAGATCTCCAAAATTTAATACGAACATTTGTTGACGACCGATTGGCCGAGTGAATATTAGACAAATATTAGTGTGCATGAACATGTTTATTTCGTTCCGGGTCTGGGTGTAAAAAAATTATATATGTATATATTAATGAAAAAAAAAGAATATTTAAGTATGTATATTAGTTGTCTAATAACCCATAACACAGCCATAATACTTGCTTACTTTGGGCCTAGATGGCGCTGTGTGAGTTGTCCCATGTATAATAATTATTAATCTCTCCATAAATAAATATATTAAAAAGCTCGAAATTCTAGTGCTTAGTAGATACTTTGATTGATAAATTAACAAGCAGCGTTTCACTTCTACAGACATAAAAACATAAAAGATAGATATAAATCTCTTCAATAATTATCTACATTTGTTCTAAGAGTGATTCGAGTAGCCTCAGGGTACACTCGGTTCCGCCTGACGTTCAGCGTTGCCTTTAGCATGCCACGCCTTCTTATTGTCGCGGAAGTGCCACCTGCCAACATATAGCGGCACTGGTGGCATTACATAATAACTCCACTTGTACTGATATATTTAAATCAATATGATTTTAATGAATCGACAGCTTATAACAATGACATTTATTTGTACGTCAAAAAAATTTCGTGTTAATTAAACTCCAATGAGACATTAAAAAACGAAAATCATATTAAAATAATAAAAAAAATATTAAGAGCGAATAATTCTGGTGCACGCATTTTCCCACATGTCGTGGGAACATGTGCGAAAAAGGCACATGTGGTGGCCCACATATCGGTCCCATGTTTTTGGCTAATAAAGCCTTTAATTAAGCAAAATATCTGCTTTCACATTGCGCTCAATTTATCAATGTGCTTCACTCGAGCATGATTCGGTAAAAATCTCATCACCATCGACGAAACCAGTGTTCAAGCTTGACCAACCGTCCAAATGTATCCAAAAAAATTCTAATTGCATCCCACATTTCCATTCTAAGGGAATTTATTCCAATAGTAATTTCTATAGCCTACCATAATCTACCATAAAAGTTACTTATAAAATATGTTTTCCAACTTTCCAAGCATTGCGATGCATTTTTTGAAGTGAAAACTTCTTTAGCATCGTTGTGATTTGAAAGTCGATGAAACTAAAAAGTGTTTACCAAGGCATAGTGGGAGTTTGCTTGGGCTTCAGCGTTGTGCGTGAGTTAATACGTGTTTGTGCGCGTATGCGTAGTAAAAAGCTTGAGAAAAGGCATCACAACAACCGTGGTGTTTTGTATTCGTGTACGTATTATTTACAATAAAATTCTTCAAATATGCCGAAAACGAATGCAAAATATTGTCGCGATTATCGGAAAAAAAGGGAAACAAGATTGAAAAGACAGCAAAAAGTTCAACGGAACGTGTTAGTGAATTTCGTGCACGCCAAAAAGCGTTGTTGAATGTGAAAAATGATGGTTCTATTACGCATAATGATGATTTTACTGTTCAAAAATGATCATTACTAAAACCTACAATATCCTCTACCCGAAATTTTATATCCGTCTCATTATCTTGAAACCAAAATTTTTGAAGGTTTCACTTCTACCACGTGTGAATTGCATACATGTTTTTCCATGTAGCGATTCGTCTTTAGATTTCTTATCCGATATTTTTATTATATTGCAATGGTTGACTTCATTTTTAATAATTCAAGAATGAAAAGAGAAAGTTAGAAATATCGATCCCTAAAAAACTTTTCTTTAAAAAAAACAAAAAAAAACACTCTTGGGTAAGTACTATATAAGATAAGTAAAAAGGAAAAATAACTATTGAATCTGTTCTCTATACAGGTTGTTCGGCTGAACGTAATACAAACTTACAGAGCGTGTAGAGCTAACCAAACTTAAAAAAAATCTATAAAATTACATTTTTTTAATTAATTATCTTATTATTTTTTTACTTTTCGTTTAGTTCGTTAAGCTCCACACGCTCTATAAGTTTGAGTTACGTTCAGCTCAACACCCCGTATATCCCGTAAGGAGCTTAGCATAAGCTATGTTTGTAATTAAAGTCAACCAATTAAGTATATATTCCAATGAAAAACGTGGGGCACTTTTTTTCATTGAATGGGCCGATTTAAATAAATCTTGAAATTCAACAGAAATGTATTTTTCATTCACATGACATCAATTTCAGAAGCAAAATCGTTTATTGTGAAAAAGCGCCTAGGTTTTTACACTAAAATATTTTATACTTAATTACAAACTCAGTTTGACGCTAAACGGGGTAAAAAAAGAGAATATGTAAGATAATTATTTCTGTTTTTCTGCAACCAAACTGTTTTTAAATTATTAATTTATTATTTCTGACATTTATGTAATTTGGCTGGTAGTATCGTATTCCGGTTGTTGAGAATTTTGTTTTCATAGAAATAACCTGATATTACTCGTACTTAATATGTAAATTTGAAGTATTTATCTTGTTTTAATCACACCGGGATACATAGTGACCCATTTTACATGACATATTGTACTTGCCTACTTTTAATCCAATTCCACTCATCCGTTTCGTCACGATAGAGTAACAAACAACCAACTTTTCACATTTATAAGATTTTTACGATTAATGTCTTACTACTAGGAGTGATAAAAAATTTGTGAGAACGACATATATACCCCTTGGTAAGAAAAAAAAAAATACTGGCAGGCATAGCTCATATATTTGTAATATTAATAATGAAAAAGTCTTCTCTTCTCTTCTGTTTTGTTTTTTGTTTTTTTTTTCTGAATGTAGTCATTTGTTTGCTTCGTGTCGGAACGTGTTTTCGAAAATGGAGAAAAACGAAGTGCAAGCCGTTATCAAATACCTCTGTTTAAAAAAATAACGACGCAAGAGATTCACTGCGGATTGGAAGCAACATTAGGAGAGTATGCTCCGCCGTATTCCACTGTCGTGAGGTGGGCTTCTCAATTTCGAGTCGGTGGAGAACAAGCACGAAAGACGAACATAGTTGCCCATCGACGTCCGTCACCCAAGAAAATGTTGTTAAAGTCGAGAAAATCGTATTGAGCGATCGAAGAGTTACCATCCGTTAATTAGTTCAAAAAACGGGCATTTCATATGGAAGTATTCAATTCACATTGACACAATCGTAAAAAAATCTTTTTTCAAGACGGGGATAAGAAGAGAGAATATAATTTTGTTTATACATTTTTTTATCGTGTAAAACATGAACCTAGGAATACTCGGACGTGGCTGCATTGCAAACGAATTACCGATGCACCGCTAGTAAGTCAGCATGCTATGTAACTTGTCATGTCAACTTGAACACACTCATACCATAGTTAGATTACCGATCCACAGTACGTACACGAAATTTAACTCAGACATACTTACGCGGTATAACATAGGCGAAAATGAGCCGTTAAATCGGGTCGTTAAAACCCATGACGTTAATTTGGTTTAACTTTCTCGTTTTATTCGGTGTGATATAGTTTCCTCAACTACAATTATAGTACATAGTTACATAAAAATAAAAGTATTTTCTATATAGTCCCACAGTGTGGAAAATAAATACAAATTTCATTTTACAATTATTAAAAATGTTTAACTGGTATTTTTTTCAGTCTTAAGCTCAAAAAGCTTAAGTCATTCTAATTGTAATATATAATAACAATAACATATGCATCACAACAACGTCTAGGCCCCAAACGAAGCATTAGCTTGTGGTTTGGGTGCCAAGCGAAGACACCACATACATATAACAACAAAGACCCGATACCAGTATTAATATTCATCACATAAATAATGACCCGACCTAGGATTCGAACCCGGGAACCCCAGCTTCGTAGGTAGGGTATCTACCCACTAGGCTAAGCGGTCGTCCGGTCATATATAAAACTCTGATTAAAAATGAATCAGACTTACGCATATATATGGTTTTCGTATTCATCATAACACTTAAATTAGCAAAGGACGAGAATGAATTACTATTAATAAATTATTATTATTACATTTATTACTTTCATATGAATAACAAAAGAATCTTATCTCGGTTCAGGGGGGATTTTCTGCCAATACCGAAAATTCCTTCAGGGCTATGTGCGCTATAACGATTTATCCTCTTGCAAAATTGTAACATAAATTGATACCCTGGATGTTCATTGAGATACTATCGCGTTGTGACAGCAAAAATGTGAACAAAAAAATTTACACCAAAACCAAATATACACTAGCCGGTGTTTTAAAATATTCGCTGTGAGCTGTGAACGATAATTTTATGTGAACCACATGTAAAATTCGTACTTTGAAATAAAATAAAGATTATAAAATTACATTTCATGTCTAATTGAACAAAATGTTTGTTTAAAACAAATAAAAATGACTATGGTCTGCTAAAGTATTTTGTCGTTTCGAAGTATGAGACGCTTCATCCTAATTAATATGTTATCTAAGCTTGATATATGTAATTGTTTACTGTTTTGATTAAAAAAAAAATCGGATAATCATAATTTCCATGTGAAACAAAATATTGTTTTTATATACAAGTAATTTAAAATACGAGCGACATTATCTGATAAAATAAATCGATTTACGTAGATCATTCGTTTGATCGTATCGGTGGTCTGCGCACGCGCATGTAGCGCTTTCTACTATTTACATGCGAACACGTGTAACTTGGCTAGTCAGATCCACGGGCAAACGAGCTTTGACAGCGCGCACTTTCGCGACATGACACTTAGTGGGTAGTCGTAAAGCTGTACGTACTGCGTAAGCTGTCAAGAAACGGAAAATAAAGGGTCATTTCGAATTTATCAATACATATCGTGCTATTAAATATCTGTCAGGGTATATAGTATATCTGAAATAAATTCAAAAGTTTAACATTTAGTTTTATAAAATCACAATGTTATAGTCGAGATGTCTATAGGCACAAGGCGAAGCCGATAATATCCGGTATAATAAACCGATGACTATAATAGCCAGCTTACTGAGCACGAACATTATACGACGTTTTTCAATACATTTGCAATTAAAATTAGATAGATACATCAAATATAATAATGGCAGGAGCTAAGGGCGGGAACGGACTACTTTTCGCGGTTTACGCATGCGTTACAAACCGAATGCTCGTTTATAATTGGTGTAAAGTAAAAAGGCCTAGTACTGTAAAATACAACAGTACGGTACAAGTTTCGATGTCATAAAGACCGCAAATTAATTAATAGCAAATGTATTGAAAAATATATTAGAAGGTAACGTGAACTTTTGTAGTCAGTCTTACTCTTCTTATAACTCCACTTTATTTCGCATAAATACTTTTCGGAAACCTGTTTTCAACAAAAAACCTTCACACAGTTTCTACTTTTCAGCATACTAGGAAAATAATGTAAATTTATATCTATATTTGTTTGATAGATCAAAAAATTATAAAATGTGTTAAGACTACGAATATACACCTCTTTCGATATTATTTTTTTTAATTTATGACATACTCCTAGTAGGTGTACTGTTATTTCAATTATGACATGAGTGGTCAAATAAAACTGAAACAAAATTAATTTAATATTCAATAAATAACCTCTAATATTTTATTGACATAATTATTCCATAATTCAAATTTCAAACTTAATTTCTTAATTTAAATAATATCACAAAACCTCCGTTATTTTAAACTCTGAGGCTTTTCACCTTTGCGTGACGTCGTTTTCAATCAGGAATGTAAGCTTACATAAATACCCCTTGTGTTAAAATTAAATGGATACAAATCCAATTGTCACTGTGGTCATTTCATACCATAACATAGCTTCAGCGTATTAATGCCCCACTGCAGGGGTTTAGGCCTCCCCTCGGGATGAGAGAGCTTGGAGCTTAATCCACTACGCTGCTCCAGTGCAAGTTGGTGAATTTTAACGACTGCCATGTATTGATGACAACCGGGATCGACGGCTAAATGTGCTCTCCAAGACACAGAGTCAGTGATAGTTATGTACATAAGTTATAAAAAACTCATTGATACCTACTTTGGGATTCGAACCAAGGTCTTCTAAACAAGAAGGGGGCTCGCTACTACTCGGCTATCATTGAGACGCGACCAGTTAATTGTACCGCGATAACAGTTTATTACCTCTAGTAAAACTGACATAAATGCAACTATAGCATCATTAAAAGACACATACATACATTGAAGTGCAAATAAACTCGACTTCTAAAGTACTGAGGTACGAAAACATGACCACTTAGTGAATCTGTCATTGGATAAGGTAATAGTGGCGAATAGTTCGCACTTTACCGTTTATGGCCTTTTAAACTTTCCATAACCTTCATTAGTTGAAGCTCTCGCTGTAAGTGCATTTGCTTGCGATTAGGGTCGCCGACACTTTGAAACTTTTGAGCTTTTACAATATGGTAAATGAACATTTTTTCTCTTTTAATTACTTTATATTATAGAATTTTCTAAATATATCATAATAGTGAAACATTTTTTTTAATAAATCAGTAATAATAAAGTGATAATAGCAATACCGCACGGCGTACATAATTATGACGTCAAGCCATTTAAAATAATGTTAAATTTCGTTTTGCAAGAAAGAGACAGATATAACATTTTAATTGCTTATAACTTTCATATTTTTCAACCGAATATAATTTTGTTTATAAATTTTGTTATTGCATAAAGTCTTTTTTCGTATGTTCTTGATAAATATAATATTTTCATTATTAGTCACAAACCCCATTAAAACTGCACGCGTTATTGATCGACGTACAGCGGAATTTTTATTTCAGTAAGATAGTATTTATATCATACCTCTAATGAAGTTAATTGTTTCCATGCGAAAAGTTCAAATAAAGGTAATTTCATACAATCAAAAATTATACATTAAAAAAATAACTATCATTTGATTATTTCGTTAATGTAGATTGAACGTGATAGGATTCTGATATGTAATTGGATACGCAATTTTAAAATTATTTTCAAATATTAGCTAAAAGATAGATGATGGATATGACCATTTATGTTTTATCATATACTCATAATCTTCTCTTTTTGTTAGCATGTTATATGTAATTATAATGATATTAGGTATATTAAGGTGGGACGACGCCTGTCTAGTACGGCTATTTAATTATAGATGTAGCCACAATATAAAAGAAACGATAAAAGAATTAATTGTATCGCAGTGACAACCCTGCGCGCATTTTGATTTTTTAAAGCAAATTACAGTTTCAATCAAACTTTATGGCAGATGTGAACATAGGCACAAGTCGCGTCGCAGTAACCAGTTTTAGGTGTAGCGGGACGCAGTGGAGCGAGGGGTATATGACTGTTTCTGCGCAAGAACGCTTATAGCGCTGTATTCCGATCCGCCATAGAGATTGAGGCGAACTATACTTAACTACAAATAACATAAAGACGTTGTCTCGTAATTCAGACAATACTATACTAGTAGGGTTGTGTTTGAATAATTTCTGAGTGTATGTTCAGTGACGTTTTACTCAGAAACTGCTCATTAAATTACTATAGTTTCTTGGCAAAATTAGTCTAAAAAAGGAGTAGATTACGAATATTTTCGTAGAAACGCATAATCGTAGCCCAAAGCGCAACGAATCTGTCTCAAATTTATAAGACCCCATAAGGCCATGGTTTCGAATCCGGGCGTGAACCAATGAGTTTTTCTGACTTAAGTACATAACTATCACTGACTCCGTGCTTCGGAGGGCACGTTAAGCAGTCGGTCCCGGACGCTGTCGATAGATGGCAGTCGTTACAGTCCCCAACCCGCAGTAGAGCAGCGTGGTGGATTTAAACTCCAAGCCCCCCTCCTCACCCTGGGGGAGGCCTAAGCCCTGCATTGGGGTAAAAATGGGCTGATGAAGTGAAGATGAAGCATAATCGTATCAATCCTATACAGTCTGTAATAAAATAAAAATAGGCCGAGATAGCGGTATGATTAAGAATACACAAATTGTCTGAAAATTATAACCTACGTGTCTAGGTATGTACCAAAAAACCAAAGATTTTCAAAATGGTGGTCATGGGACGCGATAACTGTTTGTGAGAAAACAATTCGGAAATGACGCTTGATTAAACGCTATTATATTATAACTGGGAACGTTTGGAGTACTGGTTATTTGAACCATATAAAAAAAATCCTTTCTAATTTTTTTACCAATAACATGATATATTAGCACAAAAATATGAACACAATTAGTTTAACACATTTCATTGGAAACACCGAGTAAATTAGTTCACGAATACACCATCACTAGAGCGAAACTTTGAAGTAAAACCTACCTTTTTTTATACATAAATTTTACCTACGTTATTTATCAAAAAGCTACCATATCGGTAATAATTTAAAAGGAAAAAAAATCATATCCTGTAAAATTTTGGCCATTATTTTTATTTCACTGCACCGCGTTACTATCTCGAACAAATACAAATCTCAAGTTACACGCTGTGTGTTTTGTCAAGCCAATACCTTAGGATAAAATAAATATTCACTTTCTCCATTATAGAATTTTATTACGAATCACAAAGAAATCCCATATAAATTCCAATAACTATATAAGTAAATAGAAAGTCGGCAACCATATTTACAAAGCTATAGGTGATCCTGTGTCATGAGGACAACACCCAAACCACTTTCGCTTGCCATGCCGATTCGCTGTGGATATTTTGCGAGATAATTTTATTAATATAAACGACGATGTTACGTTGTTTGTGTCACGAGATCGTAACTCGCGTAAGACACGTGACAGTTTACGATATCCGTGTCACAGTTTATATCATCTGTGACATTCGATCGCGAAAGTCGATAGGGTTAAGCCACCTTACTAATTCGATAGGTGTTCGATTGAACATAATTTACATGCTCCAAAAAAAATAGAGCGCGAGAGCTTATCGAACTAAACAAAAAGTTTCAAGTATGGAGTTGTAGCAAGCTAACTGATGTCGAGAAAAAAATAATTACCACTTATATATTTTTGTTTATAACGAGTAAAACATACATTAACGGCAAAATTAACGCCGATAGACTGAACCGATAGAATAGGCCAATAGAATAGAACGTCAATAAAGAATACGCCATAATTAAGAAGAAGAAGAAAAATTACAAAATGAAAGTAATACATTTTTATTAAAGCACTTACAAACTCAATAAAACACCACGAGACTGTGCCGCCAATCGTAGATATACATACAGCTGACCACCTGTCTCAGAAAAGTATTAGTAGTATATAATTGGGGAGTCTGGCTCACTTTGTATGGCTATAAAATTGGGGAGTCTGGCTCACTTTTTCGTTATTTGCAGAAAATCGTTGTCCGTTTTAAAAGTCTCGCTTCGCTCTCACGGACCACGATTTTCAGCAAATAACGAAAAAGTGAGCCAGACTCCCCAATTTTATAGCCATACAAAGTGATCCAGATTCCCCAATTATATACTACAAAAACCGTTGTCCGTTTTAAAAGTCTCGCTTCGCTCTCACGGACAACGGTTTTTCTGCAAATGCTAAATGAACCAGAGTTCTCAATAATTTTTCCTGGCTCACTTTTTCGTTATTTGCAGAAAATCGTTGTCCGTTTTAAAAGTCTCGCTTCGCTCTCACGGACCACGATTTTCAGCAAATAACGAAAAAGTGAGCCAGACTCCCCAATTTTATAGCCATACAAAGTGATCCAGATTCCCCAATTATATACTACAAAAACCGTTGTCCGTTTTAAAAGTCTCGCTTCGCTCTCACGGACAACGGTTTTTCTGCAAATGCTAAATGAACCAGAGTTCTCAATAATTTTTCTCGGAAAACACGATCTCAGTAAAAAAAAAAAAAAAAACGACAAATGAACTAGACAGATAATTTCTAAACGTGTAAAATTTATGCTCCATCAACCTACAAACGCATTTCATTTCTTGACTATAATACAAACATAATTCATATTTTGATATTTACGAATAAAAAATACATAATTAATTGAAACTATGTAGAGAAGGTTTACAAGAAATAAAACAAATTATTGAATGTAAAATAGGTTTATTTTTCATTTTTATAAAAAGAATTATACCATTTCTTAATTTCTATTACATTTTGTAACGCACAATTAATATTTACTTGATTAATGTATCTGTGACAAGCCTGATGATGTCCATAAACGTCCGTACGAAGTTCTCGTAAAGGTGGACATCCTATGTCTTCTATATTTACAATTACAATACATAAGTAAATAAAAAAAAAAAAAAAAAAAAAATTCGTTTGTCTTCGAGTTGCTTGATATAGTCTTCAAACCATATTTTTTTTTGTAAGCCTTTAACATATATACATGTAGCTTCTTTTATTAGGTTATTTATTATTGTGTTGAGTTGTGTATAATCTATTTCTCCAGAGTCCCACGAAATACCATGATAGTTTCTTGTTAGCCATGAATTCGTGGATCGACATTTTGCAGACAAATTATACCAAGGATATGGTGGTTTAAATAGTATACAATATTCTTTGTCTTCTTTGTCTTCAACAGATGCAACCGCTAGTTCTTTCACGATCAATTCATTTTTTCCATTTACAAAACATTGTATATCCATAATAAGTTCCATAATTGTTTGAGATTTCTTAAATATTCGAATACGTGTAGATTATTCAAGTGCTCGTGAGCGACTAGCCAGCAGAATGACTAACCTACTCTCGCAATAAAATTACGTAATTTCAGCGTTGAAACAAGTTTAGACAAGTATAATTTACAAATCATCTATATTTATCCATGAATTGTGTGTACCATCAAATCCCAACCATTTTACTAATATTTTATTTCCTCTTTTTTTTATAACTCTTTCAATTAGATAAATATCAGGATATTTCGTTTTTGAAAGCTCTTCTTTGTAAAAGCAACCTTGAACTGGTGAATTTAAATAATCTTTTAGTTGATAAGTAACAGGTCTAGTATTATTAACTTTGGTTATAGTAAAAATTTCAGTAGTCCAGTTAGGTGTATAACCTTTTTCAAAAACATGTTTATATTTACTTATTCTCACTTTATCGCCTATTTTTAATTTTTGAGACTTTTTAAACATCATCTTATCGTTGTTATTATAAATATTTCTTAATATTGATTTCTCGTTCGATCTATTTACATTTATTGGTTTCAGTGCTATAGTTCTATGTGTACTGTTGTTGTAGGAATCTAATAATTCATTTAAAATATCTATCCATCGATAACTACCTCTCGCTGTAAATCGCTTCCACATTTTGTTTTTTAAGGTTCGATTAAAACGTTCACAGATTGAAGCCTTTAAATTACTATAAGTAGAATACATATTGATGGAATATCTATTCATAAGTGTTTTGAATAAAGAATTGTAGAATTCGGTACCATTATCAACTTGAAGATTTTTTGGTATTCTACCAGATGTAGTAAATATTGATAACATTGCTTGGGTAACATTATTACTATTTTTTGTTTTTAAAGGCACAGCCCAACCAAATTTTGAAAAATTATCGATTACCGTTAGAATGTATTTATAATTATCGTTTACAGAAGCATATGATTGCATATCAACAATATCAGCTTGCCATGTCTCATCTAATCCCCGTATATCAACGTGACGTCGTTGATAATTTCTACGAGCAGCACGATGTAATTCTTCAGCAATTAAAGTCTTGTAGGAGTTATTCATAATTTATTTGTATTTTCCAATGCTGTTAATCTTTGATCTATGTTTGTTAATGTATTAGAATGTGTTTTAGAAAGGTTATGATTGATGGTAATGTCTTTTTCTAAATTCTCTTTTACTGTGTCTAAGTGAGTTTTTAAATAATAGTATATTTGTTTCATTTCATTATTATCGATAGTCAACTGATCAAATCTTTCATTATATTCACGTCTTATAATATTTATTTCATTGGACAATAATCCTGTCACAATTTTTAAAGATACACCATCACTGTCTCCTAAAGCATCTCCCACATTGCACAATCGTTTATTTTCAATATCATAATTCCCCTCAATATTAATTTTAAATCCTTCTCCTTGTGGTCCACGGCGTCCTGTTGAAGATTTAGATAATTGACGTCCAAATACGTCTACACTCATTGTACTTCCTCAAGATACTTCGAGAGAATGATTAAATAGTTGATAAATCTTGTTAATAAATTATGTTAGCTTCACGCAATTCCTCTAGGATTGAAATTATTTCATTGGAATGGGTGACATAACCGCTAGCCGCTCTTGATGCTAATAGAAGTCGTAAACGATCTACCAACTCATTAGGATTATCCCAATACACATAATTGAAATTCAAACCAACTCTAGGAGTTGACATATTGGTGGGTAATAAGGTATTATTGTTAGAAACCCCACTACCTATCTTTTCATTAGCGAACCTCGAAATTATGTTAATATATTTTGGGGTATTGTTTATACGGAGAGCACCATCATCTTTAAAATGTTTACGATGCGCATTAGTAGCTGTAATGATTTCTGCGTAATTTTCAATATCACTATCTATTATAGCATTATTGTTAGGTACTTTTTTGAAAATCAATTCTAATAAACCAACTGTAGCGGGATAATTTTTGTTTGCTATTAGAATTTTGTCTTTTTCAAAATAGATAGGTGTATTTCCTAACATTAAGCGTTTTCCCTTTAATTGTCTCACACCATAAATTTGATCTAAATCTTTATGATTTTTAGATTTTAATAAAGATAAATATGATAAAATACTGTGATTTGGTTTTTGTAAAGAATCGTTTTCTTCTTCTTCTTCATGTTCTTCTACGTCAAAGAATGAATCATCATCATCACCATCGATATTAGTAGTTTTTTCATCTTTTGAAGTTGTATTCATGGATTCTGTTTCTTTTTTATGTGTTACATAGTGCTCATCATATTTATTATTTTCTTTATGCTCTTCTTCCTTCTTAGGTGCAATATTCGGTGTAGTGACACTAATTTTCTTTAAAGAAGTAGTCAAAGGTCTAAAGACTTCGTTTAAAGTGTTTTCTGTGTTTTCTCTATGCAATTTCAATAATTTATGCTTTTTTCTTATCACATTGCCAAGCTTTCTGATTTTACGTAAAGTGTCCTGTTGTTTTTTAATACTTTGAACTTCCATGGTGTTTGTGTTTAGTACGACAAACTGCAACTGGTTATAACTAATGTGGACTCTTTATATTTATAAAGGTGTCAAACCCTTTCCTATATCGACCGTTTTCTAAAGAACTCTCCTTATCAATGACAACAAAGCTATATTTTACGTTCCAACATTTAAAACATAGTTTCTTAAATTCTTTAAAAGTCATGTCACTATTTACATGCTCATCGTAAATGTGTTTTAAATTTAAATCATCTTGTTTAAATATTACTAATAAATTAGTATTGTCACGAATCAAATGCTTAGGAACACAACAGTAAGTTTGTGAAAGATAAAAACAATCAACATCTTGATGTCTCCCCATGCAAAAGTATTCCTTTACATTATTCTGTTTTTCACAAACAATATCATCAAAAATAATGATGGAACCAGGGAGAATATCTTTAGGTTTCACTATTTCATCATTTTCTTGAAAAATATAGTAACCAATATCACTAACAGTAGCAATTACTTTCTTAAGAAGTTCGTATTTTAATTGATGTATGGATTTTGAATAAATGTAAATATTCGAAAATCTTAATCCATTCATGTGTGTAATAATCGCTAACAAAGCATTTGTTTTCCCACAGTTGGAGGGACCGCAAAAAATCGATCTTATGCTATTAGGTAATAGTTTACCATGTCGACGGTTTTTTTCTGATGTGGTAGGTACAATAAGATTATCAAGGTTCTCTACAGGTAATACGGTTTGTTGCTTTATGAACCTCATGATGTAGCAAACTGAATAAGAAATCATTTGTATATAGTTTATGTATATAAAATAAAAAACATAAAATATGGGTAAAAAATTTATTAGGTAATTGTTAACAAAATTAGAAAATAAAAATTATCAATCGGTTTTGAATACTTTTTTCTTCGTACACAATTTACAATACGCTTGCATGAAAAGTGGACTATCGAGTTCATCTTGATCGTTTGATGTATTATCACCGTAAGAATGAATAGTGCAAGGAGTATAATAAGGCTTCACATCATCATTATCCAACACTGATTTGGGTAGTCGATCATTATGATACAATAAATGAATGTAGTGACCATAACGTTTGATTAATATATCTATAGGTATTTTTTCAATGTCTTTCTCACATAAATTGAATATTTCCATTTTGATTTAATATAAAATAACACACAACCACTCTACTTTACAACAATTTGCGTACTGCGCTGCTGATTGGATTGTACTCAATTATTCTATCGTGTATGATTAAACAATAAGCAGATGTTTGCAGAGGAAATTGTTTTTCTGATTCAAATTCTATACGTATGTCTACAGGTCCTGTTTTTAATGTTTCATTTTGTTTGGAACAATCTAATACAACAAGTGGAGCCATTTCCTTGAATTCCTTTTTTGACAATAATGGTTTACACCTGTTCTTGTCAAAGTAAGAGCTTTGAAATTGAGCATACATATCATACAACAGTGAATATTGGTTTCGTTCGAAATCAATATTAAGGTTAACGTAAGGGTATGTTTGAGAATTTAAATACAATTTAACGTCACGAATGTCACAATGATCGAAGAAACTTGCATCTTTTGTGTGTATATTCTTTCGACCCGTTTGGAATCCTAAGATAACGTATCGAGGTTTCTCTAGTTGTGTAGATGTTTTTACAACCCATACATGGTTTGTAGTCGTAGGTAATAATGGATATTCATATAGTTCCCAAGTCCGAAAACTTATTTGTATAGGAGGATCTTTGACGATATAATTAAGTAAATTTACTTTTGCAAAGTCGGACAATTTAACATATGGCATTAACCATTCTATTTTGGAAATGGATATTTTTACATCTTTATCAACATTTTTTTCTGATTGTACGATCGCATTTACGTCTGTATTAGCTCTGGTAAGAATAAGTTCATGTTTTGCATTCACTATTACTCTATTATAATCTTCTGCAAACCCGAGTAACAAATTGAGTGGAATCGAGACATCAAAATATCCTTTGGTATCAACAATGTCCTTAGTTGTATTTGTGTTCCATCCAGCATTATCAAGATATGTAGTTTGATTTGGGCTAGCGGAAATGAATGTTTTTATAAGGCTTGTTAAACCAACGTTTTTATTGCGATCAATTTCAACAGCATTTAACTCATAACGTAATTCTTCAAACAAAAAGCATAATCCCATATTTACGAGATTCGTGTTAACGCTAACCTCACCATTGCTCTTCATAAGTTTTCCGGTAAGATGTAGAAAGCTTTTGCTGGGTAGTATACAAGCATCTTGATGTTGAACAGTAATGCGAATTTCATCATTGTTGTTGAAAGTGGTTAATGCATATGGACGATGAGCATGAAACTCGTAATGTTCTATTGATTCATCGAATAATACACTTTTTTGTATATTTAAAATTTCTTCTTGTTCTTCCATGGTAAAATGCAGATTAAACAGAAAAATTTAAGTTTTATTTTGTTTTTATTGAGTTTGAAACAAGTCTTAAGCCAAGCCCTTTTAGAAATTGTATGTTCCGATGTGTTAACCGATTCAATGGTCGAACTCGAGTGGGTGGATAAACCCATTTTCTGTTGTTATTATATGAATAGGTTTTACTGTTATAAACCACACCCATTCTATGCTATTGACTTAAGATGTAATCGCACTGTTATAATTTCTCCTCGGAAATTTACTAGATCTCCGTCTTGATCGACTATTTTCAACTGAATATTATGTATTGCCTTAACCATAACAGGAAGATAAATGACTTGCGATGGTACTTCTACTATTTTATATCCAGGTGGAACCGTGGGGAAAAATTCGTGAATAATGTGAGCTTGATTAGAATTAATATACGCCCCTCCTGTTATGTTACATTCTACTCGCAAAGCGTTTACTTTGATTATGGAAACAGGTATATCTGATAAATAATCAACGTTTGGATCTAGAATTCTAGGAGAATATCCTAACAAATTTCCCAAAGAATCTTTATGGGTAAAATCAACTTTTTTACTACATCTCACTTTACATCGCAATTGATTTTCATCAGGCTTTATCGATATGAAAATATTAAATTTATCTAATGCATCAGTTAAATATTTTTCAATGTTTTCGATTTCGTAACTACCTGGTGGAATTACAATAACTTTGTCATCGATATAGAATTTGTTATTTCTTTCATCGATATTGGGAATGGAATTAAAAGTCAAGAATTCTACTAAACCAAGCACATAGTTTTTTGATGATAATTCAATAGGAGGAAAATATTGTGCTTCTAAAACGGGTCCAACACCGCTTAACGTTAATGTCCATGATTCACTCATGACTGAATCTATAATGAGTTGACGTTCTGATATATATTTAAGTTAAATTATCACTAAGAAATTTAAGACACAAATGTCCACAATTGAATGTATTGAAGCTTTGATATTTTTTATAATTGTATTTTACATTTTGCACTTTTAAATATGATAATAAATTTGATGGAGGTGGTAAATTTCCAAAACTATCAAAATAAAAGACACAATTGTTTTTTTTCTTATAAGCTACCCAGTGAGTTCCAGGACCATCTTTACTATCTAAGTTTATTATACCAGATTCATGTGTCCAAGGAGGTGAGTTAGGTAAATCATTTCTCATAAAAACACCTCTAAAGTTAGGAATATTTAAAATTCTAGCATATTTTGTTAAATCAATATTTGTAAGAGCTCTGTTTGGTAGTGTTAATAGTTTTTTGAAGGTTTTATATAAATACCTAAACCTTTCTTATAAGGTTTAAGAAACATTCCTTTTCCTAAAGATATCGCTTCCATTTTTTCATTATGTCTTTTTTGTTCTTTAAGTTGTTCTACAGCATTTTTAGCATTGTTGACTGCTTTCGCGATTCCAGCAGCTCCACCAGCCAAAGCACCTGTTGCACTTAATCCAGCAAAAAGTGGTATTAAAAAAGGAAGTACTCCACCAATTTTTTGTGGCAGAGGTAAAATTCTAGGACAATTGATATTTTTTTTCCCTCCTACTTGACGAATCACTTTACGAACACCATTCAGTGCAGATTTTATAGGATCAGATCCTTTAGACATAGATGATTTAGCTATTTTAATAACATGCTTGAAAGGTTTCTTTGATCTTTTAATTTTTTTCTTTGTTTTATTTTTATTTGTGATACCAAGACCTAATTTTGACTTGGCACCCATCGCGGACGCAATGCCTAACGCAACTGCTCTTTCACTCATTGATGCATCTCTATTAAATACTCGTTTCATCGCTTTTGATGCTAGCATACGATCAGCCTGATTTCTCATATGAACATTATCTCTGTTTTTCGAATACGCTATATCATGTTCGCGACAAGCTGAATCAAGTGGATTAATACCCATATCACCTCGTGCTAATCGATCTTTGAGTTTAGTTCCAGGACCGCAAAACTGATAACCGGGTACATGTAGCTCAAACGGTAATTTATTCAGCATATCATTGAAAAATCCAAAACCTTTTTTTCTCTTTCGATAATAATATTTATTATTATTATTATTATGGTGAATCATTATTCAGCATAAACGTTGTAGTCTCTTAAAGAATTATAGGGTTATGAAATAAAAACAGAGATGAACTCAGTAATATACTTAATTTAATGGTAAAAATACATACATATTTTTATAGATGTACACTTTGGTTATAAAAAATATCAGATATATTTGTACATAGCATACTTAAAATAATTTGTAATGTCCCCAAGGCAATGTGTTATATTTATCAATTATTAATCTTTTATCATCATTAGCATTCAACACGGATTTATTTACTTCTTGCGAGAATATCGTGTGTTTGATTGATTTAAATACATTCATACATGAGCGCAATGTATTGTTAGTTTTAAGAGTAGATTTGTATTCGTCTGTAGTTAAAAGATTTAACACTGCTTTGCTAACTCCCTTTGCCTTTTTGATTTCATCGTTTTCGGTTTTTATACAATATAGTTTAGATCTTAAACCTACAAATTCATCAACGATTGTCCCTCCTAATTCATCTTTAAACAGACCTGGTACCTTTTTATTTACTAGTGGTAAATCATAAATATTGTTCCTACTAAAATTGCTTGTATCAAATAATTCAAGATTTTCTTTTAGATCTTTATAAATACAATCATTTGTAGGTATTATGTAATATAATAAAGTGTCAGTGTCGGTGTAGCACAGTTGTGCTCTATCCCCATATTTTGGTTTAATAAAAGAATAGTGAAAGCTATAAAGATGGGATTTACTTAATTCTAGTACAGTAAATCCTATGTATATAGGACGGTCAAGTAAAATTTCCGACTTGTCCATCTGAACTGCTGCGAAATTTTCAGAAAAAATTGATACATTATGAAAATTTGGTTGAGCAATCAATTTTTCAGCACCTATGTATTTATTTGTGTAATTTTTTTCATCACTCCATCGATCAACTAATTTTACAGATATTTGCTTCCGCTTGTTTTCTAAAGTTTTTCCAAATATTGAATTATTGAACAATTTAAAAAAATCTTGTTCAAACGTAGATTGTGAGGATTGACGCAAACTTGTATTCAAATCTATATATTGTTTTAAATAATTACTTTGTTTAAATGAAAGAATTTTATGAATTTTATTCAATATCAAACCATGATTTAAACACTGTTTTAAATGCATATAATGAATAACATAGTGATATTTATTGTACAGATTTGCGATCAATTTATAAGTCTTTCCTCCAGGAGGTTTCATTTTTTCTGGTGCAAATGGTAAATCTTTGTGAGAGTCATGTAAGTCCTCGTTATAGATTAAATCAACCTCTAATATAAATCCAATGTCTGAATTTTCATGACATGAATCTATGTCGAAAGATAATAATTCATCACTTTGTAAAAGTTTGAATTCTGAAATCGGTAAGTTTTTCATCATCACGTATCCATATAAATTATTACAATCTAAATATAAAAGATAAGTATTTGGTCTATCTTCCCTGTAGTCTTCAGTATAAATATTATTAGCTTTTGCATATCGTAAAGAACACTGTGATAATCCGCCTCGGATGCCTTGTTCAAGCATTTGATATATTTCAATGTCAGAAATTAATTCTAATTTTACACCAGTATTTAAAAGCATTGCGTCCCAGCTAAGACTAGGAGCGGTTACATAAAAAGCTGCATCTAGTTTATAATTTTTTTGGCAAACAGTACGAAAATTTTCAAATACATCACATAATAATAGAACATCGATCATTAAATATAAATCAGTATATTGTCCTAAATTGCATATGGAAAATTTTTCCCATACATCAAAAGCATGTTTATAATCATCGTCTGAAATATGATTTGATGTTAAAGTATTATAAAAACTTTGTTTCGGTGGCAATACTGTTTCATTATATTTATCTAAACTATCCATATATTCGTACGGATACACTCCCTTACGGCATGCTAATCGAAATTTATTTTTATCAGAGAAAAAGCGTCTGAGATTCAAGAATTTATCATACTCTAATGTTTTAGATAATTTATCTAAACTCGTGTTGAGAAAATGACAAGAATCAACAAATCTGAGAGGAATATATGACTCACGAACATCGTATACATTTTTTATGAATTTAGTAAAAGAAATATATTTTTCTTTCCCTTTAGGTATCACCTCTATCCTGCCATCAGATTCACTAAGCTCTTTTATAAATAAATGACAATCATACCCCGCTAAGTTATGAAAGAAAAATGGAATGAACGTACAAGTCTTTAAAAGCAAGTTACAATGTGAGTGTACTGCGCCTCTGTATACGCCTGTTCTGTGACAGTGATCGCGAACTACATCACCCAATAGTAAATTATTACATATATAACAGTGAGTGGCGCTATTGTATTCAATTTGTTGTTGCAATGATAACGGAATCATTTTTTTCTTTTCAGTCGTATTAATTCTATGAATTTCGTTAACATGTTCCGTTAATGACTTTACAAATATATGAACGCAATCTTTTCCTCGATATGAAATGAATTTATTTAAACTCGAATCATATGCACAACATATATAATAAGCAAATGCTATTGGTACGTGTCTTTTTGTTAATTTTGTGTATTTAGTTTCACAGTTCTGGTTGTTATTAAGAGGTAATAACATAGTTTCGAAATCACCATAGATAACGAAAGGAATACGTTGCAATCTCTCGTAGTGAGTGAATTGTAAGATTGTACCAGGTCTGGGCAATACCGTTTTAATTCGAGCACAATTATGCATCTCCATACTATCATATGAGGAAAAAAATAACATACACTCATCACAAAAATATATTTTGCCTTTATGCCTCGTTACTTGGTGTCTAATAAGCCGTTCAAAATCTTTTATTAAACAATAATGCCCATGTTGAGAATTTTCTATATATAATAAATTAATATGGTTTATACTACGATATTCTGTCTTGTAGAGCGGGCCTACAAGTTGATTTTTTGAATCTAATCCGTAAATATTTACTGTAAATGTTGGATTATTCATTTCGAATATCTTTATATCTCTATTAGTAGGAGGAAAATTCATCCCATCTATTTTAAATATTTGTTTGTAATCTGGATATGATGCAGTGCGTGTACCATTTTTTTTCACTGGAAATAAAGATGCAACTGCACACCATAAAAAACAATGAGAGTCAGTGTTTTTAATGTTTAAACAACTTTTCGTACTCTGAATATTTTTAGGTAATGGTATGTAAGAACCCCCTCGTAATGGTGTGTATTTATTTATATTCATTTCAAGATGAGATACACTGGAAATAAACCAACCCGAATCTTTTAATTGAAATTCGCTACATTTCCGAATGAGTGTAGCTTTAACATGGTTATAATATTCATTGATATCAGTATTGTGATAAAATTTCTTATACTTCACTGTAAATGATTTCAACTCGGTCTTTATTTGGTGTGGTAAAGAATAATAACAAAACAATTCAAAATTTATTTTACAGCTATTATGTTGATGAAGAATATATTTAATTAACTTATTCACCGAAACTCGTACATCATTTAAAAAATCTTCTGGAAGTAAATACCTATCATGAATACCATCTATTCTAAAAGAAAGTAGTCTGTTTTTAAATGCCGAATTTATAAGCCGTACATTATCAATGTGGCTTTGTAACAAACAATTTTTTTTATGTAAGTTTGTTCTAAGATGAGCATAGTATATTTTCTTTGTAACATTTATACCACAAATATTACAATATATTTTATTCGTCATATTAATAAAATATCGTAGTGCACAATAATAAAATCAAAATATGTAGTTTTATCAGATTGCATCCAAAGTAAAAAAAAAAATAGGTAATACAATACCATATGTAAACCAAGTTATCTACTATTTACTTTGTAAGCATTGCTTGTTAATTTATACTTAAACCTAGAAAATCTAATTTTTATCTTTAATTAAAAAATACACTGATTACAATGTAGGCTTATATTCTATTACACGAAATACATAAAGTATGAAAATAACACGTTATTTAAATCAGTAAGTTTAAGAAAATAATATTTTACTTTTTCTTTTCAGGAATAAATTGTGCTTCAGATTTTGCAAATTTCTCTTTTATGTTCAATAAAAACGTTGCAAATATTTAAAGTCATCAGACTCTCTTTGTAATTTAATTTTCGTATTTATCAAAGCGAATTTCCAACGAGTATCATCTGGTAATTTCTCGATTTCGGACGTATAGTAAAGTTTTAATTCCAAAAAGAATTCTCCATTCGCATTGTTTTCAGTCTGTTTTGTCATTCCATTAGCAACTCGCTTCCATAAAATACCCGATAATTCAGAGAAAATCTAATTTTTACCTTTAATTAAAAAATACACTGATTACAATGTAGGCTTATATTCTATTACACGAAATACATAAAGTATGAAAATAACACGTTATTTAAATCGGTAAGTTTAAGAAAATAATATTTTACTTTTTCTTTTCAGGAATAAATTGTGCTTCAGATTTTGCAAATTTCTCTTTTATGTTCAATAAAAGACGTTGCAAATATTTAAAGTCATCAGACTCTCTTTGTAATTTAATTTTCGTATTTATCAAAGCGAATTTCCAACGAGTATCATCTGGTAATTTCTCGATTTCGGACGTATAGTAAAGTTTTAATTCCAAAAAGAATTCCCCATTCGCATTGTTTTCAGTCTGTTTTGTCATTCCATTAGCAACTCGCTTCCATAAAATACCCGATAATTCAGTTTTCTTCACACATATTTCAGTATCACTTTCGTCTCCGAAAAGATCCTTCATGAAATCGGTGCGTGTTTTCTTTGAACATTTCTTAGATGATTTGCGTTTTAAATTTTTAGATGTACTAGGTGATATCGACGATAAACCCTCATCAGAATCGAATATAGTTGGAAGGTTTCTACAACAAATAAAAAACAAGACCACTTAAAATAATTACGCAATATACAATTTTTTTTCCCAGTTCTATTACAATCGTAGAGGCTTTTACCTAAAAATCGAAGTCGTAGTTTTTATAGAAAATTAATTTAACACAATAATCGATGTAATGTAATCAGTTAAAATTAACGTAAAACACAAAATAACAAATGAGCATTTTCATAAAAATATAATGTGTATTTATAAAAGAAAAAAAAACACATATTTTTCCACTTCTATTATAATCATGCATGCTTTTACCTACGTAAAATCAAAACCGTAATTTATATAGAATGTTAATATCGCAATCAAATTTTAAACACAATTTTCAACGTAGTATAATCAGTAAAAAATTAGTGCTATAAAAACATGAAATATCTATTACAATCGTGGAGACTTTTACCTAAAAATCAAAGTCGTAGTTTTTATAGAAAATCTAATATCGTAATTAATTTAACACAATAATCGATGTAATATAATCAGTTCAAATTAACGTAAAACATAAAGTAACAAATGAGCATTTTCATAAAAATATAATGTGTATTTATAAAAGAAAAAAAAACACACATATTTTTGCGCTTCTATTATAATCATGCATGCTTTCACCTACGTAAAAATCACAACCATAATTTATATAGAATGTTAATATCGTAATCAAATTTTTAAACACAATTTTCAACGTAGTATAATCAGTAAAAAATTAATGCTATAAAAAACATGAAATAACAATTGATTATTTTATAAAAAATATAATGAATATTTATAAAAGTTTGAAAATAATGTAATATACCTACATTTTTATACTCACATTTCAGCCATGGTACCACTGAAGTATTACTTGGTGCTTGGTTTTTGCAAGAACACTTTGTATTTTTGTTACTACTAGGAACTTCGCCTATCGTAGACTGGTGTCGAATAAGCTTGGAGTATGGTTTATATACGCTTCGATACACGTGTGAACTGTCTTCAAGGTTTAAAAACAAAACTATAAAAACATGATAGAAAAAAATTATCGTAACCCAGTTCCGTTTTATAAACGCAAGTCGAGACTTGAAAATCATAAAACATGAGAAACTTATTTCCTAAAGCCATTTTTAGCACTTTGCATGTACAAAGCATTTTTGTTCGTTCAGGGTTAAAGATACGAAAAACTTACACGTGTCATAGTTAAAACAATGAAACATTCTTAACATTTATGTTAGATGTATACAGTCAACGAGAAATATAAAAAAATATTTTTTAATTTTAACTATTAAATCATTACACAACATCAAAAAAACTTCTTAAGTTTCTGTACATACAAATATTTTATAATATTTTAATTTTTTTGTAAATTTGCAAAATATGACATTAGCTTTTTTTTTCAGTCAGTTAGTATTTATTAATAAAGTCGTGAACAATTACTTGATCGTCATTTATGTTTATTCTATTAAAGTTTATTATATTATTTCATAAATAGACTCTTTTAAATAATAAAATGGTAACTTCTCAAACGCAGGTAAAACGTATTGTTAACTGTACCATACACGTGTCTTTGTCAAAACAATAATTCATTCATAATTTGAAACCAAAGTCTTGACACAGTGAAACACTTGTTAATGAAACATTTGATGTGTGATGTATACAGTCAACGAGAAATATAAAAAATATTTTTTAATTTAAATTATTTAATCATTACACAACATCAAAAAAAAAACTTTTTAAGTTTCTATACATACAAATATTTTATAATATTTTAATTTTTTTTGTAAATTTGCAAAATATGTCATCAGCTTTTTTTTTTCAGTCAGTTAGTATTTATTAATAAAGTCGTGAACAATTACTTGATCGTCATTTATGTTTATTCTATTAAAGTTTATTATATTATTTCATAAATAGACTCTTTTAAATAATAAAATTGTAACTTCTCAAACGCTGATAAAACGTATTGTTAACTGTACCATACACGTGTCTTTGTCAAAACAATAATTCATTCATAATTTGGAACAAAAGTCCTTATTACTTTTAATGGAAGTGTGTAAGTATTCTGTTTCCGAAAGGGTCTAAATCTGTATTTCAAAATATTTTTTTAAAGTTAAATTGAATACGATATTACAGCAATAATATTAAGTAAGAAAACATTTTATAGTTTTAATTAATTAAGCAATTTATACGAGAAAAAAGGTTGTAAAAAATTATTGTAGTTCTAATGAAATAAATACAATCGAATAAAAAAAAAACAGCGTAATAATTAATGCATAAGTTTTTAAATAATTTAGTTAATCTTAGGTGACAAAGTTGTTATAAAAAAATTATTATAGTTCTAGTGAGAAGTATATTTCTTTTCATCTACTTATTAAGTAAAATTCAATAATATATGCTAAACGGACTTATCCGGTTTTTTAATTGGGATTAGGTGTAGAGTAGGGACATACTTGATTTACCATTTAGTAAATCGACGTCCTGCAATCAACTCGTGTTGTCGTGTTGTGACTTATAGTAAAATATTTAAGAGTAAAAATTTTGTTGGTGTTGAAATTTGTCATGTGTTTAAAGTTATCGGTTGTCGTAACGGTGAGTGTTTTATAAAATTTCTTTCACCTCAAAATGAGAGATCGTGTTTTCCGAGAAAAAAAATTGGGGAGTCTGGCTCACATTTTGTATGGTATATAATTGGGGAGTCTGGCTCACTTTTTCGTTATTTGCTGAAAACCGTGGTCCGTGAGAGCGAAGCGAGACTTTTAAAACGGACCACGGTTTTCAGCAAATAACGAAAAAGTGAGCCAGACTCCCCAATTATATACCATACAAAATGTGAGCCAGACTCCCCAATTTTACACTACTAGTATTGAATATTTTAACAGTAGGATGACTAAGCATTTGAATAGTCCGTGTTATGACATTTTTTCTCGGTAACCGCCACTTGATCCTTTTTGAACCTAATTGAAACTTTTTGTTTAGTTCTATAAGCTTTGCGCGCTCTATTTTTTTGGATCATGTTCAGCTGAACACGGCGAATATATGCCTACAGTTTTTTTTCTGCCATAGTGTCGTATTAGCTTGTTGCGTCGAACATGTGGAATTAGTTTTACTTAATTTGAAATAAATGTATTATAACATACCATGTTCATCCTACATGGAGTATTTTCAATGTATTTTATTATATTAGTAATGTATTTATTTACCAAACCGCAAGTGGACTTTTTTTTTTATTATTTTATACGACAGCATTTTCTAAATATATCATAACAATCAAAGATTTTTTTTTAAATAAATCATTACTATTGTCATGAACGTTCAAAATGTCCTGTTAGATAGAGAGGACAATACTGCACGGCGTGCTTATTTGTGATGTCAGGCCATTTAAAATGATGTTAAATTTCGGAAAGCGACAGAGATAATATTTGATGAACTTATAATTCCCATATTTTTCAATTAAATATAATTTAGTTTACAAATTTTGTTTTTATATGTTCTCGATAAAAATAATATATTTATTTAATATTTCTATATTTATATAATTATTTTATTTAATAGTATTTAAGTACCGTATTCTGCAAATATTTGAAAAAGTTAATAATATATACACAAAAACACACTAAAATGTTTCTTTGTCTAATTACATCACGCATGTCGCGTCGATGTGGTACCGCTGAATTTATTGTGTCGCGCGATAGTTTTAATTAGGCTGTAACTCCTAAGATATTATTTTACATTGTATGGTATACAGAGCAATCATAATTGCATGAAATGCTTTAGGTATCTAACGTATTTAATTTAACAGTGATTAATATTGTATCCGTGTAAATAGCTTTCCAATTACCACGTTATATGTGACTATTTTTTTAAACATTAAAATAAATAAAATGATAGTAGGCTATTCTTAAAAGATAGACATATGCCATAGCGGATTTTCTTTACGCCTATAAAAGAAGGACAATTCCTCCATATATTGTTTTGTTATTATTGAGTTTATTGCATTCATACAGACAGACAGACGCAGCAGGAGACTTTATTTTATAATCTATAGTGATACTCGTTGCCAATCACGCTATGTCACGTGCCACACTCTAATTACTTTTTAACTAAAAGCTGTACTGTGAAAAACTCTGCCGCTGAACCACTGAACAAGTAATTCTTCTAAAACAATGCAAAGGGATCGACCTCTCTAGAATCGGAATCTAGAATCGGAAAGCTCTTAGGGATCGTCCAGCAAAAGCCACCGCGATATTACCTAGCAGACCATACACACAAAGGCAATTAATTTCCGCTTAGTTTGTTGGAATAGGTTAACCTTTCGAGAAGTGGGCGCGGCTATTCTCACAATGCGTTTGTTTTGGTCATTTGTGACCCGCAGTATTATCGACACTTTGCAATTCTTCGCACTATATAGTCTTAAAGATCTGGTTCTATCCGATATCTAAAGAATATTATAACTTTTGATAAAACAAACCCATGTCACAGAGCATACTAGTTAGCGCAGTAGCAAACCAGCGTCACCGTTTTATGTTTTGGCCCAGAGATCTATTTGTTTACAAATTAAAGACAAACAGATCATATTTGGTATTTGCCATGGTCATATTTAATATCTCATTCACAGGTAGTAAGTAATATTTGAACATAAATTATGTCAACCATTTTATTTATTATTCCCCACAGGTACATAAGCTATTTAATCAATGCTATTAAATTCCAGTTATTTATTAATGTAACAAAATTTAATTACCTATTCTTTATATTACATACATTTAATTACTAGATTACCATTTAAATAGATCCCACGGAGCTATTCGAACTATGTCATTTGGTATTCAATATCGCTAGTAGGAAGGTAACCTTAATAACTGTACCAATAAATATAGGCTAGTTCGTGACCGGTAGAAGGTTGTGTATGCGAAAACAATGATTTATGTATAAAATATATTCAAAACAAGACTTTTATGAATAGGTAATCGATCAGGTGTAGTCAGAGAATTTGCATAAACATAAATAATAGAATGTTTTGTTTGTAGTACAGAGAACAATGAAAACTTGATTTGTGTTTTTTTTAAAATTGTCACTATAACTATTTAAAAAAAAAATACTAACAATACAGTACCTATGTGAAATGATGGAAAGGCAAAAATTGTGGAATTTAAAGTGTTTAAATAATAGGGTACAATGCCTAAAATGAAAATAAAGAACATAAATACGGAAAAGTTACGTGACTAAAATATTGGAGTTCACTTAATTTTAATTTAAAAAAAAAATTAAAAAAAAAATTAAGGTTAATTAAATTTATTTCATTCGATTTCAGTTTTAATGTATTATAATTTGACACACACAATATTCATGCCTCTTAAATAGTAGTAAGGTGACCACAGAATTAACTTCTAAATTAAAAACAAGTAGTTTTATAGAATTTATATATATCACGAAAATTTTAATTGAGTACATTTCCAACGTTTTCAGAGTACATTCGAATCTGCGAAACATGTGATTTATTAAATTTACTTCGCTATCCAATACTTTACGATGATATACGAACGAAATACAAATATTAAATATAAATAATACACAAATAGTTTCATATTGTACAGTACGCGCATGTAGGTATGCATGAATGGGCATGCACTGTTCGTTTGTACGTGTTGTAACAATGAGATATTTAATTTAGACACGATAAACATCTCATTTATTACACAAAAATTTATATTAGAAAGCGTATACTCGAAATGTTGGGTACGCCATGTAACGTCAAACGCATAAAATCAATACGTTCATTAATACGCTGATTATGCCGGTGAAATGATTAATCACGAGTAGGCGTTCATAGCCGCCTTTGATCTCCACCTGAGGTTCGGTGAAAGCAATAATGAACGAATATTTTATTACGTGAAACTTATTAGAGGTAAACAGTAAAAATATTTATGAAATCTAACGTTTTCTAAAATCATTACTATTGTCCGATTTTTTAAAAGTTTAAAGTAGCCTAGAGTTTGAGGAAGTGCCCTTGAAAAGTTAGGGATCACCACAGGTCTCGAACGAGTTTAATTAGTAAAAAATTTAATCTGGATTTTCCATGGATTTTCATTCAATTAACATTTTCTTTTGGCCCTCACAAAATTTAGAGCCGTGACGTATCTATACTGGAAATGACCTTAGAAACGAACTTTGATATTGAGACTTCTTTCTTGTTTTACTATGAAATTGGCCAATATTTGGGTATTTTTACCCCACTGCAGAGGGTAATGTTTTTCGTATGTATATTTATTTGACACTTTTTTTTAGTTCATTCTTATTTAAGTTTTTTAGTTTAAAGGAAAAAAAATATAAATTGAAAAAATCCGACTGCGAAACAAATTATTAACTAAAAAGAGAAAAATAAACTCTATAATTTATAGGATGTGAATAAAATACTCTATCGTACAAATATGAGTTGGAATATTATATAAGGTTTTGCAGGCGGGAAAAATAAAAAACTACAAAATATATTTGCTGTAGAAATGATAACAGATTGACACTTAAAGATCACCACCATAGATATTTTGGTAATCCGTTCGTCCCCGTCTGCAGTACCTTTAGGTATATAACTATCAAGTCACATTCGTATGATACTTAGTGTATTTTATCCACATTCTATAGATTACAGAGCTCGTTTTTCTATTTTCAAGCACCTTTTTTTTAACCCAGTCGAGTTTTTGAAATTTTTCATCTGTTTGTTTTTTATTATTAGCAGTCGATTTCCGTCATTATTTTGATATTCTGTTTGTATTTTCTTTTAAGCATCAACATAATTATTTTACGACTCCTTCTCTTTTTTCCAAAACAGTTAAACCTAAAAGTCTTTCATTTACCGAGATTTGATTTATGTAATGCGTGGATAGAGAGTCGGCGTAAAGAAACGCAGATAAACATATCACCGAACTGTTCGGTTATAATTCACGCATACAGAAACGGTTCACACATGGTTTGTATGGCGTAACGAGAGTTTGTGATCTGTTGAATCACATACACAAGTATGTAAAAGTTGGTCAGTCATTTTTGTTAACATTGTATTGTGAGGATCCATCCAGAGATTAATATAACCAAAGTTACCAAGTTGCTTAAAGTCATTTTAACATCACAAAAGAAACATTTTCGTCGTGTTTTCTATGCAATTTCGGACTCGCATTGGACCAGATTTTTTAAACACCGCCTGTTAAATAGTACTATTTAAACCATAATATAGAATTAAAATAAGATAGAAATGTTGAGGCGGATTTCGCGTACCTAATATTATCACATATTCGCGTCTGCGTAATACGACAATCGGTTTGATTCTTGTAAAATGACTTACCATTTCTAACTACTTATATTGTTCTGTGGTAATAGCAACATGTTATCAGCAAAGTCACTGACTGACATCATTCTGGGTGAGGTACGAAATGACCATTATGTGGTCACTTAAGATATGAGCTGAGATAACAAAAACACGGAACAAACTGTCAGCATATATATGTATCGACCGCAGAGAAAGCTTCGGCAAATATCGTTATGTAATTTATCAGTGCATTTATCAATTCTAAACTGACATATTTAATAATAACATGTCAGAAATTATAGAGTCGTATTGTAATCAAACTAGAATACAATGAATACTAAGTAGAATGGAATGCAATGACGTTCCAGAAAGGAAAAGTAAAGAAAGTAAATCGAGAAAATAAGATTTATTATTACTGGCAGCTTTATCTAAATCTATTTAAATCGGAAATCGAAAAGTGTCTACAGTATCTACCCGGCGGTAAATATTGCACATCCATCTTTGAAAAGAGACAATCGGCTAATTTCGGCTTCTTAGAGCGTTATCTCTAATCTCTATGGCACACTACCTATATAAGACATGTGTTAGTCGTGGTTCAAATGTGATAGAGTACGACCGCGTCCAGTTAAAAATATATATAGAGAGTGAAAATATATGTATAGAGGCAAGTCAAATTTCGTCTCTCGACGTAATACGAGAGACGAAATTTGAGTTGTCGAAGAGCATAATTTATTTCGTACATGTGTATATTTCCATAATATTCCGGTTCACTGTCTCAATCAGCCACGATAAAATTTGTTATAATTATCTCCAAAACGGTTCAAATCAAAAAACGATAATAATTATTGTAAGTAGAAATTGGAACTCACTTCCAATCATACAAATGTGGAGATAATGAAAATAGTGATTAAGAATTTTCAGTCTTTTAACTAGTCATCAATCATTATCAATAAATTGTCTCTGTTAATTAAATGGGTCGTGACTTTCAATCTGACCAAATATGGTTAATGAGTAGTGAATAAGTTAATATGATTTTTTTTATTTATTTGATCAAGGTCAAAATTAAAAACAAATTATTAAAAAGTCGTACTTTAATGGCATATTAATGCAATCAGTGTCATTTTAAAACTCAAAAATTTAAAAATAGCCTATTGGTTAGACCACTATATGCTACTGAAAAATAAAATATTAATCATGTTATTTAAGGGTTACGTCGTTATCATAAAAGTAGGTACATATTTCATTGTCCTGTGATAAATAATTCTGGTGAAAGTTCTGGTGAAACAAATGTTCCACTGGAGGGATATAAGGCAATAGTTGTAAGAGATCATCATATTTTCTAATTTTGTAGATCCGATGAAGAGCAGGAAAATCGTGTTTTCTTCTTATTATCAACATAGGCCAGTGTGTTTTTTGAGAGATTTTAAAATTCATAACGAAAGGACTTTATTAGACCAATACCATCTATCTATACCACATAAAACCATGTAAGGTTTAAGGTGTAAGGCCGCGATGGTTTAGAAAATATCATTGAAGTTTTCATATTTTCTTTAATTTTTTTATTTTTATGATTTGGGCCACTCTTCCGCTGAGCGACTCATTTCAGGACGTGCAAATTGACAATGACAGGGAATCGTGCAACGGTCAATATAAGATCAGTCGAATAAACGAGACTTTCAACGAGATAGCATTTCATTGACCAATTGGCCGAGTGGTTAGAGACTTTAACTTTGAAGCCAAGGGTCGCAAGTACGATTCCCGCCCGGGACAAATATTTGTGTGCGTGAACATTTCAATTTGTTCCGTGTTTTGGCGTAAAAAGTAATGTACGTATATATTATAAAAAATAATATTTAAGTATGTATACCAGTTGTCTAGTACCCCATAAAACAAGCATAATACTTGCTTATTTTGGGACCAGATAGTACCGTCTGGTGTGTCCCAGATATTATTATAATTACCATAGAGTAAATAAATCTGACAGCAGCGTTTGGTTTTAATAGAGTCAGAAATGTCACTTCAATACAGTATCGAAAATGTCAAACACACTTTCGCAGGGTTGAAGGCAGACGCGCGGAGACCTCGCGGGCTAAACTCGGACTGAAACTCACCATCTCGCAACGGGTACCACACACCAGCTAGCTAGAGTATGAGTGGTTAGAGGGTAAACACAGATGAGGGTTTCTAGTCAGTTCGTACTTTTATGATAATAATAATTATTATGTGTAATGTATAAACAACAATAAAATTGTCAATCATATTGACATCCTGACAGATAGTGACTGTCAGATGATCGTTAATGACGGTACCAGTTTGTAAATCAAATCAAACTGGGATCGTATCTTATCAATTGACTGCTGGACGCGGCGCCACCACGACACAAACTAGGGTTGTACAACACTCACTTGAATATACTACTTGAAAAATCGATAAACTGGCACATTTGAATAAATTTTACAAGGTTTTTTATTAATGATACACCATCGACTATTGGTGTTGCCGTTTATTCATCACAAGTACGCGCATACACACACCACACATATAAGTACACACATCCGTACAACACATCGTATATTAGCAACCGTTAACTCACGAACACAAACCGTATGATTTAGCCCTAAAAACGGAGAGCACTGATGTCCAGGGTATCCTAGTTTAGGCATCAGCGCCCTGTCCAAATTAAACATATTATTATGCTTAATCATACATCTGAAGTAGGGTTGAGTGGACAAAGGTGTTATCTGAGAAAACAAAATAAATTTACTTTTTGCATGGAATTAGATTTTAAATGATCATAAATCGACGGCGCAAATTTTGATTCGAGTCAAAAATAAAGACCTAATAGCAAAGTTATTAACTGACAAACATGCATACATTTCAGGCTTGTAAAAGTGGTACGAGCCAGTCATAACTCATTTTGAACTTTTTGTCAGTTACCACCTTTGTCCACTTACCCTTTCTTATTATGATAATATATTAATAATAATAATACCCGGGATATCCCACACGGCGCCATCTAATCCTAACAAAGTTTGTATTATGGGTACCAGACAATTGATAAACATACTAAAATATTCATTATGATATATACTTATATAGATATTTTTTCAATAATTCATTTGAAATGTAATAAGTTTTAAGACTTTTTTAAACATAAAAGAATAAATAGTTATTACTAACTACTGTTATTAAGAATAGCATAAATGATTTAGCTAGAGTGAACAATGTGGACATACTCAGTTTCAACTTTGGATCTGACGTGTACTCAAGTTTACTATAAAAACGGCAACGTGATAGTTAAACATCACTAGGTACAGATATCGGTTGTCACCATAGCTAGCTAGGTATTTGCCAAATTCCTATACCAAAACAAAACCAAAGAAAGACTTATGATAAACTCTGTTGAGACTATGGAGTAATGTGACGATTCGTCACAAATATTTGCGGACCATGTACATTATAATCATGCCGCATCTATATAATAATATATCAATGCGCTAAACGTAATGCTATCTTTACGTAATGGACGCTGCTGTCAATTTCGTTACTCTAAGATAAAAATACTTTTGTATTGTTTTTATTGTAATATTATTCCCTTCAATTTTATGTCTGGATGGACAGACTTTCGCAATACAACATCAATAAAACAAACCACATGCTCTCGCTGCGAAATACTAACCGTGTGCTAACCGTTTATGTGTGCCCGAACAATTAGGTTATATTGTTATCTACGTTTTTTGACGCCAACTCCGTTTCCAGATATTAATATAATCAAAGTAGTATTCCATGTGTTTCACCGTCGCGTCGGTTATGTTTATCGTAAGATTCCACATAACATACTATTCATTAAAGATTATGGTTGTTAAAAAGGGTTTTATTTGTTATTTTAAAAACAAGATTAATGTGAACCCTAAACGTTCTGTCTGTGGGATGGAGGGAAAGTAGCCGCGGGACGTTTTGTCGGAGGCTAATCGGCGCCGATATTCTCGCAATAGCCGTTATCTAATTCTCGTACTTCCTTCGAATAAATCATTGCGCAAGTTAGAATTATATTATTTATAAGTCGAAGGAATATACAAACGTGGTGTTTTGTATTTAATAAAATACCAATTCGTATACCTCTATGGTTTTCATATTAAAATAACAACAATAAGTGTAACCACGAATTAATTATAGTAGTAATAATAATAGAGTATACATCACAACAACGTCTAGACCCCAAACTAAGCATTAGCTTGTGTTTTGGGTCCCACGCGAAGACACCACATACATATAACAACCAAGACCCGGTACCAGTATCAATATTCATTATATAAATACTGACCCGACCTGGGATTCGAACCCGGGACCCCAGTTTCATAGGCAGGGTCGCTACCCACTAGGCCAAGTGGTCGTTCTTCATAGGCAGTGTCGCTACCGCCACCACCAATTATTTTATCATAAGGTAAAAATACTATCTTCTCTAGTTTATATCATTTGCTTAGAACTTGTTCTTTATTCGCCCAAAATACTCGTTTACCGATTACTAGAAAAATATATACCAAGCTTATTTTTAGAATTAAGTTTGAAGAATAATTCTCAAATTTTGGAATACATCAATATCTTGTACATAGATATTGTATGTCACGGCCAAATGATGGACGGTTTTGAAATCCATGTTTTTGTTCTTTCCAAACTTATTTCCTTACCACTTCCCATCTTAAAGTTTCGGACCCCAAAACAACTGAAATTATAAAAATAATATAACCGCAAATCACTTGCAAAACCGCTATCGTTTGAAACTGATCACAGAAATTTCGCTCTCTTATTTTTGTGTGTATACAACGTAATCTATACCCGGTGTTCGACTGAACTTAATCCAAATTTATAGAGCGTGTAAAGCTTACCGAAATACACAGAAAGTAAAAAAAAACAATTAAAATTGAATCATGTTTTTCTCGGTAAACGTTAGTTTGCGCCATTTGCTCACTGAAACTTTTTGTTTAGTTCACACGCTTTATAAATTTGGACTACGTTCAGCCGAACACACGGTATATATATACGGGATGTTCACCTGAACGCAGTTCAACTTCAAACATGTTTTTCCCGGTAACCGTTATAACATTACGCCACCTACTTAATACTTTTTGTTTAGTTTGATTAGCTCTACACGCTCTATACGGTTGGACTACGTTCAGCCGAACACCCATTGTTAAGATGCCGATAACGCATCTTAAATAACTAGCAAATGACTTCTGGACTTCGGAAAGGAAGCGCCGCTTAAAAAGTAGGTTTTCGATTTTCTTCTATTTTCTACTTTCCTGCTACAACTCTCGCCAGGTCCTCCGAAACACATTTAGGTCAACAGTTGACGATGGAAATATATTTTGACATATGGTTTCCGCATTTCATGTGAATGTAGTGTTGAAAAATGTCTAAACGCGCCTGCGTTGTACTCATATTATTCTATTGTAAATGGGTATTGAATAAAATAGAGTATTATATATTATATACTGTATTTTACAAAACAGTAGAAATTACATTTAATAGAACTTATTTGGCAACATTTTTCAAGGAATAATCGATTATTAAACATTAATAAACGATAAAGTGACCACTGCTAATTGTAGCTACGATTTTCGACGAATGGCCACCGACCGCCACTTGTAGCGTTGACGTCTTGATTCGAGTTGAGTGGAGTTGAGTGAAAATTTTGGATCATGGAAAATCTCCATTCCTTAATCATAGATACACATCACTACGCATAGATCGGTAGCACCATAGCTAAATATGGGCCAAATTTCATTCAAACAAAAACAAAGAAAGGATGTGAAAGTGACTGGTAGAAAGTGATTATACGTAACTTTTATGGAAACTGGAAAAACGGTAATAATAGTAAATCAACTTTGTTTTTCTTCATATTGATAGCAATAGAAGAATCTTGATGAAATTTAATTAAATTTTTGATAATTAAACAAAACCATAGTTAAAAATTAGGATAATAGATAGATATCAGTATACTTTATAAATCTTAAAATTAATATGACTATTAGGTTTATAACAAAAAGATATTTTTAAATTAAATATCATAGTGTTTTCATAATCAGACTTTTATTGTCATTGCCACCTAAGAGTAGTGTACTACGATTATAAAATTATTATCGGCTTATGGGGTGTTTGACGCACTCATCGTATTTAGCGTTGACCACAGGCGTTGACAGTCTTGTTTATTATTTCCAGAGTGTCATTTTCGAAAATTAATTTCATTTTAGATAAACTACATCCCTAAGAACCTAGGAAACAAGTACAATGACCTTTTAGTTTAAACGGCGGCTGTTATTTTGGATGCGTTATTTTTGGAAAAAAGAATGACACTTTTGTAATCTACAACTCTTTTTTTTTTGCATTTACTACGTGAATAGCCACGTAAAAGTCACAAGCGACACACACCACACACACACACACACACACTTATCATCGATTTCACGTGACTTTAACACACATACATATTTTTTCATGAGTGTCGTAATGGAGTTACATGATTAGTCACACAATTCCAAAAATTAAATTAGGGGATCATATGCTACTATGGTGATGCCGCATCCATGTAATAATAATAATACCTATGACATCAACACCAAGGCCATTTAGTCCCAAACTAGGAAGAACTGTCTCGTGACTACTAGACAACTGATATAATATATAGAATTTTTTTACGATATATACACATATATTTTATGTTTTTTTTTATTTTATTTATATAATATATATATATATATATATATATATATATATATATATATATATAAATAATATCTATATATATAAAATATATAGATATTTTACACCAAAACACGGAATAAGTAGACATATTTATATCTTTATGCCCATGTCAATGACCATTTTTTTTTTAATCTTCAATTGTTGCCTTGACCAGTGTGGTCATGTTGGCCTATTTGTACAAGAATTTACATATAAATTCGTAAATAACAGCCATTTGCCGATGTCTCGCGTCTACCATCTACTCGTTGAGGGCCTTTGTATGTAATGCTAGTTGGATGATTCTAATAAATTCTATAAAATTTAGATCAAATGGGTTTTTTAATACCTACGTTGAATACGTGTGCTATAAACAAATGACCTTTATGTATTAATGCCATATTTAGCATATCAGATTTCTCTTTCTGAAATCGATCTATAAAACAACAACAACTACCTAAACAAACTACACTAGAGACGTTCCAAAAAAATCATTGAAATATTAAAATGCAAACACATCGACTTTTTATACAACCTTATTTTCATTAAGAGGATTGTATAGTGATAACTTTCCATACAAACGGTGTTAACAGTTGCACCCCATTAAACCTTAACCGATTGGCACAAAAACATATAGTATTCAGACTAGCAAAAACTGGGTTTATACACCGACATATGTCTCGACTGTGCGTAGTACAATATGAAACTACGCACGAAAGTCGTTCAGATCGAGGTTAATCTGAACGACTTTGAAATAGTCACTTGTGGATCGTCTGTCAGTGTACACGATTGAGATTATTTTGTATTTTGGAAAACTATCTGAGAAAAATGATATGCTGTGCTTTGAAAAGGTGCATAAACAAAGCCCGGAACTCTAAGATGGGAGTACTTATTACACGCAACTTCATAATATTTTACTAATTTAGTTTTTACGAATTTATTTTTTGACAATTACAAATTTCACGGTTGCACACAAATTGAATTCATTGATAACCATGACGATAGTACTCATTTCATCTCTTTTCAATCCATTACATTGCTGTACACCTACCCTTTTCGCTATCTCGTTCAGCGCAGCGGTTCAGACACAATTTTTGAAAAATCAAAGGAAGCAAGGGGGTTATTCTCGGACCACTAGACTTTATGTCTCATGAGAATTTGTGGATGAAATTCAATATTTCTAGCGAAAACGTATTCTCTATTCTCAAAAGCCATTTCAAACATTACAATTTTCGAGAATCATACGAGATATACCAATGTTCATGACACAAAATTACGTTTTGACAAGAAACAAAATATGTTTCATTGAAATTGTGTCATGAGACTAAAAGTCAAGCGGTGCGATAATCACCCCCACAAAATTGCAATCGACTATCTTCGGACGCGTTCGGCCATTCTCGTTTGCGTTATGTGCGCCGTACAATTTACAGGGATCTTTGCGTCTAGTACCTAGGTACATATAAGTCGGTGGTTCAAACGTTTTTAATTTTTTAAATTATTTGATATAACATAAAGAAAACTTAAATGAGAGGGGTTTTTTATCGGATTTTTTTTTTATTTCTTACTTGTTTATCATGAAACTGATTACATTTTTTGATAAAAATCAAAAAATTCGCAATGTTTTAATTTTTAAATGTTTTCACAAAATGTGAAAATGCAATTCGTTTCATGTTGAACACGTTGTGAAAAATGCAAAAAAAAAACGCAAAAATGATCCTTCGAAATTTGTCACTACACAATCCTCTCAAGGTTTATATAATCCATAACTACATGGCCATTGTGATTTGAAATCATCCCACATTAGTTAGCTAGGTACCCGATGACACTTCTGAGGTAACGATAGTTTTTTTTTTTTTTTTTAAATCAAATCCATCCATAACAAAGATTAACAATAGCAACACGAAAACCGCACAATCAAGACGCGCAACGGTTTTGAAACAACAAATTACCACTGCAGCGCGGCCGTTATGAAATCAGATTTGCATCTAATTAAAAGATGTCTATGACCTCAGTATTCAGAGCGAAACAAGAATAACAAACGCTTCCATATGAATAATGTTTACAACTACTTCATTAGACGAAATTGAATGAATGAAGTCATTTCATTATAATCATTAATCATTATGCGGTCATTATTATTTTTTTTTATTAATTCAATTATTTGACGACCTCATTTGTCAAGTCGTACGATGTTATTGTAGGAGTACGAGTGTTAATAAAATATATAAATAATAATAATAATATAGCCTTGATTGCACATAATGCGTGGCCTCAAACCATAGTAGCAAAGGTTTTTTAACTAGAGACGAAACGTGTTATATGTTTATATTCTATTATACTGTAGTGCATATGTTTGAACCAAAGCGACCGCCCGCAATCGCAAATCGGAGAGCAAAAAGATCATAGAATAAATAAATTTGACAGCAACGTTTGGTTTTAATAGTCATAAATGTCACTTCACATTATCGAAAATGTCAAACGCGACTTCGCGGGTGTGAAGACCGGCGCGCGCGGGATCTCGCGGACTGAAACTCTCCATCATGCACCAGCTATTCGTACTTTTATGAAAAAGATTGACAGCAAGCAATATTTTTTTTTTATGAATGAAAATTAATATTAAAGGCTTAGTTGTTTTAGAATAAATTCCTGAAAAACATGATTTCCGTCGGTTCTTTGTTTTTCAAAATAATAAGCCATAATTTCGTTATTATTGCGATATTTAAAAAAAAACGTACCGCCCGCCCTAAGGACACCCTTTCTTAATGACCCTGCAAATTTTTGTTTCAATTGATACACATTTCAGGGGTGGAAACATTTACAGCCCGCAAGCTGTTTCGACGGGTATTTCATAGGTATTTTTGGGAATTATTTGCTCTTATCATTTCTGTCACTCAGGAATAGGTCAGGGTAGAGGGGTTAAAACGGAGATAGAGATGCCAATTCGAAGCCACAGACGGAAAGACTATCCCCTTAAGGCCGGTATTCATCAGCTGAGTGCGAGTTCAAACATATATCTGTCTAAACTCGGATGACGTCAGCTAACGCGTATATTGAGCCGCTGTCAATTGTACACTCAAGATGCCTTTATTAATTAGTACTGACTTGAGATGATGTTAATATCTTTCTCATACTCATATTTAAACATACGTAACATTCTGATAATTTAAACTATACCTAGTACAAATAGAAAACCTATAAAATAATTTCATATTTTTTCATATTTTTGCATAGATTACTTTTAGGGTTCCGTAACTCAAAAGAAAAAAAGAAACCCTTATAGGATCACTTCGTCGTCCGTCTGCCTGTCAAAACCATTTTTTAGGAACGCGTGGAGGTAGGAAGTTTAAATTAAGATATAGTACAAAACGCAAGCTTCGTAGACCACCCAATAAAAAATGGGATCATTTATACCGCATATTTTGGCTCTCACAGGTAAATAATTAAAACCTACAGTGTGCTTTCCGTTGATCTAGAATCATAAAATTGGGCAAGACGCCAGGTCCACAAGTAAACCATTTGGTCGAATCGCATTTGGTCGGTTTTATTTCAGTCATTATTTAAAAACTTAACATTTTGTTCCATTTTCATATCATATGCCTCTAGAGAAAAAGTTGAACTCACCACAAGCTCAGCGAATTTGGCATCCAACTCGTCTTCAGGCGGCATGGGGTGGGTAGGTGTGACCGCTTGCAACGCGAGTGCCCCTTCTCCGCCGACCACGCAGTACGTGATTTCTGGCGGCTCGTCATTCTGCGTACAAAAGTTTTAAGTTAGACGACAGAACCAAGAATATATAATAGGCATAATTTAATCCTTATTAACCTATTTTCAAGCCTTTTTGTGTCAGCGCGATAGAAAGAATAACTGACGCATCACTTTTGCTGCGTCACATCATCCGTCAGGATTTTCAGTTGTAAAATATTAAGGTAAAACTGCTATTGGACATCCTGTCAGGGTGAGATAGGTTTATTATATTTTTAAAATCATAATAGAATCGCTATCAATTGCAATAGACCGTAGCATACAGTAACCATCAACCCGCACTGAAGTAGCATTGTGGATTAAACCCCAAGCACCCTCATCCCGAGGAGAGGTCTAAGCCCTTGCAATGGGCATAATGAGCTGATATGGTATACAACAATTCGGATCAAAAAATACTTAAATGTCATTTAATTCATAATAACAATAATAATATATAATAATTCCTGGGACATCCCACACAGCGCAACTTAGTCCTAAACTAAGCAAATAAAAAATCGATCGGTCAATGTTCTCTTTTAACATAACACTTCACTCACAGCAGGTCGACATCTCTAATCACTAATAAACACGTTTTTTTTTCAAAACTATGGTAAAAATAATAAAATACATTTTATTCTTTTAATATTACTCTGTACTAAAACAAAATTATCGTATTGTGGAAGACCATGGGAATTCACGGGCGACTGACAATTGGGTCGGTCGGCGGCCGCCGCCTAGATACCCATTTCCCCTACACCTATGACCGTTTTTTTTTTGCTGGTAGTATGTGTGTTGGACATAGTAACTAAGTACGCTGTTTTGGTCATTGTTTCGGGAAAAAAATTTCAATGGGGAAATTGGCCCAATTATTTTTTACTTAATGCTTAGGAAAATAAATAAAACATGGCAGTTCGTTTTATTTATTTTCCGGTCTGTCATAATAAGGACCAATCTGTTCTTCGGTGAATTATTTCAATTCCATAGGTACGAAAAACCAATAAATATTAAATTCAATAATTATAACAACCCTATAATTGAAATAGGTAAACCAGGGCTGACACTGATAGTTTAATTTTCTTCATTTTTTGTTGTTTTCCTCATCGATTAAAGAAAGTGTAGACATTCTTCAATATTAATAACAACAGTCGGCGATGACATCACGCAACTCGAGCATTAAACTCACTACCTTGTTTATATATTAAATCACGTGTATATGTTTATGCGTGTTTAATGGATTATTAAACTAACAATCCATGTTTATATTCATGATACTCAAAACATTAGACATACAAAAAATAAACACTAACTACCTATGTGGCTAGATAGCTGGAAAGTACTTGTTTTTGCAACCAAATGTCTACTTTTTTTCGAGCGTGATAAAATGAAGTGCGTAACAACCCTGAAACAGTTTTACAAATCATTTTTTAAGCTCATTAACGATGGTTAATGGTGGGTTTACACGATAATACACGATGAAAAAAATTGTCAAACCAATGACCAAAAAAATATTATTTCACACATACCGAAGAGGAAATTCTCTCAAACTATGTAAACAGATTGTTGTTGCAAGACATTTTTGTTGGTCTAAGATTTAGGAACATTCAAAAGAAAAAATATTTATTTGTAATTTATTTTGAGAAAATATCCTCTTCAGTAGGATACTTCAAAATATTTTCTCGTTTCTAGAAATCTTTTTTTCTGTATACTATATAGTGGTCTAGACTCTACTATTTCTCTAGAAACTAATTTTCTCCAACATCAAATTTCAACCCTTCATCATCCTGCTAGTTCTATTCCCAAAATTTCGATGAAAAAGACGGATTTTTTTAACAACGGACAAAAATAATTAAACCTCAACTTAAACCATCAAGTATAAAATGCGGTGCACTTGACAGGAGTGTCAGGTCTATATGAGTTGTCAGATAATGACAGTTCAGTGAAGGTTAAGTGTAAAGAAATAATAAACGGGTGGACATTTGACGCTATTTTATATTGTACAAATGGATTTGTTTTGCAGTTAACTTTGTTTAGCGAAACGAACGCGTACAGATGTTTCCACGCCTTTTACAGTGAAAACAACTTATATTTACAAAAATAACAATCGAAATACCTTTTTATACCGTTCACTAAAAATGAACAATGATGATTTTTATCATGTTACTACTTTAGACACTTTCAAAAAAAGGCTATTTACTAAATTAAGCAGTTTATAATTTATTTTAATAATACTATAAACATCTGGAATTGTTTTTCAAAATTATATTTATAGTTTCTTTATATTAATCTTATACATATGTTAAATTTATAAGTAATTTAGATAATTTTTAATAGTACCTACCTACCTACGAATCGTGTGACTTTTCGTTTAGTTTTATTTTACTGTAAAGCTCTTATCAAATGTTTATATATGAAAATTGTAACTATTGGTCTATATACATATAAAAAATACTTTTATTTTATACATTATAATTGTAAATGACTGTTTGTGCCATAATAAATAAAAATAAACATAAAAAATATAATATTTCTAAATATTTGGTTTCAAACTTTTTTGTTGAAATTGTTGGCAAGTAAAGGAAACAAACAAACTAACTTCTCCATTCTTGATCGTTAATTTTAAGTGACATCATGATAAAGTTATTCAAGACAAGGAAGACAAGAAAGCCCAAGAACAGTTTATTTTTGGCGCATGATCTCATATAGCCTGGGATCCCACCGCATGAAACCTTACGTCATAAGCTACTATACCAAACTATTTTTATGGCATATTATTACTTATCATAGATCAACGACCAAAATGTAACTTGTATATTAACAGAGCTCTATCACAGATGCAAAAATCTTTCCTACCTTCAGACGTCAAACAAAGTTTTTAATATATCTGTGATAGGCGTATGTTATGACATGGGTCCGAACGCGAAACTTTCCAAGTTGACCGTCACAATGGTAATTTTTTTGACGGTATGATTTTAGTATTATTACTTATATAAAATTAATTTGGTGTTACCACTTAGTAGCTTATAACGTAAGGTTTTATGCGGCGAGATCCCATTCTATAACTGTCGCTCCCTTTGTTGACCACGCAATGAATAAATTAATGATCATTTTGTATCGATCGTTACTACGTATGTAAAACCGGGAATCATTTCACTACAATCTAGTAAAATACCAAGTTATGTTATGTAATTTTAAACAATAAATATTTAATAACAATATCAAATATTAAAGAAGTATTTTCGTTTAATTGGTAATTATACTTAAAACACTATATTTAATAGATGAAACGAAACTTTTTCTGGGAACAAAAAATATACCTAAAATAGTAAACTCGAAAATTATTCATATTTAATCAGTATGTGATTCATGTTAAAAATATTTTCCAAAGAACCCGATTTAAAAAAAAATAATGATAATCCCAAGCGAAGCTCCATCGCCCGGTTTTTTAATGTCAATCTGCTATCAATCATAGCATTATACGAAAATTGTTGTGATGAACCAAACGAAAACGGATAAAATAACGTCGTCGTCGACAGCAAAGAAAACAAATTCTTAAACCTAACGACGACCCACAACGCGACGACGGTGAGATGGCGAAAACCCTTCCGTGAGATTGCACTTTCAAAGGTCGTTTTTGAAAGCACACTGGCGCCTCTCGTCGGCGAACGGCAACGTTAGAAAACATGTAATACTGACACTTGACATTGAATCGAAGAAAGTTGAATCGGTGATGACATATTTAACAAGCGGTATAGAAAATCGTTAATGAATATTAATCATTTGTTTAAGGTTAAAGAATTCCGTACGCTTTGTATTCTTAGGGACTGTATCTGTTATGTCTGATAATTTTTCTGTCTAATTGTTTTACACACAGAGTAAATAAATTTGACAGAACCGTTTGGTTTTAATAGAGTCATAAACGTCACTTCACAGTATCGAAAATGTCAAACGCAATTTCGCGGGGGTGAAGAACGGCGTGCGGGGCGCGCGGACTGAAACTCGCCATCTTGCACCAGCTATAGTTAGAGTGTGAGTGGTTACACGGTAAATGCATAAGAGGGCTTCTATAGTCAATTCGTACTTTTATGGTTTTATATGACTGAAAGATGGACAATAAAACAAAAGTCAGATATGCCGATTCGTGTTCTTGGGCCACATTTATAGCCGCAACACAGTACTTAGCCGCAATATTTTTTTAGTTCGTAAGCCCTTACTCGTATAAACTAAAAAAACCCGCCAAGTGCGAGTCGGCATCGGTCGCGAAGGATTTTGTACCACCGTACAATATAAAAAAAAAACCGTTTCTTGTAAGGGACCCCTTTTAACTTTTAACTTTATTTTATTTTTTGTCGTTATAGCTCAATGGTTACAACGAACATAGTAGTACATATGAAATGATCATTTCATGTGTAAGCAATGACCTTATAACTATCAATCACGAAAAATGTCGAAAAAAAAATACACGTTTGTCGCTATTGCGGCCGTAGTAATAAACACTCTATGAAAATTTCAAGTGTACTTATTGCGGTTCATACGATACCCGACAAGCCCTGCGGACGGACGGACGGACGGACAGCGAAGCTTTGGTAATAAGGTTCTCGTTGGTACCTAAAAAGTTACCCTAATAAGATATTATTTATAGAATAAGAGAACTGAATAAATGAGTGATAATTTTACTTATCAGTAAGATAATATTTGTTTATATGTGGCTCACACAACGGCGCCGGCCGGCGGCGTGGTCTTCCGTTGTACATATGTGTGATTAACTAAGTCCTTCAACGTGAGAAAAGGTGGCGGCACAAAAAGTATTTATCTGCAGAGTGAATACGTGAAGTGAGTAAAGTGATCAAGAACAGTGACATAGTTATATCAGATACAAAAGTAAAAAAAACTTCTAAGTTCGCTCTGAAGTCGAAGCGAATAGCGTCACAGCTGGAGAAAAACTGGTTGGCAGTTATAGGGACTGCCGATGGAAGCTTAGAACTTTTAGTATTAAAAATTGAAATTTCGTAAAGTTTAAATTAAAATTATCAACATCAATCTGGTTTTTATATCTATCCACTTCGTATTCCACCACTTTCGGTACATAATGGAACCATATAAATTTTCATAATTTTTCAGCCTTTTTCATCATTTTAAACAAAAGATTTTAATAATATAAGGTAATAAACTATAATTTTGCATTAATAATCATATTTTAAATTTCAACACACTAATCTTAAATTATGATTAGATTAAAAAAAAAAAATTAAAAATCCACGATAAAAACTAGAAATCTGTTTTACCACGGTAGTAAGAATACGTCCAAGCCACTGTGAAATTTTAATTGCGTGATGCAGATTGCAGAAGAGATTAGAATATTAGAAAATAAATAATATAAAATTTTCAAACGTCTAAATATATAAGAATATTTAAAATAATTTTCTGTTATTTATTTTTCATCTTAAAAATATTAGTATATTTATTTAGTACTCACTTTTGTACTGCACAATGATTCTACAATTGAATGAACATGTGACGCGAACCCATAAGATTTTCCCCTACCAAAAAGTGCTCAACGCGGCTAAAGCAGTTTTCACTTCAATAAGCATGTCGTGACGGAGTCGTGACGCGAACTCGTAAGATTTTCCCGTACCAAAAAGTGCACAACGCAGCTAAAGAAGTTTTCACTTCAAAAATAGGTATCAGAGAGTCCGGAGCGGGCCTCGCACCTAAGCAAGCGCACTAGAAGATTGGCGGGAGCTGTACAGTATGTACCTCAGAAGAATGCGTTAGGATGAAGAATAAATGTTTTCGTGTAACCAGTTATGACATATTTAATTAAAATTCTAAATGGACTATAATTTCAAGTGTCTAACTTCGCAGTCAAAGTATTTGGGACAGAGATCTTCCTTTAGGTTAATAAATCGATAATATTTTTACTTCGGTTTTAAATTACGATTGAAAAACTATTCATAATAAACACACGCAAAGTCATCAACCATAAAATCAATATGAAAGTTGAAAGATCAACCCATAGTAATTAAAACACAATCGATCAATTGAGATTTCAAAAGCGCACGCAACCGTCCATTTACACCGATACTGTCAGAAAGAATGAAGCTTTTTAATTGGACCTCGTGAATGTCAAAGATGGTTTTTAGTACCCTTAATTAGATCTATTGTGGTGTTGTGACAGGCTGACCCAAAAAGTTGCACGGTTTCTGACCTCGGCTGCTCATTCATACAACAATAAGTACTTACAATCAATCAAATGATGGATAGATTGATTTTCAATTGGATTAGTGAGGTCGATTTGGTTACTGATATTACAAATCGATGTAATAAGCTTTAAACCTTTCATATTTTTTTTATAAAAACATAAATAGAATGGGGTACCAAATGGATGTTAATTTTTTTATTTTACAAAAGGTTTCAATGAATAATTGATCATTAAAACTTAATAGCTCATCAGGTTACCACTACGAATAGGGTAGTTGATATTTTTTTATTATTATTTTATACGAAAGAGTTTTCTGTATATATATAATAACAGTAAAATAATATTTTAAAAATATATATAATTCCTTAATAACAAAGCCGTCAATGTTTAAAATGTCATTATACACAGAGAAGGCAATTATGCACGGTGTGACGTCAAGTCCTTTAAAATAATATTAAACTCCTTTTTAAAACTTCATTAAATGCGAGTCAAACGCGCGCAGAGGGTTCCGCACCATCAGGATCGTCTCTAACCTATTTAACAATATAAACAGCTCCATCTATTGTGGAATAGTCTGTACTCTTTGAAGATGGAGGGGAATAGTCAAATTTAAAACCTTTTTGAGAATAAATGTTGTATACATAGTAAAATTTAAAAAAAAATACCTAATTATATAGGGATCCAGTTCTTTCATATGAAACTCCACCAGACTAATTTAAATTCAAAAATTTTGTTGGAAATTTTCGTACCCATTTGTGATTTTATTTATGATTATTTTTAACTGATTGATATCGCAACGTTCAAGTGAAGTATACCTGTTCGCAATTTCAATTTCCTTCATCAAACGACATCTGAGATAAAATGTCTTTGACAGACAGACCGACGGATATAGAGACAACTGAGTGACATTAAAAGGTTAAATTTGCTTTAGAGGTCTAAAAACCTAAAAATATGTATTACGAAAAGAGCTCGTTTAATGTCTATTTTCAAACAAACATACTGACACATTATAGTTATAAGGGAAACGAAACGAAGCAAAGAGGTTTCAGAAGTTAGGTAATTTCTTCTGAAATGTTGTCTTTGCCTCAGTGTCCAGACGACAACTTTTTGCATAGTGTACGGATATGTATAACTTTTTAAATGTTATGAGTTAAACAAACTACAATTTAAATTTCAATAATTTACCAATCCATGACCATTTGTTTATTAGGAAAACCAACAACTGTATTATTTTAGAGTAACAATAGATTAAAATATCAGATAGCCAATAAAAGGTTCTCACATTTAAGAAACCGACATGACCAATTTGGTCTAGGTCATAAATAAAGATTTAAAAAAAAAAAAAACTATATACAAATAGGTACACTACAGACTAAAACACTTGTAAGAGATTTTTACAGTAAGACATGAAAGACATTTTAACTTTCCGTATCAATCATCTGGACAGTCTGTTTACCATTCTCAGAACTTGTGAACGAACCTTTAATATTGCGTTCATTTATTTATTTCACTCGTATATTTTTATAAAATTTATGCACATAAGAAACGCTTGGCTTTTATAAAATACCGGTCAAGTGCGAGTCGTATTTCGAGGTCGAGCTTTTCGTAAATATATTGATTATCAATAGATATTTAATATTTTATCCGATGTGCAAGTACCATTATTAATATCAGTTTGACCTTACGTGTGTTACATAATACGAACTTTCCTAAATAAAACTGCAAAATTGATTTTTTTTTTTACATTCAACATAAGACAGGCAATACAAAAGATTTTATGGAAGAATGGAACTCTAACATTTTTGTAATTTATATATTTATTTATATTAATAACAGTTATAAAATATTATTATGACTTTTGAAAGTATATAAATTTTAATAGATTTAAAAAGAAAAACATAAAGCACTAATTTGATACTCAAAATATATCCAATCCATAGCCTATTAGTAGAGTCATTTAGTCCAACGATTGTTCACATCTTCAAACAAACAAATCCTTTTTACCACAGTAAGTCGCCATCATCTAGTATATTTTAAGATGTGAAGGGAAAATTTCTTTTGCCTCAGGGGGCTGGAGGGAGGGGTGAAGTTGGATACCGCGGCGCCCCAAACAGAAAAATATTAGGGTTTCAGTTATGCTGCTGGGCACATGTGGTATCGTTTTCGTATAAAGCAAGGACGGACAATTAATTTTTGTGACATTTGATAAACATTTTCATAAAAAAATGGCCAAAATCAACAAAAAAATAAAATCTCTCAAAAAAAAAAGGATTTGATTGTTCGAAAAAATGTACAATTCGCCTCAAATTACTTGCTAAAAACCCGTACTATATACATATATAGAATATAGAATAAATAGCAAATGGTATGATTAATTTCTTCTACAATTACAATAGCAATAGTCTGAGGAAAATTACGACGATGCACGGACTGACAAGCGATGATCTTATACCTACAGGCAATGTAAAATACATGACCCTTAAATTAATTTCGTTTCTCTGTCAAAACGCCAAACATCACTTCCACGAGTCCGACAAAAAAATTCAGTTTCTTGTTCAAGATAAAATAAAGTATTTTCATCTTACAATTTACAAGGCGAAAATAAATCGCACGGATACGATAAAAGATAGCTGTCACAAGTTACATTAAGGCTGAGCAGACATCGTATAAACGTGATTACGCTTACATTGTTGAAAAACGGAATTAATTTACTTGAAACATATTAATACCATCCTATAGTGTCTACTTCAAAGACTGATTTTAAAATCCAATGTTATACATCATGCATGTTCACATCACAAACGAGCATTCTGTTTATAACGCATGTGTAAATCGCGAAAAGCAGCCCCCCACAAGGTGCCCGTGAGGTCGCGACGGGCGTAATCGTCAGTCGCCCGCGGATCTTCACGGTAATACGATAATTGCATACCCCAATACTTTAATATTGATACTAAAAAAGATACACGCACTTACTTTTATTATTTTCACCAAAGATCATAGTTTTAAAAACAGAAAAGTGATTAAAAAATCCACACGGGTAGCGCAATGGACATACGTTAGTATATGTAAAATTTCCGTACGCGTCTTCTTCTCACGTGGGCGTTGTAAATCGATCGCGCATCACTTGTCGCCATACTTGTCGCGCGTCGTGCGTCGATAAATATTGCATTAACTCTTTATCATCGCACTGCTTTCCAAACTCGACCGGTTCCGGGTGAATCGAAGACCAAAACGATTTAAGCGTTGCTGTGTATTTACACTTATTGGTCAGATATTGAATGGAAAACATTAAAACTATTATGAATAATAACATTTATGTTATTTTGTTATTATAACTTAAAATATGTATTACATTTTTATCGTAAACTCCGAAACAATCAATACAAATACGACGTATTTAATGTTATATGTACGTCTTTGTTTTTAGGATTCCGTATCCAAAGGGCAAGACGGTGCCGTATTGTCTGTCATTCAACTGTCTATCTATTTGTCTGTCTGTCTGTCCGTCCGTCCGTCCATCTGTCACGAATTTCTAGCTCGTCTACGGAATGAGGTTGTTCGGATATTTCGTGCAAAATGTTAACCCAAATTTTGAATCAAAAATTCAATTCAATTATATTTTTCAAAGGGTCTTCAATTTACTATCCACGGTTCCTCTTCGTGGGTATTTATAACCATAACCCTCTTTCCTCATTCTCGTTCTCGCAAACGCACCTATCGACTTCTACTTCTACACCCGTTTCCATTCACCCTTCCGCTCTTATCGATTCCGGCTTTCCGCTTACATTTCCGTTTCTTGCTATTCGTACTTCTTCTTCCACGCCACCTCTTATCCTATGATATCCTATTATAACTATTACATATTTGCTATACAATCACTCTCGTTTCTCCTCCAGCTTTGTTGCTAATCCCGCTTCTTGTTGCTGTTTCTGTTCCCAATTTTGGTTACTTTAATTTCGGATGAGGATTTAATTATCCAAAGGTAATTTTCAACTAATATAAACTCTAAACTCCATGCAGGATGTTAAGCACGAAACTTCCTTCGAAAGAAATTCGTCTATTCATTTGTACATACGTATATATTAATATAAAAGGAGTGCCTGTTTGTGACTTAAAAATAAAGGCTTCTTTAAGCTCATATAGAAAAATAATGTAGTCTACTTTTTGTCTATCTATATCATATAAATAAAATAAAAATATCTATGATTTCAAAATATTTTTCTTGAGTTTATATTTATGGTCATTTGCACTTTACAATATCATACCACCAGCCCGTTAATGCCCCACTGCAGGCGCTTAGGCCTCCCCTCAAGATGAGGGGCTTGGAGATTAAATCCACCACGCTGCTCCGTTGTGGGTTGGTGGATTAGCGGGCGGGGTGGATATTTACGCATTACTAAAACAGAAACATCCGTTTTTTTTAATTTCAATCTATCTATACGTTTGTTTGTCCGCGCTAATCTCTGAATCAGCTAAATCGATTATTAGCAGTTAAAGGATTTTCCGGAACATAATTTGAGTTACTTTTTCGTGTCTATATCTATACTATACATTTAAATAAAATAAAAGTGTCTGTCTTTGATTTCAAAGTAAAAGATTTTTCTTAATATGAGCTTATTTATCGCAGGATTCTTACTTCAATTTTAAAATGACAAGCTGAGAGAAAGGAAACGGATCTTCCCCTTAGCCTATTAGGAAGTGATTATTTTTAATTACGAAATATATAAACATTTAATCCACGCAAGCGGAGCCGCCGGCGGTTGTTAGTGATCGATAAATATAGACATGCAATACATTTTAGTCTAAACAAAATGTAAACGTCCATTCACAAGTCGATGTTACAAGTTTCAGATTAAAGATCTAAGTTTTCACTTGTCACTTCAGCGGTCGCAACCAGTTTGAATGCAAAGGTCTAGGTCACAAGAGAGAGTGACAAACAGCTTTTGCACTCTGGCAACTAGCGGATTGTAACAAGTGGTCTAAGACTCTACAAGTACGAGTATATTCTATAGTGATATAAAATCAAATTAGATATCTACGAAGTGAAAATATTTTTCTAAGATATGTAATTAGTGAGTACTGGTTATTATATATTTTTTATTAAATTACAGATGCCTAAGAATACGAAATTCTTAAAGATAAAATATTTTTCGAGATGCTAGATGTACAATTTGACCCACCACCCTACAGCCAATACTCAACACAATCAATTTCCTGTTTAGAATTTTGAATAAAGTGACATAAACGGCGATTTTTAACAGATAATAATAATATCTGGGGAAATCCCTCAAAGCGCCATCTAGTCCCAAAGTAAGCAATTATTATGCTTGTATTATGGGGTACTAAGCAACTGATACACATAGTTAAATTTACCTTGTCATATATACCTATATAGATACTTTTACACCCAAACACGGAACAAATAGATATGTTCATGCACACAAATATTTGTCCCTTGCGGGAATCGAACTCGCAACCCTTGGCTCCGCAGTTAGGGTGTTCGACCACTCTGCCAATCGGTCAGTCATCAGATGATGAGATCATCGCAGCAGTAGACGAGTGTATCCACAACAAACCGAAAGAACAATGTCCATTATCATCTTTTTTTCATAGATATGTAGATCTTCCCCTCGTACACGAAAATTAAATCCGAAGATTTCCTTATATATATTTATTATTTATTTTTTGAGGAGATATTAGGAACCTGAATTCCGAACACACGTTATAACTCGTATGACAATATGGTGCTGGCACAGCGACACCACTCTATCCGATTGAGCATTTGATACGGTTGTGACCTCAGAGTCTCGAGTTATGGAATCGTTCGGTCCCACTTTTATAATTCATTTAGAATGAAATTTATGTTTATGCATGTATCACATTACATTCCGTAAAAGTGTAACGGTCACATAACGCAGCGGAAGAAGACCTCGTCCGAAAAATGATTAAAACTCATATAAAGTACAAGAATAATTGCGATTTTATAACAGTTGTGTTTAACAGATATAAGTATATTTTTGATGATTTGTTACCTATACCTTTTCAGTAAATATTAAATTTTATTTGATTATAATATTAGAATTATATTGTTATTATGTTATTGTTATTGTTATTATAATAATGTTCGCAATAAATTCGAACCAAATGTACGCACTATGTAGAGGCAACACTGGCCCTCTTTATCAACGCACGTCAACGAAGCTATGTCGATTTTGTGTATTCTCTGAAATAAAGGATATAGTAAATTCATTGTGCAATAACAATATCTTTTAATTACTGTGAAATGATTAAACAATAATATTATTATTATTACCATCTTCTTACTTAAACGACAAACAAGTTTAGGTTTATCTTCTATTTAGTTGTTCTGGCCTGATCACGACGCTCGTATGAACTTGTCTAGTTAGGTACATAGTATTACTGAATTTTATTCACATAAATAGAATTAAGACATATTATACATATTTTTATAAATTTCATTTTTAAATAATAATACTATACTGGTTGTCGTCATACTATTTGCAATTTTATTGTGACTTTAATAATTTTTCTGCGTGTTTCTATAAAAATCAATGAATACATTTTGAGTTTCAGTTTGTATTAATTTACTCACATCTCGATAACGACTGGTCTAAATCCTTTTGAATCAAACATAGCTTTTATACAATTACATACTACAATGGCACGGGGTCTTGGCTAACGTGGAAGATATTGTTAGAGTTATTGTGATAGACTAATCAGTTTCTTAGAACAGAAATGAAAAATTCTAAATGTTGCCAAAACAACAAATAGAATCTTGTGTTGTGACTATGGTGGCCTCGCTATTTTAAATAGACGCGGATTGGGGATATAGGATATCCTTGTAAGGAAGGTATAGCAACCGAAAAATATTTTTTTAGGTTTAGCATATACTTAATTATACTGCAATATCTATGATATTTTTTTTAAATTTCAATTCTTCATTTCCATAATGTACAAGAGGATAGTTTAAAATTATAGTTTTATATAGTGTTAGAACATGATGTCTCGCTAAGTTGTATTTTTACTGAGGGATAATTTATAAATAGTACTGTAATAGCTAATACTGCAACTAATATGTACTTCAACATTAAAATAACTGCGTTTCGAAAGAAAATTCAAGTATATTTTTTATGGCAATCACTTTTTTCTTTCACGGTCGCTTGAATTAAAACCTTGTATTAATGCTAAAAAATCGAAACGAAGGTGATCTGTTAATTTAAATATTAAATTACACAATCCATTTAAAACGCTAGAAAAACTTCATTCAATATTTATTTATTTTGTAATAATAAAATTTGGCGTTATATTATTCAACATTATTGGAATTGACATTCTGATCGTTATCATACGTTGACCAGTTAATGTGGTTGGGTAACAAGTAAAATGTCACAGCAAAATGTCAAAATAATACATCGAGATTAGATCGATGCGATGAACGGAACGAGGTTGCGGCGAACGGAATTTATTTAATTAAAGAGTTACACCACAGCCAAGGAAAGGCTCGTATAACATTGTCGTATAACATTTGGATTCTGACCGTTCCTACACTGATATATGCAGATTGTGTTTCAGGCATAGAACTAATATTACTAGCGTATAGAAACGACACCGCGAACCAAATGTTTGCGCCACAGACCAGTCAACCTATAGACCACGCTTTAATAAACGTCAGTATGAAAACGAAATCGCCAAAAAGTGGCGGGGTGCGGGATGAAGTCGGCTAGTTTTCATTGGCTCGTTCAAAATTTAAAATTTAATGCCTTCCTACCTGCTTACAACTGACGGCTCATTAGTGACATAGTTATGTAGTGTCACTACATAGCCTTGGCGAATGCTACTCCCTGTCAAAGCGTGGTCTATAAGGTTGACTTGTCTGTGGTTTGCGCCAAGTGTTGTTTCCGACCCGCAACAACTCATTCAGTCACTCGACTATGCTCATCGCTATCCACATGCCAAAAACGTGATTAAACAACAATTCAAAGATGCCGTCGTGGATTTAAAAACGTGTAAAAATCAATCAACTGCGAAGAAAAAAGATAGTGGCATAACATATCGTCGATAATTAATCAAAACAAACCTAAAACCATGCAAAACTATTTTTTGTACTTATAATATTTTCTACCGTTGCCGCCATACGTTTTAACTAAAAGTAATGTCAAGGCATGTATAATACCTACTAAGGACTTGTATAATACTTGCATATCTGTGTATTCTAGTGGAAACGAACCACATATGACATGTATGAGACATGTACAATACAGTGTATTACACTTGGTAAAAAAATCAATATGGTTGAAACAAGGTGATAGTGCGGCGCGCACAGATTTTGTTCGTGCTGTCTCTTTTAGTAGTACATAATTCAGTAGTTTCAGAATGAAATTAAAAATGCTAATGGAATAATATTTTTTAATAAATCCTTTTTGAAGACAACGGCACCGAAAAACGAAACGCATAATTGAGAATTTTGGAAAGAATTAGTAAAAAACCTAATAATAATCAGGATGATTGCGAATTCCTTCCGAATTTACCATTATTTATATAGATTTTTATATTCGTCCTAGGATTTTTGCAATGATCTATTTTCCTAATAACCTACGATATATACAATATTATATAGATAGCATTTTTTATATAAGAGTACTGACCTGTAGGCATGGGCACAGCGGCCACCGTCTGCGTAGAGCATGCGGCATTTTCTTCCTAGGCGGATCGTCGTCGGGCGGCGTTTCGCCACACGCCCAGCGCACAAGGCGCGCGCGCGCCGCCTCCGCCGCCTCCAGCCCTCCAGACCACGACGGCAGACCCTGCAGGCAAACAGGAAAATTATTTTATTAATATATTCAGTTCAAAAGCGGTTGTACAAAACTACGGACACGAAGTTCATCACTCGTCACAACTAGAGCCCCAGAACTGTGGGGTCACACGTATTTCGATGAGGTCCGCTAAGTACCTTCTATTAGGTACCAAGTAGAGATCTATAATATCTGCCTATCCCTTAAAAAAATTTATATACAAATTTCAGGACCGATTTCTTGAAACTTTTACATTATTGTATCCTGAATACAGTCAGATCGTTTGTAACAGAGCATCGTTACATAAAGATACTTAAACAATATATTAGACTGGTTCATATTTGCTGTGGTCACCCATAATTATACACAAATGTGTAAAAAGTGCACTGATGTAGTATTTTTATACATTTAGTCTGTGAACTACTACTTCTGAAATTAACAAATAAATACTTTTGAGTACGATTAAACAATAGACAAATTTTAGTTTTCATGTAATATTCGGCACTTTTATTAAAAAAAATTCGTAAAACCTGTTCAATGCGTAATACTTTAAAGTTTACAATTTTAAAAAATGGTTTTTTTTTATTATTGTTCTCGTATCTTGCATACACACATAATTATTTTTTTTCATTTCATTTCCTTGTAGTTTCACTTTTTAATAAATTTGTAAATTTAATAAATTACCCGAATTAAGTTCAAAATAATAATAATATTAATAAAAATACCCATATGTAGAATACATTGTTACATGTAATAGTAGTAAATTATGCATGCTGATTTTTTTTTAATTTAGTACCTTTTCAAATAAAAACCATTGTTTTCTAACTAATTGTTTTTAAATTTTAACTTAAACATGGACACGTAGACAATTCGATCTATTATGAATTCATATTAATTATTTTATTATTTTATTCACACGCAGTGATAGGTACAGCTCGTAATATAAATAAATTCTCTGTAATATGGGTGCTGTGTGTGAAAGAGACATGGCTAATGAAGTCACCGTGCGTTTTCGGTTTAGTCGCTTTTGCAATAAAAATTGCACTTGCAAAATGAACGAAGAGAAAGATTAGCCACAAAAGTCAATAATGAAAATTACAAGCCATGGTAGAAGCTAATATCATTCTACTGCAGAATCAGCAGATGATTTGAGGTTTGCACACCCGCAATATTGGCCCATTTTCGGCAAATTGGCTACCTCATAAAGACCTCATACTGCACATGCAGCATGCACTGCACAAGAAAGTTTTTCAACGAACGCATGTATACAATTATTGAAGCAATATTTCAAGTACTGTCTTTGCACATTAGCTATCTCTATCAATTGAGTAGGTTATCATCCGAAAAAGCAAAAAAAAAGTAATAAAAAAGATAAACATTCGTAATGAAATCAATTCAGCCAGAACGAAAATACACGCTATGTAAGAGATCATATGGATAGGTATGAAAAAGTCTCGGAAAAAGTGCAGCTAACGAACGTGTATAAATAATTCTTCAATACGCAGCCAGACTTTATTACCCACGTTGTGCCCACGTTTAGATATTTTATCCAGTTTGAGTGAAACTAAAAAATACTGTATTATGACAGTCTAACGAACTCATTATCATTAGGTACTAATAGATATAACGCTAATTACTATGATCAATATGATATTGCATGAGTCCGGGCGAAGCTTGTTCGATGAATCGTATATGACTCATCGGACGGGTTAGTCTGTAAATTACCTGTTACTACGAAAAAAAAAACACATAACATTGATTGTTGCACGTTAAAATCACGTTCTGTAAAATATGTTAATACATGACGGAAATATAATTGTATGATAAATGCTTAAATAGATTGTTTGAGACAATTTTAAAAAATTACGTATATATTTTTTATTCATTAAGCCTTCGGTCTTAGGTGCGTGCGCGAACATTTGACTACATCACAATATAAGCCGGGACCTAATGAAAAAATTCACAGCTTCACTTTAAAGATAATTTAAAGATAATTTTAGAAAATAATCACTTACATGCAAACTAGCAAAAAAAAGTAATCACAAAAGGACATCGTGTACACATACCTACAGAATACAGGTAAATCTTGATATATATAAAAAAAACTTATTTGAAGTTTCGCATAAATAGCAACTAATTAAATGTTTTAGATAACACTTACATTACTTTGTTCTTATCAAAATTTATAATTTGGTAATAAAAGCAGCGTCGTAGCTAAATGAGTCTTCTTCATCTTCACTTCATCAGCCCATTTTTATCCCACTGAAGGGGCTTAGGCCTCTCCCAGGGTCAGGAGGGGGGCTTGGAGCTTAAATCCACCACGCTGCTCCACTGCGGGTAGGAGACTGTAACGACCGCCATCTATTGACAGCGTCCGGGACTGACTGCTTAACGTGCCCTCCGAGTCTTGTCTCCGAGTCTCCGAGTCCGAGCCGAGAATGAGTCTTCATCTGTACCGATTTGAAATTGTTACAGACACCAAAGTTCTCGTTTTGCTTCTTGGGGCCTAATCTCCAGTTGTTTACTGCGCATACGCATCGTCGAATTCCATTTTCTCAGAAATGGAACTATATTCCGGTTAGAATGACACCAAAATAAATGCAGGGACACTTACAGTTTCCAATTTATTCAATTGTTTTCATTCCCATTTGAAAACGTTACACCATGAATTTTGGTCTGCCCTTCAATTCAGATAAAGTATCCGGCCATCGCAACGCTTCTCACGAACTTCAGAGCTACACAGATCGGTGGCACGTATTATACCAAACACGCATTCACCTCAAAAGTTTACATTTGAAAATTGTAAAACAAGCTATTGTCATAACCATAGACACGATTATCTTTTGCATATATTATAAAAACATTTAGATCGATATAAAAATTATGCATACGATTTTTTCATAATACTTATGTAACAAGGAAATGATTATTTCTTGTAGTTATTACACGAATAAAACCAGTCTTTTTGAATATCAAAATATTAAAATGTAAAATTTCCTGTTTTCTAGCAATAATCTTATCTTGCCATTCTATATTTGCATCAAAGATAAGTTGATACGTTAAAAGTTTCCACACACAATACAAACATAATTAATTAACTGACGTGATTGTCGTGATTCCACAGACAAATATACTTATTTTCACGAATGAATATGACGAAAAACAGTGCCTCTTCTGGCGATATTTAATCAATATGTTTCCTTTACGATAAGATCAACAGGAACTTGGTAACATAACATATCGTTTTTTAATACTTGATTTACCAATTTACTTTTTATTTTGATTAATAAATCTAATCAATACAATCAGCCACAAAAATTGACAGTGATTCAAGTTTTTTTCCAAAAATATTCGAATGTTTATTTTTTTGAATTCTTGTTTGTAATTTAAAACCACTAATGAAACTATCTCAATGAAATAGATTTAATATCAATGTTTTAGCATTATTTAAGTAATGAAACTTGGTGTTATCTTTATATCACCGTAAGGAAATAAGGAAAGTGTACCATAAAGAAGTCGTAGTCGAAGTCGAAGTCGTGATTTCCAAAAAACTTACACTAAATAAAAAACTTTTTTAAATGTAATTATTTTAAAAAAGCAACGGTTATGCACAAACTCAATATTAGTTTAGGAAATTGTTATAAGGACTAAAAAGGTTGATTTTTCGCTTTCCAGTTTCTTTTTTTGTCCGTTTAATTTTTCGTGGTATAATTTTCCAAATAAGGATTTCTCACGATCACTTCTGTCTCCATCGTCACATCCTCGATGACACTGAAAACCCAGCTAAACCTAAAATTGTCATCAAAATGAATGAAATAAGCCTAAATACTAAGTACCTGCTGTAAACCGTTGAGGAGTTTTCACAACTGTCGTAAGTCTCCATCATATGATCAACTCCAGGTGTCCATTATGTTATAGTGTCATCAGAACTACATATGTGTGCCAAGTTTCAACAGAATCGGTTCACAGGTGAAAAATCAATCATCCTCTTTTTTTACCCTTAGGGGTGAAATTATTTTTTCAATGTTAAATCGGTTCAAACTCGAGATATACTCTATCCAATAAAAAAATAACATCCAAATCAGACTACAATGTAATGAATGTAAAAAGTTTCTATATTTGTGTATATACCCTTAGGGGTATTTCTTTTTTTATTTGAATGAGACGAACTTGGATGTATATAGGTATATACAATCAGAACGATTTTTACAATTAGAACATTTATATTTAATATTTATGTAAATTTTAAATTAAATACTGCGAATCGTAAAACCATGCAAGCAAAGTCGTAGACAAAAACTAATTATATATAAGTATATTAATTTGGCGGTCTACACGAACTAATGTAGAAATATTTCAACATAGAACAGTGCAATAAATAAACGGCTCTTGCGAGTATTGTTCTCGTGAACTTTTGCTGACGGCATTTCTGCTGACTTGCACTCGCGGTCCGACCCGATCTTTTGGCGCGATAAACTCAAAACGTGAGTTTGTATGTCACTGGGTATAAAATAAGGATTGTTTCTACGAATTCTCAAGGTCTAAAATCTTTATCTTACGCGGAAACAGTACAAAATTTTACATGTTACTCTATACATATTCTTTTTTTAAAAAACAACAATGACCGTAGAATGATTATGATGTCTTTGTTAAATGCTGCAATTTATTAGACCGTCGGCCGTGGATTTTTTTCTAATCTAATAATGCGGTATCTCTATGTACATCCATGTAGAGATATTATGGATGCGTGGTCGGAGTCACTAGCAACAGCTAGTGAAGGAGAAAATTATTTTCTATTCTAGAATAGTATAGAAATCAGAATAAAAACTACACCATACTGTTCCAAATGACGCTCACACTTTGAATAAACTATGTATGTATATTCGATTAAAATAGTTTTCTTGCGTACTATACATCCATCTATGGCTGGCACCCAAACGTCTGATCATCAACTGTGTCATTGGGGCAAAAGAATTGTGACGCCACTCACGTTCCTTCCTGCCGCGTGCCATAGACAATCGGCCCAGTCAGTCAGGGAGAAAGTAAAACCATAGAGGATGTCCTACCCGCACTTGACATCAATACACTAACCCTAAACGAAATGATTTCACGGTGGACTTATGTTTTTAGTTCAGCTTACTTTTACTCTGTGCGTACTACTACTGTCACGTTTAATTTCTCTCGTCTATTTAAAATGTACAACAAAAATACGATCTGGATAATAAAAATATAGCGGTATTTTTTAATTTTATAAAGAAAATGAACTCTTTTTAGAGTAAGAAATTTTTTTGTGGGTTTTAATTTTAAGTGAAAAAATTTACCTCATAACCAGCAGTTAAGTGTAATTCGTAAGAATTGAATGGCTTCAGGAGTTAGAACAGTACATGGCCAGACTAGCCTTCACACTCGAGACGCTTACGCCTTTACCATTATATAAGTTGGAACAGAGCTGCAGGGCACCCCGGAAACATTTAAACGGAAATTGCCCATCAAGTATGTATATTCTTTTTCTAAGAACATTTTATTTCAGATGCAAAGTCCATCAAGTTGTCTGATTGTCAAATAAAAAAATGAATAAAAAAGTTCAAGTTTTTGTTTAGCAAACATAACTACATAATAAAATGTAAAAAGGTTTTCTTTTAAATTATCTTCTCATTTTTCCAACCATAATGCGACGTAGGGTAGGCTCCCCTCGGGATGAGCGGGCTTGAAGCTTAATCCACCACGCAGCTCCAGTGCAGGTTGGTAGATTTTAACGACTATCATCTATTGATGGCAACCGAGACCGACGCGACGGCTTAGCGCGTTTTCCGAAGCAAAGAGCCAGTGATAGTTTTAAGTTCGACAAAACTTGGTACATGCCCTGGGATTCGAACTACGACCTTCTAAACAAAAAGCGGGATTGCTACCACTCGGATATTGCGACACTGCCACACTGTCACACGACCTGCCTATTTATTTCGCATCTATTAGATAGTAACTGAAATATTTTAAAAAACTTGTAACAAGTTCAGAGACGATTTTAACGAGAACGCTCGAACGGTTGGTCTGACAAAAAAAATGGTTTTCAAAAAATTAAATAGGAATTTTAATAGCTGATTCTGTGTATATCGGCATGTCCTGTAGTCATATTCCAACTTGTATAAAACATGTTTTAAATAACTCATTACGAAACTAGAGAACCACAGCTATCAACCCTATAGGGTATACGAACAATGTCATGAAGCAATAAAGATTATGATATGATATACGTATAGCCTTCTTTGGAATCTACTAAGGAGCTGAGTAAGAAACAAAAAATAAGAACAAGTTCAAAGATTAGCGTGATTTTACGAACATACTAACACGTCTATGGCTATGAATCGAATGTTATACAGTATAGACATACGTGCATTACATAAATTATAATACATACCTATGCCTATTTTACAATAAATACTAGAAAATGACCGACATGGAAATAAGTATCACGTCTATTTTTAACAGAGGGCTAGGCGGTTCTTACATACCTTTTTCACTTCATCGAACTTTTCAATCTCACAACTTCAGGTTGCTTAAAATGTGGCTCTTCTTTAATATTCTTATCCTTTACAGATCCTTCAATTACACATGCTTCTTTTGTCACTGTTTATATACAATCATTCGTCCTTTCTATATGGCCAAATCACCTCAACACACCTATTTTCAATCTAGACAACAATTTCTTTCAAACCACAAAAATGTATTCGATGCGTACTTAGAGAACGTTTTCTATACAAACTTGTGTGGCCCATACGACATCGATTCATAGTGAAAGTATCTGAGAACGAAAATAATATATTTTGCTATCGCAATATAAAATTAGGTTTGTTACGGTAACATATCCTAAAAAATTATCATAGTATGTTGAAAAATAAAGAAATGATAAGCTTTCAAAGATTTCTTTCTCGCAAAACAAAACGTGAAACGTCCGTAACTAGTTTATTAGTTAGCTATTAAATTATATTTTTACGCATTAGTATTTATTACGTAAATATTTTAATTTAAAATTATTTTTTTTTTAAATTTTCACCTACCTTATTAAACAGGGCAAAAATATATTCCGTAGAGAATGTGTTTATATTATGCTTATTTGTATATTCATAAAATTCAATAATAAATATGTGCTATCTTTTATCAAATAGCATTAACATTTTGCAATATTAATTTCATAACTTCTTATTAAATTAACTTCTAATAGATGACACCCTGATTCGTAAAGTACAGAAAGTTTTTCAATATAAAATGCGTTTTCTAGCACACTAGTAATTACAACCTGTTACAACCTCATTGCGCGAAAACAAGTATATATAAAATCTAATAAAATTTAAGGGCCTGGTGGTCCACTTCGTTACAGAAGTAAACAAGTCATAAACGTGTAGTCGATTCTTGACTGTCAACTTTGTATCGACCAATCGAATATGCATAATTCATGGCACGCGCACACTTCGCACACAAATCGAATCGCCAATTAACACCTATACTGAGAAAACGAGAACATAAAACAGATATCGAAAACATGTTAATAAAATATAATCTTTTAAGTCGATTTCTTTATAGATGCAATTCATTAAAATTAATCGTGACCGCATATTTTTTAAGAGGCGCGTCTGTTTATTATATAATTTTTAAAAGGGTGCTATGCGAATTTAAACAGTCATACTTTCTGAGTGAAATAAGTTACACTAAACATGATAAATCTGGGCTATTGAATACTCGGTCCAGGGTTGACCGTTCTCTAACGGTGACACATGAACTTCTGTTCATGTGTCATCATATTATCATATTTTCATATCAACATGCAGTTTCTTCTTACACGGGCCGCTCGAATTTACAGTTCGTATAGTCGAGCGGCCCGTGTAAGAATACTAAGAAAATAAAAAATAAGGCTAACACTACACGAACCGCTCGAAACGATGATTCTAACCAGCGCAGGGCAGCGTGCGCTCTAACATAATTGCGAGCTTACTTCACCGATGCAGCGCCGAGGTGTAAAAATTATAAAAACTCTAGACTCCTGTCACTGAACAACCAATAAAACACTGCAACGGCGGCCGCCTAAAAATGTGTGACTGGAAATTCGCAGGGTACTGGAGGTCTGTATAAACTTACTATGGTACGCACGAGTGTTTTCAAGTTGACACGCGCGTACACAGCAAGCTGACTTACTAGTGGTGCATCGATTATTAGTTCACAATGCTACATCCGGTTCTTCCTAGGTTCATAGTGTACACTATCGCGTTGTGGTCTCGATATGCTCGGTCGGCGTCGATAACCATGCCCGTGCAATATAACAATGTATAACGCACTTTGATCGCACTGCACTACTGTAGCACCAGCGGTATGTTGACAGCGGGCTGACTACATATCATGCGGAGATACGCGCAGCAAGTGCACTCAAATGTCTTTCGGATGATAGCAACGTAATTGTGTACAATGCGTTAAATAGCACTGCAGCCCAATCCCTAGATTTTCTAGTATGTCTCCTGTACATGTAAAGTGAGAGTAAAATTTTAAGTAAATTTACATTAAAAAAATTCACTACTCTCTCGATTGGAGTATCGTTCTAAAGATATTCTAAAATGATTATGGGTTTTTCTTTAACTTAGGTCCCGTATGCAAAAAATTTGGCTCTGTGTATACATACTTAGGTATTGGTACGTTGCATGCCCCCTTTCTAACTGTTGAACCTTTTGAAAAAATATAAGTAATAAGTACAGACTGATAAACAAACTTAACACGATTATCTAGAGTTAACAAAATAATTTTGCTTTATGACAAGTTATCATCACGAATCACGATTCACGGCTACTGGACTCTGCCTTATGCGTGGCCCGACACGCAGTTTACCGGTTTCTTAATATGTTAATTTCTTGTTTAAAAATTCATTGAAAGTTAAAATTTCACCAAAAGTAATGTCCGCATAAAAAACACATTAAAATAGCCATCAATGACCACGCAACAAAATGTTTTACGTAATACAAAATATGTCACAAATATGGCACCGTGAAACGATCGTCGAAAGGAAACAGAAGCCGGAACCGCATTAATCGATTATGTCACATCATTAATTCGCGTCGGTGCGGCAGACATAATAGGTTACATCACTAGTTTAGTGTTGTGAAACCATCGATCAATAGTTTTAACAAGGAGGAATTCTATTCTTCTAGAGGAAAACTGTCACCCCACCGAGTCTCTCTGTTTTCTATAATTCACTGCAGGATAAATTATTGCAATTAAAGGGATCACCTTTATTGATTCAGATTGTAAAGGACCAAATTAATACAATATTTCTAAATCATCTGAATATTATTGCTTTATACTAGAAAAGTAACATAATATTTTTTTTATATAAAAAGATCATAGAATCTTTTTATAAAAAAAAATTATTATGTAATGTATGTATGTATATAAAAATATTCTATGGCGGCTACCACTAAAATAAAACGATTTCATTTTAAAAAAAATATCGCCGACTATCGTTTTAATCGATTAAAAATAAAAATTACGTCTGTAAAATAATTTGTTACACAATTCGCTTAGATCCGAGGTGTTTCCAAAATGAAGCAGTTAAATTTCAAATGAATGAATCACTTTAGTGTCGTACATTTTATAGATATTAACTTAAAACGTTCAATCATTCGTTCAGCGAGATCGAAAATGTTATATAACTAAGCAATCATCGGATATTATAACCCATCAATTAAAATATCAGCGACGTATTTTATTAATAGATATCATTACGTGTCTAATTATAATTTTATTGACATTAATCACTATTTCAAATAAAATAAATTTATAATTAAAATTGTACGCCTTCGATCAAGAAGAACTAAATAACAGCAAAAATAAATTTTGAGGATACAATACTAATCCTATTTGATTGAGAAGGATATATAGGTAGATTGAGTAGGTATATAGATAGGTAGATCTTACAATTTAAATCGCTGTAAATGAAAAAAATATACAAAGATTTTGGATATTTTCGTTAAAACAGTAAGAACTATAGACCAATCTCACTCCTCAGCCACGTGTACAAGCTGTTTTCGAGAGTCATCACGAATCGCCTCGCCCAAAGATTTGACGAATTTCAGCCCCCTGAGCAGGCTGGGTTTCGAAAAAGCTACAGCACCGTAGACCACATACATACGCTGAGGCAGATTATACAGAAAACAGAGGAGTATAATCAGCCTCTGTGCCTAGCCTTTGTGGACTACGAGAAAGCTTTCGACTCCGTCGAGACTTGAGCTGTTCTGGAATCCTTGCAGCGATGCCGAATTGACTGTCGTTACATTGAGGTGTTGAGATGTTTATACGATGCCGCGATAATGACTGTCCGGGCCCAGGACCAACGAACGGAACCTATGCAATTGCGAAGAGAAGTACGACAAGGGGATGTTATATCCCCGAAACTGTTCACCAACGCATTGGAAGATGTTTTCAAGACGCTGGACTGGAAAAATTGTGGCATTAATGTCAACGGCGAATACATCTCTCATCTCCGTTTTGCTGACGACATAGTCATCATGGCAGAGTCGCTGGAGGAGCTCAGCGGAATGGTTAACGGCCTCAATGTCGCCTCTCGGCGGGTGGGGCTCGTGATAAACTTGGACAAGACGAAAGTCATGTTCAATGAACATATTCTCCCGAGACCGGTAACCGTAGAGGGTTCGACTCTAGAAGTTGTGCAAGACTATGTCTATTTAGGACAGACTGTCCAAATAGGCAAACTCAACTTCAACAAAGAGGCCGAAGCAAAGAGGCGAGACCGAAGAATTCAACTGGGCTGGGCTGCTTTCGGGAAGCTTCGTCATCTGTTCTCGTCGCCACTACCACAATGACTGAAGACCAAGGTCTTCAACCAATGCGTCCTACCTACAATGACGTACGGTTCCGAAACCGTACATGGACTCTCACGGCAGGACTGATCCACAAATTTAAAGTCGCTCAGCGCGCTATGGAGCGGGCTATGCTCGGTGTTTCTTTGATGGATAAAATCAGAAACACTGAAATCCGTCAAAGAACTAAAGTTGTCGACATAGCCGAAGCGCTCAGCAAGCTGAAGTCGCAATGGGCCGGTCACATTTGCCGTAGAACTGATAACCGATGGGGTATACGAGTTCTCGAATGGAGGCCACGTACCGGAAAGCGAAGCGTTGGACGCCCCCCGGCCAGGTGGACAGATGACCTGAAGCACCATACCGGGGGTAGTTGGTTGCAAAAGGCGGAGGACCGTGTGTGGTGGCGAGCCTTGGGAGAGGCCTATATCCTACAGTGGAGAGACACGGGCTGATGATGATGATGAAATTAAAATTTCCGATTTTCTAAATTACTTTTTCATATTATTGATTATTTGTACATTTTATAAACTGATAGACCGTATGCAATAACATGAAGGTAACCAAAACGTCACTTCAACCAGACTATGCACACTTGGCTGTCCTCTAGCACAACAATATTATTCTATTATTATCCAAACATCTGTAGTGAAGTTATTATAAATTCAAAAGTCTCAGTTGATTTGCTCTGCGCCTGCGCTTATTAAATGGCCAAACCGGTAAACCGCCTCAACCTCCGACACGCTTCAGTGTCACTGCCCATTGACCTCAATCATCGGTAATTAGTTACTATAGTTACCTACTCAACTTAGAGTGGACAGCTTCAAAGCCATACTTATCTAATATATAAAATTCTCGTGTCACAGTTTTCGTTGCCATACTCCTCCGAAACGGCTTGACCGATTTCGATGAAATTTTTTGTGCTTATCCGGTATCTATGAGAATCGGCCAACATCTATTTTTCATCCCCCTAAATGTTAGAGGTAGTCCACCCCTAAATTTTTTTTTTTTTTTTAGACAAAATTTTTAATTTCTATTTTTTTATGATACAACATACAAAAATACATACAATCCTCAATTTTCACCTTTCTACGATCAACCCTTATTTTTTAATAGCCATTTTAGTAATCACAGTTTTCGTTGCCATACTCCTCCGAAACGGCTTGACCGATTTCGATGAAATTTTTTGTGCTTATCCGGTGTCTATGAGAATCGGCCAACATCTATTTTTCATCCCCCTAAATGATAGGGGTAGTCCACCCCTAAATTTTTTTTTTTTTTTAGACAAAATTTTTAATTTCTATTTTTTTATGATACAACATACAAAAATACATACAATTCTCAATTTTCACCCTTCTACGATCAACCCTTATTTTTTAATAGCCATTTTAGTAATTTAATAATTGCATAACTAAATATTATTTCGCAAAAGTGTAATTTATTTAATTAAGACTGACAGAAATTGTTGAAACGATAAATATTTGTGTTACGGGAACGAAAACGGGAAAGGGAAGAACGGGAAAGAGTTAAGACTGAAATAAAAAAGTTGTACTTGATGAGAATGGAAACAAAAAGGAAATGAGACCAGGGCCAGGAACGGAAACGATAAAATATTTATGCGATGGGAACAAAAACGGGAAAGGGAAGAACGGGAATGAGTTAAGACGGAGATAAAAAAGTTATTTTTGATGAGAATGGAAACGAAAACGAAGCTACACTAGGGCCAAGAACAGAAATAATAAAGTATTTTTGCGATGGGAACGAAAAAATGAAAGGAAGAACGGGAATGAGACAAGACTGAGATAAAAAAAGTGATTCTTATGAGAAACGAATACTACCCGTGCGAAGCCGGGACGGGCCGCTAGTCTATATTATAATTTTAATATAACTATACTGTAAAACTGTAATGGTTTTGAAACATGTCTTTTTATTGAAGACATTTTTGAAAAATATGACAAGATAGAAACAAGAAACAAATTCACAGTGACGCTTTTTTTATCAACATAAAATAACTTAAAATCCTGTTATGTTTACGTAAAATAAAACGATGTAACAGTCAATGCTAATATCGTAACAGTGCCACGGAATTTTCTTTTTACGATCTAAGATTTATGGATAGTTTTTTTTATATTGTCACGAATCGCGTATTATTCTGTATGCACATTACAACGCTTGAATTTCAACAGAATACGAATAAATTCGAACGTTTATAACTTGGCTAACTGACGTTTAACCACAGAGTATAATAAATGAAGTACTACCACAGCTACAGAGCGGCGAAACGGTGCTCACGAAGACATTCCTCTGCTTTTACAGCACGGTCGAAGACGCGACGTCAAGATGCATCAGCAATGAAAAATACTAGATCGGACTGTTCGCTTTATTTAAACATAAAGAAACGTTGCCGTTTTAAAACGGGTGTAACATTGTGATAGAGTTTAAATGATTTACTTATTCAATTATAAACTTTATCACAAAGCAATAGCGTTGTTTAATTAATTTATTGATACTGATATTTAAAGTTGATATGTTCAAAACGCGTTACTAACCTTAGAGACAAAATCTACTAGGGTTGTATATGAAACCATTATACTCGTCTCCCATTTACACTTTGTCACAAAACCTGCAATTCGTTTAATATGTAAGGTACCTTATAAATCCACATGAACAATGTTGTGTGGATATATTCCAAACATTTTAACACGTTCTTTGTAAAGAGGAAAACCATTGCTTGTCACACGGGTAACACAATTACCCAAAATTAAAAAAGGTGAAAATATCAACAGAAATCAGGAACACTAAACATTGTCTATGGAACTATATTTAAAATAAATTACTAGCTAATATCATTACTGTGCTGGTGTAACGTTAATAATAGCGTGCGAGCTGCTTAATAAGACATTACTCTATATTGGAGCTTATTAATCTGTTATGAGAACTCTTGCAGAAATTTTGATGAAATCAGTTTATAACTAACTATAGCTGCGCCCCGCGGTTTCACCCGTGTTCAATTTGGATTACATACATGCCTGTTTCAATGTCGCCTATCGTTATTTTTGCTTTGTTTATGGTTACTGCTCCGTTTATTTGGGTCTTAGCGTTATGTTATATAACCTTCACCCTTCCTATAACCTTCTTAAAGAAACGTGCCTCTGTATATATATATATATATATATATATATATATATATAACTTTCTTTAGGATATGAGTTAGCTATGTATAATATATATTCTAATTATTATTATAATTATTAAATATTATATCCTAAAGAAAGTTATCTTCAAGAGTTTAACATAATCGCACTTAGAAAATAACACTAGGAGGCGAGCCCTTACTCTGTATAACAACGGTGCAAAAAAAGATCTAAAAATCATATCAGTATACTATTACTATATATAAAATACACTCGCCTGGTCCGAAAATAAATATCTTTGAATATTTTAATGGGGAGATGGATATAGCTAGCTAATACCAAATACATACATTATTGGAGAGATTTTGAACGTCGATAAAGCGAAAAAGATATGGAAGGACCTTACCTATTCTTCTGCGAAACAAGTTTAAAGTTATAGTATACGTACCTATCTATTTTATTTGATACGGACGGACAACCAAACATTGTAGCAAAGGTAATGGGGTTAAAAAGACATTATTTTAATTATTTTGGAAAATATGTGCATAACTTCGAAAACATAGTTACTAAATCCGACACTAGATAAATTAATAGCATACATTTTAAATATAAATAACAAAATAAAGCTCTTGTAGTGAATTTTAAAAACAATAAAACCTCGTTTACTACGAAAAATTAAATGGTAAAACCTATTTCAAAAACTTTATATTTTCTAAGGCACCACTTTAGTTAATAGACTATTCGTATTTTTTAAAATATAAATTAAAATAATAACAATAATATTTCGAACATCCCTCACAGCGCCATATAGTCCCAAACTATGCGAAGCTTGTATTATAGGTACCAGACAACCGATATACATACTTAAATATTCTTTATAATATATACGTAGTATATAGATATTTTTCACACCCAGACACGGAAAAAATAGACATGTTCATGCACACAAATATTTGTCCCGAGCAGAGATCGAACCCACGACCCTTGGCTCCGCAGTTAGGGTCTCTAACCACTCGACTAATCGGTCAGTCATTGCATTGTATCACACAATGTATTTCTTATGACGGTAGGACAGGATTTCTACGATCGGAACTCAACAAAAATCAGTATTAACATAGCAGTTTTATTTGTTTCGTGTTCGGGAAGCTAGAAAATAAAATAAGAGAAATTTATAGCGAAAACATGATACGAGTAAGCGAACAAACAAAACGAAATTCCTTACGGTCGGTCGACCCACCGGCGCTCGTTAGTACTGAACAAACATTTGCTGACACTACTTTCGCATTATTAGAATAATTACATTTTTTATTTTCGACTACCACTAACCTTTACTACGTAAATGACAAGGTTAGATATTTACTCAAACGCACCCACCGAAACGGCCGGAACGATGTCGACTTTTACAATTAATTATTTAAAGTTAGTTATAGACATAGAGTCAAGTGTTTCATTTTTTTTAAATCAAACCAACAAAATATGAGTATCAGAATGAGTTCGCGTAGTACTTACGTACGTATACGTTCATATGAATTGCGGATTTTTACAGTACAGTTAAAAGATTTTTTATAATTTTTTTTTGGATTTTAAGGGCTTGAGAATTTTTGGAGGCAATCTGTTCTAAATTCGTACCTACACCTTGCCTCATACAACAGCTATGGACTTTTTTCAGGCGATATGATGGTACCACTAGCTTATGTCTATTTCGTGTATTAACATTGTGAACGTTACTGTGTTTCTTAAATTTATTTATATTTCGATGTAAAAATATATATAAATACAAAGTCGATAAATCGTTCACGAAGAAAAAATTTACCTGAAAAATCTTATATAATACTGTAGCGTATGTAGCTGGCCACTTAAGGTATAAGGCCATACACAACATGTATTAAGGTTCTAGAATGTATTTTGAAATGTAAATACTAATATAGAATGAATAGAATAAAGGACAGTCGGGGTTGAGAAATAGACGAAAATCTATGTACGCGAGTAGTGAGCCAAGTAATATCGAAATATTGTAATTATTATTAATAATCGATAACAATAAAACGTGAAAGTCAGTGAATTGATTTTATTATTTTACGCTCCCGATAGGAACGGATCCTACAATATGCAAACATTTTGAAATATATTCATTAGAAACGACTACATTAAATTTCATATAAATCAATACACTTTCAGCCTATTCTAAATCCAACCAAAATCACAATATTTTCATACAACTGTTTTCTAACGCCAAGATAAAATAAGTACTTAGCAGCGGTCTTCGATGGATGCCAAGAAGCGATTTTAATAAAAACAGCCACAGAATCTAAAATTGTTTTCGGACCAGTAACTGATTTATATTATATGATAATATAATAACGTATACATGACAACAACGTCTAGGCCTCAAACTAAGTATTAGCTTGTGTTTTGGGTACCAAGCGAAGACACCACAAACATATAACAACCTTGACCCGGTACCAGTATCGATATTCGTCATATAAATACTGACCCGACCTGGGATTCAAACCCGGGACCTCCAGTTTCACAGGCAAGGTCGCTACCCACTAGGCTAAGCGGTCGTCAACGAATCATACTTATTTGGCAGGTGCATAGTGGTGACCTAGAAACGTAACATCCTCAAAAAGATTCTGATTCAGATAACTAATGTTCTTGGAAATAGAAAGCGTATCATTTTGCCTGAAGTAAAACTTTAATTCTCAAGCAACCTCACACGGGTCAAATTTATAGAAAGTTCTAAGTACTATGATCACGCTGATGGACTGCGGGGGGCGTTTCGAAAATCCTCGTCGAAATATAAGGCTGCAGCCACATCTAGCTCAAAATCAGTCACTTACAGCGGCATAAGAGAAGCCCACGTCAGGTTTATACAACGTATTTGGGTGTATACCGAACAAGTTTTCATGGTGAACCAATACCGACATTTTGAAAATTTAAATTTAAACGGTGATTTTCCCATCACTTATCAATTTTTTTCTAAGCATCAGGCATTAATTAAAGAGCCCATTTCCGAAACAAAATAGGTAGGTCTCAGGTTAAAATATTTCAAATATTGTAAGCCAAACATATATGCTACGCTCGACGAGAAAAGGATAGCCCTATACTATAGGGGTAAACTATAGGGCTATTGCGGGTAAAGTAGCCAGCCGGCGGCCGCGAACCAACGCAATCGTCAGTCGCCCGCGCATTCCCAAGATTATACGATCACTTTGTGACCCAATATATCAATATTTTAAAATTGACTAATAGTAAAAGAAAAAAAACAAGTACTCTATTATTTTAATTAAAGATAATAATATTAAAATTCGGAAATTGATGAGAAAATCACTCAGTATATTAAATACATTAAAATTAAATAACATTAAAACCGAATTCACAGTAGACAACCGATCGTTTACCTTAGCTATTCCGGCAATAAAACGTCAGCTGATTTGACATTATCAAGCGCTTCATTACAATCCCACAAACGAAAATTGTTACTTAAAATTATTAGTTAAATATATTACACTTCGGAATTAGTTTGATTGTAATAAGCAGCTTACTGAAAGCTGGATGGGCCGCAGTCTATTACGATTCCATACACAAACTCGGGTCTATAGTATTTCTGCATTAACACAGTGTATGGAATAAGGTACTGATAAATCGTACTGTGATGCGGGTCATCGCTAGCGGTATACGAGAGTGCGTACTCGTTAAACATCGACCGAAAACCGGCCTACCAACTTTTAGTTTAGGTTAGTTAGAAATTACTTGAAATCGTGTCCGTAGCGTTCAAATAATTTCACCTAAACAGAAAGTGTAAGTCATATTTTCGACCGCCACTCGTTAGAAATAGCAGATTTTCGGATATGTACTAAATATATACATTATTGTTTTGTCAATATAAAATTATCAAATAAAATGTATTTATTATTAATTAATTAATTAGTTAATTCGGTCACCGTAAATAATAAATCGTAGTTTAACCAAACTTAAACAATTTAGCGTAGAGAAAATGAGCTTATGGTTTAGTTCAAGTGTGCATTCACAGATTATACCCATGTGAATGTTTATACTATATGGATATGAAGTGCATGACGTGGAGCTCAAGTTTCAGATGTGTAGTGGCCGGGTTGGGGGGGTCACCGTAAACACCACTACACTGGTGTACAGTTGGTTAGACAGCACAATCAAAATGTTATGTCTACTAGTCTACTAATGGATGCTGTTGTCAATTTTGTTACTGTAAGGGTAAAGCCTAGATCGAGATATCGGAGGCCTCGTGACCTTAAAGATAAATCTATCACTGGTGTCCATACTTTTCGATGATGAGACATGTACGTCGTACATCAAATTATACGTAGCGGCGACGAAAAAGACAAAAAAAAAATCCGTTGAGATTACACAATAAGTAATAAAAATGCATTACAGCAATACACAAAAATTCGCAATTTCCAAGGTCGCGAGTACGTAAAACGTTGCAAGCGCAGATTTCGTATCTACGGTCGGTTCGGTTTGTTAAAAAAAAAATGCAATTTACGGAAAGTCCATAAGACCGATGTTATTTCACAATTCAATTTTGTTATTTTACGGTTTTGTGTAACACCGTCTCGTGTCGATATTACAAATGCAAATAAGAGTAATTATCGATTATAAGCCTCAAAGATTATATGTCAATGGTGTAACGTATATAATAGTCACCAGTTATGTCTCATGGTTTCACCTGCGTTAAATTTGAATTATATACTTATGACGTCTGTCATTGATCTCAGGACGTTTATGGTTGCTATCCAGCTCCTTTGATTCATAGCCTGATTTTATATAGCTTATAAACTTTTTCAATAAAGAGGCTTTTAACGAAAAAAAGAATTCTCCAAATCTAACTAGTTTTTCTTGAGATAAACGTCTTCAAACATATCAACTTTTGAGCTTTATAAGATTAATATACAGATTAAACTTGCTGTATTTATTCATACAGAACCGAACATAAATACATATGACGAAATTTATCAAAAAATCTACTACAAATTTAAAAAAGAGTGTATAAGTTTCATAGAAACATAGACTATTTATGGCTTATATTGTGTCTGTACGACGAGTAGACACCAGCGCGGCACAATAAAGTAAACTAATTTAGAAGGACATCGATCTTGTTTGCAATAGGTTATTGTGCTAATTCTCACCACATCGACGCCCATCTACTACAAATATAAACCATAATTTATTATTTAATTTCGAAAAAAAAATGTATCGAATTTTGTCCATTTTCGATTTTATATATTATTTTATATTTGGTAGTCGATAGTTTATAACGTGTATTAATTTGACGTGTAATTTGATTTCACAAAGAAAATACACCGGGTATGTATTTAATTTTGACTGCAGTTTAGTTCTAGAACATTGAACACCAGGACAACAAATCTCAAAAATTTAAAAAAAAAAATTAATATCTGCGGGATCGTCATAAAGCTCGTGTACGTATATATGCACGACGATTAGAAAAACCAAATTCTAATGACATGAAATCAAACTGTTATTACACTATCATGACTACAGTTATCAAACTCGATTAAACTGAATATATCTCTATTGCGTTGTTACCTCAGATGAAATTATGGCACTTTAATTTGACAGTATTAATAGGATTCAATCGTTCAGAACTACGTATATCAAATAAATTACAAATCTGTCAACAAGGGACGAAATACATTTTTTACTGCGGCAATAATGCAAACGGATCCTCTATAAGTGTGATTGAATCCGATAACTTTAATTAAATAATATTCGATTTTTTTTTCCTATTATAGTAGTCATATCAAAGTATTTAAAAAATTGATAATATATAAACATAGTATTTGCTGATCTGAATACCATTTATTTTTTGCAGCAATCGGTTAAGGTTTAATGGGGTTTGTAGCCGTTAACGCCGTTTCTATGAAAATTAGCCATTATATACAAACTCCTTTAACACTCGCCGAATATACGTGTAAGCCAGCTACTTATATCAAAAAATATCTAATGCCGGTAACTTAGCGGAGAGCTTCTATCTGAAATAACTTCCAGAAACCACAATGTCGACCACAATGGCGACATCTTGTATAGTAGGGCCAAATTTCTTGCACCCTAAACTGACGGCTTTACATTAAACGACTATAAGGACCCAAACGATGTCAAGTCGACATTTTTAACTCTCAAACTTCCCTTCTAGAAAAAAAGGGGTCATTATAGTGTCGTCATTGAGTGTAAAAGCAAAAGCTGTCCAAAGATAGCAGCGCACGCGCAGTTAGTCAGTTCCTCGCTTCGAGACGCTAGAAAACGAAAGTGAAATTCCGCAGCGCACGATTAAAAAAACATCATTTAAATGTTACGATCATTATTTATATTAAAAAACGTTCCGATGACTCCGCCCAGTAGACACGATAGGAAAATTCACATGAAGAATGATAACACGATTACGTTGATCACTGAGTTAAAATAAAATGTAGCGCTTGAAAATACCTCAGATAACGGTTACCGGTTCGGTTCCCGCCCGGGACACATATTTGTGTGCATGGACATGTCTATTTGTTCCGTGTCTGGGTGTATCTATATATGTATGTATTATAAAAAAAAATATTTAAGTATGTATATCAGTTGTCTAGTGCCCCATAATACAAGCATAGTACTTACTTACTTTGGGACTAGATGGCGCTGTGTGGGATGTCCCGGATATTATTATTATATATATATATATATCTATTTGTGTCGTGTCTGGGTGTGAAATATCTATTTATGTATATATTATAAAGAATATTTAAGTATTTATATCAGTTGTCTGGTATCCATAGTACAAGCTTTGCTTAGTTTGGAACTAGATGGCGCTATGTGGGATGTCCGAGGTATTATTATTATAACTAAACAGTATATGGCTTCCACAAGCGTAATAAAAACTCTAGACTCCCTGTCATTGAACACCAATGAAGCACTGCAATGGCGGCCGCGTAAGTATGTGTGAGTGGAACTTCGCAGCGAACTGGGGGTCGATAGACTTACTGTGATATGAGTGTGTTCAAGTTAACACGTGCGTAGATAGCCAGCAGGCTTACTAACGATACAAAGATAGATAGTTCACAATGCTGCGTACAGGTATTCCCAGGTTCATGAGTGCTGATCGCTTTTTCAGTCCCGTATAACATCAATTCAATGGCCCGGTTACTTAAATAGGAATTACATACAAAGTGTTTTTCAACTACAAATTCTCGAAATCGTAGATATAAAATCGTATCTATACTAATTATTATATAAAATCGGTCATTTGTATGTACCTACTACATTTGTAAGTGCAAAACTAAAAAAAGAATTTAACGAAAGCAACGGGATTGACCCTCTTTTAGCTGATTTGGATATAGGCTATATTTCGACAACAAAATCGATGGTATTCATTGTATATAAAAACGCATTTGATTTCTTTAAAGAGTGAGCCGTCCGTAGTCTTCTACTATTTGTACTTCTTTCTAATCCAAAAAGTAGACGTAAAACCCAGGACTTCCAGAACAACTTTTATGTATTTATAAAGAATTGCATTTTATAACTGAGAAGAAGAAGACATATATTACGAAACGGCCGGAATTTAATGTTTATGTCTATGTTTTAAAACTGTCTATGTTTTAAATTATTTTAAATTATTTTATATGAAAGAGTTTTCTAAATATATAATAACAGTGAAAGAATTTTAAAAAGTAAATTATTAACAAAGTTATGAATGTGTAAAATGTCCTGTTAGACAGAGAGGGCAATACCACATGGCGTACCTATGTGTGACGTCAACCCATTTAAAATTATGTTAAATTTCGTTTTGCAAGAAAGAGACAGAGATAAAATTTTAATAGCTAATAATTTCCGTATACTTCAACCAATATAATTTTGTTTACAAATGTTGTTATCGTTTATAGTCTATTTTTGTATTTTCTTGGTAAATACAATATAATTTAATATTAGTCAAATACCGTATTAATAATTTGCATTTTACATTATAAAATCTTATTTTTCCGGCTTATTCAAATGAGATATGGCCGAACACAAAATATAACTTTAAGTTATACTTTAACTCTTATATAATACGTTTTCATTTTAGCGATGATATACAACAATACTATTAGAAATTTCGCAAATCGTAATGGTTAAAGAAATTTCTCTTTTTTTTATGAAGGCGCGCCTTCTGTATTTTACATACTTTCGTTCAACTTCTATTGTGATGAGATTGCTTGGATTTTACGATTAATTTTAGCGAATTAACGCAAAATTCAGACTTTCCAATCAACAAAAAGTTAACATTAGAATAACTACTCATATCTAAAAAAAAAAAAAAACAAAAACAATATGTCGGAATGTAAGGAATGCGTTTTTGTCCCGTTCCTCATATATGAACAAGTTGATTACTATAATTTGATCTATCGTACTAATATAATGATTGATTTGTTACTTCAACCACAGTACCTTACAAGGACAAGTAACATGACCATGATTTTTTTGATAGGATAGGAATAATTCAATGCAATACTCACCCGCTTCTACCTTTGTTAAGTGGAAGTGAAAACCATGAAATCCTAAGGAAAGACTAGAGAAGTCCGCAGTGCTCAGCTCTCATTTGTAAAAGCACCATCGTCTCGCTCAATTGCACCTAAATTCTAATCCAGGTTAGAACCTGATTTGTTCATCTGTAGGTTCATTGGGCTCAGCTATAGGTAAGGAATTGTTACACTTGAGCATACTCGCATCTTGCGTCTCGTTTTGCGTCTAACGTTCTTGTATGTGTGCAAACGGACCATTTGATTAGGTTATTTAATATTATGTACATCAAAATGTCTATGATTGCCGGTCTCTAACATTTTATTGTGACCATAGTCAAGACTCCCGCTTTAATAGAGCACTCAAAGAGCGAGGCCGTGGTACGGAAAAGACTGACAACGGCGCTGGCACATCAATCACTCATTAACCGCGCATTTGCTCTCGTTAAGTAACGAGGTATTCGATACTATTATTAAAACTCAATGTCACTGAAACGGGTAAGTTAAGTACGTAGATGAAAGAAAATGATGCCGTTTCGACTTGTTTTTTTATATTTTCAAATTTATCTATTTTTACTATTATTATATTAGAGCTAAGGGTCGCACGTTCGATTCCCGCCAGGGACAAATATTTTTGTGAATGAACATGTCTATTTGTTCCGTATGTGACTGTAAAAGTTTATAGTAAAAGTATATTCTAAAGAATATTTAAGTATGAATATAAGTTGTCTAGTATAGGTACCCCATAATACAAGCATAATACTTGTTTATTTCGAGACTAGATGACATTATGTGCGATGTCCCAAGTATTATTATTATTGTAATTACTATTATATATTTATTAATAAAGTATAGAGTTATATAAAATTAAAAAAACATTAATGTCTCCTTTTGATACGTTTTCACCGCTACACTAATGAAAGTTCATTTTGATTCATTTTAATAACATTTATCAGAGAGGTGAGTGGAACCCGAAGAATGACATAGGCTTTGTGACGACATCAAAAATTTGAAAGTTTGAATTTAGATATAAATTTAAAATCTAATCGTGAAGACGTAGATTATAACGAAGAACTAATAAATATTGCGAATCACGTATATACGCGAGACAAGCCGAGGGCTGCAATAGCAGTATAAATATTTTAAATCGCATACGTCATATCCGTCAAAAACAAAACAATTCATTTTATTTATCAAAAGCGACCAAGGTAAGTGACCATAAACTGGTTATCAATATAGGTCGAATAAATTGAAAGAGAAAACTTTAAAACCACATCAATCATAAGAAACGCTCTCCGCCTACATGAGACTGTATGTCACTAACTGGACCAATCATCATTAATACTAAACACGTATCACACTTAACTTTACTGATTCTAGAAGGATCCTAAGAGGTAACATGGGCCATATTTTATTTTCAAACTAGCTTTCCACCTGCGGCTCCGCTCGCTCGGACTACACATTTGTACCGGAACCGTTATAATTTTTTGAATAAATATAGTTTATAAGCTAAAGAGTTACACAGGCTATTTTTTATCTCGGAAAAAAGAGTTACGGTACAACTGTGTAGTCCACGCGAGCGGAGCTACGGGCCAAAAGTTAATATGTAATAAAGTTAGAAACTTATAGTGGACGAATTGCAAGTAGATTTTGGATAAGATTTGAAATAGCTTTTTTTCGTTATTATTCCGTGTCTATGCAAAGATTGTACGTTTTATTTTTGCTTAGAATATTCAGTCTAGAGTATTAGTGGCACGGCACTTTACCTTTTTGTTAATCTTTCTGTATCAAAGTATATGTAGTATGAAATTGGTAAATTCTTCGAACACAGACATAATCATGTAAATATATAATAGAAATACATGAATATACTCTTATTGAATAATCTTAATTAATCGGACAAAATTATTGGAATGGTATTGCAAAATTCTTCGTTAATAAACAGTTCATTAAAAACTCAATTAACTCAATTAATGTAACGTGTCGTGATGAACCCAGCGAAAGTGATGTTCGATAATCGTGACTTCGTAATCTAATGAGTATTAAATAACAGGTACATTGCGGTAACTAGTGTTTGCCGATGGCTTCGTCCATGAGAACGTATACACTCTATAGGTTTTTGTTTCTTTTCTTTCGTTTGAGACCAAACTGATATATAAAAACCGGTCAAGTGCAAGTCGGGCTCGCACACGAAGGGTTCCATACCACCATACTACCGTACAATATAAGAAAATCACGTTTGTTGTATGGGGGTTGTAAGGAGCCCCCTTGAATATTTGTTTTATTTTGATTTTATTTTGAAGTGATAATGATAAATGATAAATCTAAAATCTACATATAACTATATATTCTGTGAATACTTCAAGCGTCTACCTGTTACCGTTATCAATATCGAGCAAATACGAAAAAAAAAATATTTGTTGTTATAGCAGCAACAGAAATACATCATCTGTGAGAATTTCAATTGCCTATCACGGTTCATGAGATACAGCCTAGTGACAGACAGATAGACAGACGGACAGCGGAGTCGTAGTAATAGAGTCCCGTGTCTTAGCCTTTGGTACGGAACCCTAAAAAACCAAAAATAATAATTTACTTACAAAAACAATTAAAAATTGAAAAAAAATTACATTTTTTTTTTTCGAAAAAAGACATTATGCTTAAAATACTGTAAGTTCTGTAAGGCGGGTGGGCAAGTCGTAGCGGTAACTAGCACAATAAAATAGGTGATTGACGGTCATTGACCTACTATTATACCCCGACTTGACGACTGTTATAGTCGATAACACTATTGTCTAAGTACGACGCAACTAGTAAATGTTGGTTCCCTTCCATCTCACAACTCCATCCATCTTCACTTTGTAGTTATGTAACATAATCTTGAATTACATAACAAAAGTGAATTTATACTTTGTAGGAAAACGTCCCCACAAAAGCGCATTTAAAATGTGCTGGTTGCTCTCAGAAGAATAAGCAAGAAACTGAGGGACGCTCTTTTTAAACAAAATTATAAACAATTTTTTTGACAATAAGTGCTTAAAGATTGATTGTTACGCGAGCGGTTTGCACCCGTATGGATTTTTATCACCTAAGTAATCAGATACTTTTTAATAACCTTTGCTCGTCATTTATTTCGAATTTTGATTAGTTTTGTATCTCCTCATGGTAATCTTCGATCCTGTGTCGCTATATAACATTGTGTGACATGATTTCCTATACGAATGCTATGGAAAATTGCGATAGCGTTTCATGATTTTGTTTTGTCACAGTTTATGCAGACCGCAACGGCGACGTTAAGTCGAACGTTTTTGATGAAATCTAGAATTGTTTTTTTTCAGTTGCGTTTGTGAAGGGTCAGTCGCAATAAGTTTTACAATATGGACCATTATTTAATTTATTTCGCTAGGTATTTTAACACTAGAGTGGATGGAGGCCGGCCAAAATACAAAACCTAGTATTGTCTAGCCCATATTTTGTGATAAAAACTAATACTAGGTTAGATACGTCTATTGTATTATTTACACAGAAACATAGTAATACCTGGGAAATGCTATGCAGCGTCATCTAGTCCTCAAGTAAGGAAGTATTGTGCTTGTATTATGAGGTACAAGATTAAATGTAAACGTACTTAAATATTATTTTTTTTATAATTACTTATACAGACACTTCTTACATTCAGACACAGAACAAATCGATATGTTCATGCACACACATATTTGTCCCGGGCGGGAATCTACCTCGCGATCCTTGGCTCCGTCTCTAACAAGTGGATCTCTAACCACTCCCCCATCGGTCAGTCGAACATGTCGCCGTTTTCTTATAAATCACTCAATTTTGAGTAAAGTATTTCATAAATTTTACCGTAATTGAAGTCGTACCAGAAAATATAATAATTTATTTTAGATTGTTCGTATTAAACTAACGAAAATTATTAGAAAATTAAATTATATTCTTGACGACCGCTTAGCCTAGTGGGTAGCGACCCTGCCTACGAAGCTGGAGGTCCCGGGTTCTAATCCCAGGTCGGGTCAGTATTTATATGATGAATATTGATACTGGTACCGGGTCTTGGTTGTTATTTGTATGTGGTGTCTTCGCTTGGTACCCAAAACACAAGCTAATGCTTAGTTTGGGACCTAGACGTTGTTGTGATGTATACGTTATTATTATTATTGTTATTATTATATCCAATCAAAATAAATAGTCATGTTTGGATATAGGTAAACTTGCAAAATATATTTTACCTGCATAAAGCAGTCAAACTAACTGTCACATACAAAAGAGTAACACTTTAATTTAAGAACTTATGGTTAGATTTGGTACTTTTCAGTAAACCCCATAGATGTAGAGGAAACATTGTTCCCCCTATCATCGCCTCTATTTCGAAACTATATTTATTGTTCCTTGTTACCTTGTTCCTGGAAAAATTTTACAATACCATTCCAATAATTTTGCTCGATTAATTAATACTATTCAATAAGAATGAATTCATATATTTCTATTATATATTTACATGATTCTGTCGGTGTTCGAAGAATTTATCAATTTCATACTACATATACTTTGATACAGAAAGATTACCAAAAAGGTAAAGTGCCGTGCCACTAATACTCTAACACTGAATATTCTAAGCAAAAATAAAACGTACAATCTTTGCATAGACGGAATAATAACGAAAAAAAGCTATTTCAAATCTTATCCAAAATCTACTTGCAATTCGTCCACTATAAGTTTCTAACTTTATTACATATTAACTTTTGGCCCGCAGCTCCGCTCGCGTGGACTACACAGTTGTATCGTAACTCCTGTTTCCGAGATAAAAAATAGCCTGTGTCACTCTTCAGCTAATAAACTATATTTATTCAAAAAAATATAACGATTCCGGTACAAATGTGTAGTCCGAGCGAGCGGAGCCGCAGGTGGAAAGCTAGTTTGAAAATAAAATATAACCCATGTTACTCGCTCATAATGTTGTTTTCTATAGGTAAAGGAATTTTTAAAATAATTTAAGTACTTTTTGAGTTTATCCATAACGAACAAACAAAAAATTAAATGTTTTCTCTTTATGATATCAGTTCGTTTATGCCACTTCCATTTTTTAAAACACTTCTAATTCAATTTATTGAACCATTTGAGACTGCCGCCAGTACGAATAGTCGACGCTACTGAGAGGAACCCGCAAAAAACTCTGTTGTTATTATTTTAAAATCTATATTAAAACTATATCCAAACATTTCGGTAATTTAAATATTCATTAGTGTAAGACCATATTTAAAAGTCTGGAAATATTTTTATTATAACAATAATGACTATATCTTGCTCATTAAACCAGTTATGAACTGTTTTAAGGCCTTATGATAAGCTTACAGTGCACGCCTATTTTTGTTACTAAAAATAATTCATTCACGGAGAGAACGATAAACTTACCGTAACTAAGTGTATGTATATAAGTCAAAGTGGTAATGTTTAGTTAAAGCTACGATATATGAAAGTTAAAATAACAAAAACATTTTCTTAAACACTGTAGTATATTTTGCTGTACGAGTAGTAGTTTTTAAAATTACAATATACAAAAAAAATATTCGTTAGTTTATTGAAACTAAATACCTAAATATTTTTGTGTAGTTTATCGTACTAAACTTATTGATAATATATACTTTTATTTGTATTCACGTGTAAGTTCAGATAAGTAACTAAATACACATATTCATCATCATCATCAGCCCATTTTTACCCCACTGCAGGGGCTTAGGCCTCACCCAGGGTGAGGAGGGGGGGGGGGGGGATTGGAGCTTAAGTCCACCACGCTGCTCCACTGCGGGTTGGGAACTGTAACGACCGCCATCTATTGACAGCGTCCGGGACCGACTGCTTAACGTGCCCTCCGAAGCACGGTGTCAGTGATATTGTGTACTTAAATCAGAAAAACTCATTGGTACACGCCCGGATTCGAACCATGGCCTTATACACATATTAATAAAGACTAATTTACTATTGGTATTTTGAACGTAACAAATATTAATCAAAAAAAAAAATCGATCAGTTACATTAATTCATTATGACTAACAAGACCTCGAAAGTAATCGCTGTTAACTAGCGTGTTGTATTAGGAAATAATTATTTATTACAGGTCATTAATATATTGTACACTAGCTTTCCGCCCGCGGGCTTCGCTCGCGTTGACCACAGTTGTACTGAGACAGTTAAAGGAACGCGACGCTCCAGAAAATTGTAACACTTTCTAGAACATTCTGAAACTCAACTGCCTAAGGAATCTCTATATCTAATTTCATAAAAATCTATATAGTCATTTTAGCATGAAGAATAGCTATCCCACAAGTCAGTCTTAAAATCAGTCAGGTGCTTTGGAGATTAATTGGAACAGACAGATAGACTAACAGACACTATGATTTTCTATATGTAGGTATATATAAAAAAATTGCTTTTCACTCTTGACAACGCCTTCTTTATATTTGCAAAATTTCAGTAAAATCGGATCCGCTGTTTCGACAATTAGGCCTAACAAACATACAGACAAACACACAGACAAAAACCAACTTGTGTCACTCCTGGTAACCTCCTTTTTATGTCTGCGAAGATTCATAGAAGTGGTTTAGTCGTTTTGGAGATAAGCCGGAACAAAAAGACAGACTGACAGCCACACGGACAAAAAGTTTCCTCTAAAACTTTTGACAACCTATTTTTAATGTCTGCGTAGTTGCATTAAAATCTTCAAAAGTTCAGCTTGAACTATATAGACAGACAGACAGACAGACAGATAGACAGACAGACAGACAGACAAACGAACAACAACAAACATACTAACAAAAAGTAGCGTATATCACTCCTCTCACCCGTCTTTTCACGTCTGCGAAGTTTCATGAAAATTGGTTAAAATGTTTTAGAGTTTAGCACAAAAGACAGAGAGACGGCCAGACAGACAATCAAAAAGTATTGTATGTCACTCCAGACAATCTTTTAATCACATCTTTGAAGTTTGACAGACAGGCAGATAAAAAAATTTGGTCATGTGATCACATAGATCTCGTCAAAACATCAAGTTTGAGTACAAACACGATAGGTCTGCGATTGATGGTTTCGAAAATATAAGCTTTTGAAAATTTGGTCACGTGGTCACATAGATCTCGTCAAAACATCAAGTTTGAGTACCAACACAATAGGTCTGCGATTGAAGGTTTCGAAAATATGAGCATTTAAAAATGTGGTCACGTGGTCACATAGATCTCGTCAAAACATCAAGTTTGAGTACCAACACGATTGGTCTGCGATTGACGGTTTCGAAAATATAAGCTTTTTAAAATTTGGTCACGTAGTTACATAGATCTCGTCAAAACATCAAGTTTGAGTACCAACACGATTGGTCTGCGATTGATGGTTTCGAAAATATAAGCTTTTTAAAATTTGGTCACGTAGTCACATAAGTAGATACGTCTGCAAAGTTTCATTGAAATCGCTTTAGTCGTTTTGGTGTTTAGCCGGAACAGACAGACCGACGGACAGACAGATAAAAAGCAGCCTATGTCACCCCTGATAATACCCTCTGCACGTCTGCCAAGTTTCATTGAAATCGGTTAAGCCGTTTCTGAGATCAGCTCAAACAGACAGACAGATGGACAGACAGACAGACAAAAAGCAACCTATGTCACTCCCAACAATACCCTCTGCACGTCTGCCAAGTGTCATTGAAATAGGTTCAGCCGTTTCGGAGATCAACTCAAACAGACAGACAGACGAACAGACAGACAGACAAAAAGTAGCCTATGTCACCCGCGGTAATGCCCTCTGCACGTCTGCAAAGTTTCATTGAAATCCGTTCAGCCGTTTCGGAGATCAACTCAAACAGACAGACAGACGAACAGACAGACAGACGAAAAGTAGCCTATGTCACCCGCGGTAATGCCCTCTGCACGTCTGCAAAGTTTCATTGAAATCCGTTTAGCCGTTTCGGAGATCAACTCAAACAGACAGACAGACGAACAGACAGACAGACAAAAAGTAGCCTATGTCACCCGCGGTAATGCCCTCTGCACGTCTGCAAAGTTTCATTGAAATCCGTTCAGCCGTTTCGGAGATTAGCCGGAACAGACAGACAGACAGACAGACAGACAGACAGACAGACAGACAGACAGACAGACAGACAGACACTTCAATTTTATTAATATAGATATTATGGTTAATAAGTGGAAAAGGAATTCCGAAACGGTAAATAAGAATTACGTTTACTTAACGCACCATTATATTTGTTCAAATCGATTCAAAATCTAGGTACGCGTTGAAATATTTCCTGAGACAGATATGACCTACGAGACAGTCCTAAACACAGAGTATATGCTTCTACATAAAGTCCGTAATCTAAAATAATAATCTTACTGTAAGAATTAAGTACGTGAAATAAAAAATTATGGATTGCCTATATTTAAAAAAAAATGCTATCTATATATATATATATATATATATATATATATATATATATATATATGTCTATAAAAAAATATATGTGAACGTTCAGACTATTTGATATTAAGAATAACACCTACTGTTCAAATTCTTTTCTTTGCAAACGATTCATAAATCTAAAATTTTAAATATGTACCTACTCAGTAGTTATTAAATAGAAAAATTAAATATTATATTAATTAATTTTGTTGTAATTAACCAAAATATGGATCTAATTAAAGACTAAAATTAACTAGGTACCTATAAAACATAAGTAATATTAAATAAATAACTAGAAACTTAAAATTAACCTTTAAATTTATTAAAATTAAAAAAACATCTAAATATAAAATATATATATATTTAAATCCACTATGCCCTATTTTGTATATTTATAAACAATATCAACATAAAAATTTACTTTTTTTTTTGCACATTGTCTCCCCAAGGACGAAAGAACATTACTGAAAATATATAAATACACTCGTACTACAGTGCATTAAGGAAACTGTTTTTTTTTTAATCTATAACCCAATCATAAAAGCGCGGAAGATTATGCAACCGGCAATCTAAGCTCTGATTACATCCACGTCATGGATTAATGCACATGCGGCGAGCTATCTTGTCTTTACACAAATGTCAATTAACTATTTCCCGATTCGCTGATTTGCCGTTGCCGCTCTCGTTATGGCCACCACTCGAGAAATTCTACATAGAAAAATTAACACAGCTCAATTTCCGACCTTAGCTTCGAGTTACTGGGTTGTAATAATCGACATGGGACTTCGAGCGTCGACCTTACCATTGTTAAAACAATTACAAACAGAGTGGCTTCTGTTTGCATTTACCAATAAGGCTTTTAATTCAACATTACCTAATAAACATGATTAATTACTGTTAACATTGTCTGTCCTACAAAATTAAATTAAATATTGGCTATCGTGTACCTACTTAAAATTAATTGTACAACGTTGAAAAATTAAACAGAAACTATATACAGTAGTGTTATATAAAACCTGTCAAGTGCGAGCAGGTTTCACCAATTCGAAGTTCTATATTGTTTATAGTTTTGTTTGTAAACTAACCCACGATTGTCGCTGATGATTGGAAAACATATAGTTCCCAATATTTATTATACTAATGAAAAATAAACTTAAATCATCTACATTTTTTACCAGTAGACCACTTTGGACGGAAAATGTATATAAAGACCAGCCCAATTAGTGTTCCACTTTATTTTTCTTTTCAGAGAATTACGTAATCTATAAATGTTCAAAATCAATTAATTTTAATAGTGCTATAAAACAATGCATTTTTTGTGATACAGCGATATTCAAAATAACGTTATGTAACACAGACATCGATTAAGATATGGTTTTTTTAAAATTCAACCCCTAAGGGGGCGAATTAGTGTATAGAATTTAAGGGTCACATTAATTAACCCAAAAAACCATTTTTTAAATATATATTAATATACACGATAGGTAGTATTTTTTATAAATACATATTATTATTATTATTACTAGTTTAGTATATAAAAAAATATCACAGAAAAGAATTTTACTCACCACATTGATCTTGCTTAGGATGTGATCTATTTGCTCCTTGCTGCACATTGTCACACTCAAGTGTTCACAAATTACATCACGAAAAACTACTTAAGAGTCTGAGGTAACCTATTAGAAAGGTTCGTTTTTCAAATCAAAAATATTTCTTCTTGAGGTAACAAAATAAGTTATTACCGTTGACCTTGTCATTGATTAGTATAAAGATCAATCTCATTTTTAAATTGTAATTATTGTAAAATCGTGCGGTATTAAAAAAGAACAGACTGGTCTTATCGGCATTAATAGTCCAATTAAAATATTTGATCTGCAGTCAATTAAATGTGCCCCGGAGACAAATATTTATTACGTTACAACAAGCCTGTGTGCTTGTTTATTTGTTTGTTCAATTCGGACACGTTAGAATAAGATAACAGATCGATCCCTATCTTTGTTTTGCACGCTAACAAGGCCCCTGATTTAAAAAACGTTGCCAAAAAAACCAAAATACATACCAAAAAAATAATTATGAAGCAAACAGCCCAAAGGTCTCGTATGTGTTTAATAAATAAATTATATGTACTGCAATGAAGATAATTCTACAATAATTCTAATTCTAAAATTTTACATGACTGTATTGATACATATTGCAGTTTTTTATTTTTAATTGTATTGATACAATTGCAGGACTTTTCAGTTCAGCACTTTCGATAGTAAAAAAGAAGTAAGTAGAAATTCAAATAACATTTATAAATAAATTCATGAAAAATTAGATGTCCCAGGTAATGAAAAAAGTAATTAAATAACCTTAGACCACGTTTAAACTAATATTCATAACATTCTCAAAAATGTATATATACAATAAACTAGTTTTCCGCTCACGGCTCTGCTCACGTGGATTACACAGTTGTACCGGGACTGCTTGTCCGGAATAAAAAGTGGCCTATGTCACTCTTTAGCTTATAAACTGTATCTATGCAAAAAAATATAACGATCCCGGTATAACTGTGCAGTCCACGCGAGCAGAGCCGCAGCCGGAAAGGTAGTTTGAAAATAAAACATACTCCATGTTACTTGCTGATAACAGAGAACTATTAAATCTGATAATGTAGCCCACATTATCAGATTTAATAGTTCTCTATTAGTTCAGATCAGTTAGTGCAGATTTAATAGTAGTGAAAGAATTTTTAATATCAGTTAAGTGATTTTTGAGTTTCCCCGTAACAAACAAACGGAAAATGAAATTTTTCTTCTTTATAATACAGCCGTCGTAACGAAAAGAGCAGTAAGTACACTTTTTTACTAAATTTAGTTATTTGTAATACCGCGATCGTCGTAAAAAGTTCTTTCTTTCTGTCTCGGTCGTATTAAAATACACACAGTGGAAATAATACATTTATTAGCGCTAAAGACAGTATGTCTGATACTTCTTCAAGTTATACTAAATTAAAAGACAGCAAGTCACTGGCTGTGCTGCTTTCTTTCTTTGTATTTCAGAATTATTACACAAAAGTGTAGTTTAGGTTAACCATACTGTATTATAACATAATAATTTATCAATATTCTAATTGGTTTCCAAAAATAAAGTGCGGTATAGTTCCATACTATGTTCTAACTTTTTACTTTACCTTTACATTTCCTTTTACGAAAGAAGACAGGAAAGCTACTAATAATTACAGTACTTATTAAAATAACTACTATAACTCCTTAACGTTAATACCCAATAATTTACTTGCCTGGTTAATAATTTAGTAGTAAGGTGGCAAACTAGGATAAATAGACGTATATAGTGACATACTGCACTTCAGCGTAGTATTGCATTTAAATATAATAATAAAATTGGTAAATAAAATAGAATTTTCTAGCATATTCCACATCTCTGTGCAAATCATTATAAAAAACATCGAGTTTAAGAGTACCTATACAAAATTATGTTTCTTTTACTGCATAAATTGTCAAAATTGGTTGAGTAGTTAATACATAACAACAAAAAATGTAATCGAAACTTTAACCGCAATTTTCTCAATATCATGTGTCACTTACTGCCCTCTCTGTTACGAGGGCAGAATATTAATTAATATTAATTAATTAGATAAGTTATCAAAGTATTTCTAACGACTTGTTACTTTTCCTACGTAACTTAATAATTTAAAAAAAAAATACAATCATATAGCGTAAACAAAACGACCTTTATAATCGCAGAGGTAGAAACAATATTCGCGGTCGGTAACAGACTGCTATCCATTCTACCTCCATACGTACAGCACTATAGCAAACTATAGTGTGTAACAGTAGGCGTACCTTGCAATCAATAACTCGATCACCGCTATAATAGTGCATCTTGCGAAACATTCGTGAAATGAAGCAATGAAAATATTCATTCACTGATAGGCGCATTGCATTACAGCTGATCGTTATCTTTAAGCTATTAATAGATAACAATTAATATTACACTAATGCTTTGGCACAGTCAAAATATTTGTATTAGCCGTGAAGCCTTAAGAATCTAATTCGTACTTCCACTTCTAGGACTACTATCTGTCAACTTAGTTTTATTGGTTTTCAAAGGAACGGTAAAGTATATAATAATAATACCAAGGACATCCCACAAAGCGTCCTCTTATCCAAAAATAAACAAATATTATGTTTGTATTATGGGGTACTAGAAAACTGATATACACACGTAAGTATTTTTTAGAAATATATACATATATTTATAGATACATTTACTTACACCCAGATACGAAAGAAATAGACATGTTCATGCATACAAATATTTGTCCCGGGCAGGAATCGAACCCGTGATTTTTGGCTCCGCAGTAAGGGTTTGTAACCACTCGGCCGATCATCGGTCAGCCACGGATATGTCGATGGATAAAAAGTATAATAGCAGTGTATGAAATAAAAATTTTAAATTCAAATACTGTAATATTATTGGTTAATACAGCCTTAAATTAGTCAGCAACTTTAAGTAAACTTCTTGTAATTTGATGTTCTTACCAAATAGATGTGTGCACTATAAAATAGTACTGTCGTATTGACTGACTGCGACAGACGACGCACAGCCTAAATCGATGAGCCTCATAGACATATATATACTAGCGTAGGAGACCAACTGACATCTAAACATCGCATGACCGAAACGGAAATGAGTATGTGTGCAAAATTCACATGTGGTTGAGCCAGTTTTAGTGATGTGCATGGGTGTTTTTTTATATTATCGATAGCACGTAGTACTTTCATGATAATGTGTCGTTGAAATTACCGCGTTATCATAAGTCGCAATCGGCAATCCTATTTATTATTTTGAATCTGCTATACTACATAATTTTTGTTTTGAGTTACTTTTCCTAACTTTCAGTTTTTTAAAATGACAAATCATCAATCAGTCAATTCAAATGCCATTTCCTTTACTCCAATAAATTTTTTTTTTTTGTTAACAGTTGATAATAAAAAATTTGCAGGAGTAAAGAAAGCGTTAACATCATTATGGAAATTTTAATATTTAGTTGAATACAAGCCACGTAATAAATAAAACAATATAAATAAACGATTTTTATTTTTAATGACAATACGTCACGTTGCAACGCATAACAACAAAATTTTAACTCTTTGTAAACAAAAAAATGAGAATGTACAAAACAAAAACATTTACAATGGAGAAGTTCATGATGTTCAAAATATACAATTTAACTCGATAGAATTGAAAGATAAACCAAAACTAATAAAACAGTGAAAGTTTTTTTTTTAAATTCGTCAATAAATGACTGAGAAATAAATTATTGATATTTATTAATTTGACGACCGCTTAGCCTAGTGGGTAGCGACCCTGCCTACGAAGCTGGAGGTCCCGGGTTCGAATCCTAGGTCGGGTCAGTATTTATATGATGAATATCGATACTGGTACCGGGTCTTGGTTGTTTGTTATATGTATGTGGTGTCTTCGCTTGGTACCCAAAACACAAGCTAATGTTTAGTTTGGGGCCACGACGTTGTAATGTGCACGTTATTATTATTATTATGTATTTTCGTGCGGTTTGACTGGTGGCTTCTTACTGCCCATGACGTCACATTGTCTACTCGATTGAGTGTCGCGTCGTCTCACTGCACCACAAATTATGCCTTGGATGCCTTGGACTAGTCTATAATATCTTTTGTTTCTTTATGTAATAGGTAATTAAGTTTTATTTAAATATAAAGGAACAAGTTTCTGTAAAAGACAAAGTGATAATTTGCCTAAAATTGATATTTTCACTGTGATGGACTTTTTCTTCAAATCAATTTTATATTAGTGCTGAAATAAAGGTTTAGGCTCTAAAGTTGAAGGTCCTGGTGATATATCCCGGTAAACGTACGCTGACACTGATCGCTTGGTCTTCAGATTGACCTGTACAGAAATTACAGTTGGCATAAATGCTCTGACTTTAGATATTAAGTATTATTAGTATATTACTTAATATACTTAGTAAGCACATATGAAAAAAAAGAAACCCCTAACGGCACAAATTCAGTAGGTATAGATCCTTTCTTCAAAAGTCGTCGGTGATTTAGTTAGACAAAACAGTTATCCGTAAAATGTCTACTGCAAACCAAAGAATGTTTTCGAGGAGTCCCACCTGTTCTATTTAACATTTTTTCCATTGTTCTATGCTAACCGTGTTTACAGGAAACCTGGATATTATGAAAGAGTCATCATTATCAGGAAGCATTTTTTAACACCGCAGTTTCTTGGAGGAAAATGAGAAACTATTGTATACAGTAGTTTTGTCATTCAAAGTTAAATTATTTACGACGTTCATAATCAGAGAACAGATAGAACGTCAGACTTTAAATCATAAATAAATAACGATTAAAATTAATTGTGTATATATCTTATATTTTCATTTGAAAAACTCTTGTATTTACATATATACCCTATATGTAGTATATATGTATAGATGTCATACTTTCTTTTACAATGTGCTGCCAGGCTAAATAAACCTCACAATATGTTTAAAAACAGTTAACGACATCATTCCAGTGGAACAGGTGCAATTAGGTAATATCAAATTTACAAAATATTTATATTTGAAAATATCGACATATCGATAGATTTTGTGCAATCCCTATGCTTAATTGTTTGATTGTAATTTTACACAATATTTTTGTATCGTACACATAATTGTTTAAAATAACAAATTATTTACAAAATAAAGTATTTACCGTATACTACTCATATATAACCAAGTAAATTTAGGATCGCTTTTTATAAAAATAAGCATTAAGATAACAATATGTTATTGGCAGTACTTACCGGTGAAATGTCTCTTTATTTGGATTATTAACATATGTTACAGTGCAATTTAAAACTGAACACTACACCATTTTTATCACAAGAATTAATTTTTGTAGAATTCAAAACGATTATAACACAAAATAGAAAATAAAGCTGGACCTTATTTTGACAAGTGAGTAAAGAAGACTAAATGTGTTCAAAGAGGTTTTACGTCAGATTTTCTTGCATTTCTTTCTCGCATGTAGGATTTCCGCAAAGAGCTGGATGTCATTCGCACACTGTGTTCCTCTCTTACGCTAGTATATATACCTTTATGATGAGCCTAGAGATTTGAAATTTGGAGGGAAGAAAATATTCTTAGAGTACACACACACTGGCAGGCATGTAAAGAATGCAACAAACTACCAACTGGATGGAAGATAGAATAAGAAGATTAGAAATTCGAAAGTTGTTAGAAAATGAAGAAAACAAGAGAGGGTCATTTCAATAGACGATCGTCTAAGATAGGAAATAGGAGTGCTGTCCCCTTGTTCATCTATAAAACAATATACAAATTAAAGTTCAGTACGTATTTTACTTATAGTTTGACCGAAACCCTTTACAGTAATATCCTATTCGGGTGCTCCTAATAGTTTTTTTTTATTTTGATGACAAAGTCTATACGGAAAATAATAGAAATAAAGAGCGCGTTTGATTGAGTCTTCGTGCATATAATCTGGTACAAAATGATTAAGTACGTGTTAAGCCTTTTTTGAAATTCCCTAAGTTGTTTGTTTTCACTTTGCCTATCATGTGGATCAAATTTTTTCATTTGTCTTCTAAAACACGAAATTTTCATAGGTAATGTACTTAATTGGTAAAGTGTGTGACGATGAAGTTCTTAACAATTTCAAAACGGAACACTAGAAAACAAGTACTTAAGTTTCGGTGTTCTATAGAAACATATCGACAAATGTAATAAAGTCAACATAGTAAAACAGGCGGAAGAGCAAAATTCTCGACATATTATGTAATACATCAAACGTATAACGCACATGAATGTATTAACAAGTTACAGAGCGAGCGATGGAGAAAACAGAAACACAATTAACTACTTTGGTCTCATAAAGCCGAGGGGGGCGTCTATCAAAATTTAGAATTCAGACTCCTATAGTTCTAGTACAATAGGTCTTACTGTATTATGCGGTCCTTAATGTGTCACGGGTTTGCGTCTCGTTCAGTACATATTTCGAGACCGAGAATATATGAATAAAACTACGATTTGTACTTCACGCCTTGTTACAGATAACGAAAACGGTTGTAGAAATTGGACGCTTTATGTATAAATTGTATAATAATAAACCGTCTTCTGAAAAGAAGGTCAAGTTCAGTGAGTTGGATTTATCGGAATTGACTTAACGAAACCACGAAGCAAGAATGTCAAGGCGACGACGCCACGAGATAGATCGAGTAGGTATTCCAACCTCTTTCGATGTTACGTAGGTAAGTTGTGGAACAGGTAAAACAAAAAATGGTCGAGTGTGAACCATGTGCTGAGGGTCCGTCACCGCTTCTTTGCTTCATGTACAAATCTTTTACATGTTAAAAGGTGTATCTCTCATCTGCGCTTGTACGTACAATTCTATAATGCTTCTTAATTGACCTTTTTTTTTTGTAAATCAACGCGTACATCGCCTTACCATCTTTTAAGAAAATGAAAAATAACAGGGCAGAATACGAGTTTATTATTGGGAGGTCAGCTTATAACAAAAACATTAACGCCTAACTACGAATCTGTAATAAATGAACCTAATTTAAATTTCCTAATTTAAAAGATTTAGAATATTTCGTTTAGGTCTAATATTGTACTTTTCACGTTTAGGCATATAACATCACAACCAGACAGAACCATCGTCTCGTATTTTATGTCTATTGTGAAGTACCTAGCGGTCGTTGTTTGGGACGGTTTGTCGTTGCGATGGTTTTTCAAAGCCATTACAACAAGTCGTATCTCTACACGCAAACACATACACACACACCACACAAATAACGCGAAATCTCATTTGACGTAAATTTATCTCAGTCCCTATTTGATCCGAACATAATGAAAACAATCATTTATCAGAAATCTGAATCGAGCTGAACCCAACAATGGCTGAGTAAAGCGCAATCTTTGCCTTCCCAAAACATTTAAAAAAAAAAACGTATTTCGTCCACAACAGAAATTAAAATATCTTTGTTACGATTCGAAAACCAAATATGGTGAGAGTACATCCATTGTTGTATTGAGAACGTTTCGTACCGTAAGGAATTCTCTAAAAGGTTGTATAGATTTCATTATATTTTCGCAACATCGTTTACGATTTGTTATTTTACTTTCACTCCCTGTCAATCATACCCAGTGCAAACTGTCATATGTATTTATAGATTTCTAATTCTTTTAAAGATGGTGGTAATCTATAGGTGGGCAGTGGGTAGCTCTCGATTTGTTAACAAATGGACAGAAGAAGACATTTGAAATATTGTACATGATCTATCTTTTAATAATATATCTTTCGTATATAGTAAGGGCATACTTTAAGAAAATAACAGTTGCAGTAAATTAATATGGTAATAGTGCCATGAAATGAAAATGTCCCTTTGTAAATTATGATAGACTTTTTTCTTACGAGTAAAACGATTTGCCAAGTGCTAACCGATGACATTACATTTAGCAACAAGAGTTCGGAAAATACACCCATTAAAATTACACACAGTTTACTTGAAAAAAAAAGGAAAAAAAACAACTTGTCTTCGCTTTCACTGTTTATATCGGTACGTATCATGACCGGCCTACATCTTGAGATGGTAATTTTGTTAATATGACTCTAACTACCTGTGGCCGCCCATTGCATTAAAAAGTCTCACATTAGATCACACGGGGCCAGATCTGTAGAGCGATTTTTTTTGTGACAATCCCTTATTTAGTTTATTTTAACTTTATTCAAAAATTTTGTATTAGATTCTAAACTTTTTAAATCTATATACTTACTATCGGCAGACCTGTTCGGAGGTATTTAGCAATATTTAATTACATTTCGATCCAATATATATTTTATGATGTCGTGATAGCCGAGTGATAGCGAGCCCGCTTCTTGTTTAGAAGGCCGTGGTTCGAATCCCAGGGCATGTACCAATGAGTTTTTTCTAACTTATATACATTACTATCACTGATTCCGTGCCTCGGAGAGCACGTTAAGGCGTCCTTCCTGGTTGCCGTCAAAAGATGGCAGTCGTTACATTCCACCAACCTGCATTGGAGCAAGTCCCCTCATCATGAGTAGAGGCCTAAGTTCCTACAGTGGAGCATTAATAGTCTGATGAAATGGAATGGAATATATTTCATGTTTCAGAGAGGGATACGATCAAAACGTCATGTTGACGTGAGATGTGGAAATACAATATGAAAAAACGCATGTGTACATTTACCATATGACGTCACAGATCAAGTTTATTGCTATTATATTTTCCATTTCTTATTAATAAAAATCAAATCATTAATATCATACTTATTTATAGCAAAAAACTTAGGTATTTGTATATGGTTTTTTGTAGATTTTTATCTACAATTTAACTGATTTTAGAAAAAAATATGCATTCCATACTTCGAACACGTACAATAAATCCGATAATATGAAAAAAATAAACAAAATATCTATTCCAAGACTCCGAAAAATTAACAGAAGCGGGAACTTAATAAATAAAACAGTATTTAAATAATATTTAACATTAGAAGATGAAAAAAATTAATAGTCGTAATTTTAAATAGTCTGGTTTTCGACCTCAACACGTGCTCGTGGATATTAAAAGTATATTATAATTTTCACAAATAAAAGTGCAAAAATTTTATGTTTTTATAAAATTGTGACAAATTGACAAGAGCACATGCTAAATGCAAACATTAATTTTAATTAGATATATTAACATAATAATAACGTATTATTAACATAAAAAAACATTTTGCAATCCTATAATTATAAACAAGGTAAATTACCTTTTTCTATTTGAATCCTTTTAAATGTACTTTTATTTCGTTTTATTATAATGTAAACAAATACTTCATACTCTTTGATACCTAAACCTAAACATAGATGGCCAACATATGCAATTACGATGAGTCCAATGAGGCAGATTTTCCTCTCATCGATAAATGATTTTTTAAATAATTTTAAGTATCTTTATTTTTCTGCTAATTACATTCTTTTAAAATTTTGTAAGAAACTCTATAAAGCTGGCTAGATTTTGGGTGCAGCCATCCGCTCTAAATATAAAAAAAAATCATAATTATTATTTATTATTATAATTATTCTATTAATTATTTTTAAACATTAATTATTCTAAGATCTAAAATGGACTAGAAAATAGACGTAAAAGTTCTCTGTCATAATCAATAAAAGGAAGAATTTCGTAGAGTTCATAGTTTTATTTTCAGCAGAAGAAACCACCTAAAAACAATTATCATCAAGGAATAGAAGACGGAAGCCTTTCTACAATTCTACGCCTTTAAGATAAATTAGTCATCCCTAAGGTTAAACAAGCCGAACACTAAAGCACACACAGAAGTGTCATTATCATCGTCGCATGCCTAGATAAGTGCCTTTAGTCGATTTCGTCCGAAAGTGAATGCAAGAGAGCATTTTCTCACGAACCGGCGCCGGCGCCGACCTAATATGTTGTATAACAATTTTTTTTTGTTCATCTTCGAATCCGATATACAAACTATAATAAACGCACGTGTAAAATTTTTTTAACGACGTCGAACCAGGAATCCATGACTTTATATACCGCCCGATAATGTTTTACGCAATTAGCTAATGGCGTATTTTGTTTTTAAAACTAAAAGACTATTAAATGTTATTACACTTTTAAACTTTCGTCGTCGAAACGTAAACGAGAGCGGAAGTTTTTTTTTTTATTGCGTTTCCTTTCAAAATTCGCAAACTTATAGAATTTCAGGGAAGCTTTGGATTTTTTCGTGACAAGTGTACTGGTGTATCTTTTCATTGTCACTCTTTTTCTTACAATATCTTCCTAATATTAACAAAATTCAGTTACAGTTTTTCTCTGTAACCGTTAGTTTTGCCACCTGCTTATTTGAAACTTTTTGTTTAATTTTATAAGCTCTGCGTGGTCTATTTTTTGGGATTAAAGTCCCAAATGTAATGTTTAGGACATAGTTGCTAATTTTGAATGTGCACGAGCCCGATTCGCCGGTGGTAACCATTCTTGTTTGAAACAAATACATTGACTGCAGTAGCTCAATTTGAATGTAGGTTCTGATAAAAATAATTATATCTATCGGTGTCACTTTGTGAACGCATCCAAAACATATTTGATCGATGTCGCTTCCTGATTGGTCAGATCAACACTAGTTTCTATTTCATGATAAATCCGTTTCGCGTTCTGGAATACATCAATTTTGAAAATTATACTTTTAGAACCATAATGTAAAAAAAATTGACAGCAGCGTTTGGTTTTAATACAGTCATGTCACTTTATAGTATCGAAAATGTCAACCGCAAATTCGCGGGGGTGAGGACCGGCACGCGAGGACCTCGCGCACTGAAACTCGGACTGAAACTTGCCATTTTACACGAGTTAGCTAGAGTATGAGTGGTTAAACGGTAAACGCAGAAGAGGGTTTCTAGTCAATTCGGATTTCTATGTTTACAACGATTAGTTCGATTCGTTATTAAAGTAATTTTTTAACGCCATTTTTTCTTTACTTTTCATTTTTGTTTCTTAGGCATTAGTATTATTAACGAGTTAATTTAAAAAAAAAACAGTTACCTGCCTGGGTCAAATTTTTAGATTAAAATATCTTCCCCGAGAGAATTATCGATACAGCGTGGTAATAATTCTAACATAAATACTACCCCGAGAAAGGGATGACCGAGGGTGTAACAGATATCCCTCCGGTGACCGCCGTTCGACGCAGTTTTCAGTCGGCCGCTTATCCCAAATAGAAATAAATTGTATAACTTTATAGCGCCATATGTCAATATCTAAGTACAGAGTGATACCAGAAGAAATTAACACGTATTTTTTTTATTTTATAATATAAAAATTTGGCAGATGATGCAAAAAACACCTGTATATAGACTAAATAATAACGAATTTTCCCGAGTGAGAGGCTAGATATAGAACAAACGTTAGGAAAGGATTCCACTCAGTTAAATGCATTCACAAGCTGTGTGGAAACATAATATCCGTAGGGTAGCCGTGGTGCAGTGAAGTGAAGTGAAGAGACATGTAATGCAATAAGGTAAAATAAGGTAAGACCTTGCAATACACTGAATGTCAGACAGTGGACACTTTTGTGCAAATAACTTTAGCATTTTCATTTGCGAAAATGTTACAAAGCAATTTCCGTAAATTGAACAGAACTCGTACGTCCCCACTTATAGTGCATGTAGAGCTTACCGAACAAAACAAAAAGTTTCAAATGGCTGTAAACTAACGGTTACTGAGAAAAACATGTTTAAAGATGAACTACATTCAGCAGTATATACCTAATATACCTCGTGTTCAGTGAACGTACTCCAAATTTATAAAGCATGTAGAGCTCATCGAACTATACAAATAGTTTCGAGAAAAAATGTTTCAAATTTCTATATATTTTTTTAATTTATGTTCGATTATTTATTAAATTTATTTTTTTAGCTTTTTGTTTAGTTCGGTAAGCTCTACATGCTCTATAAATTTGGACTTTCAACTAAACGAACACCCTACCTACATAAGAACTATATTAGCTATCTAAATTGTAATTTTAAACCATTTAGTCTTTGACAGTTTGTGATATTCTGTTATGCACAATATTCGTATCTACGAACATTCACAAAAAATTAAAATAATTACATTACTAACATTAATAATGTAAACACTGAAAAAGTAATTTTTTTCTTATACTGTACCTATAAGATAAATAAATATTTTGTTGAATAACCACAAATACTGATGGTCAAAACTATAAAATAAAAGATGTCATTTTTAAATTGATAAAAATATTATTTTTAACTTCTAACTTTATGTTTAAGTAGTCAAAATTTTGAATTGGATTTTTTTTAGTTATTATACATATTAGTATTTATACCGATTTAGACATAGGTACTATCCGCAAATTTTCAAAAACTTATATATATTATACAACTTTCATATCGAAATTTCAAGTTATCTTAATAGAGTTTTAGATTATGAAGCCTATTCGCCATTCACAATTTACCTACCAATTTGTTATTAGCTAAGTAGTAAAAAATTATATACCTACCATTACGAGTTTAATAAACTTTGTTAAAGATTTTATTTATTAAAATCCGGAACCAGCTGTAGTGAGACTGTAGTGTCAATCAGACAGGTTTAAAAATACGGTCATAAGATATGACGGAGATAAAAATCTTCAGTAACGCGAAACATTGCCGGAAATTAACGATTTACAAACAAGATCAATAGCTGTTACATTGATTTATGAATAAATAATGATACAGATCTTATGGCACGATATAATGTTATTTATCTATGTATAAATATACCCATTATATTAGTAATTCCTGCACAATGTGTGATGCAGAGAAAATAAATGTAATACCTACTTGTGTTCTGAGTAATATTTACTTCAAAAAGTACACGAAAACGGAACCCTTGGAAAATTATAAATTTAAATATTAAATTAAAGCTTGAAAAAATTATAAAGTTTTTTTGGTTGCACCAGTTTAAATCGAGTATTATTTTATAGATTTTAACGAAATAATTTCAAAGGTAAAGTATTATTTTATCCTTAACAAAAGCATATATATCGCTATAAAATCAATGAAATAAATTTACGAAAATTTAGATATTTTAAATATATTGACATTTTAACATTGTTTTTCTTTCTATCAGAAACCTATAAGTTAAAGCTTACCTTTTAATGAAACTACTGGCATGAATTTAGACGTTGAATTTTTTTAACCTAGTAAGGTTCTTTTAATAGAACATTAGAATGTAACAAGGACTGTTTATGCTAAGAAAACTTAACCGATGAAAAATATTTTGGTCCCGTTTTCTCATAATTTTCCCTGTTTATTTTGAATAACCTTTTCAAATTTTTATTGCTCTTTTTTTCTTAAGTGACAAAAAAAAATATAGAAACATGTTTTTTTTATTTACACAAACCCCAGACATGAGAATTACATATCGAAAATGACCATTTTTTTATCGCCCGATCATTGAGAATATATATTTAATAAAATAAATTTCAAAAATAAATCTATAATAAAATAATACCTCACTCTCATAATAGAACGAACATTAAAAACCTCAAGAAGAAATATCTCTCATAATATTTAGTTCACATCACTTCGATCACGTAAAAAAAAATTTGTATTTTCGCGTACCGTTTAGACGAAACGGTTTACTGTACACTCGCGACGACAGTCCGCAGGTGACTAGACTACTACTGGAGTAAAACTCGAGCCGAACCGAGTCGGCGAATCGGTGATAGTTGTCGGATGCGCGCATTCCGATTTCCGAACTCTAGAGATCGCAGGTCGATTTATCGGTCACGATGTTAAACCTCGGGTTGTGTTCCCGGTTCGAATAGTTTTTAGGGATCCGTAATCAACAAAGAACCTTTATAGTTTCGCCGTGTCCGGCCGTCTGTCTGTCTGTTTGTCCGCGCCTAAACCTAATATATAGAACGCTTTAATTTATATTGTTGTTGTTATGTTTTTGTGTTGTTGTTATATTATTTATTATATTATTATTGTTATTTATTATATTATCACATATTATATTACATATATTACACATATATTCTATAATTATTTTGTTTTTACTGTGAAATACAAATAAATTAAGTACATGGCAGTTACGCTGTAAAATAATAGAATTACTGTCGACACTTATAATTATGTTTATTAGTTAAAAATTTATATAAATAAAAAAACTGTACAATGTGTTATAAACATAATGTTAGTGTTGCAATAAATAAAATAAATAAATTTAATTAATATACATATTAACTATGCGTATTATATTAATTACATATTGATTACGCGGATATACTTCCATATTAATTAAAAAAGTGCTAAATATTTTTTTATTGTGTTAACGTCGTTATATACACGTAAGGCGGTGATGAATTTTTTTCACGTCTATCACATGGTATGGGGTGTCGTTGGATAGGTCGTTCAAAAATATTGCATGTGCATGAAAGCCATTTTTGATCAATTCATGATGATGGATCCATTTGCGGAATTTTAAGATTTAAATTGCAATTTTTTTTAGAGTCAAGTACCCCCTCGTCCCAAGCTAAACGGTTGTTTTTTGGATATGTGAAAATATTCATGGCAGTAGTATATATAACGAAATTAAAAGTAAAACTATCATAGCTAAGTAGGTCTCTACGGATAATAGCCGCCCAAATTATAAAATGTACTTGGAGAAGTAAAAAGGAAAATATCCTACAAATTCCAGCGAAAATGACTTATATGAAGTTTTAATTGTGAAAACAGTTAGTAAATATAAGTTTATGAAATCCTAAGTTAAATTTAAGTCCGTATATTGTGACAGACAACTACGGCACCCTTTATGGCGCGTTGTCCGACACGCACTTGATCAGTTTTTTATACACATTCATCATTTTAAAATCCACTCGTTACCCTGATACTCCTTTACAATTAATTCATTCTTCCTCTACGCCTGGCCTTGACTCGTCAGTTTAAATCTATTTGGTTGTCATGCTGACTCATTATGCTCCAAGATTCGGTCGTTCTAGCTCTTTCGAGATTGATTTCACCAAATTTCATTAATCCTATTATCATTAATTCTATTTCACAGTGAATACATTAAAACATCAAGTGGCGTATATTTAGTCTGTGGCGTATATTATTTTGCCAACATTTTTGTGGTCACTACGTGGTATCTCTATGTACATCCATGATTGCGTATTATAACAGTTTAGGGCTTAAAGTGTATCCTCTATTAAAAACACACTGCAAATCACCACCGCGCAGTCCCTAGTATATCTTTATATATAAGTACTATATATACCTTGAAACAACACGCACTGACAATATCTCTATGTTTGCGTATTTTATTGTGTTAGATTTCCTGTGCTCAAACGACTTTATAGCGTTAATTGTGCCATTTCAGAATAATTATTAAGAAAAATGTAATTTTCCGTAATTAAATCATGATAGGTAAGTATTATTATGGTCTACAAAAACCTTTCATGCATTATATACGAGGTGTTCGGCTGAACGTATTCCAAATTTGTAAAGCGTTTAGAAAGCTTACCGAATCAAACAAAAAGTTTCAAGTTAGCAAATGGCGCAAACTAACAGTTACCGAAAAAAAATGTTTAAAAATGAACTACGTTCCGCCAAACACTCCGTATATATTATACCGCATGTTCGACTAAACGTAATCCAAACTTATCGTATAGACCGTGTAGAGTTTACCGAACTAAATAAAAAGTTTCTTCTTCGTTTCAACTTCATTCAGCGTCTGTCTGTCTGTCAAAACTTTTTTTCTTAGGAACACTTCCGTCTACTTACAGTCCCTTGAAATCAAGGTTCTACTAAGTCAACGCGATGGAAAAAATACAGCCAGTTACGTCGCTATTTTGGCACTCGCAAATAAATCGAAACCTAATATACTTCCCGTTGACCTACAATCATGAAATTTGGCAAAAAGTGGTCTTGCAGCACAAGTACAGAAATAGATATGAAAATCGTTAATTTGAATTATTTTAGTACCTATGTCACATAAGATTTTTTTTTAGTATTTTTAAATTTAAATATGCATTTACTTTCTGCGCTTACGTACGACACCCTCAGGCCGCGAGTCCGACTCGCACTTGTTGATTTTTTTTTTTAAATATTACCACACATTTTACTTACCCATAAGAGATCGGTTTTTTAAATCGCAGACGGGCAGAGAGAGGCTTTCAATCACGATTAGATAACACATGAGGCGCACATGAAAGTGGCATTGATGCGTCAGATAAAGAGAGCAAATTAAGACTATGATATCAAAACAGTCTGTGTGCATACACACTATCATAAAACTACCTACTATAAACAGAATATATATGTCGTATATTAAATCACTTTCGTATCCATTTGTCTTTTGTCATAAAACATTTTATCTCGAAAACCACACAATATGGAGATACTGAAATTTGGTTTAATGTTATACATTTCAACGATGAAAGTTCATGAAATATTTTAATTTAGTTATCAAATGGGGGTGAGTTAGCATTCCACAAAAAATATTTCGTTTTAGTATAGTACGAGGTAACTCTAAAAACAGATCTACTTCTTTCCTCCGTCCTATATCTACGTTTATTTTGGTGTATCGGGACATGTCCCTTTCAGACCTTGCGACTGGCTGAAAGTCGAATGAATTGACTGATTGATTGATAACAACATTCTGATTGCTGTCAAATATCAGTACGTGTCAGTGTTTTGAATTTGTGTCCATTCTGTATAATTAATCACCCTTTGCTATATTTATGTAAATCAATAATTAAAAAATATGTTCCTGAGTCAAAACAAAAGGCTTCTCGTTTTTCAGTTTGGTTCTCCAAAAGTTTAATCAATACCTTAAGATATAAACATAAAGTTAATATTCGCTGGTTAACATACAAATCACTTCGAAATTATCAAGAATTTTGCTTTGTTGCGCAAGCGAATTAAACTCCAATTAAAAAAATCTTACAATCATTACATAGATGCTATAATAGAAGATTCATTGGGTAACAACATCAAACAATTTTGGAAATACTCATCAAACTTGAAACAGTCAAATTCTGGCTACCCATGTGTTAGGAAACCCATAACTCAACTCCTGACAGCCCAGCAGAGATATGTGATATATTTACAAATTATTTCCATTCAGTTCTTGAACCAGCTCCTCCAGATGCGTATAATACTGCCACTTTCGATCAATTGGAGAGTGAGGGTTCTACTAGACATTGATCCAATATGTACTTTTAACTAGATGAGGTCCTCTCAGCCCTTAAGCAGGTGGACGCAAATAAAGGACCAGGTCCCGACACGCTTAGTTCTGTATTCGTGAAAAGAGCATGTTGTGCTCTGGCATACAGTTGCACCTAATTTCCATAATTGCATGCACAGAGATATTTTCCCTGAGAGATGTAAGATGGCCCATATCACACCTCTGCATAAATCGGGACTCAAAGATAAAGTTCAAAATTATCGACCAATCTCCATCCTGTCTTGTATTCTAAAGTATTGTATTGTAAAGTCTTTGAAAAGATAGTTCACCGCCGTGTATACGTATCGTTAAAAAATGACATTACAACCGAACAACACGGTTTTGTCAAAGGCAAGTCCACAGTCACTAATCTTACCCTATTCCTTAACTCAGTTTTCCAATCGCTAGATAAGGGTGCAAGTAGATACAATATATACTGACTTCCAAAAAGCTTTTGATAAGGTTGATCATTTGCTACTCCTTAATAAGCTATAGTATAATGGAATTAAAGGTAAATCTTCTCAGATGGTTGGCCTCGTATCTGCAAAGTCGTATTTAATATGTAGTTATGAACGGGTATGTCTCATTTCTCACTGTTGTTACTTCGGGGGTACCGCAGAGCTCGATCTTGGGACCACTTTTATTCATTTTATTTATTAATGACATTAAATCTTGCTTCACACACTGTAATTTTTTGTTGTACGCTGATAACCTAAAAGTATAGAGAACCGTTCAAACTAATGAAGATGCTCTACTCATGCAAGACGATGTAAATAGACTACATGTGTATTGTATCAAAAACAAATTATTTTTAGCTTACAACAAGTGTAAATATGACATTTACAGGAAAGATAACTAAACTGCATAACTCATATTTTCTGAATGTTCATCCACTAGAATACACTTTAAAAACACGCGATCTAGGGTTAGTTCTTGACACTAAGCTGATATTGGATGCCCATGTAGACTATATTTTGAAAAAGACACATCAAATGCTGGGCTTCATAATGCGTATTACAAAATATTTTAAAAAGAAGCAAACCCTAATGATTTTAATTCAATCCTTGGTAAGGTCTAATCTAGAATACGCTTTGGTTGCATGGAATCCGTTTTACAACATATATTCTGACAGGATAGAAATGGTACAAAAAAGTTTCTACGTTACCTTAACAGACAGCGGTCTCCGCAATGCTCTTATGACAGTCTTGTAAAAATTTTTAATATGATGTACCTCAAATGAACCGTAGCAGATGCAGTCATGTTGCGCAATATAAGTATGGCGTCGGTGATATTAACTACCCGCAGCTCCTGGCAGATCTGCAGTTTTATATTCCGCGCAATGTAATACGAAAAAAGGACTTATTCTGCCTACCAAGAACAAGGACTAACGCTGGGAAACGAACTCCTATGTGTAGAATGTGTGACCACCACAATCGGTTTCTAAATGATGTTGATATGTTTTCTTGCTCCCGCGCCCGCTTCAAAAATGTTGTCAAAGATCAATATAGACATAATTCTAAATAATAGTATAATAATATTGTCATGAGCCTTATCTCTTGATAGTCTACGTAGATAGCATGAAATTTTATTACTTTTTTTATTTGTGTTCATAGTGAGATATGTCTAGAGAAGCAATTGTAAATATAATGCCCTAATTTATAACAGCATATATTGTAAATTTATTGTTTCTGTATTATCTCCAATAAAGAAAATAAAATAGAAACACGCTGAAATTGGTTAAAAATGATTTAAGCAACTAGAAGATCTATCCTAGAGGTAAAGAAAAACATGTGGTTTGACAGAAGTTGTTTGCGACAGTGAGCACGAGGCCGAGCTACGAGTGTTGAGTACATATGTACTTAGTGTTCGATCGATTAGTGAAATATAACGATAGAAATCGGGTCAAGATAGTAAACTTTGTAATCGTTTTTATTAATAGTCGTCATATATAGTAGATAAGGTTCAATTTGTTGGACACCAATAAAAATTAGCCTTTTTATAGTTTCACTCACTATAAACTAGTGTTTACTTGCTATAGAATAGAAAAAATAGGGAAAGTTCGTCCTTTCGATAGATAGCGGCTACTGTAGGCGGCTAAAGTAGGTTACTGCCGCCGAGACGAGCCTAGCGACCAAAAAAGGCTTTCTTTACAGTACTTCAATTATAGAGGCTATCTATAAAATAATGCCTTCGGAAAGTCTCAAATTTTGCCTGAAAAGGCCTGACTGGTCTGGTGAAGAGTACATAGATTTTATGCAAAAATTGAGTTTAAAGGGCGAACGATCCGCCATATCGCCATACCGCCATCCGAAACTTCGAGTTCTACATAGTCATACCTCTGAAACAAGACATAAAGAGGAAGTACTGAAAGCTGGTGGGAGGCTATGCCTGAAAAGTGATACTGGCATTCTGAATTACATCCAACTACAACCAGCTGTACAAGGTCGTCCACCGAACTAACCTGGCCGGTCCGAGCCATAAAGATGTAGTAACTAAAATTGAGAAAGTTATGCTCAGATAGCTGTGATTAATGGCTGAAACAGTATTTACATTTACGAAAGTAAACTACCCAAATCACACTAGACTAATTTTTTTTCTCCATAGTTCGTTTCTAATGCTACGCCCAGACCTGCACCTAACGTCACGACGTCTCGTACAGACGACTGCGCTCTAATCTGAACACTTTGTGTTTTGATCACTTTCAAATAGCAGCTGAAAAGACATTAATCGCGCGTGCGGGCGCCTACAGTAAAGTGGGGACTCAATCTGCTACAACTAGCGTGCATGGCGAGAATGTTAAGACTTGTTAGTGAGATGCACTTCTATGTTCACCCGGCGTCGACCGTTTTGGGCGGTGTTCAGACATGAAAACAGGAGTCTGTACATTGTCGCAATAAACACAGATGCGGGAAGTCATTATCGGTATACGTTAGGACATATCGTTCTGCGTGACCACACAACATTATCGTTTAACTGGCAGTTTTCCCACATATCAAAAAAATAATTATTAGATGCTGAACCGAAGTAAGCGCGCTAACTTCGACATAACATTGCACGCTAATTTTAGCCACGACAAGTAGCCGATGCTCCGTTACGTAGATATGGGCTTAGCATAACGTTTAGTTAGTATATTTTTACCCATGTGCCCACTCGCAGAACGAACACGGTTGCATCTTACGCTCGGTTTACGTAGAACAATGCACAATGGGAAGCGCAGACAGATTCGAAGCTTCCATAACACCACAACGCATCGCCGGTCAAAGAGAACGCTATCAAGGTTTGATGCACACTAAAGTCTTTCGAAACTTCATACGTACATTCATACATAAGCCAAAGCTCGTTTGTCATCGATGCAAACTTCAAATTATTTCTTTAAAGTCATAGTAGTTTAAAATGTTGCCAATTCGATCGGTATACGTATTTCTATTAATCCCTGTAGTGACACTTCTATCGCTTACATTCAATCTATACAAAGAGATAATCATTTTACAAATTTACAATTCTGAAAAAAAATCGTTTGTTCAAATTTTCAGATTAAAATATATTTCTCGAAAGAATTATCGATACAGCGTTGCTACTAAGTCAAACATAAATACTAGTATGCATTAGAGGAAGGTCAGTCGCACGCGCATCTCCACGATAATTCGATTGTGGCGCCATGTCTCAATATTTTAGTACCAAGTGATATTAAAAAAATACGTATTTTATTATTTTCACCGAGTATTAGATTAAAAAGGAAGGCGATGAAGAATTCACTGTATATTTCTTCCGTCACTCTACTTTATAATTATTTTTTTCCATATAAACAAACCACCTTAACATAGCTTTTTCCATTCTAGTTATAGTAAGCAGCACGAGTTAAGAACGCTGGCCTACACTCGCACAGTGGATTGTTTAGTTACTGTGTGGCCGTAGGAAGTGAGACGTGACGAACGGAGGACTATCCACGACGCTATAGGTTAATATGACCTCACTTCTTACTACCTAACACTGTCACAAGACTCCTTCTCAAGGTAGAGGTGGACAGTTAAAAGAGGTAAGTGAGTTCGTAAATTATTTATTGTCAACTTATAGATTACAAGATCAGACTTAAACTTAAAACTTTAACATACTATACACAGAAACAGATTATATTAGCACAGCCTAAAAAAAAATCCACAATTACACAGATCACCAGACACGTATCAGTATAGTCGACAGCTATTGAGGAGCGATAGACGTGCACAAATAACGGTGGGGATCAGCAATCACGCAAACGATGGGGTAGACGAGTTCTCGAGTGGAGGCCTCGTATTGGGAAACGAAGCGTTAGACGCCCCCCGGCCAGGTGGACTGATGACCTAAAGCACCATATACCAGGGGTAATTGGATGCGGAAGACGGAGGACCGAGTGTGGTGGCGAGCCTTGGGAGAGGCTTATATCCTGCAGTGCAGAGACACGGGCTGATGATGTTGATGATGATGATGATAGCAAGATAACGACGAAAACAAGATATAACAGGATTTGGAAGGTACCTAACTAGTTGCCTAGGAACCTAAATTACATTAGGTATCCATCATCAAAGTGAAAATATGGCACTCTAATGTGACAACACATCCTGAGATAAACATCCACGCATGTGAAAACCAGCGCTCTTAACACGTGCCGCTTACTTTACTACATGTTATTTCACACAACACCGGTCTATATATTGTATATACTACGCAGAGATCGTGTCACCACTGCGTTATCTACACTTCCAATCATCCATACTTACCTCTTTTCGCATAGCTAAAAAAGGTTTAATACACAATTAATCCGTACAAAATCATAGATATCTTTAAAATTCTGCACATCTCTATTGAATAATAACAATAGATCGCCCTAGGTCAATACACTGACACATAAATGGTAAGCACACTTTAATTTCGAATCTCACACCATGACGGATCCAAGCGCAATGCCATTATGCTTTAATGATGTTGCATTATGGGGCGAAACCCATGGGTGCGTGCAGTTAACCCAATTGCAACGTATATGGCGGGCAACGCCAACATTACATATTTATAATTTTATGTCAGCGTCTATCGTTTCAATGTAATTGGAACAAAATAGAAAAGATTACAAAAACTGTTCCAAATATTACCGTTAACCGTGGATGTGTCAGAATTTTCCGCCAGGCTATAAACACTGTACCTAGGCTTCCCACTTACACTTGCTTCCCATTAAAAAACTGCGTGTGGTCACGCTCTAACTTAAAACGTCTTCATTCAGTGGCGGCTTTGCTGCTGAAGCAAGTGAGGTTGGCCCTCACTTAAATAACTGATTACCCACAACAACAATCTGATTATCATCTGATTATAAATATTTTTCACAAAAGTATTCCAAATCATGTTTCATTATTTATTATTTAATGTACATAAATTCTTCTAAAAACTTTGCAATATATACCTCATGGTGGTATGGAAATTTTGTTTAGTTAACGCCCGTCTCGATGAAGTCGGCTGAGGCTAGCATGACTTGGCTTCACCAGCGTTGTATACATTGCGTGGATTCATCGGAGAGAGCCATATAGTTATTTACTCATATTATCCGAAAGCCGCTATACTGCCTTCACTAGACTGATTTTAACGGCATCCAAGTATGGGGACTCCTTTCAAAATTAAATCTATTTTTACTTATTATTTGTCGTAATAACCCACAATCTTTGAAAATTTCAGCTGGACACCTCTAACCGTTACCGTGTTAGACGTTTATGCTTTTAACAGACGAACGAACAGACAAAAAGTGTAGGCTCAGTAATAGAGTCCCGTCACAAACTACAATTAATGGTACTTGTTATACACTTACATATGCGGCTCAGAAGTTACTTACGTAAATGTCGCTATATCAGAATTTCAAAGCTTTGCGGTGGGAAATAAAGCGGACCTGTGCATTAGGGCATATGCATCGCACTTCAGAGCTGCACATATACATGGCTATACTGTAACTGCCGTTTGCCAAAAGAAATCCCTCTGTTGTGCTTAGAAAAAGTATTTAATCGATAACACACGATGTTATGATAAAAAATCGATCGAGCTGAAAAAGGCATAGATAACAAAGAGTTGTTTCGATGTCACGAAATCTATCGAATCGACTGTAGTGTTACGAAAATCATCAATAGAGTGGAAAAAAATGCAGACATCGACCTCTGTACGTGAACACGAGTGCATTCACAATAAAAGTACGAACACGCTCGGTCAATGGCACTCGCAAACAATATATTTCATTTTAAATCTGAAAAAAAAAATTATTTTTCCCATATTTATTTCTCTTCATTTTAAATATTGGCTAGAAGGTAGTTTGGATCAATGAAAAAATACTTGACTGCAGGATTCCGAATCTTTATTAAAAGTGAAAAACACACGAAAAAAATTATTATCAGGGAGGAGTCCATAATGGGGTCCTATTTATGGAAATTTATTTTTCGTAATAATTTGTCTTAAAGAAAGAAAATAAATAAAACATAGATATGCAAAAGTTTAAGATGGGTAGTACATTCAGCTAGAAAGAGTTTGAAATGTAGTTTTCATTTTCACAAGGAATGAATACGCAATAGCTAAAAATAGATAAAAATTAGAGCACTTTACATAAAAATCAAATGTGATCCGTATAAATGATATATATTGTTAAATAACAACAAATATATTTTTTTTATATCAAATCGTTTTATATATTTTTTGAGGTTTATATCAGTATTATTTTGGCTTTGTAACATGACCTGTAACACAGCCTGTAGTCCTATATTGACTTGGTAAAAGTTTACCAGTTCTGAACGTTGATGGTCAAGCAACTGCTGAGATAGTTTTTTTTTAATTAAAACAAATCAGACGATACTGTTATTTTGCAGTTAAAACTGACAGCGCACTTTATCAGTACAAAATCTGGATAATATACCTGACTGTTATGTAACTAATATATTTAATAAAAATAATACCATTCATCGCCAGGCTTAAATTAAGGCGTCCGTAGCTCCTCGCTTCCGCGTCCTAAACTTAGAACGGACGAAAATGGAACCCGCCTTTTCGGAAAGAAATGGAGACAGCTGCTTTGACCGCCCGCTACGCTTAACCCTGTGGCAATACCGAGAGCGGGAGCGTTCAATCACAACAACGATACCAAGGCATGCGGTGGAATAAGTACATAAAGATTGATTTAGCTGTTAGATCGATCGAAATCAATATCGCCGTCGTGGTAAGAATGAATATATAGCGAACGCATGTTGATTGCCGTAAGGCACAAATACATATTACGTGCACATATCTCGCAGCTACTTTCGTGGAGTGTAACTAGACTTATAGGTGATATAGTCTGTACTTGAAGAAGGTAAACCACTCCTAAGATATTCTGTACATCTATACCCGTGAGATTTAGAATGAACAAACATGTGCCAAAAAGTAATACACACCGTTTCTAAATGATCTCTTTGCTTACGATGAACCGTCGCCCATTTATGGATGCCTGCGTTACATAATGGGTAGTGCAAGCATAATTACGATGGTCGTAGTTACATAGTTGATTGAAAAACTAGTTTTACTGTTGTATGATCCAGTTTTGTGATATAAAAAAATAGATTTTTATAGTAAGCACATATCAAATATCTATAATAAAAGGAGAAAACAATAGTATCCAGTATATATCTTTAGACAGAACGTAATATTATTTGCAGGGTACTATATCACCACAAAAGTATATTCGAAAAGATGAAAAACATCAGTATTTGCATAAAATTATGAAGTATTCATCACTTCGGTATTGCTTCGCTATCGCGCTCGCTAAAGGTATGGCCAGATAATCAACGAAACTAAAACATCACAACATAATAGCTCTGACGACGTATATACCCGCCACAGACCAGTCAACCTTATAGACCACGCTTTGACAGGGAGTAGCATTCGCCAAGGCTATGGTAGTGACACTACCATAACTACATAACTACGTCTCTTGTGAGCGGTCAGTTGGAAGCATGTCGGAAGCCTATTTGTCAGCGATATTGTCAATTTTGAACGAGCCAATGAAAACTAGCCGACCTCTCCCCGCACCCCGCCACTTTTTGGCGATTTCGTTTTCGTATCAACGTTTATTAAAGCGTGGTCTATAGGTTGACTGGTCTGTGATACCCGCTTTCACATCTCACATCTGTGAAATACGTTTTGATGATCGAAATAGCAAAGACTAGTAACGGAATGCGGGATTGTCTAGTTTGTAATTTTAATTTTTTTAACCAAACACATATTTAAGCTCACACTTATTTCACAGGAGGTAGGTAGAGCCTTATTAATCTCCACTTGATACGATAGGTATCCTTCAATCACTTTCACATTCTGTATTGAATAATTGAAGGTGTCATGGTAGTGGATCAGTCAATCTAAGCAAATGGCCGTCACTGGGAGCCTTTTTCTAGGAGGAACTCGACGCACATTTCAACTTTCTATACTTTTGTTATACAGCCTGAAACTTATAGATTGTACATCACGCACCGAAATAAATTGACAAATTACTAGTTCCTAATTAATATAGTTTAATATATCTGCCCTCAAAGTTTCGCTATTGTGTCACGACACCGATCATAAAAATGCTAAAGTATTTCTAGCACACCTATAGTCTTGAAATAGGGAATATAGTCAGTATTTTAGAAGAAAAAAATACTGTCTCAAAAATTCTGAAATCATGAACTTTTTGAAGTTGAACTTCTTGCGCCTACATACTTTTCCATTTTAGTTGTCGTTAATCTTTGATTACAATCTCTGTCGCTGATTATATTTCTACACATATGTAATATTGTGCTCCGTGCTTCGGAGGGCACGTTAAGCAGTCGGTCCCGGACGCTCTCAATAGATGGCGGTCGTTACAGTCCCCGACCCGCAGTGGAGCGGCGTGGTGGATTTAAGCTCCAAGCCCCCTTCCTCACCCTGGGGGAGGCCTAAGCCCCTGCAATGGGCTTATGAAGTGAAGTGAAGATGTAATATTGTAAAAAGGAGCGATTTGGTTTTTTGTTTGTTACTGACAAACTCAAAAACTACTGAACTGATTGTAAAAACTATTTCACCTGCAGAAAGCTACATTCTCAGCGAGTAACATGAGCTATATTTTTTTGTCAAACTAGCTTCCTGTCCGCTGACGTGGACTTACACAGTTGTACCGGAACGCAATATTTTTTTGTGTGGATATAGTTTATAAGTTTAAGAGCATAAAATAGGCTACTTTCTAAAGATACAACTGTGTAGTCTACGCGAGCGGAGTCGAGGGCGGAAAGCTAGTACGATATAATAAGGGCACTCGTCTCTGATTAATCATATTTACATTTTAGTAACAAAAGAAGAAAAAAGAATAATCCTCACAAACAGAAAGAGATCTCGCAATACTTTCGTCATAAAAGGTTTTGAGATCCCAAGAAAAGCCAAATTACGCATTCTACAACTGAATTAATTTTATTTACAACTTATAAGTACATATGGACTTTTCGATCAGGAAGCATGAGGTTATGCTGTACCGTAAGATTACTTGCAGGCGTCGATAGATAAAAAAAAATATTAAAAATTTAATAAAATTAATTTCTCAGACCAGTTTATCCTGATACCACGTGATTTACAAGTCCAAAAATAGAAGTTTCAAACAAAATCAAATCGGGTAAATACAGTAAGGGACTGGGTTTTTCTCGAGATCTCAAAACATATTCATAGATCTCGAGATCACAAATTACATTTTTTTTCTTTACAATTGACCTTTGTTCTTATGACAATAGGATATTTGAATAATATTAAATATATTTATTAAGAAAATACAAAAATAGACTTTATATGATAACAAAATTTATATACGTTTGAAGAATATGGAAATTATCAGCTATTAACATTTTATCTCTGTCTCTTTCATGCAAAACGAAATTTGACATTATTTTAAACGTGTCTGACGTCACAGACAAGTACACCGTGCGGCATTGCACTCTCTGTCGAAGAGGATATTTTAAACATTCATAATTTTGTTAGTAACTTTTTTTTAAAATTTATTTCTCAGTTATGATAAATTTAGAAAACTCTTTCATATAAAATAATAATAAAAAATAGTCAACTAGCCTATTATCTACAAATCACGTGCGTTCTCAGTTTAATAATGTTGCTTAGTTATAGCCCTTTCGAAATACAACGAATGACGCTTTTTCTTCTCTCAACAGTCCATAAGCTTACAGAACTAACTGCTACTGAATTCGAAATTAATTAAACTTTCACTTGAAGCTATAAGCTATCTCATTATTAAAATTTAATTCCGCCTATGGCACAATAACCAAATGTCATTAATTCATACGCGAAACGATAATAAGATAAATCCCATTCATTTTCAATGGATAAATAATAAAAAATACAAACAATCGAAACAACAATTCAACGTTACGCATGAGCACCTTATAATAAGATGAAGTAAACTCGAAATATAAATTAATTAATACGTAAAGTGCTATTGTTATTTAAAAAATATTATATTTATGCTTGATCTACAGACATGTTCCACTTAACATATCTACACTAATATTATAACATATGTAATATATATAAAAGAGAAAAAGTATGTATATTTGATTGTAACGAATAAACTCAAAAACTACTGGACCGATTTCAAAAATTCATTCACTATCAGAATACTACATTATCCTTAAGTAACACAAGCTGTTTTATTTTCAAACTAGCTATCCGCCCGCGGCTCCGTTCCTGTATACTACACAGTTGTAGCGAGACCGCTAGATTTTTTGCACAGATATAGTTTATAAGCTGAAGAGTGAGATAGGCTAATTTTTACCCCGGAAAAGGGCGTCCCGGTACAACTGTGTACGTGTAGTCCACGCGAGCGGAGCCGCGGACGGAAAACTAGGTTTATCTTAAAATTTATAGGGTTCCATCTTCTTTACGTAGGTAATCAAAGACACAGCGATTGGACGAAGAAATTGAGAAAACATCTTAAGTCAACCCTTATCGAAAATGCATAAAATATCTATATTACATAAAAGAAGATGATTATAGAAATTGCAATACAATTTTACTAATTTCTTAAGAAAGAATGTATTCGATCTACTGTAATCTTTTCCTTTATTTCGTAGGAAGATTATTTTTAATGTCCAAATTTCACAATATTGCTGCAAAGACATGCTGCCTCTCAAATCACGTAGCATGGAAAGTCTGAGAACGACTGCAAAAAAAAACTGCATAAAATGAACTGCATAAATCCACATGGAATGGGTTACTGTTCTTTAAGCTATACTCGAAGCCATTAAACCAGTCGATTATACAACAGAAGATCCGGGTAATTTAAGGAGAGGGCTGTCAACGCTCTGACAAATAACTATAATTAAAAGTGTCAGTTGATGATCACTATTGTTTTAAGTGCGCCCTGCTGATGTTGTATAAAATAAGTTTAAACAAAAGAGCAGTCAGCCGTGAGAGTCCATAAATTCACACAGCATTAGAGACACAATAGTGTTATGCGTCCGAGTTTATGTAAAAAATTAAATAACGTTCATTTTGCTTTTCATGTTCAATCTACAATTACTTGACCATTCGTTTGTTGTATTAATTCTAGTGCACCACGATAATTAGAAAAACGTAAACGCGTGGAATGCGGTTACGTTTTCCTTTTCCCCATTATTAGACTCCATCGAGTTTAATCTCGTCCGCCCTAGGTCGTTGACGCAATTAGGAACGTCACGATTGACGGTTTTCTAATTGCCGTCTTCGAGGAGAACGTCGAATTCAGATCTTGCTTTGGCATTATAACTGGTTCCAAATTAGGAAACACCTTCAAAGAGTACCTGCACAACGACACTGACATACCAACACATACAAATCACCAACAATATGCTACATTTTATGTGGACATTAAATTCGAACTAGCTAGCCACTACCTATAGTATCTACTGGTGTTGAAACTATTTTCAAGTAGTAAGATTGGCTTATGATCACTCGCTCCGGACTCAAGTATGTATGTACCGCAGATGACTTAAGTAGTCAACTTTATTGTTAGAAGAACGATTTTGTATTATTATAGTGAATTTAAAATATATCTAAAGATTTAAAATTTTTGAATGATAGATCGCAATTCGAGATGCATCTTGATGCAGTGTCTATCGAGTTTATTCTAGGAATAATTAAAAATTCAACTCCCACCCAATTCAAAAAAGTTAATTGCTACTTACTAATATTAAGTATGTATATCTAAATATGAATATTTATGTATATTAGTCGTCTGGTACCCATAGTACAAGCTTAGCGTAGTTTGGGACAAGATGACGCCGTTTGGGATGTCCCAGGTATTATTATTATTACACAATTTGCGTTATGTACTTCATATTTTGTTTCCGAACTAGATATCGGCTGTGAAAGAAAAATGTTTATATCTTTCAATAACACCTTATAAACTATATTAAGAAACAGCGTTTTCAATGTCTGTAGTATGAAGACTTTATATGGTACATAATATACAGACATTTCGAATTCCTAATTAGTTTAGTTTTCGAAATAGACCTGTAACAAAAATAGTCTAAAACTTAAAGCTTTGATGGCCTCCCATTTCTTTAATTTTTTAAATAAAAAAGATCATACCCATTTGTATCCTACTCAACGAGTTCTAGACAAAGACACCCCACATGCTAGGGTAGAAAAAACATTTTGACGCTCGTTTCATATATATTAGAGCCCCTCTGAAAAATCATCATCATCATCATCAGCCCGTGTCTCTCCACTGCAAGATATAGGCCTCTCCCAAGGCTCGCCACCACAATAAAAAAAACTCTTACCACCACTCTGAAAAATAATTTGATTTAATTTCTGATTTAATATTCTATTTTGGAACGACATTCTACATAAAATATCCAAATTTCAAGTCGGTAACTGATTCCATAGAGTCACATCATACACGGATGGACAGACAGTCATACACACAGCAAAGAAACAGCAAGAGGGTTCCCTTTTGCTTTTAGGTAGTTGAACCCTTATCGATAATACTGTTTTAGAACATGAGTAATATCGGTTTTGTAAAATGAAATGTCACGAAAATATGAAACGAACGGGGGCGTAGGTTATGATAATAATATAATTAAAAGCAATTAATTATCTAGCCAGACGACATAAGTCGTATTTGGTATTGGTTATGTGCAAACACGTTCGAAATGACGTGCCCAACCATGCGACATAATCTTCTTGACATGAAACCTTCGGGTATCGTATGTTTTCAGATAAATTGCATGGCTGATGTATGATAGGTCTATACCTATGTATTCAACTTACACACCTACCATCCCATCAACCCTTTTTATACCCCACAGCAGGGGCTTAGGCCTCCCCTCAAGATGAGAAGGCTTGGAGTGAGTGGTTGCGATGGTGGTTGCGAGGGATACGGGTTGGCGGATTGTAACGACCGCCATCTATTGACAGCAACCGGGACCGACTGCTTACCGTGCTCTCCGAGGCACGGAGTCACTGATATTTGTGTACCTAAGTCAGAAAAACTAATTGGTACACGCCCGGATTCGAACCACGGCCACATGGCCTTATACACACACACTTACATATATATAAACTCACACATATTTCTTAGAGAAGTATAGGCAGTTACTCTTTATTTCTTTGGGGTTTATATTTCTAATAACAAACACCACAAAGGCAAATAAATTGCAGTTTTTTTTTTAATTTTCATGAAAAAAATCAAACCAAAAGCCGATTTTTTTTATAATTTTTTTATTCACTTACACAGCGATCGATCGAATCAGACAGATCGAATAATAGGAAGAGGAAGTGACAATTACGGCCTGTAGATAATCAGTTTTTTTTTACCATTAAACATAGACGTGTATCATAGACTAGATCTACATTGATAAGTAATATACGTCAAGAAACGTCGCTTGGCTCTCACGAACAATATTCGATTTGATTTACTTACCTGTAAATATATACAACAGCTATAACATTTCTATCTTCGTAACGATTTTACAAAGAATACAAAGTTAACCTTTCATTGGAAACTAAAGTAAATGACAGTTTCTAAATTAAACATATTATAATAAAAAATGCATTTATGACCAAAAGTTTCACTATTTTATTTTCCGTTTTCTATAATAATTATTCTTAAGTGTATGTATATAACAAATTAATAAATATTCATATATTTTAGTATGATAATATATGTCAAAAAAAATGAATCTATATTCATGGTTACAAAATTGTTAATCAGACGCTAAACGTTGCGTCAGATTTTTGCGGTTTGGCTGAGGTAATGTTTTCTGAACAATACCCTAACCTACTAAAAGCGAAACCGCAGAATTTCCTTGTCTGTTCAAAGAAGGAAAAATTACTAATGTTGAATGTGTAGTTACTATCTATAATCATCGCTCTAAGTACTGTCTGTCGGTAAGCCATGGCTATTAAACTAATTATATGTACGGTTAGCAATAAAAATCATATCATTTTAAAATAAATAATATTTTGATAATGACAAGAGTAATGTGCATCTATTTGTGTAAAAACGGAACGTAAAATATGTTATTCACATCACAGCGGCGTACAAATGAAATAAATCGTAGATTGTAAGTAATGATGTATTTGATAGATAAAAAAAAAAATTCCGAATCATATGGCCTTTGCCAGACATGAAAATCTTGACAAACGTATATCCTCCTTCTAAGAAATCTTTTAACGCTTCTATGTCAAAATCAGAATCATTTTTACATTTAGAAAAAATATTAGTTTTATACGAAACGTAATGAACTGATTTGCCCGTAAATTAACTTGAACTACGTAAAAATGTTGTCAAACTTGGTCATAAACGTCGTGACTTCTAAAATAAACATTCATTGAAATTAATGAAACACTGAATTCGCGTTTGTTCTTTGTTTGTTTTTTTCATATTTTGCAGAAACTACGGATATGTTTAGCTTTTATCAAATTTAAATACAAAATGTATTCAATTTGGTGTTTACAAGCAATAATCGGTTCAGAAAATAGATTCTACTGAAAAAATCGATAAGGCACTTAGTATTTTACTTAGTACTCAGTTTACATACAAGAACTTACATAGTTTGAAACAGTGAATATTTAATTCATTTAAGTTGAATGATTAACAAACAGATTTTTAAATAAGTTAAATTAAATTGATTTGCTAACAGTACCGACTCCAAGCTAGTTGTGCTAGTACTGCGCGATGATCTGTTAATAATCAGGCGCCGAGATATGATCTTAAAATCAGATCTTAGCAGAGATAATACCAAGTTGTTCCATACATGGCCCACTATCGATTTTTACACATTATGTTACAGCACGTGGTGAACACCTGTTTGTAAAATATGTATCGATCACAGTAGACCTTGTATAATTTTAGTGTGGGACTATTTATTCTATTAAAAGTGTCGTAAATTTTCTCCCTTGATCTGGCTATTCATTTTCAGGATTCCAGAGCCAAATAGCAAAAAAAACTTTATAATTTCATTCTGTCCGTTTACCTGTCTGTCCGTTTATCTGTCTGTCCGTCTATTACAGTCATTTTACTCGGCGACTATTGATACTACCTATATAGATAAAATTTATAAGGTAGTTGTATTCCATGAACTGCTATACGATTGTATAGAGAAATCCGGAAAAAAAAATTTGAGATAGGTTGCCATAATACGGTAATTGACTAATATTGAAAATATATTTATCAAGAAAATATAAAAATAGACTTTATACGATAACAAAGTATGTAAACAAAATCATGTTCGGTTGAAGAGTATGGAAATTATAAGCTATTAAAATTTTATCTCTGTCTCTTTCTTGTAAAACGAAATTTAACATTATTTTAAATGGTCTGACGTCACACATAGGTACCCCTTGCGGTATAACCCTCTCTGTCTAACAGGACAATTTAAACATAACGTTGTTAATAATGATTTATTTAAAAAAATTCTTTCACTGTTATTATATATTTAGAAAACTCTTTCATATAAAATAATTTAAAAACGATTAATCAACTACCGTATGTACTACAAAAAAAATCCTGCGTGTGGGTTATCCATGAGGTTATAAAAAGATTTTTTTACATAAGTTAATAGTTGTTGGGATTTGCGTTTCTAAAGTTCTAGATAGTGTGTGTCCCCTTCTTTAACCTTTCAACTGCTTGGTGGAAAATTTTGAAAAAAGAATGTATTACCTATTACTTATAAAACTTTTTCGACTAAAATAGGTTTGGATAGGACATATTGAGTAGTTTTGAGATATTTGCTTTTCCACTTATTATTTGAATTTTGACCATCAACGTTCATCGTGACTACGAAACTCAAAAATCTTTTTTGTTTTAGATTTTTTGAGTTTAGTTTTCTCAATCAGTCTCTGAACCATTCTCTGTATAAGTTTGTTAGAGAGTCACAATTTCTACTTTTGTTCCCTGACCCGTGAACTACATGTAGCTCCATTAGCTCAGATAAGCGACAATCTGACGTCTCGCTATGTTCGCAGGTCCATAACTTCGAAAATTATATCGGCGGGAAAATTACTTATTCTTTTGGTTTAAACTTAATAAAATTGCTAGAATGATTATGAAAATTAAAAGAAAACAGAAAATATATCCGAATAATTTCCACCCGCATTTTCATTTAGAGTGTGAATTCAGAAAAATACTTTCTTAGTGGATCTTAGTCCCACCGGTTTCCAGCTTTACGTTGGTTTGCAAAGTTTAACACCCATTTTCACTTCGTTGGAAATAAAAATTCCAAAATCGATAAAACATATATGTTGAATGATTTGTATAACAGATTTATAAGTGCAATGAACCTTCATCATTTAAGTTTATTTAAATATAAACTTAGCCTATAAACATATATAAATCACCTTTTCAAATTAAAAAAATCACTCCTTAGTATTGTTAGTACATCTTAGTAGTAGTGCTATAGGGTACTCTAGGAATATATTCTCGTTCTCAGTTTATAAAAATTTTGCCTATAAAAATTTTATTTTATATGTACGTAGATAGGTACAATTTATTTTTCAAAGAAAACAATATTATATAACGTACGGTTATTATGGTTGGTCGTGCGAAGATTTTTCGGTTCAGTTCTTGGTGGCGAACGTGTTAACATAACACATGAAATTTTTGCATGCTTCAGATGGACATTTCAACAAAGTAACTAAGAAAAGTTGGAGTATTTTTTTATTCTCAACAATATTCTCAATTCGTAAATAATTTAACATATTAATTTCAAGCTTTATCGAACTCCTTAATCGCAATTGAATGCAAATCATCAAGAACTCCACTCCGGTAGCTCGTAAATAATACCGACGGAGACTTAATTATAACTTAAATATGGGCGACAAATCGCCGTTCACCAATGGCCTATACTTTCGCTGACGCTTACAAAATCGAATCTGCAGTTTTTCTTGGGCCTCCTACTTAAGTAATTATTTTTACGACTTAAAAACATTTTCATAAACGGTTTTATTGGGGTAATATAATTTAATAATTATTCTCCGCATAAGCACTGAATTGGTCATACCTAAACTGTCTTCGAGTCGCGATAGTCCGAGCGCAGCGAACCTGTTTCAAATTTATAAGGCCGCGTGGCCGGGGTTCGAATCTGGGCGTGCACCAATGAGTTTTTCTGATTTAAGTACATAACTACACTATGACATAACTATCACACTATCACTAACTCCGTGCCTCGGAGAGCACGTTAAACAGTCGGTCCCGGTTGCTGTCAATAGATGGCGGTCGTTACAATCCACTAACCCACAATGGAGCAACATGGGGGACCCGCGATCTTTCGTTCTGCAATTAGGGTTTCTAACCACTCGTCGGCCAATCTCTCAATCAATATATGTAATTGAACATTAACTATGCAGACCTAAAACTGTTCTCGTACCAATAAGTAGGTACCTGCCTACCATAACACTTCTACGGGTTTTGTCATTAAATAATAAATAGATACGGATATACATGGTTTATTTTTTTTTTCTTTGCATGCATTCGTAAATGAAACAGGCCCGTCCTCACTTTCGATGACACTTCCGCCTTATAAGGAAGGAAATGGCGACAGTTAACATGCAATAGTTAACAGCTCAACTTGTTACGGTCGGTGACCATATCGATAGAGTGGATTCTCGTGTTACTCGCAGGGTGACCTAGATGGCAAGTGTTGTACCTATACCTACATAGAATGTCTACACATAATTATAGTAAAATTATAGACTTTCCGTGTCTTATATTAAGGATATTTACAAATAATAACTGTGAGACGCAAGAAATAAGTAATAGAACGTAAAAAGCAATTTTTTCGAATGGTATGTTTGTCGGTTTGTTTGTTTGTATACGCATCACGTAAAATCCATTCATCGGATTCAAAATCTAATAACTTTAAAATATGAATCTTCATTCTGTGTAACATTTAGTGTTTATTTCATCAAAATAGATCTACAGAATGAAAAGATATTTGAATTTTAAGTTTAACCGCCGCGTCACACGTGCCCGATGTTGCGGGGCGTATGGCGCGTAGAAGTGTGTCTAATAAGTGGACGGGCTAATAAATACCTAATCTACCTAACTATGAAATAAAAGACGATTTGGCTATTTTTTATTTTATTTTTTAATGTAGTACCTGATAGAGGAAAAGCCACATGGGACATTTTTCATAAAGCGACATTAACCCCTCTTAAATTTTATTTTTTGGGTTGCCGTCAAAATACTCATTTACTGTGGACTTCATTTCATCATCAGTTTAAAACCTTCGCCCCCCTTAAATTTTTATTTAAAAGCCTAAACAGAAAATAATCGCTGGGTGCTAAATCTGGGCTGTACGGTGGGTAGTCGATCTTGTATAAGGGAACGAGCTTATTATGTAGGTCATTATCGAATCAAGTCTCATCTGTCCAATTGACGAACACCAAAACAATTGTGTAAATTGTTTTTCAATACATTTGCTATTAATACGGTCTTTACGACATCGAAACTTGTACCGTAATGTTGTATTTTACAGTACTAGGCCTTTTTACCTTACACCAATCAGAAACGAGCATTATGTTTGTAACGCATGCGTAAACCGCTAAAAGCAGCCAACTCCCGCCATTATTACGTACATTTAAAATATCTTCCTAATTTTAATCGCAAATGTATTGAAAAACGTCGTATGATGCTCGTACTCAGTAAGCTGGCTATTATAGTCATCGGTCAGTCAGTCAACACCTCGACTATAATGTACAGCTTACCGGTACATGCATCATAATGTACTATAAATGTACCGAACAGATAGTTACCTTTTATAATTGACTGAGATCGATATAAATCCACGCGGGCGAAGTCGCGGACACAGCTAGTTAAAAATGAATTGGTGGTACCATTTATATACATGAATAATTTTTTTTTGTTTACCAGTCTATAAAAATCCAATTACATATAAATCAAATATAACAGAAACCTTGACTAAGGTATGAAATATAAAGTTTTTCCCATTTCGAACATGTTTTGCAAATACGTTCAATACAAACTGTATGTAATTAGCGATGTAAGTTGTCCAGTTTACATAATGATAATACTTATACGAAGAGAGAATGCAAACGACGACGGTTTATTATATTATTATGTGTAATTATAGAAACGAGACTGAGTGTATGAAACTGAATATATGGGGTAGACACGACAAAAAACTACGTAAATCTCTAAAAATATTATGAAAATCGGACTCTGACAATTAAGTACTGTGGCCTTGTGTTACATACAGTATTAAGCTGAGGGTGAAGCTTTTTGAAGGTGTCGTGATAGCCCAAAGCGCAACGAACCTGTCTCAAATTTATAAGGCCTCATAGGTTTTTCTGACTTAAGTACATAACTATCACTGACTCCGTGCTTCGGAGAGTACGTTAAGCAGTCTAGTCGGTCCCGACGCTGTCAATAGATGGCGGTCGTTAGAGTCCCCAACCCGCAGTGGAGCAGCGTGGTGGATTTAAGCTCCAAGCTCCCCTCCTCACCCTGAGGGAGGCCTAAGCCCCTGCAGTGGGGTAAAAATGGGCTGATGAAGTGAAGTGAAGAAGCTTTTTTAGTACTCCGTTAACATGAAAAAAAGACTGATAATTAAACAAATAAATAATAATACCTGGGACATTCGACACAGCGCCATCTAGTCCCAAAGTAAGCAGGTATTATGCTTGTATTACAGGGTACAAGACAACTGGTGCACATACTTAAATATTCTTTTTTTATAATAATATGCATATACATGGTGGATACGATCATGCGTCTTTTAGCAAATAACTATTCTGTTGTATGCTATTCTATTCTATTCTCTTCTGTTAGACATGTAAAAAAATAAGTGTATCGTGGGTACAACTCTACGCGCGCATTTTGATTTTTTCCAGCCAATTTCTTTACCTGCAAACATAAAACACGAATTGACTAGAAGCCGTCTTCTGCGCTTATCGTCTAACCATTCCTACTCTAGCTAGCTGGCGTTTGACGAGGTGGCGAGTTTCAGTCTGGTTTCAAACCCCGAAGTCCCCGCGCGCCAGCCTTCACCACCGCGAAATTGCGTTTGAAAGTTTCGATACTGTGAAGTGATATTTCTGACTCTATTAAAACCAAACGCTGCTGTCAAATTCATTTACTATATACCTACGAATGACATGTGGACGTTCTCTTGTAATCTGTATAATATTAACCTGGTAGGGTTGTCTTTGAATAATTTCTAAGTGTATGTTCAGTGCCGTTTAACTGAGAAACTGCTCGTTCAATTATTTAAGTCTAATACGTTTTTACACCCATACGCGGAACAAATTAATAGACATCCACACAAATATTTGTCCCGTGCGGGAATCGAAAACGCAACTCTTGCCTCCGCAGTTAGCGTCTCTAACCACTCAGTCAATCGGTTAGTCGAATTATTACATTCACTTGATAATACGCATATGTAAGTATTTTAAGAGTAACCGACGGGATGCCAGGATTTCTTGGATGGATAATTCTAGTTTTCCTTTTTTTCATATTTCTTTTTTTTATAAATCAAACGCTCACTCACGTTTCACGTAGTAGTAGCACCCGGCCGGAGCGACCTGAAATTTCATACAAAATACATTCGTTAAAAATAGAAAACACATTTATCTCCTTCCAAGTATTTATATCATGATCTCTAGTGACAACAATAAAAAAACCTGTTTTTTTTTTATGTTGGTATCACTCGGTACTAAAATATTGAGATATGGCAAAACAAAGTTATCGTATTATCGTGGAGATGCGCGGCGGGCGACTGAAAACTGCGTTGGTCGGCGGTCACCGGCCGGATACTCGTCCCCCGGTCCCCCGTCACCCGTCACTACAATTGCGGTCGCGCTACTCGTGCGTAGTTTTAAATACGAAAATGTTTCCTGCAATTTTTTTTTTTTCAAAAATCTACTCTTTGGATGCTTTCTAATTTCCATCTGCATCCACAGATTTTTGAAAAAGTACAGTCCGCAATTCAGAATTCTACACACAATGTATGAAGGAAGTTTCGCATTTTTTTTATTATTTTTTTTATTTCACGTACTCTAATCCTTAGTATCACCATGATTGTTATAACACGTTAAACAACGATAAACTTAGATTGAAGCCAAAATATATATATATATATATCCTTTTTCTAGCTAACTAGTATATTGTTTTGTTTTTTCTAGATGTTGTGAATGCAGATGGAAATAACTCTGAGAATTAGCAACAGTCTCTCGAAAAAGTTTTCCCGTAGCTATAACGATTTACTAACCTACATGTACCTACTACGAAATGTGTGGAAAAAGTATTTTCATTGTCGTTTTTAATTTTGACTGTTTTTTTCCTTCATATAAATATAGGATTAGCTACACCGGATATCTAAATACAAGAAATACCAAGTGTATTATTATGAAATCTAACACAAGAACACCAAGGACCATTAAAATGCATATTAGTCCATATAATTGCTGATCTCGATATCCTAATTTCAATAATAGATTAGCTTTACTAGGCGCATATTCAAATGAGACCAAGCGATCTCGCACTTGGACGGAATGCGGGCGCTAAGTGAGCGCCCAAATGTAGCTAAATTCCACTCCGAGACTAGAATCAGAGGTATAGCACGTGATAATATTATGTCGCTATCGTATTTACCGTACTAGTACGTACCTAAACACAACAAAAATCAAGAATAACTAACTTGTTAATGACTTTATTATGTACCGCTAAGTAGTTTATAATACCATACCATCAGCTTATTAATGCCTCACTGCAGGGGCTTAGACCTCCCCTCGGAATGACGGAGCTCGGAGCTTAATCCATCACGCTGCTCCAGTGCGGGTTGGTGGATTCTAACGACTGCCATTTATGGATAGCAACCGGGACCGACGGTTTAACGTGCTCTCCAAGGCACTGAGTCAGTGATGGTTATGTATATAAATTAGCGAAAACTCATTGGTACATGCCCTGGGATTCGAACTACAGCCTTCTAAACAAGAAGCGAGCTAGCTACCACTTGGCTATCACGACTTGGTATAAGTGTATAATAATGGAATGGGTTTTTGCGCCTGTCTCTTCGTGCTCTAAACGGTCGTTGTTTTACAGCGGATTTTTTTGAAACCTAGCACAGAGGTTCTTTTTGACCTGTAGTTATGCAAGTAGGTACTATTTTGGAGCTGATTGAAGCAAATAGACTTAAAGGAACAAGCGAGGATTTTGTTATTTTAAAAGATTTTTTTTTGAAATTTGGCACAGAGGTACCGTTTGACCTCTTTTGCAGCTTGGAGTTGGAGCAAATGGAGCAAATTGTTGCTATATTTTTGCTAGGGTTTTGTTAGTTTCCAGCGGTTTTTTTTTTACGTAGCACAGAGATTCTCGTCACAGTCGTTTCTTTTGGCCTCTGGTATTGCAAGTACCATTCGGATACCGATTGGAGCAAATAAAAAGAAGTTTAATTATTTACAATCAGATTTTTTAAAGGTTTTCTTTAAGCTTTAGTTTTGCAAGTACCATTTTGGAGCTGGTAGGAGGAATCGGAGAACTTTGAACTTGAAGGTTATTACAACGATAAAACCGGCGGCGCTACCAGCCAAATTCTTACGTTTGACTTGTGAATGGTATCTCAAAAGGCTGCTGTTAGGAAGAAATGTTGTAATTAAGCAAATAAAGGAATATAGGTACTACCTATCTCGTGAACCGCCATAAAATTCTTTTCATTTACCTGAACACGAAAACAGTATTATTTAGGAATAACTCTCCACCCATCGAACTGAGGGATGAAAAGAAAATATGCGCACCCCATTGTGTGAGATACATTAGACAGATCTTGGAAAATGCAATGATGTTCGTTGCATTGATAATGTACCCTCGCAATACAAAGTCAACAGAAATGACAGGCCAACTTGTCTCTATCCAGACATTATATAATTAAGAATTGTTTAGTTAGTTTTTTATTTAGGTGAATATTTGGCGAGATACCAGCTCCTAAAGTCGTTAACAATGTCACCTCCTCCTCACCCTCTAAATTTTCAACCATGAGATTAAACATGTGAAAAAAATCAAGAAAGTAGCAGTTTGCAAACACATACGATAAAAATTGTTTTGAACAACAAAAGTTGATAAGTTTTTGAGATATACGATATTTTCTGTTACCAACAATTATTTTGTGTCAATGACGAATGTAGTACACGCTACGGAACCTTAAGTTGAAGCGTCTCTGATGCGCACTTAGCCAGTTTTTTTTCTTAGAACAAACACGATAACCTTGCTACGGACGGTATAAACACTAACAAAGAGATTCAGCATTTAAACGACTGGAATAAATAAATACAAATCAAATTAAAGAGTTTTTTTTTTATATGCAAGTTGTATATGATACAAAGGTTGTTCAATCGACAAGTACGTGTAATTACATATTGGCTTGAAACAGCCAGAAAAATAATAAATTACTGGGTGAATAGTAGGATATAACGTTTCGCATTTAAATTATCTCAGTTTTTTCCACTGGATTCGATTTTTATTTTTTTTTATTTTACGATTCAGTTAAAAAAGGTTGAAGTTTTAAGAACTTTTCTGGACAATAGCATAGAAAAACTCACCCCCAATATTTACTTCTATCTGACTAATAAAATATATTTTTATATCATTTTAAAAAAGATTGTGATAGGGGGAAAATTTATAAATAGTTCAGTGGAAAAGAGCTAATAAAGCTATATACATAGATATCTTCATGCACACAAATATTTGTCTCGGACGGGAATCGAACCCGCGACTTTCGGTTTTGCAGTTAGGGTCTCTAACCACTCGGACAATCAATCTATACATCATCCAACAACAGTCCGTCATCATACTGACGACGACGTCTCAATGGTCTTGACCTTGGCCTTGTTCTTCCCGTCTCTTTTATGTGTTGATAGAAACGTTCGCTTTGTTATTCCCTGTAGGTTCCTAGATTTTTTGGAAAAAGATCGAAGTGAGAATATAAAAAGTTAACTTTCAGATTCATATATTACATCCAATTTATACCTTAATTGACTACTTTTCTTTAAATTTAGTCAATAAAATATTTTTGTAGTCAGGATATTTTGTGTTGCCTAAAAACATGAACATAAATACTTAAAAGTATATCAATCTGTTGGCAATGCCTTAAAACATGTTTAAAACTGATTAAAATATTTTATTTATTCAGTGGCGGCTTTGGTTAGTGGTTACTTTGTAGCGAGGCAACATTGAGCGACGAAAGTTTTTTTCGTTAATATACTGTTGAACAAAAAATTACATAATATGATAGGTGTATATACGAGTATTCTATGTTTTTAACATTTTAGGTATTAAACAAATAATTTAATGTCTATTTAACCCACAAATGCCACCACTAACATTTTATTTATTTTAATAAATGTCCGCGCCAATCTCGGTGACAGTTGAACCAAATTTGATAGGATTTCTATTGGCAGATAGAGAACTTTTCGGAAAGTAATTTAGGTTACTTACTTCATCTACACATATAAGTAAAATTTTTGTGATTTCAAAGTAAAAGGTTTTTCATAGAGTATATAAATTTGTCAGCAGCATTTGGTTTTAATAGTCATAAATGTAATTTCACTATATCGAATATGTTAAACGCAATTTCGCGGGGGTGAAGACCGGCGCGTAGGGTCCTCGCGGAATGAAACTCGCCATCTTGCACCAGCTAGCTAGAGTTTGAGCGGTAAAATGGTAAACGCAGAAGAGGGTTTCTTGTCAATTCGTACTTTTATGGGATTTTTTATAATACGTTTTTATTTATTGAATGATTCTTACCCCGATTTTGAAATGACAAGCGAAGAGCAGAGAAGAAAGTGATAATTATGATAATTATAAGAGAGGACAAAAAGGATCGAATCACCGCCTTATCCTTTTAAGAAGTGATTAATTTTAATTACTATATAGTATACAAACATGTAATCCACACGGGCGAAACCGCGGGCGGTCGCTAGTCCACATATATTGCAATTCTAGCCTGCATACCTATTTTAGTGTTCATCCGCATCACATTCAACTGAAAGCAACTACGTAATCACCGAATTGAGTCTTTCGTTCAACAATTTTCTTACAATGGTCTACGGTCTTTAGAGGTACAATGGTCTAAAACGAAATAGAACGCGCCTCTATCATTAACGAACGCGTGAACACACGTATTGTACTGTTATAACGTAACCAGGGGTATTATTAAACTTGACACGACTGTACGTAATGTGGCATTAGTTTCAACGTGACTTAAAGAAAATATGTACATTTGGAAGTGATTAACTAAATCTTGTAGAGTACTGTTCAAAATTCTTAGGTTAGATAACTTATATTAGACATACTATTCTGAACGAATTGATTACTTCGGGAAGAAAAGTTATATTACTTTTTTAAATTACATACAAGACTCAGTAAAAATGGAAAATATGCGTGTAATGTATTTGTTGCCTTTGATTGGTATTTTGGTAGTATTGGTGGATTTGAGGTGACATTCAATTTGACAGTATAAACCAAACCCAAGCGCATATATAGGGTGAAATTTTAACAATCATCCAAAAAGAATCTAGATGTTAGGTATCACCAATAGATTTCATTATGTAAATAATAAATATTGGTTATATTTTCATAATAAATTATGTTAGCTACAGTGTTGTTTTATAACGTTTGGCTCCCTTCTTTTTCACGGCGCGTCCGAAACCTTGATACCCAAATGGGCGGAGGGGCGGAGCGTGCAGCGGCCGTGAAAACCAATAACCAGAGTTATTGGTTTTTTCGGGAAGGGTTGTGTAGTCATATCTCAATATTTTTCTAGTGAACGATACTACAAAGAAACAAGACAGCCATTGGTTTTTTACCAAAGATCATTGTATTACAATTTGGATGGTTGTTAAAATTTCACTTTGTACACAAAGCGCATCTGATATTTGTTGAGCTACTGAGCGAATATTAGAAGTCCATGGACTACGAGTTTGAGTCTACGTAAGAACGTTATCTATGCTGTACCAATCACGGCTTAATCCTAAGTTTTTGGTTAATCACAGTTTGTGACTCAGTAAACGCCCTTCTGGGGCATAGATTAATAAATGTGGATCTGCATCTGTTTTTAAGTACTTACCAGTTTCATTACTAGAATCCTGTTTAGGAAATACATTTTCAGAGTACCTAGTACCTACCGTAGTAAATTGGCGAAAAATTGAAACTTTATAATTTCTTCCTGGTCATTCGTTTGCCTGTCTGTCTATCCATTTATCTGATACAGCTATTTTCCTTGAAAACTATTGGAACTATTCTTATAGGTAGATGAAATTTGAAAGGTAAGTAAACCGCTATATAAAAGTGTGAAATCACAGGAAATTTAACATGCTTGCATGTAACTGAGGGATAAAAAAAAATTCCAGCACACATTAACTTGTAAGATACCCTTGGATGGATTTTTAAAATGATATAGAGGTTACTAAATTTTTTTTAAATTAATAGTTGTTGAAGCACGCACTCCTGAAATCCTAAATAAGTGTCTTTTAACTCTTTCAACTACACTGAAAAAAGTAGATAACAAAACTAGTTGTGTTACCATGAAAATACCAAAACTTTTAAAATGAAAGCTACTGATGTTTGGCAAGCTGGTACAACTGAGTTTGATTAGGTACTTATAGCAGTAGTTATGTTGTCACTATTTTTAGGTAACTAGTAATCAAAATTTTTGTTACTTATAAGCAAAAACTTTTTTCTGTGTATGAGGTGGAAAATTCTGAAAAAAGGGGGTTAGTACGACTTCAAAAACGTTTTCAAGGCAAATTAGTTGTGATAAGATATGTTGAGTAGTTTTTGATATTTAAATTTATTATTTGTATTTTAACCATAAACGTTCTCCCTTTAATGTGCGTAATCCGACACACACTTTACCTTATAAAAACATATTTCAACCATATAGGCGACATCTATAAGATAAGAAGGGCCAAATATACATCCAAAACTAAAGAACCTAGCATGAAACGAATACCACTCTGAAAAACAATTAAGCTCATATGTATTTTATACAGTCCGTTGAAACTACTCGACTGAATGGTAGATTTAAGTTCATTATTTCTCTCAATCACCTGTACCAATAATTCGGACCTCCGACTAAGTTTGATCGTACGTGGGTGGCCGAGACGGCTTATAGCTCGAAACTCTCTCACGGTTTTCAAATAAACTTTCGTGTTGGTGACCTTTGTAGGGTTTCTCAACAATAGAATCGACTAAAATATTAACGAACGTGAATAATGGTCTGTTTCGACTAGTTTAAGTCCTAGTGCATACCATAAACTATTAAACATGTTGCACTAGTTTCAAACTAATATTCAATAATATATAAAATAATATTAGAGTATGAGTGGTTAGACGGTAAACGCAGAAGAGGGCTTCTAATCGATTCGTAGTTGTATGACTCAACTGATTTTTAAAAAAATTTCACCCATAGAAAGCTACATTATCAGCAAGTAACACGAGCTATATTATATTACAACTTTCCGCTCGCGGCTCCGCTCGCGTAGACTACACAGTTGTACCGGTACCGCTATAATTTTTCTAATAGATACAGTTCAAGCTGGACAGTGACATACTTTTTTTATATACATATTTAGTACAACTGTGCAGTCCACGCGAGCGGAGCCGCGAACGGAAAAAGCTGATATGTTTTATAAAAACCTTCTACATTCATACTACATTCAAATTCTTCATCGCCCTAATTACCAAAGTGAAACAATAAAAGAACCAAGACGAAATTCCTCAGTAACGTTTGCAACATAACTTATTACCGGTATCGTTTCACGTAGCTAATCAAATCAGATACAAAGCGAGCGATGGGCGGGCAAACGTCAACTTTTGACGATGAGATGTCGCGACAGGTCGCTGTGGGTGTCGCAAATCGACCTTGGACGACTTGATAATATCGGCCGATTGTTAACCGAACAATGCACCGATTGAGACATTGATCATCTTAGTTGTGACTATGTATTAAAATCTATTACTCCACATTCAACGCGTCTTAACACATATCGTTCGAAGATTAAAATCAAAGACCTACCCTATTCATGTCTATATAGCGTTAGTAATAAACTACAATTACAATAATTAATCCATGTCATGCGCTCTTGTCTATGGGTACGACTATTTTCGCGTGCATGAGCGATGGAACATTCTACGACGCATTTTATCACTCAAAGATTCAATACTATCATTTTGTCTACATACAATCAATGACAGGCGTCACGGCAACGAACAAAATTAATTATTTTTTAAATGTTTACACCATTTATTGAAAATAAAAATGAATTGATTGGGTAGGTACTGTCCGGAAACCTTCTCCGTATGTAAAAGTATAAATTGACTAGAAGCCCTCTTCTATGCTTACCGTCTAACCACTCATACTCTAACTAGCTGGTGTTAACCCGTTGCGAGATGGCGAGTTTCAGTACGAGTTTAGTCAGCGCGATCCCCGCGCGCCGGTCTTCATCCCCTTGACATTATTTTGACATTTTCGATACTGCCAAGTGACATTTCTGACTCTATTAAAACCAAACGCTGCTGTCAAATTTATTTACTGTATGATTAAAATGTTATATTATTACTTTAATTTTTTTTTATTTTAATTTTTTTAAATTATTACAATGATGTCCATGCGCACTCATTGTTTAAATATTCTTTAATACCGCATTAATACAATAGTAAGCTTTCTTCATAAGCTGGACTGTAATACTACAATACATATTAATGTAGGTACCTATTCAGGATTCAAATTCGTATTAACTTCATCGGCTATAACTCATAAACTAGTTGACTCTAAGTAGACAATCGTGATAGTTTTCCAACAGTAATAGTACACCATACCATATTACAGCAACGTAATAGTATAAGTACAGTAAAGTTTGTACTATATAATTCTGGTTTTCTTCAAATGTTTCGGCATAGTTATTCAAGAATTAGAAAGGGGGACATGCGAGTCACGTAAAAAGGACACTTAAAGCCGAATGTTCCGTCATTGGGACTTAATTATTCAAAACCATTAGACAACTCTATAAACTTTTAAAATAACTATTCTGTGATGCCCTACTTATGGGCTTAAATAAAAATGTTTATTTGCACTTACTTTGCACGTTGCGTGTAAAAAACCACCTTAAATAATTTAAAATTTCAATACACACCTATTTATGTAGCGGTTACAAATATGCATATATTGTGATATGTTTGCATGTGGTACTGCGCGTCTGGTAATCGAATGTAAGAGGACGCATGTAAGTTTTCGTTTTTTATTGTTATAAATTAAAGACAAGTTAACATTGAATCTGGGGGCACGGCCGTGCCCCCACCAAGTCGAGCGAAAAAGCGTCACGGCCGTACCATCCTTTTCTCGAAGCAATTCAGACCATTTTCGACCCCCTGTAACTTCGTTGTGGATAAAACTAGAAGACTGAAATTTTCAGTAACCATGCAGGCATATTATATAAGCATATTACACGTATATTTTCAATTTGAACCAGTATTTTTAAGAAATTATAACGGGTCAAATTTCTTAATTTTGTCACTCACTGACTCACCGATCATCAAAATTCTAAGGCACTTCTAGCAGACCTAGAAGCTTCAAATTTGGAATATAAGTAGTGTTTGGTGTATGAATCAAGGAAAAACTAAAAAATCTAGAAAAGACCGCAAAAAAAAAATTAAGCCCATACAGCCAAGTCTTCAGTTAAATTTTTCAATATTGGCTTTATTCGTAACGATGTTTTATTACGGCAGTTATTATTATATTGCGTTCGAAGCCGCGGGTTTTAGCTAGTCCCATATAAATATAGGCGCATGGTAGTGCCCCTGCCAAATCGAGCAAAAAATGGGTATTCCCGTCATGAAAACACCTGTATTAAATTATTTTTTAATGCAAAAAACGTACCTACGTGCGTATTCGTACTTATTACGAGTGCGTAAGGTTGTATAATATATCTTAGAAAAACTATATACATATAGATATACATATATACAATAAGTAGAAGGTACCGAAAAGGAAAAAAGTAGAACTGTCTACAAAATACAAAAAGAAATGAGATCCCATCAAAAACAATACTTGTCAAAAAAACCAAGTCTCGCAACTCAGTTGTTCTGCGGTAAAAAGAAATGAGATCCATGTAATACCAAGTCGGTTATTAATTTATTCGGTTATAAATATATTGAGACTTGGCCATCGCACTAAATAATTGAATTTACATGTGTTTTCAGGCGATTGAATTTACACGTGTTTTCAGGCGATGGCCAAGTCTCAATATATTTATAACCGAATAAATTAATAACCGACTTGGTATTACATGGATCTCATTTCTTTTTACCGCAGAACAACTGAGTTGCGAGACTTGGTTTTTTTGACAAGTATTGTTTTTGATGGGTATGTTCTTCTCTAAAATAAATAAATAAAAATGCATAATCGTGCAAAAATTGCATTTTTATAGCACTGTAAGTAAAATTGTGACGCAAAGACAGACAGACCGGACATAGAGAGTCATGTGGATTCATGGGTCAGACTACGGAACGTATAAAAATTTAAAACGATAATTGTATATCAGATGTAGTCATAAGTTATTTAATTTAAGTAGTTTCTTAAGAGCTGTGGTTTTCAATATTAAATAAATAAATAAACCCTTAAAATTACATGAAAATAACCACAGAAAACAATGACGCCATCTGGTGATCTTCAAAACGAAAAGCCTTATTGATATGTGGCCTAAAAACTAAAGTCATATTGGTTAAAAGCTTAATATATCATTCGGTAATCAGTATTTCAGTATCAGTAACAGTATAGTTAGTAAAACAGGTCGTAATTCCAATGATATTGAGAGGTATGAACACGCCCTACTGAACATTTTACATAAAACTTTTTCATACAAGCAAAAATTGCACTAAACTAAATTTCTACATATATATGTTATGAAGGTGTTGGAGAGAAGGGATGAGGTTTTTTCATGTAATTTCTATCAGTGGGAACCTGTAAATGGTTAATTGTTAACCACTCACTGCTAATTATTTTCATTTGTATGTAATTGTTATATATATGTATAAACAGTTCCAACTAATACTCTATAACCAATATAACCTTGTAAGATGTGCCATCTTATGGACTTCGTTAGTCAAATTATCGGTTTAGTCGGTGGTTTAGAAATATATTTTATTATTCAACTAATTAAACACGCAACAAACATAATGTAAGATTACTTATTGATTGTAATATTCAATATTATAATAAACACCTAAAACTACTGGTTGTTTATATTATAAAGAGTCATCCTGAGCCCGCCAACAACACATGGTGTCAGGTGTGGCTGGGTCGTCAAAAGTTAAAACGCAAAAGTCAAAATGTCGAAGTCGCCGGAGCCAGCGTGGCAAACAGTCATGCCGCCCTCGTCAACATCAAACATCAGAAGTCATGGGCCGCCTGGACCTCATCTAGATCAATTATCGATATATCGATATCACTTCGATATAACCTGTACGTCAGACAAGTCATGTAATATTCAATATTATAATAAACACCTAAAACTACTGGTTGTTTATATTATAAAGAGTCATCCTGAGCCCGCCAACAACACATTGATGATACGATGTCCCATGTTCGTTTTTGAGTTTTTTATCATAGTTTTTGCGGCCTTTTACTACGCAAGTTAGCATTTTTTATGAATAACAAACGAACGATCGCGCCGCTCGCGGACGATTGAGCCACGTTGGCCCTAAACTGACATTTTAGGGCCAGTGCACTGGAGACATTTCAGTCGCGTTGTTGCCCCCTATAATTTCTTTGGTTGCCCCGGTCCTTATATGTATGTATATATACGTAATTCAGATAAATTATTATTATATATATGCGTAATTCAGATAAATTATTGTACCGCACACATGCGCAAGAGCGTATCCAAGGAACACGACAACACAATAAAAGAGTTTCATTAGTAAAAATTCAAACTTATGTTACTTATTCAAACAGCTTATGTTAATAAAAATAATAACAATATCTCGGACATGCCACACAGCGCTATCTAGTCCCAAACGAAGCAAAGCTTGTATCATGAGTACCAGATAACCTGATATAAATACTTAAATATTCTTTATAATATATACATACATACATAGATATTTTGGTTCGTTCTCAGTAGTTCGACTAAGTAGTTCTACCGTCGAACAAGTGAGAATTTTTTTTCTCATTTGTTCTACTGTCGAACTGGCGAGAATTGTAATGTCTCACTAGTTCTACTTTATTTAAATAATACTTAATTAACTATAATTATGTACTGCCTTATAAATGAATGAAATTTGTTCGAATACTATGTGAGATTTTTTATTGCGAAATAGCAAAGAAGAAACACGAATTTTACGTTTATTAACATAATTATGAGAGTAGGTGTTTATAGTGTTTAAACACTATAAACACCTACTCTCATAATTATGTTAATAAACGTAAAATTCGTGTTTCTTCTTAAGACCTTCCAGTTCCAGCAATAGTTCTAAAAGGAGGAAAATTGATTTAATAAATGACGAATTTATTAAGGATGCTCAAATGCAATTAACACGTGGAGAAATCAAAGTGGGGCATTTCTTAGAGAAATTGCGTTAATTTCTTAGATTTAGTAAGTAGTTGATTTAGGTGTATAAAGTTTTTCTTTGCAGACATTTGTTTAGGTTGATATAATCATTCAGTTTCTAAGAAAGTTCTTTTATTTCTTTTGATAATGTTTTTAAATATGTAAAACTTGTGTTTTTTTTTTTTGCTATTTCGAAATAAAAAATCTCACATAGTATTCGAACAAATCTCATCTATACTAATATTATAAAGCTGAAGAGTTTGTTTGTTTGTTTGAACGCGCAAATCTCACGAACTACTGATTCAAATTGAAAAATTATAGTTGTGTTGGATAGTCCATTTATCGAGGAAGGCTATAGGCTATACTACATCACGCTACGACCAATAGGAGTGGAGCATCAATGAAAAATATTGCAAAAACGGGAAAAATTATTCCTTTTGAGAGCTTTCGTCGCACGCGCTGCGTAAACGGTTGATGTTAACCAAAAATCATGTACTACGGAATTGTTCCCCTTTAAAAGTTCTAACCAAAAGTCCGCGACAGCATATGTGTATCTTTTAAGATTAACTTACTATAACCTTTTTTATGACAATCAAGTTTGTTCTAACATAATGTACTATTTGCGAAGATGTTTTTTAAACGTGATATTAATCCTTATCAAATTAAATACGTTAGTTATCTTAAGCATTTCATGCATATTATAGTTCCCCTTTACACCACACAATTTCAATTAATATCTTAGCAGTTTTTATCGAAATATGAAAACTATAGCGGGAGAAAATAAATTCGCTGTCTGCCTCTGTTCGTTAACTTTTTATTTTCAAACCACGCAATAGACTTTGATACAGTTTTCAGTATTATCTTATTATCTTATAATCTATTAATCTATATAATAGAAATACTAATTATAAAGCTGAAGAGTTTGTTTGTTTGTTTGTTTGTTTGTTTGTTTGTTTGTTTGTTTGAATGCGCTAATCTCTGAAACTATCAGTCGGATTTGAAAAATTCTTTTTGCCTTTGATAGCCTGAATCTAGCGGAGGGTTATAGGCTATATATATGAAAACGAACTGTCTGTCTATTCGAGCAAATAGGTTACGGCCAAAACAGCTTAACCGATTTTGATGAAACTTTACACATATGGAAAGGATGTAGTCAAAAGTGACATACAGAACTTTTTGTATGTCTGTCTGTACGTCCATCTGTCTAAGCCAATTTTAATGAAACATCACAAGTATGAAAAGAAGGTCGTCAAAACTAACAAATGTTACTTTTTGTCCGTCCGTCTGTCTGTCTGTACGTTTATGTGTCTATTCAATTCAATTTTATCTATTCAATTCAATTTTATCTATTCAATTCAATTTTATCTATTCAAGCTAATTTCCAATATGGCTGAACAAATTTTAATGAAAGTTTGCAGACGTGAAAGAAGGTTGTCAAAAGTGTCATAAGCAACTTTTTGTGTTTGTTTGTCTGTCTATCTGTCTGTCGTTTGTCCACACTGATCTGTCAACTACTACAGCCAAAACTACTAAGTCTAGGAAGCTTAAATTTGGAACATAGGTTTATTTTATAACGTGAGCATTAAGTTAAGAAAGGCTTTTTTAGAAATTTCAAACTTAAGGATGGGAATGGAAGGACTCAAATAATGACGTGAGTCATGGTTTTTAGATTTCCACATTTTAAGGGTGGGAAACGGGAGATGAAAAATTTTATCGGTTTTTTTAAAGGGTGGAAGGGGAATGAAGATTGAAAGTTTGAATGGGTGTAACCAAAATTTGTTCCAGCAAAAAGTACGTATAAACAATCTCGAACATTAATAGTACCTATAACAGGAATTCGTAGTCTACGCAAGCGAAGCTGCGGGCGGTCGCTAGTTCATTTATAAGGCAGTACATAATTATAGTTAATTAAGTATTATTTAAATAAAGTAGAACTAGTGAGACGTTACAATTCTCGCCAGTTCGACAGTAGAACAAATGAGAAAAAAAATTCTCACTTGTTCGACGGTAGAACTACTTAGTCGAAGTACTGAGAACGAACCGTATATTTGGTTTGGTTCACCCAGACACGGAACAAATAGACATGTTTATGCACACCAATATTTGTCCCTGGCGGGAATCGAACCTGGGATCCTTGACTCCGCAGTTAGGGTCTCGAACCACTCGGCCAATCGGCCAGTTTCCGTGTTTTCAAATTTTGCGTTCCTTAACATTTGATCAGCGCACTGTCCTGTTAAATATACATTCCTGAACGTAGGAAAGTCATTAATAATTAAAGCCAACTAAACGACATTGCTACTTCGTTATTGTTGCTTTCTATTCACTAGTTTTGCCTGTGATGGTACCGCAAAGAGTTCGTTTCTTAAATAGGAATGCCAAGTGTATAAAAACACTAATGGAGTTATTCTTTTGGTGTTAGCACACAGCTATACGATAGACGAATAACCTCAAAACCTGAATTTTTTTCAGTTTATAAATTGGAACACTATGAATATTTTGTAGAATTGAAATAATAGTGTTAGTATAAGCCAAATTTCTGTTCAAAATCGGGCGATCAGGCTTCGCTCGGTATTTTTAGGGTTCCGTGCTCAAAGCACATCCCAAAGGGTATCAACGTACATCTTAAATACATCAAAAATTAACTGAAGGAATTGAGAAATTTAATCGAGAGCCCAAAAAATTAGTAAGTCGAAATTGCAGTGGGCCAGCCTCATCTGAGGTAAAGTTGTAGGTTAGAGTTGTAGTATGTAGATTCCGAGTTTATTTAGAAAACGGAGCGTGGGACGCCCCTCAGCCAGGTTGTCAGACGACCTGAAGAACGGCTGGCGGAGGACCATATGTGGAGGCTTATGTCCAGCGGTAACTGAAAAAGCCTGATTATGATGCAAATACAAACAGACAGATTTATTTTATATTAATGTACGATGTCATCGCCTCGAGGAAAAGTTGTAGTAAGTCTGGTTTTATTTTGGAGAAGTTGTAGTAAGTCTGGTTTTATTTTGGAGAAAGGAGTACGATGCGACCGTGGTTAGAATCACAATCAATGGTGTAACCTTGTACGAATGGCGCGCACCGGCATATTCGTTAGCTAATGGGCGGTTACTCGATCGTATATGGATATCGATAACTTAAAATTAAAATAAAAACTGTTGATGTAATACTTTGATTTTTCTTTATTAATTTATGTTTACCTACTTAGTTTATAATATTTAATTATACGTTAAAACAATTTTTTTATATGTCGTTTTTTAATTAAAGTTATAAACACTTTTTTCTTACTGTGCTACTCCTAAAAATAAAATGGGATTATATATAATATACCTATCCTATATGTGATATTATTATGTGAACAATGAAATCATCTAGCTTGTGTGTTATAGGTTGGGGGGAGAACAAACGACATCTAAGTAATCTTTTATACGATAGCTACAGAAAAATATTTTTTAGAAACTTGTCTCCTATTCTGTACTAATAAAATATTGTGAAAATTTATCTTTTTGTTCCTTTGAATTTTGGAAAAGTACAGTTTACTTGGAGACGATTCACATGTGACGTCACACGTCATTAGTTGTGTAACTTTTCATGTTTGTTTTATTTTAGTTCTGTTGTTAATAAAATAGTACTGTCGCTGAAAACACAGATTTTTCGTATGCGATCCTGCATACAAAACATCATTTGCATCAGTTGAGTCAATTTCGAATGAATACACTACTACGACTATACAGTATGAAAAGCTGTATCGATATATCGATAGAGTTGATACTGTAAATAATTCAATAAAATTTACTGCCGTACGATACGATGCGAGTATCGCGCGACGAATGAACAAAACGCTATACAACCTCGAGCTCGAAGGCCGTCTATTATACGCTTCCTACATATAGGGGTCGCGGTCTACACCAGGATGTGCACAATGCAATATATGATTTTAATTTTAACGATGACATTAAAAGATGCAACAATAGATAATCATTCTATAGTTTTAGTATGTCGATCGACACGTGTGATCAATAAATACCTAAGAAGTGTGGTAACAATTTTCGCGATTTCCGATCGCAGTTCCCAATTGCCCACCATACATTGACTTGAGTGACCGATTGGCCGAGTGATTGGGGACCCTATCTGCAGAACCGAAAGTAGGTGTTCGATTCCCGCTTGGGATAAGTATTTGTATGCATGAACATATTTATTTGTTCGTATCTGGGTGTAAAATACCTATGTGATATGTATTTATAATAAAAAATATTGAAGTTTGTATATCAGTTGTCTAGTGCCCATAATACAAGTTTTACTTAGTTTCGAAGTAGATGGCGCTGTGTGGGATGGCCCAGGTATTATTATACACTAGCGACCCGCCCCGGCTTCGCACGGGTAGCAGAGCAGATAGTAGAGCATATAAGCCGTAGTGTTTTTTTCTGTCGTAGTGTCCTATCAGCTTGTTGCGTTGAACATGTGGATCGGATTTATTTAGTTAGATTTAAATGTAACGTAAGTTCATCCTACTTGGAGTATTATTAATGTATTTTATTTGCAATTCTATAAACGTTTGAAAAATTTAAGAATAAATACATAAAATCAAACTACAACATTTCTTTGCATACAATATTAACAACTGCCTAATTTTACATCACAAGAGTAGCGTCGTCGGCGGGGGTCCCCGGCCGCCGCCGCCACCGCGCCGCCTGGCCGGCCGCCCGTTTTGGTGCTATAGTTTTTATTTCGCGATATCTTCTAAGATAGTAATTTAAATTGTATGGTGTAAAGGGCAGTTATAACGTGCATGAAATGCTGAAGGTAAATTAATTTGATAAGGATTAATACTATATCCGTATAAATAGTTTTCCAATCACCTCATCATATGACACCATTTGATTAACATAAAAATAGGTATAGTAAGCTATCCATAAAAGATAGACATATGCTCCCGCGGGCTTTTTTGTAGTCCTATAAAAAAGAAACAATACCATCGTACATTATTTTGTTATATATCAAAGGGAATTAAGGCAGCGTTTTCGATGAAAGCTACCGCAGTCGGCAAAATTTTTTCCGTCGTCTTCAACAGTAATTGTCATATTTCAATTAATTTTCACAAAAAAAATAATATATTATACACATAAACCTTCCTCTTGAATCACTCCATTCATTGGTGTCACCCATATGCCAATCCGTTCGGTAGTTTTTGAGTTTATCGCGTTCAGACAGACAGACGCGGCGGGGGACTTAACAAGTAGTGATTAGTGAGAACATTTGAGATATTTCGTAGAGGACACCAAAGTAGCGACAAGTACATCGTAGTCGCGTGACGGTGCGTTTACGGCATGTACCTTTTAATCAGTCATAGGTAATTAATTGTTCGCACGTATAACCTCACGTACGCTTCGCACCAGAATCTTGCGGCAACAAATACGAAATACTCGCAATCTGAGAAACGAAGACATCGAGGTAACTTTACATAGTGACAAATATTGATCGATTAGTCTCTAGATATTTATTTCTGATGATGACTACAAGCAAAACGATGGCGAAAGCGAAAGCGATTTCATGTCTGAAACAAAATAATAAGGGAAATAATTTTTCTAACCGTTATTTAAACATTAGGTGTGTCATTATGATCAGTTGAAAAATTAATTGAACAGTTATTTCATCCTACAATGAAAGCTCAAAAGTTATTCCAAGTGTAATAAATGAATGGCCAGTGAAATGATGGAATGGGCAGTTAGATATATAGTTCGGCAGTTCACGGTGAGCGGTAACGCCCAAATTTGTTTCACTTTGTTTGAAAAAAGATACAATCTTCCGTTAAAAGAGGTGGGACTTAGGTTAGTTTAAAAAAAATACAATAAAAACCGAATTTAAGGGCACTCCGACTACTGTCCCAACAATTAATGGTTCCAACCTATTAGGAATACATATAAAAAACGCAAATCGAATTTTCTTTCATTACTAAAGTTAGTTTAGGAAATTCTTAATGTATACACGCTAAAATAAACAAGGTGTACATTTTACCGCCTCATTTTTTAAAGAACTGTTTAGAATGAGATTTCTTATCAACTAAGTCCTATTTGTTAACTGACCGCTAATAACTGCCCATCTCAATATTTCTTACTAATCATTTCTATTTAATTTACTGCTCGGTTTTTACTGCTGAACTTGTTGAATTTTACAATATACAACTGTCGCTTTAAATCAATACCAAATGATAATACCTGAGACAAACGACACATACTTGTATTATGGGTATCTATTAGACATCTGATATACCTACACACTTAGATATTCCTTATAATATATACATACACATATATTTTAACACCCAGACACGGAACAAATAGACTTGTTCACACACACAAACATTCGTCTAATACAGTAAATAAATATTTATTTATAACTTCAAACAAAGGTACCTAAAATGAAACCATAGAAGTACGAATTAACTAGAAGTACTCTTCTGCGCTTACCGTCTAACCACTTTTCTTCTAGTTAGCTGATGTATCTTTGGCAAGTTTCAGTCCGGTTTCAGTCGGCGAGGTTCCCGCGCGCCAGCTTTCACCTCCGCGAAATTGCGTTTTACAGTTTCGATATTGTGAAGTGACATTTCTGACTCTATTAAAATCAAACGCTGCTGTCAAATTTATTTACTCTATGAATGAATCGAACGAACTTTCAAACGATCCAGAAATTATTTACACGGCGGAATTTCTATCAAGTTTTTTTCCTTGTTACACCGTGTCGATGTCGATGATTGAATTGGTTTATCGTGTCGACACTCGCTAACGACTGCTTACAAGATTTGTGTGGAAAGCACCTCTAGCGGTAACGAGGCGAACTGAAATTAACATAAAAACATTTTCGAATCGCTTGCGAGCGTCGACACGCTAAAGCAATTCAAACTCATGAAACCAACACGCGTTACCTAGTTTCGAATGTTGTTTAACGGCCGTTCTCCGACATATATTTGTATATACTATAACAAAAGCAAAAACGTATTACCATCGAATCAGTAGTTTTGCGTACTACAACGAATTTCCTCATACCATGTTACGTACTTATGCGAAAGCAAACTTTTGTCCACATAACGAACCGTCCATTCGACTACAGCCGTCACGGTGACGGACGCACGGACAACCATCGCCGCTCTTAATTACAAGTAATCAATACCGGTGAAAGTCGTGATTATTCACTTTATTGTGTGTACAAATTAAAGAAGCGTTGTCATCGGTCAGTCATTTCGTAATTTGATCATGATCAAAGAAGAAATTAATTTTCAAAAGAATCCAATTTGTTAATAAATATAGGAGGTATACCCAATTAATTAGAAATTTTGTGCCCAAATAGAAAAAAATACGAAGGACGCATGACGTTATTGTTGAATTATTATAGATATTGCAAAAAAATTATAACTTTGACTTTACGGATTTTGCTACAATCCTCTGACTAAGCGTAATTTCGTTAACAAAGGAATTGATAGAATTATGGATTATACACGCTAATTACACACGCTGGCTTTACCGGATGATTTTCAAATCACGTTCCAATTTTTTCATATGTATTAATTAATTATTTAGTATCCATTTTTGAAAACATGTAGGTAGGCAGGTAAAATTCTAACAATAAAATATTTTTCCCGTAAGAATCAGTACAGCGTGGTACGTACACAGTCAAACGTAGGTAAATAGTAGGTATGTATTACGCACGAGAAATGGGTGATCGCGGATATAGCGGGGAGGAGTCTACCACCGACGGCCGCTGACCGACACGATCGTCAGTTGTCCGCGCTTTAATTCAATGTTTTAGTACTGAGTGAAACGACGAGTAAAAAAACACGGTTTTTTAATATTTTCATCAAAAATCATACCGCTATTATCGATTTCAACGAAATTTTGTATTAAATAGATACGTGTGTCATCTCAAAACAGGTTCCTAAATTACTTTTATTGGTAGTGGTTATTAACCACCAAGGGGCGCTGCAGTAGATTGGAGTAATTTAGATACGGTTTTTCGCATTACATAGGTATCACCCACGAGTAGATAATTAGATAAGGTGTGCAGTTATGGGCCACCAGGCGGCGCTGCAATAGATATGTCTCTAAAACGGCTTGGAGGAACTTCTGACGCAATTTTTTGCGTAGCATAGAAGGTGAAGTTTAACTGTGCAAACACGATCATACAAAAGAAATACCGAGCGAAGCTCGATCGTCTGATTTTAATGTTAAAATTGTAAATAAAATAAATCATTTTTTTTTAAATTTGCCAAGTACATTTTTTAACAATAGGTTTTTTTAAAAGGTTGTTATAATAATAATACCTCGGACATCCCACACAGCGCCATCTGGTTCCAAATTAAGCAAAGCTTGTACTATGGTTACCAGACAATTTATATAAATACTTAAATTGTTTATTTTTATATTTCTATTTTTACCGTGTTATACTTTAAAATATTATTGCAAGTGTTATAGTAAGTGTACCAAATAAATATTTTTTCTTTCTTCTTTCTTTCTAAACAATCTTTATAATATTTATCTATTTATTCATTTATTTATTTATTCATTAGGAAAACCAACAAACAACACGTACAATAAAGTTTAGTAAGTTATATAATAAAGCAAAGTTCAAAAACTAAAATTTATAAAAAAAAAACCATTGGTTAACGTACGCCTCGCTGTATCTGCATTAGTATAATAAAAAAGATGAATTTTAATATCATGTTTCAGTAATTTATTAATATTATTTATTACTCGCCCGCCACATAAACATTATAAAATGTTATTTATATATATAGATTTTTTTTATTATAGAACTTTCCTTTCAATTTAAATAACCATTAGCGCAACTTTAAAATTTTGAAACAAGTCCACTGTGAAAACAATTTGGCCTTTAATTGAAAAAAATCCCAAATTATAACCGTTTATCATGTAAGTTTTATTTTCATTCCAGGCCAGTAACTTTTTCTTATAATTTATTAAAATCCTAGTATTGTAGTTATACACGTTTCATTCTATTTCGTTCGGTAGGTATCGGACGTCCGCTGACGATCGCTCCTTTCAATGCGCGGGCGCAAGAAAAACAAGCACAGCCGCGGCAGCCGGTCCGTGACTCATAAGTACCTACATCGGCTGGTCGTACTATTAAAGTGGATATCGCATTTTATCGCTGTCGTTTTCGTGTCGCTATTTATTAATCTACACTAATATTATGAAGAGAAAAGATTTGTATTTTTGTATGTTTGTAACGAATAAACTCAAAACCTACTGGACCGATTTCGAAAATTCTTTCACCTATAGACAGCTATATACAAGGTAAGATTTTAGTAACCAGCCAACATTTTTCTAGATGTTAGGTATCACCAATAGACCTCATTGCGTAAATAAAAAATATGGGTTACATTTTCATAATAAATAATTTTATCTACAGTGTTATTTTATAACGTTTGGTTGCCTTCTTAACGCTGTAGTAAACGTACGCGCCCGAGGCCTTGAAACGGAATGGGGTGGTGGGCAAGAATGGTGACTAGAGTTATTGGTTTTTTCAGGAAAGGTTTGTGTAGTCATATCTCAATATTTTTCTATACAATGATACTAAAAGGAAACAAGACGTCTATCGGTTTTCTACCAAAGATCATTATATTAAAATTTGGCTGGTCATTAAAACCTCACCCTGTATATACCTATATATTATCAGCAAGTAACATGGGCTATATTTTATTTTCAAACTAGGTTTCTACCCATTAAAATGTACTGGAACCGCTATATTTTTTTCATAGATATAATTAATGAGCTCGAGAGTGATATAGACTACTTTTTATCCCGGAAAAACTGGTACGGTTCCTGTGGGATGACTATTCTTCATAGTAAAACGGCTGAACAGATTTCCATGAAATTCAGTAGTAAAGTGTCTTAAAACTTGGAATAACACACAGGATAAATTTTATCCCGAAAAATCCAATCGGTCAGTCAAATGATCGACTGACCGATTGGATTAGCGGTCGGAGACGTCGACTACTCACCCGAAGATCGCGGGGTTTGATCCCCGCTTGGGATGAATATTTGTGTGCAAGAACATGTCTATTTGTTCGTTATTTGGGTGGGTGTAAAATATCTATGGGTGTGCGGTTAAACGTAATCAAAACCTATAGAGCATGTAGAGCTTATCAAACTAAACACAAAGTTTCAAGAAAGCAGATGGTGTAAACCATGTGTAAACTAACGGTCACCGATAAAAACATGTTTAAAGTTGAATTATATATCGCGTGTTCGGCTGAACGTAGTCGAAATTTATAAAGCGTGTAGAGCTTACCAAACGAAACAAAAAGTTACAAGGGAGCAGATGCCGTAAACTAATGGTCACCGAAGAGAACATGTTCAAACTTTTTTTTTATTTTTCCATCATTTTTTTAAACTATTTCTTTAGTTCCGTAAGCTATACGCGCTCTATTAGTTTGAACTACGTTCAGGCGAACACCAGGTATATGTATATAACATTAAAATATGTATAACATTATATGTGTATTAGTTGTCTAGTATTCATAGTCCAGGCTCTGCTTAATTTTGAACTAGATGTGTTGTATGTGTGAGAGATGTTCCAGAACTTATTATTATATTAATAACTAGCGACCGCCCGCAGCTTCGCTTGCGTAGACTACGAATTCCTGTTATAGGTACTATTAACGTTCGAGATGGTTTATACGTACTTTTTGCTGGAACCAATTTTGGTTACACCCATTCAAACTTTCAATCTTCATTCAACTTCCACCCTTTAAAAAAACCGATACAATTTTTCATCTCCCGTTTCCCACCCTTAAAATCTGGAAATTTAAAAACCCTGAAACACGTCATTATTTGAGTCCCTCCATTCCCATCCTTAAGTTTGAAATTTCTAAAAAAGCCTTTCTTAACTTAATGCTCACGTTATGAAATAAACCTATGTTCCAAATTTAGGCTACCTAGACTTAGTAGTTTTGGCTGTAGTAGTTGATAGATCAGTGTGGACAAACGACAGACAGATAGACAGACAAACAAACACAAAAAGTAGCTAATGATACTCTTGACAATCTTCTTTCACGTCTGCAAAGTTTCATTAAAATCTGTTCAGCCATAGTGGAAATTAGCTCGAATAGACAAAATTGAATTGAATAGACACATAGACGTACAGACAAACAGACGGACAAAAAGTAGCTAATGTCAAATCTCTTGACAACCTTCTTTCCCGTCTGCGAAGTTTCCTTAAAATCTGTTTAGCCGTTTTGGAGATTAGCTCAAATAGACAGATACACGTATAGATAGACAGACGGACAAAAAGTAACATTTGTTAGTTTTGACGACCTTCTTTTCATACTTGTGATGTTTCATTAAAATTGGTTTAGACAGATGGACGTACAGACAGATATACAAAAAGTTCTGTATGTCACTTTTGACTACATCCTTTCCATATGTGTAAAGTTTCATCAAAATCGGTTAAGCTGTTTTGGCCAAAACCTATTTGCTCGAATAGACACACAGTTCGTTTTAATATATATAGCTTATAACCCTCCGGTAGATTCAGGCTATCAAAGGCAAAAAAAAAAATTTCAAATCCGACTGGTAGTTTCAGAGATTGGCGCATTCAAACAAACAAACAAACTCTTCAGCTTTATAATAAGTATTTCTATTATATAGATTATAAGATAATAAGAAAATAAGATAATACTGAAAACCGTATCAAAGTCTATTGCGTGGTTTGGAAGTAAAAAGTTAACGAACCGAGGCAGACAGCGAATTTATTTTCTCCCGCTATAGTTTTCATATTTCGATAAAAACTGCTAAGATATTAATTGAAATTGTGTGGTGTAAAGGGCAATTATAATATGCATGAAATGCTTAAGACAACTAACGTATTTAATTTGATAAGGATTAATATTACGTTTAAAAAACATCTTCGCAAATAGTACATAATGTTAGAACAAATTTGATTGTCATAAAAAAGGTTATAGTAAGTTAACCTTAAAAAATACATATATGCTGTCGCGGACTTTTGGTTAGAACTTTTAAAGGGGAACAATTCCGTAATACATGATTTTTGGTTAACATCAACCGTTTACGCAGCGCGCGCGACGGAAGCTCTCAAAAGGAATAATTTTTCCCGTTTTTTGCAACATTTTTCATTGATGCTCCACTCCTATTGGTCGTAGCGTGATGTAATATAGCCTATAGCCTTCCTCGATAAATGGACTATCCAACAAAACCATAATTTTTCAATTTGAACCAGTAGTTCCTGAACTTTGCGCGTTCAAACAAACAAACAAACAAACAAACAAACAAACAAACTCTTCAGCTTTATAATATTAGTATAGATAATACATTACACTATAATTTTGATTCACAGCTACAACTATACATAATAAAAAATGTATTCAATAGCGACAGTAAAACGAAGGCGATTTCGTTAGTAGAGCCGCCTGCGCAAACGTACCAGATTTAAACATGCGAACATAAAATGTGACGCTGAAAACTAAACCTTATCTGGCGATAATAATGTTTGCATTACCATAACAAAACTATGCTTAACGTAGAATAAGGGTGGAGATAGCTTTATTAATAGATTTCGATTGTGGACTTTACCACATCGACATAAGTGGTATATTCGGTCGACAAAATTTTATTAACGCGCACACGTGTTCAATATTTTGCCGGGTATAGGCGAGCACGCGCTAACGCTTCCTTCCCGTTTCGGATAGGGCACGTACAAGCCGATTTACATAATTAGGTCTCTGCTCTGCATCATTACGTTTCGAAGAATTATTGGATCTCTATCCTGCAAATACAAACAGAAACGATTTTATGCGATGAAGTCATATCGTACGTTCTGTGAGAATATAACAAAAATGTAGATCTAGGTCTGCTTAGTCATTCTTTTTATCTTTTTAATTACGGTATACCTACGCTTAGAATGATTATAATACAAGGCATAGAATCTGTAAGCCAAAAAACATCTGATGAACCTAGTTCGGCTGTTCAAAGAGTTTTAATTATTAAGACCCTAGGTATGGACAATTGACCCTAAATGAATCGACAGCTATAGCATTACGTGCTGAGCTTGGTTGGTTCAAATGGAATTTTGAAGTTACTTTTTAGAAGTAACAGTATTTAATTACATATCTGGAAAAGGAAAAAGAAATTACATATTCGGAGAAAAAAGTAATGTTAAAAACTACTAAAAAGGTATGAAATTCTTAAATAACGTCGTCGGTAGATGACTAGCCGAAGTTGATGCGAAACTGCATAAAAAACAACAAATCAATTTATTTCCAATATATATTTTTCAGTTTATAATAATTATAACATCATATTCAAGTCAAAACGGTTATGGGTTAAATATTTAAATTAATATATTTTATATTTTGTGTGAAGTTTTTTTTTATTTTCATTGACAATAGTATAATTTTTTTTTTAATTTACTACCGCTATGGATTCCGAGTGAAATGGCGTCTCTCATAACTGAAATTACTTGACTCGTCACTTTAATTTCATTCAAGTGATGTCGTCCGTTTTTTACTTTACTAGGATAATTTTATTAGATGGACGACATCCAAATGGAGAGATCGTCTTACGTGTCTACATTATATAATCGACTGTTTCTGTTAAAACGAAGTGAGACTTCGGACATAAACATTTTTCGAATTGCCTCCGATTTCTTCATAACACCGCTCATCGATCGGATATTTCTAATATTAACGGACCTTGTATCCGATTTCCGGTTAAAGATATCTGCAGAGTGATAGAAATTTTATTGAATTTTACCGTTTTTTGACATAACATGGCTAAGGATGATAAGTTAAACTAAACGACACACGCGGTGGGCATACATTAAGGGCGCTTGCGTTGCTCGCTTGCAGTACGAAATAAAATCATGATAAACTAATAACATGATCGAAATACTTCCTGCGTACACCACATTTCACTCCTTACCGCCAAACAAACACTAAATAGTCCACTGCGTACTGTGGAACCTAGCATCCTTAACTCGTGCCGTTTGGCGCCAAGATAGTGTACCAAGACAAATTGAAAATCTGGTCACATTGTTCAAGTAATTGTCGTGATAATAAAAATTGTAGAATTACTGTGCTTAAGTGTACCTACTGTTGGTACTACGTTTCTTGAAGTTAAATGTGAAATTGTTAAGACCTTTGTTTGGCATCTAAGATAGCAAAATCACCAAGATGGAGCGTTTAATTTTTTGAAACGATCGAAAACTCAAACAAAATGACAAACTCAGATATTAGACATCCCATATGTCATTATCACGTTTGGTTTTAACATTTTGCAAAATTATACAAGAAAGGTTAGTTCAGCATCATTATTGGTTTTTTCAGCACGATTTTTACATGAACATCACACTAAATTCTACTTCAAAGTGTTATGTAAAAACATCCAGTGGCGTATATTTTTTGGTTACATTTTTGTCGTCACGAAGCGGTACCTATCTCTGAATTAATACATCTATGGATATCACACCGACGCAGCAGCGGTTGTATAAAACCAACAGATAACTTTATCGATCGCGACAGCTGCACTAAGAGTAGGGCTATGCAATAAACATGGATTTGAGTTTATAGAAAACATCTTCGAAGAAATATGCTCTGGATGCACAAGCTTCCATTATATCGGATATTATAAAATATATGCTACTAATTTATGTAAGCTTAGGATATAGTATCTATAGGTAACTGCAATATAAATAAATTATAAGTGCCGTTTGTGATTTCAAAATTATGGCTTTTTCTTAAACTCATACATACCACTTTACCAAAGCCCAAAAAAGCGTTTTTAAAATTTTTGTCTGTCTGTTTGTTTATCAGGAATAATCTCTAAAGCGGTTAAACTGATTTGAATAGAACTTTCACTGGCAGGTAAAACAATTTTCAGAGAATATTATAGGAAATTTTTAGTTTCTGAAATATTTAGGGATCCTGCGTAAACTTGAAGAACATTGAAGTGTCTGTGTCTGTGATTTCAAAACAAAATCTTTTTCTTATGTTAATATATTTATTTGCACGCAACCATACAAAACCAAGCAAGCATTTTCAAATGTTTTACCTGTCTGTTTGTTTGTTTGTCCGAGCTAATATATTGAATAAATTATTTTGAGCTATGCGTTACAAACAAAACGCTCGTATGTGATTTATGTAAAGTAAAAAAGCCTAGTCCGTAAAATACAATATAATATTACTATCCAAGCTTCGATGTCATAAGGACCGTATTAATACCAAATGTATTGAAAAGAATATTATAGGCTACTTTTTATTCCGGAAATACTAAGGGTTCTCGTGTCAAAATAAAAAAAAATTAAAAATTATGGAAACCACCAGAACGAATTTGCTGGCTTTGCTAGTTTATAACATAAACAGATTTTAAAAATAATGCAAGATAGTGTTCGCGTGTTTAAAAAATGCGTTAAGTTAAGCGTCACTCCTAGAACTCCTCTTCATCTAAACGAATCGGGCAAAACTTGTAATAACTTGTTAGGCGCAAAGATATTTCTTGAAATAATACTTCCATAAATTATATACGTTTAGGGTCTCTAAGTTTAAACAGTTCATTTCGTACGACAGAAAAATTATCACGAAAATATAAAATTACTTTATGTAAAATTTAAGCAAAATGTATAAGTAATAAAATCGTCAAATTCTTTTCAATCAATCGACCAATAGCTTAAACTTTTAAGCGCCTTTTAAAAAACTCCCATCAAATTTAATTCTGTGTTTTTTATCTTAGTTTCTAAGATAAAACTAGAGAGAGATGAGGAAGCGTCGATAATCGACATGTACGCATTCTTGTCACAAACACGTCACTTCAACCCTCTCTATTCGATTTACTAATATAATGTTTCAATGATTTCTCACTTAAGAAGGGGCTGCGCGCGTGAACGCCCATAGCAACGCTCTTAAACGATTACGACATTAACACCCATATTAATCTTGTTATGTTTTGAATTATAGTCTCATTTGGATTAGAACTAGGTTTGTATTGAGCCGAATGTTTGAAATTTCTATAAACAGCCTAATTATATAAATTTTGTAATAGTTATAGAAATATGTGAAAGTTCTAAAACAAGGATATTTATACAAATTTCAATTAAATTACTTTTATAAATTTAACACGATTTAAATTCGTATTAACGTCGTAATCGTTTATATATGGGTGGTCACAGCCCCTTCTTAAGCAAATACTCAAACTGTATTTGCTTAAGAAGATAAACTGTTATGATAATCGTATTTATAATAACTGTGCCACTCACCGAAGTAAAATATTTTGCTTCTAAAGGACTGCCGATATTTTATAAACATACAAACACATCAGGTATGCGTCAATGCAACAATATTAATCCATTTAATTAAGTTCACCACTAAGCTATTTATCGAAATAATATTTCCTGTTTATATATAGACTAGCATGCTCGCAAATAATACAAAAGTATGTAAACGTGTCCGGTAACTTCATTACTAACCTGCAACGAGGTAAAGAGGCGTATATTATACGACACGCCATAGAGAATGATACAATAAGTATGCGCTATACAGACACGCTTATCAATATTTTTCGCAAATTCTTTCTACGTGCGTGTATGTTTTATTTAGCTTACCTTAATGAAATACCAACAAGACTATACCTAGAGGCCGTCGTGAATTCGAATGTTTGAGATGCCCCCTTCGCCTCCTTCCCCTTCGTAACGCTTCGAGACAATGACATGACATATCGTTTTTACGTTGTCATCAACAGATGGCAGTCGTTAAAACCTATCAACCTACACTGGAGCAGCGTGGTGGATTAAGCTCCAAGCCCCCTCACCCTGGGAGGAGGCCTAAGCCCTTGCAATTGGGCATAATGGACTGGTGGAATGGAAGGGAATAGTTTTTACATATACATGTTATACGCCCTATTGGGATGGGAAGCTCAAAGTAAGATTTAACCTTACTTGCTCTTAGTGTGTGCTGAATCCTACGCAGTCGAAAGTCGATCTGTCCCTGTCACGTAGCTTCTGTATTTTTCTTACAAGTGTGGAAATTATACTACTATTAGAAAAAAAAAAACAAAAATCGTTTCATTCGTAAGTATTCATAAATATCTAAAAATATATATCTTATACCGAAATTCCGCAAGAGCCGCGTTCTATAGGTTCGTCTGTATTGAAGTAACCAGTCTACGGTTGGCCGAGTGGTCAGAGAGCCGAGGGTAGCCCTTTCGATTCTCGCCCAGGACTATTATTTGTGTGCATGAACATGTCTATTTGTTCCGTGTCTGGGTGTAAAAGTATCTATATATGTATATATTATTTAAAAAAAAGAATATTTAAGTATATATATCAGTTGTGTAGTACCCCATAATACAAGCATAATACTTGCTTACTTTGGGACTGGATGGCACTGTTTGGGATGTCCCAGATATTATTATATTATTATTATTCTTATACATATATAACGTCATTGCTTCGAGACGTTTTCGTAAACCCATCGCAGCCAGGTCTATACGCAGTTTTTGACCGACGTCAAAAAAAAAGAAAAGGTTAACAATTCGACCCGGCACGACGTGTGTATTCATTCATACGTAATTAGTATAAAGCAGTGGGAGACGGTGATTTTTATAAACCTGATTTTTCATTACTGACTGAAATCAAACTCTTTGTTTATATAAAAACCAGCATTATACAAAAAAGACGCTATAGAAACATGTTTTTGTAGATATCTGTAAGGGCGCCGCGATCACATGTACCCATACCTAGCTATCTTATTTCAGCATAAAAGTACGAATTGACTAGAAGCCCTCTTATACGTTTACCTTCTAACCACTCATACCTACTATAGCTAGCCGGTGTATGATGGGGAGTTTTAGTCCGAGTTTCAGTGCGCAAGACCCCCGCGCGGCGCTCTTCACCCCCGAGAAATCCCCGCACACCGGTTTCAACCCCCGAAAATGCGAAATGTCAATTCGATACTATGAACTGACATTTATGACTCTATTAAAACCATATTAAAACCAAACGCTGTTGTCAAATTAATTTACGCTATGTATTCCATGTATGTATTGGGAAGCGAAGTGTTGGGCGCCCCCCGGCCAGGCGGACTGATGACCTGAAGCACCATACCGGGGGTAATTGGATGCGGAAGGCGGAGGACAGTGTGTGGTGGCGAGCCTTGGGAGAGGCCTGTATCCTGCAGTGGAGAGACACGGGCTGATGATGATGATGATGTATTGCAGACATTGCAATCTATGAATGTAAACAGCACTATCACTTATCAAAAGTTCCGCTTTCAGAAATTCGTCACCATTTTCGTAAGAGGCCGACCCCTATTGTAACTTCTAAAAAAAATTATAATAGAATGGGTATTCTCTATCAAGTTCAACATCTTCATAGCTAAGCCATGAATTTAACATTGGTTCTTAGGAGGTTTTTAGTATATATTACGTACCTACGTAGGTATTGTTGTTTCAACTTCCCCTTTTAGTTAGGGAGGGTGAATTCAGAAGTAGTTATGTAGGGAGCGTCTAGACATGTCGCGGCTGGCTTCAGGGTTCTTAACTAAAGAACAATGGTATCTTTTTACAAATTGCTGACTCGAATACGTGTATCATAAAACATGGGGGCGCTCATATTACGTTTCACTAATGAAAAAACCGATCATTTGCTATTATAGCTGATGATACGTTTTCAATAATAGATTCAGATATTTAGACTTTAAAAAAATATATGGTACCTATGCAATGCACTGCTGACATTTTTTACAAACATTTATGTAATTTGATCTGTATGCGCCTATGTAACTTCCTGAAAATATAAACAAATCAAGAAAATCGGTGTCCAGTAATTCCACTTGTCCAATCAAACTGAAATTTTGCACGCGTGACTATAATAATAATACTATCTGTGACATCCCACACAGTTGCCATCTAGTCCCAAAGTAAGCAAGTTGTATTATGCTTGTATTATGGGGTACTAGACAACTGATATACATACTTAAATATTCTTTATAATATATACATTATAAACACTTTTACACCTAGACACGGAAAAAAAGCATGTTCATGCACACAAATATTTGTCCCGGGCGGGAATCGAACCCGCGACCCTTGGCTACGCAGTTAGGGTATCTAACCACTCGGCCAATCGGTCAGTTTCGAACAGCTATGTTGTCCCAATGATAATGCAATAATTTGGGTTATACAGCCAGGATCGTCTCCTCTCGAGGGAACTCCTTGACGGTTTATTGTACCGAGTTGAAATTTTACAAATATGCATATGCAGGATTTTTTTTTTATTTTCTACAAGATGTAAATGTACAAGATAAGAATGTAACATCGTTTTTATGACGTTTTCTACAAAATAAATTTATTATATCTACCGTTCTGCGACCTCATGTGATCAACCTTTATCTGACACCTACTCAAACCAAGTGTACCGCAAAGTCTTAGACTCAAGAATCTTTAATTATTTCTTAAAAGTGGATCCACTAAATATGGTTCCAACGACACGAAATAAAATAAACTGGTTCTAAAAAAATAAAACCATCTCGTACCATATTTCTTATAACTTTCTGTAACACAATGCTCACTCTGAATTCGAGCCAAGAACCTGTCCTACTTACTAAAAACTACCCACGGCTGCGCCTGAGCAACTTTTGTATTTACTTCTGATTAGAGTGTTTGGCAGTTATAATACGTATATATATTATAAAATGCGGAACTGTGTTTGTTTGTATCTCTTTTCTTGAAGTCGTAACGAAGCAACGAAACGGTGTGATTTTTAGCACGGAGATATTTGAAGGAACAGAGAGTAACGTAAGCTACTGTTTATCCCGGTCTAAGGTTCTCATAGAAAATCAAATTCTTCAATTCAGCATTCGTGATCCGGGGACGCACTTAAATTAGCATACTGATAAATGTACCAATTCCATTTATATTTTCATGATAACCATCACTCAGAAAAGGCGTACCTACGAAAAAAATTAATATTCCGGAAAATTTTTAGCAAATCTGAGAATCATGAGTCTGAGAATCTAATTTCAATATTAATAATTCTTCAGAAACCAGAAACATGCCTATCCTGAAGAGTTGTACTTACTGGAGAAAATTTACAATCTCGTCTATAACGTACGCGAATATTTTAATTTTTATTACCTACAGCGAAGGTTCGAATACAAAAAAATATTAACAAACATCCTATTCTAGTCAGACATATAATGCTGGTTGATTCACACAAATTCTCCACACAATTTCGGGGTTCAAGGACCGCGCGAACCGGCCGGTCACGAGATAATGGCACCACTCATGATCCCGAAAATATCTGAGACGAGCGAAATTATGACAGGTTCAAGGTCAAAAAAACAACTTCTCATTTTATAAATGGCCTCGCCCATAGATTCGCTCGCGACGATAAATGTACCAATACTACTAATATACCTGGTGTGGTATTACCCTTTCGTCAGGTTTTTGTAGGTAACCGAGCGTCGCGTCAGCAAAACTGAAGACATGAAGGAGAAAAAATTTGCGTTTTAAATTTTTCTTTTAAATTAACGCATTTTCACCGCTGTTCGAGATTAGTAACCTTGTGTGAACCCCTAGCTAGGTATTTAATAAAATCAATAATAAATAAGGTTTTCATCCGAATCATAGAGTAAATAAATTTGATACCAGCATTCGGTTTTAATGGAGTCATAAATGTCCGTTCATAGTATCGATAATGTCAAACGCAATTTCGCGGGGGTGAAGCCCGGCGCGCGGGGACCTCGCAGACTAAACTCGGACTGAAACACCATCTCGCGACGACGGGTACACACCAGCTAGTTTGAGTATGAGTGGTTAGACGGTAAGCGAAGAAGAGGGCTTCTAGTCAATTCGTACTTTTATCATCCGAATGAATGGGAAATGGCGTCAAACGTTGTCGATTAATGGACGCAATATAAATTTTAACGCGTGTACTTTTGTGCCGGCAATTCAGTTCATGTGGTAGGTACTTAATTTACTAATTTTTAAGTTTTGCCAATTTGGTGCTATTGTGTTAAAATTGTTGATATGCGAACCTCAGACCATCCTGTTTTAATTCCTGACTTCCAGCATTGCTTTGTTCAGTATTAACTTTAGTACCTGGCCTACCTATTGATTCATTTTTCAAGCATCTTTTGCAATAGCCAATACACCAAAACACCTGGTACATTCATTAGTCATATTTCATCCAAACACAGCATTGATATTTCGAGAGGTATCTACTGCGTTAGTGCCACGATAGAACTCACAGAAATTCTTTCACCATGATTTATTTCTATCCAAAATGGCCAGTAACTAGAACAATATTATTATCAAAATGAGTCCGAGGTGCTTTACCAACCAACAGACGAAAAATTAAAAATGTTATTTTCGGCTTTGGGGATGTCTAATTGTCAAATGCAATGTTTATTCAAAAATATCTTCCATGTACAGACACAAATAAATTTAAATTTTAGCGTAATTACTGATCCGCTACATAAAATGTTCACAGACTTTCGACCTCATGGGCACATCTTTATGTCTTCATGATCGATGTAATTGAAGTGTTTTCGTGACAAAGTTACAGTTTGATCTAATTGATATTGCATCCAAATTTAAAAAATAAATTTCTAAAAACGTATTCACACTTACTCAGACATGGGTCCCATAAAATATTACATAATTGCATCAAACTAATATTACTAGCGTATAGAAACGACACCGCGAACCAAATTTTGCGACAAGCGTTGTTGCCGACCGACAACAACTCATTCAGTCACTCGCCTGTGCTAATCGCAACCGCGTGCCAAAAACGTGATTAAAGAACAATTCAAAAATGCCGTTGTGGATTTAAAAACGTGTAAAAATCAATCAACTGCGAAGAAAAAAGATAGTGGCATAACTTATCGTCGATAATTAAAGAAAACTAAAACCATCCAAAACAAATTTTTGTACCTACCTACATTATTTTCTACCGTTGCTGCCATAGTTGTTTTAACTACATGTAATATCACGACATGTATAATACCTACTATATACTTGTAAAATACTTGCAATTCTATGTATACTAGTGGAAACGAACCAAGCATAACATGTATGAGACATTTATTATTATAATACAGTGTATTATACTTGGTAGAAAAATCAGTGTGGTAGAAACAAGGCGATAGTGCCGCGCGCACAGGTTTTGTTCGTGCCATCTGTTCTACTAGTATAGTTCATTATAGTATAGTTCAGTGCATAATTGTAAATTCAACAGTCCATACCACGATCAGAATTGCATAAGGGATGAGATAATTGGAAAGTAGTATAAAACTGTAGCGGTCCCTCACTTGCGAAGCTCGGCTTGGCAACGATCCAACATTATATAAGTGTGGTTTCCTATAAATGGTACAGCAGGGGAATACCTTGGTTACTCGTTCTATGAATGCTTAAGATATTCAAAATGCTCGTGTGTGTATCAGAGAAATTTTCAAAATTGTCTATTTGACCCGAATGTTTCTCTTACAATATTCATCGTAGTAGAGCAATCCAATTTTTATTTTGTTCGAATGAAATCTGTTTATAATACAAAATTAAATTAAATATATTTAATATAATTTCAGTTTTTCAATTATCAATCAACCAGTCAAAACCAGTGTACTAACGGACAGATTAACATGACACCTGGCTCGAAACTCGATCTTCCTCCCACTTCCTCGCGCCGAGCCCCTCGGTCGTCTTGCGAGTAGCGATAGCATAACAACTGTTTATTTTTTTATTTCATATATTAGAGACAGTCTTTTACTTAGCTTACACAAGCGACCCGCCCCGGCTTCGCACGGGTAGCAGAGCATATAAACCGTAGTGTTTTTTATGTCGTATGCACCTATAGACTTTAAATTAGCAACAAAGCATTAGCCGCCACGTCAATGTATTGTGACGTCATAAAGCAAATAAAGAAGCACGACTAACGCTCAATAACATTTGTATTTACATATCATTAATAAATAAATGTAAATATTATATCTATGTAACATTTGCTGCCAAACTGAAAGAGTAAAATATTGGAAAAATTGTTACAATCGATTTATCATGTCTGGATAGAGAATCGGCGTCAGAAACGTACATAAAAATTATATCACCTAACAGTTCGGTTATAATTCACGCACACAGAGACAGTTTTTACATAGTATAGCGTAATGAGATTAAGTGGTCTGTTAAGTCACATAAATAAGGTAAAAGTTGGCCTATCATTTTCGTTGACTTTGCATTGCGAAGGTACATTCAGATTTTATCCAATCAAAGAGCATATCTTACTAAAGTATATATTATTACATTACCTACACCATCTGTGGTGGCCTTTAAACAAACGAAGGTTATGTTTACTATAAAATTGATGTCACAATTTCAGATTTCTTTTTCGATAATTATTCATCATAATGTTTTGAAACTCGCTCATTTATAAGTTTTAAATTCCATACAAATACGTTTATATATTGCCTTAACGACATTCAAATCCTAACCGTATTAGCTCATATAGAATTTCGATAACGTTTTATCGTTCTACCAATTAGTTACTTTGGTTACATTAGTTGTGACTCTATGGACAATTCATTAATAAAATATTTATTTATCATATTTACCTTGACACTTGTCCTTATTTTAGTGTCAATAATTGTTTTAATAACGTAAATAATTCTAAGTTTGGTAATTAGCTAAATACGTATTTATTACCTACATTGAATTGAACGCATAAAGACCTGTTGACTAATGATCACCCAGCGATTATCGGTTATCCATTGCCACTCCAACTTGCCGATTCCGCGAGATATCGACCACTCCAAATCTTCTACGCAGTTCTTCGTAATGAATTATATCCGGCAGAACAACTCCAAGCTCTACTCAAGAGCCGGCTGGTGGTTTAGAACTGTTAAATGGGTCAACGTTAAATATAGGATAATTGAAAACCTTTCCTATCTGTGATTAAAAATGTAAATTAGGTTTCAGCAAGTTCTTCGTAGAAGTTAGCCTTGCTGAGTGTTAAGGATGTTTTTAAATGTGCGAAACTCTGCAAACAGATTTAGAGTCTGCCCATTCAATCGTGGTACTGATTGACTGTGTTTTGTCTCATTTTTACATAAATAAAACGAACATAAAAGGGACAAAACACAATCAGTGCTACGATTCATTGGCCAAACTATACCTCGTCAATTATGATCCCGTTTGTTTCTCAAAAATATGCTATCTACAATTACGTATATTATTTTAATTAGGGCTAATAGTGTCTATATATAAATATATTCGTCTCGATTGAAAGACTTACCGCCTTCACCGTTCTCCAATAAAATTCGGTTGGTCTAAGTATGGATGTTCACAAAGATACCGCGTTGTGACAATAAAAACGTCTGTAAAAAAATATACGCCGTATAGACCAAATATATACTAATTGAAATTTTGAAATATCTGCTGTGAAGTAGAATTTCGTGTGACTCACATGTAAAATTCATACTGGAAACGACAATAATGATTCTGAAATTACATTTCATACGTAATAAAATGTTTATTTGAAACAATGATAATGTTGACGCACGGTCTGTCTAATCATTAAGGCTGACATTTTGATCACGTTGTCAATCGTTTCCGACTATGAGACGCCCCATCTAGATATTTATGCTATCTAAAAGTCTAAGCTCTAAATAAGCGATTCAGAAACATTTACTAAGACCTAGTTTATTTCAATGTAATACTAATATTAAGCATAGAATAAAAATAAACTCACTTTACCTTACTAAACTGAAATAGGTTTAATTATACGTTTCTGAACATGACATGTAGAATCCAGTTAATATACGTTTTTGAATATGACACGTAGAATCCAGTTAAAACTGAATTTATCCAGTCAGTAAACCTATATTATTACTGACGTCCCTATTAACTTTTTTTACCGCTCCCATTCAGGTATTTTTTTCTTTTACCACACTTTTCATTTCTACTGCTTCTTCAAGTTTTATTACAACTTAGTAACCTACGATAAACTATAGTTGGGTAAAAGATAATCTATTATTGGATCTATTCAATGAAAGTCCAATTGAAATTCGTTCAGTTTTTTAAGTGAAACAATTATTTTTTTACCGCTCATAGCGAAGAACTAAACGTCTAGTGTTGAACTGTTGATCTCTTGAAATTCGGCGATTTGTTAAAATAACTTTGACGACAGCTTAGTGATCTAATGTTAAGATCTCTCTAGACTGGAAATCCTTCATTTCTTATTGAGTTTTACGTTTTCTGTTTTAGCGTTGCTGAGTGTCATGTGTAAACTCGATTATAGGGCCAACAATTCAGTCGTATGTATGCCTATATCTAGATATGCACATTATTTACTAAAGAATTCTTGACGGTTGGAAGTGGACACAACGTTAGAAGTCTCATCGGCAAACTTCGTTAAACAGATAATTTCTGAACTTAGGCGACATCAGAACCACGAATGTTATTGTTTGTTAGTATTGTAATCGAAAATAATATTTTCGCTGACACAATTAGTAAAAACATTACCTAACTATGAACATTCAAAATTAATGCATACCTGCCTTGCATATTAAGTTGTCACAATCTCAAATCATACTTGATGCCTTTGCGGGATGGCGTAAAATCAGCGGCTGCCATTCGTTGTTCGATCAGATAGATATATCGATGTAAGGCCTCCAACAGAGCACCGCTGATGTCGGTCGCGCACGTCGCGTCGGCGTCGATGCAGACCACGCGCGACGTAGAAAACTTCATACGAAACGCGCTGCTGATCGTCACTGGAGCTCTGTGCGGTTGTATTTATGAGATTATGAGAAGCGCAGACGTACGCGACCGACATCAGCGTCGCTCTGTTGGAAGCCTAACTGCTAAATTGATCATGCTGTACCAGCTATGATCTTGTTAAAAAGGCTTTTTTATTGTTTTAATGCAAATCTAATCGGAATTCTTTGTTAAAATAATTTAAAATGACTTATGTCTAGTTATCTTATTACTAGATATAATAAAAATTACGTACAATTTTTTTTTTTCTATTGCTAAACATAGTACATATATCAAAATATAAACTGCATTTTAATTTTTAATGTCACCTAAATATTTAACATTCTAACCTATTAAAATAAATGACTAAATAAATATTTTTTCACCCAAAAATTGTAAAAGAGAACCAAAGTATAAACAAACCATATTATGATCCCATTTTAATTTAAAACGTCATAAAAATAGCATATCGCTTAATCTCGCTATTTCGATTTTTATTTAATTCTAAAATTCAAATAAAGGACCCTGCTCCTTCTTAAAGTTTTTGAAATGCAGGTCACATAGACCTGGGATACCTACTACAGTCGAAGCCAGTAAAATTAATTAGAATACCATTTCTTTTAGTTTTAGTAATACTATTGTTCTAGTAGTAATTGTACTAATTACTAAATCTTCATTAACTTGGCTTGCGTGGTTTTTTTAATCTCTACAGATTTTTCAATTTACGCAGGAACCCTGAATACTTCCGGAATAAAAAGTAGTTTATAATAGTCTAATAAAGCCCTCGACCTGCCAGTGAAAATCTCGTCGAAATTGGTTTAGCCGTTTCGGATTAACCCGGACAAACAATCAGACAGACAAGACAAAAATTTTAGTAACTCTTGTTTGGGTTTTAGTTACGTACTAATAAACATATAAGCATAAGAAAAAGTCTTTATTTAGAAATCACAGATAGACACTCCAATTTTATTTATTTGTATGTATAAACAGAGCATACGTTTTTCGTGCCCAAAGTGTGAAGTAAGACAGACCTTTACCTCTAGAAGAGTTCATCTCGCATACTTATTCGCTTTCTTCTGGCAAGTAGGTACCTAGCTGTTATATTCCGAATTTCAGATAACAGACTAGCGCAAAAAACGTATAGGTACTCCGTATAAGTACTCCTAAACGTATAGGCATAAAACGTATACCTACCTCCCATCGAGCTTTATGAAAGTAATTCTCAGCGAACAATGATTTAAATTTAACTGTGTACGCAAATTCGTCGAACAATGATTTCTGTCGGAATAACATTGAGCCCATTGGCTGATTTTCAACGTAACTTGAATGGAAATGTTTTGAAAAAATTAAATAATAAAACGTGTGACTCATACTGTAAGCTAGATGCCATATAGCTGGTTGACTTGTATTTTTAAATTCATTTTTAAACTTGTCAAAAATCATCACTAACTAAAGCCATTGGAGTAGAGTTCATTTAATTTTTGATGAATAGGTATCTACTCGGTGTTTTAAATACACTTATTTCAACAGACAATACCTACTGTTTTCCGGGTTATTTATGGATTAGTGTTGTCAAATGAATAATTTCCTGTGATTATGAATTATATCGTTTCATATTTAATAATAAAGTTTGAATCCTAATCTGATTGATCTATTTTAAAACCGATATTGTTGGACATTTTATTTATTTGATTTGTTACTAATTAATTTCAAGGAAGTTTTCACGTAATTTTCATAACCCTAAAAGCAGTTGGCGTGTGAGAACGAGTTTCCGCAGACAAAACAGTTGGAGAAGTTTTGGCGCCCACATGTTCATTTTTGCCTGCGCAAATCAGTGGTGCAAATGCGGCAACCAACTGCTATTTATCGTCGTCGTCTAGACACAGAATGGTCTAGGGCGAAAGCAAAGTACGGACCGTCAAATAAAGTGCGTAAGGAAAAAACAATAAGCTGCCTCAGTGTAAGCCGCATAGTTACAGTTCTTATGGTACAAATTGTCAAGTATTTGAGGAGGTACCAAAACAAATGATTCGCGTTTGGTTCGTAGGTAGGTAGTACTTGCTAATTTTATTAATAACTAGACAATGTCCAAGAGCTATTTTTGGAAGCATTTGCATTTGAGGAAGGAAATGCCAAATTTTCGCATCAGGATATGGTTGCGTCACCACATAGCTAATAATGGTGGCATGTGACTATAAATTTATGATTATGCCTAGTATTAGACGAAAAAGACAAGAAACTGTAATGGTCTCGAAAACACTTTTTGCCGGCTTTTCACGTATATAGGATAAGTATATTTGAGAGGTCAACGAACTTGTGTAAAGTGCGATATATTTTTTATCCAACTGAGGAGGGTAATGTTTTTCCAGTGTATGTATGTACGAGTATTTATAGATGTATATATCTATTTCTATGGCACCCTCTGCAGCCTAAACGGCTTGATTGATTTTAACATATGAGGTGTTTGTTACATTTGACTTATATGTGGAAGTAACATAGGATAGGGTATACTATAACATTTGAATGTGGCGTTTGCGAATCGAATAAGGAAAGGGGTAAAGCATTAAAAAAAAAATTTAATACAATATCAGTATCAAATGAAATCTATTAAATAACCAATTCCAAATCATATTATAACCCGTTCATGCCACCATTTTGACACAAACTACAAAATATTGCATCACACTGGATCGGTCCGTTGTGGATATTAGCTCAGATTTCTTTGAAAGAAGACTAATTGTGTAGCCCCACAGACAATTCTCCAAACCAAGTAAAAACACTAGAAAAGGTAATATAAAAAATTTTAAAAACCCGATTGCGTAAAGAAAAAGACAAGCTCTACCTACCTATTATCAATAGAGACTATTGAATGTGAATAAAATATAATCTTACATAAAATAATGTGGCTTGAATATTATATACCTACCTAGGGTAAGTATTGCAGGCGAGAGCAATCAAAAATTACAACATAGGTACCTACTATTTCTTGTATAAATTACCAAACATATTTTGGTAAATGTTTGGTAATCGGTTTGTCAAGGTAGGTAGTTTGTCCCTTTATATAAAGTTTAAATCATATTCAAAATATATTTATATGACTCCAGAGATTATACCTACCTAGAGTTTGTTTTTCTATTTTCAGTTAAATATTTTTTACGCAAATATATTTTTTTTTGTTTTAGTCGGTAGTGCTCTATCAGGATAATATAATACCTACCTACCTATATATTCAGGATCAATTCCATAAACAATTTCAGGGAGGCGATGGCAGGTACATTAACATTCAATAAAGGTAATTAATGAGATAAAACTGAATGAATTGAAACATAAGATATATAAATAATATAAAGGGTAGATAACATAAGTGTATGCATTATTTTGTGACTAGTAATTCTAATCAAATCGAATAATCGTACAACAACAGAACTTACCTAATACAATCGCTCTCACGAACTTCGTTATCCAGAAGTGGTAAGTAAACACAGGCACCGTTTTACCGCAATCACATTATACCTAGCCACTGCACTCCAATGTTTCGTAAACTTCGGCCGTTTTTCATATTCACGGATTTATTTCTAAATGTGTGGCTAAATAATCGTATTGTTTTGCCGGTTGTCAAAGCTGGCCTTGAGGTACGCCAAACGCCATGTCGTATGAAGCGCGATCGAGGATCGACTGCGCGCGCAGGCGGCCCGCGCGCATGCGTACTCACCCTTCGAGTCTGCGACCCTTTTTGTTGCTTCCTTTTTTAATTTGATCCTTTTCCTTTATATTACATTACAGTACACGTGAAATACTCACATACTAACTACCATGGGCAACTTTGTCTAACAAAATAAACCTTATAGTAAATTCTGGGACGCGCTAAACATGCAGTTACGATTTTAAGCCCAAAACACTTTTTGGTGATTTTTTTTTCCACTAAAGTTAACATGGAAATTGGCGGGGTTGACCCCAATCTAACCTTAAAAATTTTCGCGCCTATTTAAAGAATTTATTTCAAACCCATTTTTTAACAAATCTACCGTTTTCGAGAAAACCGCATCTGATTGAGCTGGATAACAGAGTAAGGCCGCATTTATAAAACAACGGTTGGCTTTAATATTACAAACCCTTCCATGTAAATTATTAATTGTTTTGTGCTAGAATAGAATATCTCTTGGCTGTCTGTGTGTTAGAATTTATTAAGGGTATATTAAGCGTTACCTATTTATCATTTTTTAAATATTTTTCTTAAATTTCTGACCCATAAGTCAAACACCATTTTTCTAATATTTAACTTCAAAAATGTCACAAGTCTCATATAAACGTTCATCCCATATTTTGCTCTCTTAAGAATAACGTTTTCACAATTTTCAAAAATAAAACACATCCATTTTCACTCACGGATGTAACATCGAAAATTAAAGATTTTTATACACACCACTTGCCCCCTCAATTTAACTTTAAATAGGGGTAGAATTTCAAAAAATCTATTCATAGTATAAGGCTGAGTTAGATACTTAAGCCAGAAAAAAACTATTGTCCAAATTTTGTATGAATTACTTCAGCTGTCCTTAAAAATGTCGGACACGAAAGTTCTTACGGGTAAGAACTTTTATTCCCTATTTTGCCCCTTTAGGGTTTTTCAAAAGTCGAACAACGACAAAAATCATTTTTTAGACGAGACCACACATGTACAAGAAGTGACGTAATTTCCAATTTAATAACTAAGTAGGTATATGGTCTAAGCAAATAGAATACGAGTTTTTAGAAAAATATCACATTGGAACGGTGCTGAGGGTGCTGACGGTGCTGCATGTCACGGTCGTTGTCACGGTGCAGTGCGGTGCAGTGCAGTCTGTGCAGTGCAGTATCTTGTTTGTGTCACGTGTCGACTTTGACAGTCAACTGTCAAATCTGTCTGTCAAAAATACTTGAAACTTGTGTTGAAAACGGATTAGAAATAGAAACATAAAAACCTCCATACAACTAGACATTGACAAAATTATCAAAATCAAGATAAATAAAGTAGCCAAGCCTAACCAAGCCATTAGAGAAGAAGAAGTGGAACGTAATAGTAACATATGTTTTACGATTTTACCCATAAACAAAAGTTTTACCACGTGTTTTACTCAGAATTTCATTAAAATTGTACATATCTATTATTAAAGAGCTTATGATATGCCAGGCGACGCTAAGAAAAACCAGTAAGCATCCCATGATTTATAAGTATCCTAGAATATCTGGAAGTTTTCATAGAATTGTACTACTATTGCGAATTATTTATACAATATGTCTCAATGAATCCCAACATGTTTTTAGACAGTCGAGAAATAAAAATGACCCTAAAGAGCAACGAAGACCAAAACAGTCGCGTAATCAAAGCAGTGCAGGCCCAGACAAAAAAGAAAATCCGAAAGAACATAGCAAGGAAAAAGTAGACACATCAAAAGGTAATATGATGAGAATTTGCTGGGCTTGTTAACATATATGATTTATGTGACGAGCTATTTGGAAAAAAAATTGTTGAATTTCTCAGCAATATTGCTTATGTGAAGTTCCAAAACTATTATATTCCAATTGTTTTCAATAATTTGTAATTTCTTGTTAGCTGCAGTAGGCTGGCCGTGTGCAAAATTTTTGACTAGGGTGTTTATCAAAATTTAAAACCAACATATGTAGGTACTATATTATGCCTGGACTTAAGCGGTTCTCTAGTTGAAGTGTCACAGTATAATAAACAAACATACACATAATTTTTATAAATACTATCAAAGATTATTTCAGTAAAACAATTAAGTTGACAATGTCATTATATTAAAACTTACTAATACTTAGTTCCAGTAACCGTGAAGCCAATTGTTCAAGAACCAGGTCCTGAGTTCTATCAGAGTTTAAAGCGAGAAACAGAGGAAATTTTAAAAATATCTGAAGAAGCTAATACTAAATATAGCAAAAAGGAAATATACAGCAATTGGCAAAAGTATGAACTGCCAATAGAAAGTTATGATGAGATTGAAGAACAAGAGGACATAGGTGCTGATTATGAAGTGAGTTTCACAAATATTCAATACTTTGAAATAAAATGTTTTAGATATTAGGTCTTAACTTATGAAATTGCCGTTCTTCAGTACTGGCCATTTCTACCAAAAAAAATTTTTTGATTGGCTGTGAATTCTAAACTCAAATTAATTTTGTTTTAAAAACATGATATTCTTTTTACAAACTCGGTCTGTTCATTGGTTAGCGTTGTGTTTTCATTACAATTGAACATTTTTTGATTTTTCATCATAATGGACACTTTAAAAATTTCTGTAATTATGAAATTGGAGTTCCGTCGTGGCACTAATGCGCCACAAACGGCACGTAACATTTGCAATGTTTACGGAGAGAACTTAACAAACGAACACACAACCCGTTATTGGTTTGCCTGCTTCCATTCTGGAAATTATGACTTGAATAATGAACGTCGTGGTCGTCCGGACACTGGTCAACAATAATGAATTGAAGGCGATTGTGGAAGCTGATGATAAACTACAGCTGAACTAGCAGAAGCTTATGATGTTAGCATCCAAAAAATATTGGACCATTTGCGACAAATTGGCAAAATAAAAAAGCTTGATAGATTGGTACCTCACGAACTTAACGATCGCCAGCGCAACGTAGGTCGTCATCGAAACCTGCCTCGCGTTGCTCAACAGGCACAGAAATAAAGGAATTTTGAACCGGATTGTTACCTGTGATGAAAAATGGGTTCTGTTCGACAATCGAAAGCGCTCAGCAAGTTGGTTAGATACTGGTTCAGCACCAAAGCAATGTGTTAAACGAAAAATAACCCCTAAAAATGTGATGGTCACTGTTTGGTGGTCTAGTGCCGGTGATTCGTCACAGTTTTTTACAAAATCACATGAGCATTACTGCAGATGTTTACTGTGAAGAACTGAAGACAATGATGGAGAAACTCGCACGTCTACGACCAGCTTTGGTCAATAGGTCGTCCCCGCTGCTCCTTCACGACAACGCGCGACCCCATACTGCACAACAAACAGTCTCCAAGCTGCAAAGAGTTGGGATTGGAAGTTCCCCCTCATCCGCCATACTCACCAGCCCTTGCACCTACCGACTATTACTTTTTGCACAATTTAGACAACTTTTTAACGAGGAAAAAATTCAATTCCCGAGAGAAAGTACAAAATGCCTTTGAAGAGTTTGTTGCCTCCCGTCCAGTCAATTTTTATAAGAAGGGCATCAATAAACTGCCACTGCGTTGGCAAAGATGCATCGATTGCACGGATGATTACTTTGAATAACAGAAATAAAGATGTTTGAAAAAAAAAATATTTTAACTTATTTCATACAATGTGGCAATTTCATAGGTTAAGACCTAATATATACATTACATAATCCCAAGTTGGGTCAGTATTTATATGATGAATATTGATGCTGGTACTGGGTCTTGGTTGTTATATGTATGTGGTGTCTTCGCTTGGACCCAAAACACAAGCTAATGCTTAATGAATATGTTATTATTATTATTGTTCAGCTGAGTGACAATATACCTGAGGTATATGGGCAAAGCAAAAGAATTAATTAAATATACAGCAAAGAAATCTCGGAAATCAACTTAATATTATAGTAGAATCAATGTGACACATTTATTATAAACATGTCAGAATATTTACATTTCCTTTATTGTTTAAGATACGATCATTTTAAAAAATAATTAAATATTACAGTTATACTATTTAAAAAGTTAAACATAAAGATATAAATCAAATATATCATTTATTAGGTTTGTAATAAGGTCATCTTTATATTCATCTCTATAAGAATCAAGTCTATGTTTTCTCAAATATTCGTAAAACTTGAAAATAGTTTCTTGAGTTTGCCAATCAATTTTACAGTATTTCGCGTAGAACATGTAGCACAACAACCGCCTACGCAGTGAAAATTTTAATGATATCATCAACAAATTTGATAATAGAATTTAATTTTTCTATTCTTATTCTATTATAAATTAATAAGCCCAACTTACATTTTCCAGCAATTGATTCAAACTCCTATGGCAACAGGAGGTCATTTTCAATTTAAACATGAAAAATCTTGGGAATCTGTCAGCACACCATCGGAGTATGATAAATATTTTGAAATCGATATGGAAATTTTGCCTATTGCTCTCATGGCGTTGCCTTTTTATGTGCGAAACAATATTGATACTGCAATATTTTCTCAAGGCGATATATCTAATATGAAGCATAGAGCAATGAAATTCGGGCAAAAGTATGATGAAATTAAATCAACTAAATATCAAAATATTACTACTACACTTACACTAACAAGTGATGCAAGATCTGATCCCGTGAAAGAACACACTACTATAGAAAAGATATTGGAAGAATGTAAGGCAGAACAGATTGAAGAGCAACAAGACAATGAATCTCATGCAACAGAAGCAACAAATAAAACGATTGATTTAGAATTTGAAACATTCCAAATATTTCCTAAAGAAATCAAACCCAGCACCAAACCATCAAAAGTGCATGAAGAGAAACACTATGAAACCACAGTTGATGGAGGTTCAGTAGAGAACAATGAAACCGTTTCAGCAAATATTGAAACATTAGGCAATAATATACAAAGTCCAGCAAGAAATAATTATTTGCCTGCACAAAATATTTTATCAGATTCTCTTCTTAGTGAAGTAAAACCTGATATTATAGAGTCAAAGAAGATATCATGTACTGAATATTTGGTAAACGAAAATATTTTATCCAACTCAAATTTAGAGAAACAAGGCAGGAGTGAAAATAGTATTAAAGGTAAATTCCCAAAAAAATATTCTCACATACAGTTTATTATTCAATAATTATATAGATATAGATGATTAGCTTCCGCCCACATGTATTACGTGTTTGTACCGAGACCGCTAAGACATTTCAGGATATTGCGAAACTTTCCACAAACAAATTGGAACATTGTCAATGAAGATCCCTCAACGTCACACATATTCACTAACCACTACCACTCACACGCAGTCACTGCCACCAAACCCTCTCATAGAATTGATGGGAGACCAAGGGCTATCTACCACCATAGCCGCTAGTCGAAACGCACTAAGTGTGAAGGAATCTTCAAATTTACAAGAATACCCTTTTACTTTATCTTTCTTCACGGTACAAAGTAGCTTATGTCCGTTTTCAGATTGCAAAGTGCTTCACTGCCTTTCATCAAGATTGGTTCAGCAGATTATCTGTGATAAAGTAGTAAACATACAGATACATTTCCACGCTAAAAACTTTACTGTGTCTGTCTTTATGCAAGCTATCTCCCTATTACGTTTTATCAAAATTGGTTCACCAGTTTAGTGGTAAAAAGGTGACAAACATACAAAAATCAAACATACAAAAATTATTCTTCCTCAGGTTTGAAGCAATCTCTATACCAAACTTCATCAAAATTGGTTCAGCAGTTTACCTATGTTATCATAAAAACAAACAGGTAAACAGTTAAAAATAATAATTAGTCTATAGCACGTCTTCTTCTTGTCGTTGTCGTGTAGCACGTCAATCTTTAAGATTTTTTTTTTAAATCTTTAAAATCCATCAGAAACTTTTAATTTTAGAATAGAATAGAAGAGGAAATATAATGGAATTGAAAAAAATCAAAATGCAACTTGTTTGTCTTAACAGAATATTTATTAAAAAGTATAATTAAAGCTTTAACTTTACTGTTCTCAATATAATCACACATAATAGTATTATTTCCCATTACCTTACTTGTTAATGTTTTGCTTTTGTTCTAGTGGTAGTTGAACAAGGACTAGAAGCGCCAAAATCAAATCCTGTAATACAATCATCAGAAGATTTGGAAAAATGGTTAGACGACTTTTTAGACAGCTAAACCATATAGTACCATGTGCCACACAAAGGACAATATACTGCGGCCACACATTTATAGTCTGAAGAAGTGATGCACACGTGACTAATTCTACAATTTATCAGCTTATTATATGCCAAATGTTAAAAACTAACAACTGAACAAATTAAAGAGTTGTATCATGACATTTTCTGCTGACTTTGTATGTAGTCACCGTGGTATATAGATATGTTGTCACAACTTCTCACCAGTAGGTACAGTAGGATCAGCAGTTTCCATTTCACGCGCATAATCGGAAGTGTATCGAAATTATTATGAGTGCAAGCGAATTTTCTATTTACATTTTGTAAATAACAGGTTTAAGAGATGGTTTATAATAGCTGTAGCTGGAAACTAATACCTGTAAATGTAAGAAGAATTTCTCACTTTTCTCTCTTTCATAAGGATCGAATTTTGAAAAATCATTTTGAAAGGGTGCCTGCATTAAAATGTCAAGTTCCGAAGACGGTTCATGGTGTGGGTTTATATATATTAACACCCCTCTTTAGCTCGTTACAAACTGTGTTCAAAAATTTAAAAAACACGATTTCTTAATTTTTTTTCCTATCTATATAGCTCGCAAGTTGATGTGTGCTTTATTTACATTTTTTCCGTACAAACTTTGCCACCCTTTTTTCTTATCATAGTGATTGAATTTTCAAAAACTCTCACTCGATTCCGCAGTTCCAGAACAAGCAAGTGACGACCCCTTCCAAGTGAAGGCTATGTATACATAGTCCTAGAGCTGATATCTATATTTGGATAGGTATTTATTGTTTGAATAACGAATTCAAAACCTAGCTGAGAGGTTGTAATTCCTAGTTCACACCTGACCAGTAGGACCAGTAGGAACTGGTGATTTTTCAAAAGTGTATCTAAGAGGGAACTCTTAGATTAGAATTCTTAGACTCTTTTGAAAAATCACCACTTGAGTTATAATAAATTTGTAGATACATTTATGGACCAATCTCGCATGTGGTACCTCTACGAAATATAAGCAACTGATATGCCTCACGCTCAAACATTATTGGATCATACGACCGGGCTAACATCCACACCACGACAAAATTTTGTCGACGCATTATCTCATGGCAAAACGAGATAGCTCTATATGTCACATCTCGTTCCGGTACGAGATATACAATTTGTTGGCAGCTTCATAGCTATGTAGTCAGGTGGGGCACAGTGAAACAAAAAAAATCAATTAAAAAAAAGTATTTCTTAAATCAACATAATTTCTTTATTTATGCGTCAGGTAGTCTTTGCTTTTACTAAATGGCTATAAAAGATTGATGAGACAACAATTCAAAGCAATTTGCATTTATCTGAGATCATTTTTATGTTGTAGTGTAATGTAGGACGAACTCACCTAATTTTGTAGTAAAATAAAATATAAGAAGTCAAATCTTGTTTAAGGAGAAAAGCCGAACGCAACCAGAATTATACCGATCGGCCTCGTACAGATTGCGTTCGGCACGCCCGGGCGGGACAAACCACCCGGCCTGTGCCGCGCGTGTTCGAATAAGTGTAGTAGAAAACACCGCCCGGCTTTGCCGAATGAAAACAAAAGCGGAATCGAATGTGCCGACCCGAATAGTGTAGCCGCCTTAAGATTTCAATTATCGAAAAGGATATTCCTACATAGACGAATCACCTTCTCAAGAGAAAACCGCCATAAAAATTCATGACGTTTGAAGTCTACCTAAATGGACGCCTAAAAGTTCAAAACGTAAAACAAAAACCATTCCCAACGCTCAATGTTTAACTCCAGTTATTGGATCCTGTTCAAAAAGTTCACTCGATAAAAAAAATACTGCTTCATTTAGCAAAGACAACAAGATGGCAAGGCGGGGGGGCTTACTGCCCACCCGCTTTTCTCACGCCCCATCGGAACGGACTTCGCGCGCCTATAGTAGTTGACGAAGCGGTAAAACCGTTTGTAACATCTGAATCTTCGAAATCCGATACAAACTATAAAAAGCATTTTCGACACTTTTTCTATCTTTTCTTGGGTTTTCTTGACAACTTCGGCTTTTAACATTAATTTTTTAGTTTTTCTTTCACTTGTTAAATTTCTTGTTTAACTGGAGTACTGTCACAATAATTGTCTTCCCCCTTTTTCGCCTTCTTGTTGAACCAATTTTAGACTGTCCTTGAATAATTACGGCATACGATTGGACTTTTCAAAGCATTTTGGTACATCGCCCTCATTTTTTCTTGTCTCTCAGAATTATTGAAGGGGCGAGGTTCAGCGTTCGATAATAAATTAGTATACGACACCGTATCACATGATTCAAAAACAGGGCCCCAGATAACTAATATAACATTATAGGTAATCAATGATGGGTACTTAGTTATGGCATGATAGTGCAAGATGGTTGCCGTATTATATTTTTGATGATACTGCAAGATACCATATTAAAATGTTATCAAGATCTACATTCTGACAAGAGTTCATGACAGATTTCATGTCAAAATGTCCTATACCTATTCTTGTTATTATCACTAAATTGTAAATTGTATAAAATTTAGATAAATTAAAAGGTTAAAAATTAACAAAAGTATATTTTTAGATAGCACCACAAGTGGTTTTTTTTAATAATTTATCAACTGAATTACAATACACGTTCGAAATCTGCAAACTTAATTTTTTACGCTAGTATCTGGAGTTCTAATCCTGTCTTTGTTGTCTTGCCCGACTAAAGAAATTAATTTTAATCTTTATTGCAATGGAGCAAAGACAACTTTGCTATATCTATATGAATACCTAGCCTGCTATCCAATTGTTACATCCATGGGCGGAATAAGTCGACAGGAAATAGTCATGATAGTTACGAATATAAATTATTATTCATAGATGTTTAGTCTCATGTATTTCACTTCTTAAAGAGCGGCACACACCTAGCGAAGTATAGCATAGTGCATCTTAACTACCAAACCTACAGTTTTTATCGATTTGCGTAAAAAGTTGAAAGAATATAGAAAAATCAATTAACACAACTTCTAGTCCCCGAGAGCATCGAAACAATAGGCAGCGCGCGTCTGTGCGAGAAGCCCGCTATCTCTCGCGCTTCCGCTTTCAGTCGTCCCGTGGCGCACCATTCTGTCGCTGACACTCTTTTTTTTTATTCTTCTGCAAGCACAACATCCCAATTAACTTAAAACGTTTGAACTTATGAAGAACTGCAACCCAAATGAAGGTGGCGTCGGAGTAGACTTTCCGATTCTCATAGACGCTCGCCATTTGACGGAAATTCTATGCGAGCACGCACAAGGATGCGTGAGCCTTCGCAGAAATGCTCTGCGCTGCGCTTTGCCGGGTTTGCGTCGGCCCTTAGGCTACTTTAAATGATGTCCTTTTAATCAAATGTAATATATGTGTCTAATAAAAATAATTTATCAAACCAGAAGATGCCTATTTTATTGTTTTTCTATATGTCTTCTATAGTGTATCTATGTGAAATACTTACTCAAATAACATTTTCAATGTACCTACTAATAAGTACAATATTAGGTACTTCAGCAATAGGCCCATCAGGACAGTAGTATCTCAGTGGGACTCCCAGCAGGTCCACCCAGTACTGATGGCCTGAGTGGTCGCTTTAAATAAAAGTTTGAAAATGTTATTTGCAATCACCGCCTTATATGTACCTAGATACTAGACGCGAAGATCCCTTTATATTGTACAGCGCACGCAACGTAAACGAGAATGGCCGAACGCGTCCGAAGATAGTCGATTGCAATTTTGTGGGGATGATTCTCGTACCGCTTGATTTTTAGTCTCATGAGACAATTTCAATGAAATATATTTTGTTTCTTGTCAAAACGTAATTTTGTATCATGGAAGTTATGAAGTTACATGTGATAAGTAATCCCATCCGCTTTTTTAAAGTTCCGGGTGTTATACAGTTTTTAAAGGCACAGCAAAGCATTTTTCACAGATATTTTTCCAGAATACACAATAATCAATCGATTACACTGACAAGCGGTCCACAAGTGGCTATTTCAAAGTCGTTCAGAGCACCGCGATCTGAACGATTTTCGTGCGGAGTTTTAGACTGTGGTATGTACAGTCCAGTACCCTAGGTACATATAAGTCAGTATTTGCAATAAACTATAAAAAAATGATACAAATTGTTATATCTTCTAAACGCATTTATTTGGCTTTATTATCAATTGATACCTTGGAGAACAGGCTTTCACACAATTTTCTTTTATTGCTATGTACAGAATTTTAGTGATTCGTACATTCAGATGATTTTATCTTCAATGTTTTCAAAATTGGCACTGTACAGAAACAAATTATGCAATCTAATCACCTTGGGCACTTGGAATCACGTGAAACTGATTTCCGTGGGAGACAATTTATCAAAAATGGCTCCCTCTGCAATGGATGGTGAGCCGATTACATCATGGAATTTCTTTTATTGTCCCTAGAAAACACTATGAGAGCCAGTCGATATTATTAAGCTAAACAATGTGATGGAACATTTCACACCGGCGACGGTCGGGCTATAAACTGAATGAACGCTTTGTCATTTTCAATTTTGGTATCAAAATGGAGTCAGATGAAAATTATAGCATGTACATACACAGCATATAGCATAAAATAGCACCCCTGCCACAGATCAGATTGTAAAAAAAAAGTTTTGTTATTGAGCACAAGTTGCACATTCATATGTAGAACCACAGAACTTACTGGGTATTAAGATTCGAAGCATTTTAATGTTTAATTTGTATCAAAATCAAGGTTGCAACCCACATCAGCATACATCTTGTGGACATGTGATGATGCGCGCGCATGTATTGACGTGTACCTACTTACTATGCACTGCTTCAAATGCAACTAATGATCAGTAGATTAATAAGACTAATAATTAGGACTATCTCCTCTAGGAATGCCAACAAAGTGTCCTTTGAATTCACAACCTTAATATAATAATGTTTTATATAAGTTTAGTATTTTTGAGAGCTGTGAAAACTGTTACAGTAAATAAATCTTTACTGGTCTTTGTACATGCCGTGACGCCTTATAAATTATTTTTTCTTTGATTAAAAAAAATCATGATGAAATCATTTATATTATTTATTTTGTTGAAGTCTGAAGTGGCCATTTGACATTGGAAAAATTGCAACTAGAAATAAGCAAAAAAAAAGAATTCCTTTAATGAAAAATCAAATAGGGAGGTCATTCACAAATCTCTATCTTGAATCTATATCTCAGAAGATGACTCGACAAAGTTCGTTTAAGGGATTTCTTCTACTGTAAATTTTTTTTTTCCATAGCAAAAGTTGTACAAATTGCGGTAAACATGGTAGTCCGTAGACGCCAAGTTCGGAGAGTTCGGAGGTGGCGGCGGAAGGTATCTAAATGTAATTTCTGTAGCATTAAAACGAGTTCATTTGCTGTATGAGGTCTTGGTTTCGTGAAGCAATAATGGAGAATATTGATTGATCAGTCATGGTCGTTTGTTTACCAGTTTCACCATCATTATCCGCAGTTCTTGACTGTAGTAAACCTCAGCTGTTATTCTTGCACCAGATCTGAGCAAGCTATAGTGGATAACACAACTGCACCACCAGACTCACAAACTCAATTACTTTTCTGTGCGTAAGCTTCTTTTTACCTCCAACTGCCCCAGGATCATTACAACAACGCTCTGGTGATCAACCCGAGTTTAGCCATTGGGGTTTTCTTTGCTTATTACGATAACAATCCATTTTCCGTCGCACGCTACAATTTGGTCTAAAATCTTTCCTTTTCTGTGTCGACTAATGAACACAAAGCAAGCTTCGACATGCGCACTTTAGTGCAGGTCATCATTAACGTAGTACTTAATTTTCTAGTTGTTTAATTTTGCCAATTCGGCGCAAATGGATCAATATCGTGGCTATACTAACCTTAACCATATTGCACATTCTGCATTATTTATTTTATTTAACAAAATTATAAAAAATAAATTATTGACCATATACAAAAATTCCACTGTAAAAAAATGACTAAACCAAAAACGTATGGTGCGTTCATTAGACATGTTTCCTCCAAACATAGCATTATCTGCTGTGTTAGTGCCACAACGGAACTCGTATTCAATAATTATTCAACATACTTATCAAACTGCTTTCTTGATTTTAAATTTATAAGACTGACCTTTACTTCAAAAAAAGTCCCAAAATAAAAAGTATCACTGCAAGTTTTATTTTTATTCAAAGTGGCCAAAGTCAATTTTACAACCTTTAAATATATTTATAAATACCTGTAGGTACATTAATAACAATGTCCTGAAGTAATACATCCTCTTGATCCCAGTATACCAATACTTACTGCAATAACCAATCACTAGTAATGTATAATCTAGTACACTGATTTTCTTCATACAGTCGAGACTTCTTGCTTTAATTCTTTATTTAATTAGTAAAATAACCAGATTTTCAGCACTGTTTTTTTTTTATTTTATACACTTACAATTTGTGTATCAGATAAGATTACTAGGTTTGTGTCAGGTTTTTAAAACAAAATTAATTTGAATTTAGAATTCACAGCCAATCTTAATTTTTTTTTTTTTTTTGTTTAAAATGGCCATTACTGAAGAATGGCAACTTCATACAATCTTTGACATTAATATAACTGTGCAAAGGAAAGTTTAGGGACATTAATTTTGTTTAGAAATTTTTATTTGTATAATTCATCTAAATATTCGATAGATAAGTCTTAGCTAAGGATACACAGACAGCTTGGGCTGTTGATCATCAACAAAATGAATGAACTACTTGAGAAGTCGCTTGACAAGACTCTTCTGCCACACGTTGACTGCTCGACGCGCGTATTTACCGCTTGAGCAATTTTTCGTCATAATATTTTCTATGATGATTCCACTTGACATGTCAGTCACTGCTGGAGCTGCCGAGCTGCTGGCCCACTGTCCGTGCCTTACAGGATAACCACTTTTTGCAAAAAGCCAACACTGCACAGGTGCCGCGCAACGTAGCACTTTAACATACCTTTACAACTATCAGTGGACCCAGTACCACCGCTGTTGATCATTATACAAATAGCAAGTTTATGAAGTAAGGTAAGGTTGAAATAAAACATAACGCAAAATGCGTACCATGTTACCATTTATTTTTGTAGTGGACTGTTCAGTAAATCCAGTTTATATAGGCATAAATAAAACATAAACAAGATCCAGAGCACACAATCAATACAGCAGCTATAAGATTAAACTCAATATCTGTAATTATAATTATCATGATAGTTGTGCCTGTCACCGTATTGGTATTGGTTATTCATGTTACGGTGAGAAAATTGGTGTTGTTCTTGAATGGGCTCTGGATTTTGTTTGAGCGTTTTAGCGCGGGCTGCTAGTTGAGAGACGAGCTGCGCCGGAGTGAGATGTGATATGGAAACTGGAGCACCGTCAGCGATGCCTCCACCTGGTATGAAAACTGTTTTTGAACTAGCCAAGTCCTTGTCGTCCACTTGCGTGTGTGTCGTCTTGGTAAATTCCTCTCGATCGACGGTGGTGCTTGTAGTGCAGTGTTTCGTAGAGTCGCGGAGTTCGCACGTGACGCAATATGGTTTGGTTGTCTGGACGGCAACTTCTTTGGTGTCTTTTTGTGTGCTCTTCCGCTTGACTACGACGTTTTCGAGACCAACGGCGGACACGATGCTCTCGAGGAGCTGCTTATTTCGCTGTTCGAGCGCTGGGCTGCTGGCATTGGTGAACTGGAAGTTGACTGTGGGATGTCTTTTGAGTGGCGAGCAGTACAGCGGCGAGATAGCCTTCGGTTCTTCCCTGAGGTGGGCTGGCATCATTAAACGATTCGGCAATTGCAACTTGGTTAGCTTATTCACAGCTTCATAACAACGAGTTAACACTGAAAGCACACAACGGTCACCATTTTCAGAAGTGTTACCTGCGCCCATAAACAATAATAACACTTCCTAATATGTATCAATATTTTTTTTTTAAGTGAAAATATTAAAGTCTATGATGTGAAGTCTGACCAGCACAGCTATAAATAATAAAATCATGTTAATTATCAAATATTAAAAAAAAACAAACAGAATGTGTATAATTTAAATAAAATATTTTGTTAAACTAAATGTGCAGTTAAGCACATACCAGTTAATAAAATATGGAGAGCATTGCATAAGCATGTCATATGAACCAGGAAAATATTAAACTGTTTTGGTAATTATTTTTTAGAGTTCCATAGTCAACAAGAAACCCTTAGTTCTGCCATGTATGTCTATATCCGCTGCTTCCCTCAGAGACTCTTAGTACTATAAAGCTGTAATTTAGCATAGGTATACATACCTATCAGTCATGCTGAGAAATTGGTAAAATAATTTTTTGAAAAAAATAATTAAGGTATCTCGTCTACATGTCAAGTGGGGATGAATTTTTTTCGTCTATCCTATGGGGTGGGGTATCGTTAGGTACGTCGTTGAAAAATATTGAGGGTATGTAAATATATTTTTTAATTTAGGAATCCTTTTGCGAAATATTAAGTTTTAAAGTGCTAATTTTGTCTTATAAAATGCACCTACTTGGAGAAAAAAAAAAGGAAAAATCCATTGAAAATTGCTTGGATGAAGTTCTTAGTTGTGTAAAACAGGTTGTGAATGGAAGTTTATGAACCATATAAAATTATGGATAAATAAGGACAACTAGGAACTCTACACTGCATGTGACCCGATACACACTTGGCTGGTTTTTTATACAATTACTTTGTAATTTAAACAGGATCATCTAATTGTGTATTTTTCCATATGCAACTGGAGATTATTTCCAACTGCAACCTAAAGGAACTTATCTATCTAGTTAAAACCAATACTGAGCCCATACCTATCCTGTACCAAGATTTACAAGCACAATACCAGTGTCATATTTTCATTTCATCAGCCCATTATACCCCACTCCAAGGGTTTAGGCCTCCCTCCAGTGTCATATTTATTTTGTTGTATTTATCTCATATTTTATTTTGTGTCTTTTTATTGGACTTTTCATTATGTAATATTAATCACATTGACAATTACGTACAATTTAAAACCTTAAGAAATAAAATTTTTTTGTGGGCACTTGTGATCTCCCGGAAGACCATGAATTCTTTAACCAAATTAGATTATTTTTTCCTTGGAAACTCTGTTTAAAATTTGAGACTATATGTTTTTACCTAGTTTTCAAAAGATTTTTCTCTTTAAAATTTCAGCTAAATCTGACCAATCCTTGGCTTTGAAAAAATAACAAACGGACTCATATTTTATAAATAATATACATCTCATAAGGTTCACAAGTCAAAACAAGGTGCAAATATTTCCTGAAACACAAAAATAGTAGAAATGGAAATAGCATTTGGTTAAAAACTTTAGTTAAAACTTAAAAGTAATACCCACATTCTACTTTGTCCTTCAAATTCAAAGTTTCTTGTCCGCTTGGACCTGTGAATTATTTATATGTCACATTAATTCAAAATTCACAAACTAATTAAAATTTAAAAATGCTATCAGAATATATATGGCATACAGCTGATAAATTTAAAATTAATTAAAAGTTATTTGAGTAAACTTCTTCAATAAAAGACAACTGTTTACCTTTGTTGGGTGCTAATTTTAAATAATCTTCTTTTGAAATCTTGCCGTCAGCTAACAACTGAAAATTTATATAAGTTTAAACAATTGATTTCGTAAAGACTGATTACTAAGAATATGAAACAATCATTACTTGAGTAAGGGCATCAAGTGCAGGCTTGACAGCTACTTCAGAACCTGGAGCAGAAGGAGCAAGGGGTGCAAGTCTAGGCAACAAGTTTGGATGTTGTTCCGCCATTGCTGGAGGCACAGGCGGTGGCACTGGTTGCGGGGCTGCTGTCATGAGAGGAGTAGCTATAGCATTTGTGTCATAAAGTGGGGTAACTGGCATCATCGCAGGTGCAGAACATGGAGCTCCATAATCATATTGACCACTGTAATTTGGCGGATAAGTTGGACCACCAGTATTGAGGTATGAATATTCAGTTACATCAGTGTACTGCAGTTGAACAGTATTCATTGGAACAGTGTTAATCTCCCACTGTGGTTCACAATGAGGCACATAAGGTTGTTGTGCAGTTGTGGCCGCATAGTCCAAGAAGGTCTTGCCAGGGTACAGGAATTTGTTTGTGGGTGAACGCGATTGACGCACATTTCTAAGAGGCGAAGGCGATCGACGTACGCTCCGGTGAAGCGAAGGCGATCGACGCACGCTCCGGTGAGGCGAATGTGATCGACGCACGCTCCGGTGAAGCGAAGGCGATCGACGCATACTCCGGTGAGGCGAAGGCGACCGACGCACGCTCCAATGAGGCGAAGGCGAGCGACGCCCATGGCGCAAATCATGACGTAGCCGAGGAGATAGAGATGGTGACCTCGTGCGTTGGCTATGTAGTTTGATGCTAGATCGACGCTCATTGTAAATTGGATAACGTTGATTGTGAAAATGGTGGGGACTCGCTCGTCGTGGTGAACGTCGTGAGGGTGAATTACGACGACGGCGTCGAGCAGGTGATATAGACTTGGATTGAGTATGTTGTTTCCGCTTCAATTTTGGACTCTTTTTTTCTTTTATTCTTTGAGGTGAAACTGACTGTCTTGAAGGTAGACTCGGAGACTTGGAATGAGCATGTTGTTTACTCTTCAATTTCGGACTCTTTTTTTCTTTTCTTCTTTGTGGTGACCCTGATTGTCTTGAAGGTGCATCTTTTTTAACAACTTTCTTGACAGGCTGAAAGTAATCTTCGAGTTCTGTACCTGGTGGACGTAAATCATCTTCTAAATGTTTAGCGAGGTACTGTTTTACTTTGACTTCTTTATCTTTTTTAATGGCCAGCTTAGTCTTATTGGGGTCACGTCGACTTCCTGGTTTAATATATTTATTCAAATTGTTGTTTTGTTTGCTAAGGGAATCTGCAAATTTATCAAAATCGTCTTTCTTGTTTGTACTTAACGTGTTTTGGGTTTTCTTTTTATTTTGTAATCTACGATCTATCTTGTATTTGGTAATTAAAATCTTAAGCTTTTCATGATCTCGTTTTTTATCACCACTATTACCAAGTAATTCTCGTAAATCCTTTACTCTGTCCACAGTTTCAGCATCTATTCTTGAATCTGGATTCGGGCCGTCGTCCCAACTGTCTATGACGCTTAACCCTTCCATAAATTCTTCTTTGGAAAAATCATCAAAGAAATCGCTAGATATGTCTTCGGTTTCGGAAACAGGTGAAGTATTTCTATCCGATTCCATGTTTGACCTAAACACTATAATTGTGATTTGCTATATTTGTAACTCAAGTATTCCTAGTAAATACTTCATTTTTTTGTCGATATAGCGCTGTGAGTACGTACAAGGTTTATGGTTATCAACTTTTAGCCGACCATTTTTTGTACATTAAAATACGCAAATAGTAAATATTTTGAAACAAAATTTTAATAGCTTAAAACGACGAGAATCAAACAAAACAATAAAATGAAATTATTTTAATAGAGATAATACTTAGCTAAAATCCAAATCACTAATTTCAATTCAATTGATTTTAATCAATTTTAATCAATCACTTGAAAGACACAGATCACAGAATTAATCACAAATGAATTGATTGATATGACAACGATATTCGGCATCCGCACAACAGTCCCAAAACGTTGCCTTTTTATTAAAACAAAAATTTTTTTTAACCATATTATCTAGCCCAAGGCCCAAGATAGTACCTAGGCAAAAATAAATGGCTACTTAAATAGGGCTCATATAGGATTCATCTAATGTTTACGTACAAACTTCCAAAAGGGTCGAACTAAGTGAAGACCAGTGGTGAAGAGTTTTAATGAGGACAACCAGCTTAGACAGCTTAGAGCTTAGGTAACATAATAATAATTAGGTCCTTCATACTTTAAAACGAAAGAAAACGTGAGCAAAATGCATGGACGTCAGACTCAGTGGTTAGACCTTAGCACATTCCTTAGCAGCATAGGTCATTATCATTGTTTTAATCTCCCAGATACTAGTTGAAAATAATGTTTATTTCTTTTAAAAATAATTGACAGATATTGTGGTTCCACTGTTTAAAAATCGAGCTAAGAAACAGAAACGCAAAAACAAGCGGGAAAAAAACTATGATACAAATAATGTCGCGACGAGCAGTCGCGAAGTGAACGCGATGTCAATCAGACATGACTTCGATTACTCTGGTAACACGAGACAGGAAGTTGAAACATCGTACGGTTAGATTTGTAGTAAATCAAGGTGTATAAAAGAGGCTCAAAATGGAGGCTAGTATTACTTTTGCATCACCTCTCAGTGGGAACAGACGAGAGCCTATCATGCAGTAACCTATAGGTGAGTATTAACATTATATCCATGAGCGAACAATATATTCCCTAAGTGGAAGTATGCCTAAAGGTTATCGAACCGCGTGGCGAGTTCATCGACATAGAGCCACGTGCCTACGAGTTGAATAGTATGACTCTTTATTAACATAGAATAGAATAGGAAGTATAATTAAAGCTGTAAAATCGCGTGTCGAGTATAACTATGAAATTACGTGTCGAATTTAATGCTTGTTTCGAGTAAACGTAAGGATAAGCGCTTAACCTTAGGTAGACTATGTAGGCCTAATTCCCATGGGACACTGGGCATTAGAGGATGCAGAACCGGCACTTATTCAAGAACCGGGTTTTCGGTTCCGAAACCGAAAAGAACCGGGTAGAACCGGGTACCCGGTTCTTTTTGGTTTTTTACGTAGAATCGGGAAATATTAGTTAAAAGTATTTTTATTTGTTTTGCGTAACTATACTGGGTATTCGGCTGTACGCAGTTCAAACTAATAGAGCGTATAGAGCTTACCGAAAAAAAACAAAAAGTTAAAAAATAGTGATTTAAGAAAATGTAACTTTAAACATGTTTCTCTCGGTGACTGTTTGCGCCATCTACTCACTTGATACTTTTTGTTTAGTTCCGTAAGTTCTACACGCTCAATAAATTTGGACTGCGTTCAGTCGAACACGCGGTATATTATATACGGGTTGTTCGGCTGAACGTATTCCAGTGTTAAACGGTTTTTCTTATGGTTGATACAGGTCCCGGCATTGCTAATCTTTTAGCTGAATATTTCTCGTCAGTATATGCCTCATCAACAAGTTCACATTTCATCCCTTTATTTGCACCGTCCAATTCACTTTATTCGGGGTACTCATCATAAAAAATTGTAAATAAAGAAAGGAGCTGGTCCTGACGGTATTCCACCTGTGTTTGTCCGTATTTGTACGTCTGCCTTGGCAAAACCACTGTCGCTGGTCTTCAATAAATCCTTAGCCGAGAGTGTTTTCCCGATTTATGGAAATTAGCCCAAATTACCCCAATACATAAAACAGGTGACAAGGGCGACGTATCTAATTATAAACCTTTACGTATTCTAAACTGCTTTGTGTTAATATTTTATTTGAGGACTTTATGTATGAACACCTATTTAACCATTTCAGCCATATACTGAGTATTCACCAGCAGGGTTTTGTTAATAATAGATTTACTGCCTCCAATATGCTCATCTATAGTAAATATCTGTGTTGCGTATTCAATGATAAAATTCATTTTGATTCAGTGTACACAAATTTTGCCAAGGCATTTGATCGTGTCAATCACGAAATTTTACAAGCGAAAATGCAGCATCTTGGAATTCATGGATCCTTGCATTGTTGGCTCAGATCTTATCTACTGTATCGATCGCAGTTGGTGTGTGCGTACGGATATGACTCCTACCCACAGCTCCTACCCTTTCATGGCAACCTCTGAGATTCCAGTGTTAGGACTATTACTGTTCTAAGTGTTTATTAGTGACCTTCTGACTTGCAACTGCTTATCTTATGCTGATGATCTCAAACTTTTCTTATTCATTCATCAGATCGTCTTCTACTACAGTACAATTTGAATCTGTTGCACTCTTGGTGCAAGAATAATCTAATGTCCATGAATATCACGAAGTGCCACTATATATCTTTCACCAAGAATGAGAAAATAATTTACTATCCGTACAATATAAACGGGTCTCTATTGAAGCGCGCCAACGTGGTTCGTGATTTGGGGGTGTTGTTTGATAGTGTGCTCAGACCCAATTATGGGTGGATGGTGGGCAGGGATTGCTAGATGCTGGGGTTCATTTGCCGAGTCACTAAGGCCTTCAGAAGAAAGGAGTCCTTCTTAATACTTTACACGTCAATGGTCCGTGGCCTTCTGAATATTGTTCCTCTGTGTGGTGTCCGATTTCTCAAGTTCATATTAATCGAGTCGAGTCAGTTCTCGCAGTTTCCTGCGCTGTCTCAGCGTTAAGCTGGACCTGAGGAAAAGACTTCTAGAGTATACTGATTACCTGAAGTACTTTCATCTTCAATATTTAGGTCAGACGTAAAACTATGGACTTGTGCCTTCTTCACAAGACAACTAACGGTGTCAGAGACAACAAACATCGTTTGCGTAATATGCGATTGTTTAGAGTGCCAATTACTAATAATAACGTCTCTTAAAACAGTACAAATACATAGGTTTAGTAGTCTATATAACGCCTTGAACGATGAATTCGATATACATCACTACAGTTATGTCTCATTTAAAAGAGCTTTATCCAAATTATAAATGTTTTCCTTTCTTTATCATATGGTCGTTTTTGTTAGATTATTGCTATGCACTAATTTGCAATGCCGTCTATAGCTACTAAGGTCAACAGATCCACATCCATTGCATTTTGTACATTTTCTATATTTACCTATTTCTAAGTTTGTTAACTGCTGCTGTGTCTAAGTAATAAATAAATAAATTAAGCGTTAGTTTGCGCCATCTGCTCACTTGAAAATTTTTATTTAGTTTTCTATTAGTTTGGAGTACATTCAGCCGAACAACCAGTATTCGGTTGGTATACCCGGTTCTCTTGGAACCGGGTAGAACCGGGTGCATGCTCTACTGGGCATAGATGCTAATGCTGAAGTCATTGATCATAGATACCAGTGCTAAAGTAATTCGTATTCGTACAATGTTACGATAAGGTCACTGAGCATGTAGTTGCCAGTGCTAAATGCAGTATAACATAAATTGTTTCACCGCAGCTCCATGTCGGGCATTCTAGGAGTAGGAAGGTATAAATGTATATCTTTTATTCCTATTTTAATACAGAGTATTAGAATTCACCAAAGAAAGAATATTAAAGGTAGAATAGCCGATGTTTCTATATCCGATATAAACGGTGGTTCTGCTCGCAGTCGTCGGCAGACATTGTATTATAACAGTGTTTGCCCGGGTAATTTATTTATTTCAGGCATGAACGACAATCACAGTGATCAGCCAATATGACTGGTGTATTATAAGTAAAATGCGAAGCAGTTGTAATCCAGAAAACTTCCACATCATGAGATGTATATATGAAAATTCAATTACCTAACTTGGACATCGGTAAGCATTAGTTCCCTTGAAGTAGCTCTAACAGTAGTAAATCAAAGAAGTGATGTTATTCATAAAGAAATCCATTATAATGACAAAAACCCCATAACACACTTCGTGACAACAAAAGAAATATTTATATCTAGATTCTGATTTTGACTACTGCGAATAATGAAGATTCTTGCAGCAGTTAACTATTTTTATTCGTAAATAACAAAAACAACCACTTCGTACGGTTATTATGGTTCAGAATTTCTTCAAAATGCCGTCAGAATCTACGATATTATTCACAGAGATAATAATGATTAGATAGGCAAGCTTCATATAGCATTATAAGAGTAACAGTTGTGCATCGGTTGGGTATGGGAGAAAAAAGAGTGGAAAACAGTAAATCAAGGTACTCCTTATGGTAATCTTATTCTCTTTCTATTGAGACGCATTTTGGACTGGCTTGCCTGCTCTATTCTAACGCCGGCATCACACTTTGGCCACATCATTGGTGACCAACGTTGGCTGGTTAATTGATAAAGAATACACACGGTACATGTACACACGTTGGCTTTTATATTAGTAGTGTCCTGTCAGATCCAATGTAAAGACATCCGATGAAGAAATTGAATTTGCTTTAAGCGCTTTCTAAAAATAAATTCGAAATGTTTAAAAAAAAACTTTTAATAAACTTTTCAAAATTCAATGACTTTTTCATTTGTCCCGGTGGATGGCGATGGTGCAGTTGAGAATGACATTGTCGTTCGACAGTACTCGACATACGCACACGCACTCAATGCGTGTTGCAATATGGTTATAACACGACTGAACGAATTCCCAACGTGTGGACGGATCGCCAACGTTGATGCGCGGATTCTTTTGCAACACGACTGAACAAATCCAACGTGTGGACGGATCGCCATCGTTGACACGCGGATTCCTTTAAAAAAACCGACACGTGACGGTTAATAGCCAATGTTGGCGCCAACGTTGAAGCCAAAACGCAACGCAAAAAACATTGATCCACACGTTGGGCGAGTAGCATTAGGCCAGCTTTGTAACCAATTTAACGTGTGGTGCAGGCGTAATCACAAAGCGTAATGATACGGTGTGAAATCAGGAGGTAATTTTCAAAAATGGTCAAGTCCATTATAACGATTTTCGTATAAAAAGATACGGGTATAACTTTAAAGCATTCTCAACTTTTTGTCATATTCAAAACTATTCAAAAGTTGCCAAAATTCAAACGAAATTAGTTTACAAAACAACCTACCTTTCAACTTTAGTCATGTCCTTACTTGTTTACGTTCTATAATAGTTAAGTCTATTATGACCAATCACGATGCTTTTAATGGACGCCATTATTGTTGATTTGCCATATTTCACCAAACATACATGCGCTTGAGATTGTTGACTAAAAATAGATAATTTATTAAGGAAAACGTGATGAAACGATTTTAATTTCAAATAATGCAAAAATACGTAGAAGTGTCACCCTATTAAGCCAGAAGAAGAGAACAGTTGCCCCATGATTCAAAAAGGGAAAAAATGAAGATTTCAAGCTAAGTATTTCTGTATGAAAATACTTGAACATTCGCCAGGGTTGTCAGATTCCACACTAGACAACAATCTTCCAATTGTAATAAAATGTTATTATTATGCTACTCATGTAATAGCCTAAAGTCATGCGTCGTTTCTGCAAGTCTTATAGTGTTTGTATTTTCTTGCAATAATATGTTTTTTGTTTGTCTAGGTTTACATTAGAAAGAAAATATAAATATATAAACAAATATAAGAATATTAAGTCTAATCTAAGCAAACTTTTCAAATAAAGAAAGCCTTTAAAGAAAATGTATTTTCATATTATGTGAAGTGACAACCCTTAAAAGGGGGTTTTGATGAGTTGACAACAAAAAATTTCAAGTCCAAGTAATTTTAATTCAATTTTAGTCAAGTCCATACGTCATTTTCAAAATTAGTCAACGCCAAGTTAAATTTGGCGTTTTAATGTACGAAAACCGCGAAATTATACAGGATTTCAAAGAGAAATGTATCATAATTTTATGTTCTTCTATTAAAAGTAGGTAATAAACGAGAATCAAAAATTCCACTTTTTATCGGATGTAAAATTGTGCACTTGATCATTTTCATTATCAACAATAAAACTGTCAAATGGTTGTGTGTGATTGAACGATTGAATTAAATGGAGTGTCGGATCTGGATCGAATTGCTTGATTGATGATCTGTGGTGTGGTTGTTTTTGTTTACGTTGTATAATGGTTGTATACTTTTATTCTTTAAAGTTTCAGTTTGTGCTTTTATTTAGGTTGATTGATTTAGGTGAACAGTTGTCTGCTGTCCTCAAAACTTATAAAATTTCGTATTTACATTTTAATCAGACTGGAATTGTAATTTTTTTATAATGGACGATTGTCTAACACAAGATATGAATTTAACACAGACTGTCCCAGAACAACCGGTAATATAATTTTTCTTATGTTATGACTACAATCTTGACGTTGATAATTTTACCAGTGTCTAGTTTCATTGGTAATATTATTATTGACAGTAGCGTAGTGAATTCAGTATTCTCTAATTTAATCATTAAGTATCAATTCTTAAGTGTATTTGTGTTTACTTTGTTTTTTATATTACTAGGGCCGCTGGAAATTGGCAGAACACCTATACAAATTTCCATTCCTCAATTCACCTCTTTGGGTGTAGATGTTCCAAAAACGCTATAAATAGTATTTTTATCTTCCATAGAAACTGTCTCCTTATTTGACTTCTGAAGGTGTAACCAATAATATTGAAACACAACTTATTTAGTTACTGATTTAAGGCCGAAATAATAATAATACCTGGGATATCCCACACTGCTCCATCTAGTCCCAAACTAAGCAGAGCTTGTACCAGACAACTAATATACATAGTAATATTCTTTATAGTATATACCATAGACATACATATACTAGCGTAGGAGACCAACTGACATCTAAACATCGCATGACCGAAACGGAAATGAGTATGTTTGCAAAATTCACATGTGGTTGAGCCAGTTTTAGGGTGTTTTTTATATTATCGATAGCACGTTGTACTTTCATGATAATGTGTCGTTGAAATTACCACGTTATCATAAGTCGAAATCGGCAATCATATTTATTATTTTGAATCTGCTATATTACAAAATTTTTGTTTTGAGTTACTTTTCCTAACTTTTAGGTTTTTAAAATGACAAATCATCAATTAATCAATTCAAATGCCATTTCCTTTACTCCAATAATTTTTTTTTTGTTAACAGTCTATAATAAAAAATTTGCAGAAAAAAAGTAAAGAAAGCGTTAATATCATTATGGAAATTTTTATATTTAGTTGAATACAAGCCAAGTAATAAATAAACAATATAAATAAACCATTTTTATTTTTAATGACAATACGTCATGGTGTAACGCGTAACAACAAACTTTTTAACACTCTTTGTAAACAAAAAAATGAGAATGTACAAAACAAAAACATTTCCAATGGAGAAGTTTCATGATGAATATCATATTTAACTTGATAGAATTGAAAGATAAACCAAAACTAATAAAACAGTGAAAGTTTTTTTTCTTAATTTGTCAATAAATGACTGAGAAATAAATTATTGATATTTATGTATTTTCGTGCGGTTTGACTGGTGGCTTCTTACTGCCCGTGACGTCACATTGCTTACTCGATTGAGTGTCGCGTCGTCTCACTGCACCACAAATTATGTCTTGGATGAAATTCCTATATTTCATCCAAGTCTATAATATCTTTTGTTTGAAAGAAAGAAAGAAAGAAAAGAAAGAAAAAATCATTTATTTGGCTATACAACTTAAACAATGTATAAAACTATAAACTAACGTAATAGATTTTATATACATATAAGAACTCAGCATAGCCAAAATTGGACTCCACTCAGTATAAGCTACAGGAATGGGTCCTGCAGCACTGGTTTTCTGTGGAACCCAGATGTCGCGTCGACCAGCATGATGTCAGGTGTATAATTATGATCATAAAACTACAAACCATACAGTTATTACAGTAAGACGATTACTATTACAAAAATAAAACATCAATGTAAACAAATAAATAAATAAATAAATAAGCGAGTTGAAGTACTAAAATAATAATAATGGCAAATCACCTACACAGGTCTATTTCAGCGTCCCATCACAAATACACCATCACTCACAAAACAGTTTTAGTGCAAGTGGCATCTGCCTAAGTACTAGATTTTTGTAAACTAATAAGATATTTCTTGAGTTTATTTTTGAAAGCATCAATTGAAACTGAGGTTCGAATGGGCGGAGGTAAATCATTCCAGCACTTTGTGGCAGAGAAACGGAAACTACCACGAAAGGCAGCTGTTTTGTGTTTCTGGTATATTAGGCGAACCGCATTTCTTATGGGACACTCGGAAAATTTTATTTTTTCGTAAAGATACTTGGGTTGGTGTGTTTTAATAATTCCAAACAGCAAAGAAGCAAAATGGAGCTGTCGGCGGGCTTCCATTTTCAAAAGATTACTATTATTGAGAAATGGAGTTATGTGTGAACGATGAGAAATGGAGAAGCAATAGCGTGCACAGGCGTTCTGGAGGCGCTGTATTACATTTTTAGTACGCCTAAGAAGGCAAGGTTCATAAACTGTATCAACATAATTAAGCTTGGACAGAATTAAAGAATCACATAACTTGATTCGAAGCTCGGTATTTAAATACGGACGGACGCGATACAATACTTTCAACCTATAAAAGCAGTTACGGACTGCTTCCAAGATATGAGAATCAAAGTGTAATGTACTGTCCATAAGAAGTCCCAAATTACGAGCTTCGTCTACACGCTCCAAACTGTCTGAGCCCATGATTACTTGTGGGTTTAGATTTATAATTTTATTAATTTGGCTTTTGCTTCCTAGCACCAGAAACTTTGATTTTTTTGGGTTAAGTACTAGACTATTCTCCTCTGCCCAAGTCTTTATACGGGACAAATCCTGGTTCAACAAATCTACTGCCGAGCGCGTTTCTTCAGGTTTACATGAAATATAAATCTGTAAATCATCTGCATATAAATGATAATTACAAAACTTGATATTGTCAACAATATCAGCTATGTATAAACTAAATAATAAAGGACCAAGTATTGACCCCTGTGGGACTCCTCTCCTTATAGGCAAGGTATCAGAGACTAGACTAAAACCTGAGCGATGCACCTCAACCAATTGAGAGCGGTCACACAAATAACTCCTAAACCATTTAACCGCCCCCTCATCCAAACCATAATATATGAGTTTGGACAGTAGTAGCGGTATATTGATTGTTTCGAATGCCCGGGAAAAATCAAGTAATGCTAAAATACTTCCGTGTCCAATATCTTGTGCCGACAGAATATTATCAACCACGTCTGCAAGAGCGGTTGCTGTGCTGTGTGATTTTCTGAACCCTGATTGTTTAGCAGGAAGTATATTATTTTTTTCCAAGTATTCAGCCAACTGCATGTTCACTACTCTTTCCACTATTTTTGACATAAAGGGTAAGATACTAATAGGCCGTAAGTCTTTGTAATCAACCGGTGTACTTGTTTTGGGTATAGGTTTAATGATAGCCGTTTTCCATGCCTGGGGGAAAACACCAGTTTCAATCGACTTGTTGACAATAGATGTGATTATTCCTAATGTCCTCGGCAAGGTTAAAATTACCATATCGAGGGAAATTCCATCGGTACCCTGAGCACTAGTTTTAATTGATTTAATAATGTTGAAAATAGTGGTGTCATTAACAGGGTTTAATTTAAAAGTTGACGAACCATGTCTATTGGATTCGTAATAATTTAAATTAGAAGTATTAATATAAATTTTACCAGGAACATTCAGAAAATGGGCATTTATAAGATTTGGATCATTGAAATATATAGGTAGTTCTGTGTCTTTCTTTTTGAAATCCGCAATGTCATTTTTGATACTTTTCCACAATTTACGAGGGTGGTTCAATTTAGAATTAATCTGCTGTTGGTAATACGCAGATTTTCCATTTTCGAGAGCTAGTCGAACAGTTGATTTTAAACTTCTATAGTAAGCTTTGTGAGATTCTAAGTGTGTTTCTTTATGTAATAAGTAGTTAAGTTTTATTTGATTATAAAGGAACAAGTTTTTGTAAAAGACAAAGTGATAATTTGCCTAAAATTGATATTTTTACTGTGATAGACTTTTTTCTTTAAATCCGTTTTATATTAGTGCTGAAATAAAGGTTTAGGCTCCAAAGTTGAAGGTTCTGGTGATATATTCCGGTAAACGTACGCTGACACCAATCGCTTGGGCTTCAGATTGACCTGTACAGAAATTACAGTTGGCATAAATGTTCTGACTTTAAATATTAAGTATATACTACGGCGTTAGTATACTACTTAATATACTAAGTACATATGAAAAAGAAAGAAACCCCTAACGGCACAAATTTAGTAGGTATAGATCCTTTTTTCAAAAGTCGTCGGTGATTTAGTTAGACAAAACAGTTTTCCTTAAAATGTCTACTGCAAACCAAAGAATGTTTTCGAGGCGTCCCACCTGTTCTATTTAACATTCTTATCCATTGTTCTCTGCTAACCGCATTTACAGGAAACCTGGATATTATGAAATAGTCATCATTATCAGGAAGCATTTTTTAACACCGCAGTTTCTTGGAGGAAAATGAGGTTAAATTATTGTATACAGTAACTTCGTCATTCAAAGTTAAATTATTTACGACGTTCTTAATCAGAGAGCAGATAGAACGCCAGACTTTAAATCATAAATAAATAACGATTAAAATTATTTGTGTATATATCTTATATTTTTATATGAGCAATTCTTGTATTTATATATATCCTATGTGTAGTATATATGTATAGAAGTCATATTTTCTCTTACAATGTGCTGCCTGGCTAAATAAACCTCCCAATATGTTTAAAAACAGTTAACGACATCCTTCCAGTGGAACTGGTGCAATTAGGTAATATTAAATATACAAAATATTTATATTTGTAAATATCGACATATCGATAGATTTTGTGCAATCCCTCTAAATTGTTTGATTGTAATTTTACACAATATTTTTGTATCTTACACATAATTGTTCAAAATAACAAATTATTTACAAAATAGAGTATTTACTGTATACTATTGATGTATAACTAAGTAAATTTAGGATCGCTTTTTATAAAAATAAGCATTAAGATAACAGTATGTTATTGGCAGTACTTACATGTGAAATCTCTCTTTATTTGGATTATTATCATATGTTACAGTGCAATCTAAAACAGAACACGACATCATTGTAATTTACAAGATTTAATTTATGTAGTTCAGAATGATTAAAGCACAAAATAGAAAACAAAGCTGGACCTTATTTTGACAAGTCGCTAATGGAGACTAAATGTGTTCAAAGAGGTTTTATGAGACATTTTGTTGCATTTCTTTCTCGCATGTAGGATTTCCGCAAAGAGCTGGATGTTATTCGCACACTGTGTTCCTCTCTTACGCTAGTATATATATTTTTATGGTATGTACATATATAGATATTTTACACCTAGATACGAATCAAATAGTTATGTTCATGCAACGAAAAAAAACAACATATAAAATTGGTGGACTTTAATATATTAAAAAAAGTATAATCAACTCAAAAATAATTAAATTAAACATTTATTGGCAATGTTGAAGATCAACCAGAGTCAAAGAACGCAATTTAAATGGCAACACACAATCAAAGGAAAATCATTCAAATGTTCGTTCGTCTCGATCAAGCTTCACTCAAGAATTCGTCGTTCGCCGGTCATTCACTTCTCACTTCACTCCACTGACTTCACTTCGTTAACGTCATCTTATGTACACGTGTACGCATATTACAATTAATTTATTTTATATAATTTGGCAGATTATATGGTCCTTCACCAGCAGCATTAAGCATTTAATTCCGCAAACATCCAGCCGCCATCCTACACGCCTCAACAGAACTTTGCACTCATATGGGTTATAAGTGCCATTACAGGTCTGATGATGAAGACCATAAACAGTCGAGGGAATTCGTCAACAACTTACAGCAGTTACCTTTTGTTGGGCTTCTTTCATATGGTTGAATATGCCAAAATGTTCAGTTCGCATAAAAAATAAAAATTAAGATTGAAGTTTTACATAGGAATACCACTGCCTATTAGGCATGCTGATGCGTCAATTTGACACTGAATTTACGTTGCGTAATCGCGGTGCTGTCTCATTAGAGTAGCTCGTTTAGTAGCCCCATTTATACTAAATACAAATAAGTTACAGATGCGTTCAACTAAAAATTGAAAAATAAAATAATTAAAAAAAAAACCGACTTCAAAAACATAAACTAAAAAGTTAAAAATAAAATTTTCACTTTAAAGAAAGGAGCATTAACAGGCGGCATATAGTTAATGAAGTCGGTGCCAACTCAGACACTTTAAATGGGTACTTACCAGATAATAACAATTACAACAATTATATATTTATAACTATAATAAATATAGAACACAATTTAAAGTGTCTGAGTGAGTAGGCACCGACTTCATTAACTATATGCCGCCTGTTAATGCTCCTTTCTTTAAAGTAAAAATTTTATTTTTAACTTTTTAGTTTATGTTTTTGAAGTTGGTTTTTATTTTTTTTTTAAATTATTTTTTAATAGACTGCAAGTGTATGGTGTTCGTGTAACAAAAAATATTTAATCCAACCGCAAACAAAATTTTTCGTAGCATTTGTTACGCCGTTTTGACATATATATAAACCTCCTTCATCTCATCGAGTAGATGATTGTAAGCTCTATAACCTTGTTTACTTTGTATAAGACACTATGGGCTATTTTTTACTGTAATAATTATTATTGAAGAAGATTAAGGAACATGTTAAAAGCTTTGTGCAATTAGGTTTTACGGAAAAATTTTAATAGTGATGCAGACATTCCGTAGACCCTAAATTATTATATAATGTTATTAAAAAATTATATAAATTCTAAAAGGAAACTCAATATACATATCTTGCACTGAGAAATCCATCACAATTTTTTTCCAAGGGGTCCAGGTTTTTTAATAAAGATCAAATAAAGGGATCAGTCACATTTACCTAACAATTCGTAATAATGACGATGCGTGCACTTTGAATTGCAAAACAACACTGTTCGCTGAATACCAAAGGTTTATTTTTTATAATTCCATAAAGTACTGAAGTACTGCTCCCTCTGATAAGTCATTAAAGTGATAAATTAGAGAGTTCCATTTTCTAATATTGACATATGGTAGGGCCCACTGTGCGTGCACCGGTCGTTACTCGCCAAATGTCCGTTAGCAAGTATTTCATCGCGAAAATGTCGAATTATGCAGGGAAATGATGTAAAATATGTCCAAAAACAACAAACAATGTTGAGTTGTGTAACTTTTCATGTGTAAGTATGAAATTGTGTGAACGCTTCCCCGCACAAACTCGTCCCACATCCCCACTTAATGGAACGCTGCGTTTCGTACAGTAAAAGTCATACCGTGTCTCTAGAGGCAGGTGGGGAAGCTTCACTATCTCTATGGCAATAAATGTTTATTATATTGTTTAAATTATGAAAATGTATGTTATAGGTTGCATTTTTGGGCACAAACGGGACAGAATATCCTTTAATAAATGGTCCGAACAAAATTGGAAGGGTTAAGGATGTAAATAACATTTACTTGGATTTTGCTGTAAGTTTTTATTTCATTGGATTCATTAAGCGTTTAATTTTGGAAATGTTTAAGAGGATGTACGCCAGCGAAAAAACTGTCATACGGGTTTTATATGAAAATTGTAAAACATCAATAAAATTCGCGAAATATAAAAAATCAATAAAAATGTAAACAGAATAGTACTTTTCCAATGTTTTCTGAGTATGCTAAAATGTGTTAATCATATTTTTTTAATAAGTAATAACATATTTGCAGTCTATGATTAGGTTATTTAATTTTAAAGTACCTATTACTTTGTAGATATATATATATAGAAATGTAATCAACCTTCTAACTTTGTTAATTGGTTATGGTACTGATACTATCAGTCAGTATGTATGCCATTAAGCACAGACTGAGTTCAAGTCGAATTTTTAGTTCTTAGTTGTAATAATTTTGAAAGCTGAAAGCTTGTGACATACAGGCAATAATGCAGTATCACCATAAAGTTTCTTACTTTCCAGTGCTCATTAATTATATATTTGATAGATTTGGTGATATGGTACTGAAAACTGATTGGCGTATATTTTTATTGTAATTTTTGTAATTGCAGTCCATATCCAGGCAGCATGCAATTATAGTGATCAATTCCGAGAAAGTAACATTAATGGACATGAATTCACGCAACAAAACCAAGTTGGGGATGGTGAGTAAAATAGTTTTTTCATAGAGAAGACCTTATTTAAAGTGTCAAGACTAAGGCTTGGAATAACATAGGGTAAATTTTGTCCAGGAAAAATATAGGATTCTCATTGAATAGCTATTTTTCATGCTAAAATAGCCGAGTGGATTTGATGAAATTTGGTATAGAGATTTCTTAGGTAGTGAAGTTTCAAAATGTTCTGGAAAATCTCACTATGTCCTAGAGTGTCGTGTCCCTTTGGCGGTCTCACTGCAACTGTAGTCCACGCGGGCTATGCTGCGGGCGGAAATCTAGTTAGGAAATAAAAAAAGATTAATTAAAACGTTTTAGAAATGGATTCAGTTATTGATTCTGAACTTATTAGTTTCTGCTCTACGGTAAATTATTATACAAGACATTTTCGGTCATTAATCCACATAAAAACTGCATATATCAATTAATCGCACTTTACTAATGGCAAATATATTCAATACATCAGCCCATTAATGCCCCACTGCAGGGGTTTAGGATAAGAGGGCTTGGAGCTTATTCCAACACGCTGCTCCAATGCGGGTTGGTGGATTTTAACGACTAAGATCTATTGATGGCAACCGGGACCGACGACTTAACGTGCTCTTCGCGGCACAGTCAGTGACAGTTATGTATATTAGTTAGAAAAAATTTATTCGCACTATGGCCATTCATTCCTATGAATAAATATATTTTCTTCTTTCTTTATCTTTCTAAACAAGAAACGGGTTCGCTACCACTTGGCTATCACGACATTTACAACATATAAATATACTAGCGACCCGCCCCGGCTTCGTACGGGTAGCAGAGCATATAAGCCATAATGTTTTTTCTGTCGTAGTGTCGTATCAGCTTGTTGCGTCGTACATGTGGACTTTATTTAATTAGATTGAAATGTAACGTAAGTTCATCCTACTTGGAATATTTTTAAAGTATTTTATTTCCAATTCTATAAATATTTGAAAAAGTAAAGAATAAATACGTATAACCTAACCTAACTACGCGTGTCGCGTCGTCATGCCCGACTATGCCCATATATCGATTTTGTACCACCACCCTATAACATTCATAATGCATTTACATATTTCAGTTCCTAGTGAGACATAGGAACAAACCATGAAAAAAAATTTATTTGTTAATGCCACAGCCTACAAATCATACTAAAAATTGGCATATTCGGTATTTGTTGTGTAAGTACCATATATGGTACTTAATACACAGAAATCACAAATTCATAACTAATTTAGTATCTGAAAAATGTAGATCCTGTAGCAAAAATGCTCTAAAAGTTCTCTGTACAGCCCCTATTTCTTTATTTAAAAATGATTAAAAACATATTTGTACTGTAACTCAATGAGTGTGTGACAATGACACCCCACATGTTGGAACAAGAAACAAATATTATTTTTTTGGCTACTTTTTCATGTATTTATTTTATGTAGAACCCCCTCAAAAATCATTTATTGAATTTATGATTTAATATTCAGTTTCTGTGGAACTGAAACTCGCCATCACGCCAGACGGATACGCCAGCTAGCTAGAGTATGAGTGGTTATATGACAAGCGCAAAAGAGGGCTTCTAGTCAATTCGTACTTTTATGCATGATCGAAACAATTCCTCCACAAAACAGAAACTAAATAATCCAGTGTATGTGCTGAGGCCAGCATTGTCTTCGCACCCTTTACAGTATGTGTCTACATACATTTCTTTATTTATTAGTCTGAAATAATGTCTTATCAAGAAGTTACTAAGTATTTGCAATTGACATGTGTTATAAACAGTCAATGGCAATTTGAACAGTAGGTACGCTAATCAAAGGTAGTTAAAAAGATAGGAAAATCATAATTTGTTAAATAAATAAACATTTTATTTTTAATAATTAATTTTGTTAGGAATTCACAATATCTTAACTTTTCTACAATATAATACCACCATTGATACGTCAGACTTCTAGGTTCAAATGGGTATGAGACATGTGTTAATTATTTAATATGTTGATACTGTAATAGGTATATTTGGATTCTCAAAATTACCACAAAATGGTGGCATTTCAATGAATTTTAAAGGAAAATAAAAATTACAGAACTCTTTATGACTTATATAAATGTACATAGATTAGTAGGGTAATTATATAAATTAACTTAAGTAATCTCAAAATACTTAGCCTATAAAATAGTGTGAAGTGAAATATATGGTGTGATTTTATTTAGCCTCTTTTTCTTTTTTATATATTTTTTATGCGTGTTTTTGTTTTGTTATATATATCCGTTTGGTATAACATTACAGTTAATAAGTGTATAACAATAAATAAATAAATATTTACTGGTGGAAATTAATCTGAAACTCTATAATTTTTTAGTTGTATATTCCTTTATATGACCTTATAGCACAATTAATAATTTTTATCGCATGAATTACATAACCGATAAGCCGTCATTTTTAATAATCCGGCCAATACTTTGGTGCGACTATGGGTGGGACGAATAAAGCGTTACTGGACGTCTCTTGTCTTTTTGGTATCTCAATTAAAATTGAATTAGAATATTTGAAGTAATTAAATGTAGCCGTCAGACGAAGGTTCCGTAGGCACAAAATGACCCTCACGGAATGACTCGCCATTTCTATAGTAACCTTGTGTGCCAGCTAGTTTTGGGTAACAATATTAATTGTTCGTAACGCTATTAGGGCAACGTTATTAAATTTTATATAAAACTGTTATAACGCAACTAAGGTCCGTTGTCGTATACAGGGGATGGTGGATTTCGAAATTGGGTTGGACTTATATTAAAAATAACATATTTATAAAGAAAATATAAAAACACACTTTATACGACAAGAAAATTCATAAACAAAATTATATTCGGTTGAAAAATATGAAACTTATAAGCAATTAAATTTTTATCTCTGTCTCTTTCTTACAAAACGATATTTGACATTATTTCAAATGGCCTGACGTCATGTGATATTGCTCTCTCTGTCTAATAGGACATTTTAAACATTCATAACTTTGTTATTAATGATTTTTTTTTAAATATTACACTTTTATATATGTAGAAAACTCTTGCATTAAAAATAATTATATAAAAATATCTATTGTACCCTATATATATCTATAGGGTACAATAGATATTTTTATATAACCGACGCGGTGCGGCCCCCGGCTGGTCGCGAGATGTTTATATTTCGCGATAGCTCCTAAGATATTAATTTAAATTGTATAGTGTAAAGGGCAATCATAATGTGCAACAAATGCTGAAGGTAAATAATGTAATTAATTTGAAAAGGATTAATCCTGTATCCATATAAATTGCTTACCAATTACCTCATCATATGACACCATTTTTTTAAACATAAAAATAGATATAGTAAGCTATCCATTAAAGATAGATATATGCTATCTCGGGCTTTTCTTTAGTCCTATAAAAGATACCCAATTCCTCCATATATTATTTTGTTATATCTCAAAAGGATTAGGCAGTGTATTTGATGGAAGCTCCCAGCCGGCTTGATTTTTTTCCGACTTCTTCAACAATAATCGTCATATTTCAACAAATTTCCATAAAACATTAATAAAATATACATGCAAACCTTCCTTTTGAATCACATTGGCCATTGGTGTCAACAATATGCCAATCCGTTTGGTAGTTTTTGAGTTTATCGCGTTCAGACAGATAGACAAACGCGGCGGGGGACTTTATTTTATAATATGTAGTGATTCATTAGAATTATAAGTCAAATACACATGTTAAATTTTATTTTACAGACTACCCTTCGGCCTTATTCATCTTACCCTGTCAGCAATGGTGATGTCATTCAGTTTGGAGACGTCATAGCTGTGTTTAGATTGTATGATGCTTATGACGACCTACCTATTACACCAGCAATGACACAAGATATGGGCATCCCGGAAACACCAGTCTCTGCTCAGAGTAATTCCAGGACGGTCACTATTCCTGAAACGCCAGACCACGTAAGTGGGTTAATACATAGAGTTATGAAAATGTCAAGAGATGTATTTCATATTTTGTTATTTTCTAAGATATATGAAATACATTCCAAATGTATGAACTTCTTTCTTCAAAGTATTTAGCAGATAATAGATTTTAAAGAAAATTGACTTCTGATTTAAAGAATAACATATTTGAAAATAAATAATATTATTAAATCTTAGATATCATGAGTTATAATAAAAATATCTTCAACTGTGTATATGTAATCTGCTACATTTTTATTTTCATAAATAATGGTTAATATTCCAAACATACAAAGCTGGTTTAATCAGGATGGTTGTTGCCTGCATTTCTATCTGTCTATCAGTGTGTCTGTTTGGCATCATAGTGTTCAAATGGATAAAACAATTTCAGTACTTTTTTTTAAATTGAAAGCTGGTATATTTGAGATGGTTTTTAGCTACAATTTGATGATTATGTATCTGTCTGTGGCACTATAGATCCTGAACTGATAGACCGATTTTAATGCTTGTTTTTGTTTTATTTGAAAGCTAGTTTAATCGTTTCTGTCTGTTTTTCTGCATTTCAATGCATTTGCTTTGGTTTAATCTGGAATTCGTAGGTAATTTTTTTAAGAGGAAAAAATTTTTTTTTCAATAATTAAATAAAAATTATCTAATGTTTATAGTTAAGTTTAAAAAGCTTGAAACAAAATTTTAAATAGGTAAATATCTAGTTCCAAACCCCAGACTCATAAAAAGTTTTTTTTAAAGTCAAACATAGTACAGGTTCATTAATTTTAAATTATTTGGTTCCTTAAGAACATTGAGGATTGGCAAGTAAATTTAGGCACATACTATTTTATTGTGATGTCATGTAACTTAATACAAAGTAGGAACTGAAGTATTAAGATTAACTAACGGTTCATGACGCATTTGAAGATCAAAAACAATTTAAAAACTAATAAATCTGTATTATTAGAGGTTTTACAAAAGTTAGTTTTTTAAATTTAATATGGTAACATTTTGTATCTAAGTCAAGAGTATAATGCATAAGATCACCATTTAAGTTTAATATTATTTTGAAATGATTCAATGGTACAACATATTATAAATACAACATAAACATTAAACTTGATTTGTATAATGAATATTTTTTCAACAGGACGACTCAATAAACTCGTCCAGAGATGAAGGGCAAGATAGCACAGTTTTCTTGGAGCCGAACAAGCCAGCACCGAAAAGTAAAACAAGTTTGAGAAATCATAATAGCATAACTACAATACCAACAACATTAAATTTTGATCTTGATGATTCAAAACAGTCAAATGTCTTAGTATCCAAAGATAAAAGTATCGATAACTTAGACACACAGATACCCTATGAAGAATATGACATTTTTACTACTGAAACACAATTACCACTGGATTGCTTGAACAGAGTATATAAAGAACCAAATCTCAAAATCTCCAATGAAAAGGGTATCTATGATTCAGATACTCAGTTGCCTATTGCCAAAGTTGATACATTTAATGCTGAGACACAATTGCCACTAGGCTATTTAAAAAAAGAACTCAAAGAATCAAATGTTACTATTCCGATTGAAAAAAACAACCATGATTTTGACAACCAGTTGCCTATTGCCGAAGCTGATATATTTAAGGTTGAGACACAATTACCGCCAGGAAATTCGAATAAAGAGTTAAAAGATTCAAACGACACATGTCGAAAGCCGATTGAAAAAAACAGTCATGATTTCGACACTCAGTCAAATAAAAAAATTGTTTCTAAAACATTACCGTTGAATATTACAGATACTGTAACTAAAATGACATTTGAGGTCATAGATAAAAAAACCAAAAATGAAACTGAACAACAAGTATTTGATACTGATTGCGATGAGTTCTTTAATTCCATTGAATCACAATCAATACTTCCAGAAAAAGAATACATTATCAACAATGAAGAAACTCATTTTAAACCAAAACGCATCATAGAAAATTCAGTTTTAGAAGAAGCGCAAGAGGAAAATAAAAAAATAACTTTTAATCAGAACAGACAAGTCTCAAACGATGTTAATGACGATCTAACTGACTGTGAAGACGAATTCGACGACAAACTAGTATCTAAAAATATGACAGTTATCGAAGAAGAGAATGATAAGTTGCGAAATTTCGAAGATTTGCCGACACAAGTAATTTGTAATATTACTAATAAAAATGTGGTATCTGCAAAATCATCAACAAATATTGACTCTGCAAAAGAATATGATACAGCCAAGGATGAAAATATTTTAAGTACTGCCATTGACATTGAAGATTTGCCTACTCAGATTTTGGAAAATAAGAATGTAGTAGTGTCAGAGAGTATCAAAGAGTTGTCAATAAAAAATTTAGACAACAAAGTAAATTTAACTGATTTAATGAACACTTCTGCTAGAATCAAGAGTGCAATAAATAATTTCCCAGCAGAAAAAAACTACTTACTTTGTAATGATGTTGATGAGCTAGATCAGCCTACACAAGTACTAGATAAAACAAGTGTTGAAGATCTGCCTATAGAGACATTGGAACGTTATAATCTAGTGGTCCAAAACGCCAAAAAAAAATCGTCAAATCATTTAGACCAAAATATCAACTTTGATAAAATTGTCAGTGGCAGTAACACTTCTATAGAAAAGAACAAAATAACAAAAGAAATTGCTATGAAGGTTGCTCAACAAGAACAGTCTACACAGCAGTTAAATAAAAACAATGTTACATTTCGCAGCCATGAAGTCAAACCTATTCAAATCTTAGACAAAAACAAATCTAATATTTCGATAGAAAAGAACAAAAAAACAATTGCTGTGGAGATCGATCGAGTACACCAGCCTGTACATTTGCTAGATAAAAATGATGTTATGCTTCAAAGTCACAAAGTCAAAGTTGTCCAAATTTTAGACAAGAATAAATCTAACATTTCTGTAAAAAACAACAAAAAGACAAAAGAAATTCCTATGGCAGTTGATCAACAAGACCAGCCTACACAGCTGCTAGATAAAAATATTTCATTTCAAAGTCATGAAGGCAAACCTACTGAAATTTTAAACAAAAATAAATCTATTTCTTTAACTTTAAGAGCACATCAAGATTCACTATTACAACAAGAAGAAAAATTAAAACAATTCATGGATGACGACGAAAATAATTACTATGCTGCTACTCAAGATGTTTATAATGATTTAATATCGCCCCAGAAAATAACTACTTCTATAATCAGTCCAGGAAAAAATAATAAATTAGTAAGTAACTATGCGCCAAAACGAATCACAACTGATGTTAAAAAAATACTAGATTTAAAAAAGCCACGTGTGTTAAGATCAAATTCACAGCAAGAAAGTGAAAATTCTAAGTCCGAGCAGAAAAAATGTAGAGTGGCAAAAAAGAATAATAAATCAAAACCGGCAACCAAAAATGACACACTTGTTGAAAATGAAATAGAGGGAAATGAAAACATGGTAAATGTAAAATCTGGCTCAATAACTAATAGAAAGTCGAAAAAAGAAAAAAATCGTGATGAAAGAGAAAAACTGGATACCTTGAATAGAGTACAAGGACAAAGCAGTAATACAAAAGAATCGGAAGTAAGGCGTAGTGACCGTAAGAGAAAAGCCAATAAAATGTTTGAAGACTATGAAAATACTGAGAATATTTTAATCCGCAGAACAAGAGCCCAAAAAAGTAAAAGTGATAAAACAAATCATGAAGAAAGTGCCGTTTATAACACAAGCAAAGATTCTAGTCTATGCGTAAGAAAAAAACCAGACCTAGTTTTAGATATAGGGCCAAATAACAAAAAGACAAAAAAATATTCCCAAGATAAATATGACTCCACTGAAAAGGCTTCAACAACAATCACTAAAAGAAGAAAACAGACTTATGTATTATTTAGTTGTTTACAAAATGATAAGATAAAAGAAAAAATATCAGAATTAGGTATGAATTTGCTAATTTATTTTTGCATTTCATTACTAATTTAAGCCTGTGAATTCGCGTTATATACTTTTTTTCTTACTGCTTTACTCCTAGAAGGGCAGCAGATGACTCCTATAATGTTAAACTAAAGTTTCATCTGTTCAAATGTAAAGTTTCATCAGGAATGGTTTTGGTTTTATAAATATTATTATGGCCGAATGGTCAAATAGGTATTTGATTTGTAGAGAAAATATCAACTTTTACTACTAAAATTTTAGTAAGCTATGGTTATAACTTATAGATTGCATGGAGTGACCTATAATTCGAATCGATCAAAAACGTGCGCAAAATGTTACACTCAGTCATTACACAGACCATACGTCGTTATCGTTGTTTTAAACAAATTTTATTAAATTACACTTGAGATGTAATTTTAGAATTTTTATTTTCTTTTCGATTATGAATTTTACATGTGGGTCACACAAAATCGTGCTGCAGAGCAAATATTTTAAACCTCAACTGGTGATTTGGTTTACGGCGTATATTTATTGTTGACATTTTTGTTGTTACAATGCAGTATCTCTATGAACATCCATGGGTTATAGGTGTAATTTTTTTATATTAAGAAATGGAAAAATGAACTTAAGTTCATAATTAAATGTGTGTGTGATAACTATATACTTATGTAAAGTGTTTTAAATATAAAAATATTTTGACATAAATGGTAAAGTTTAAACACTTTTTGTACTGATTTGGACTTGAAAAAAGCAGCTTGATGGTATATAACCCATGTCTACCCACAATTTTATCTAAATGTGGTTACTTCATGAAAATCAGCTTGTACACCAGAAAACCAGTGTTTAGGTAGTTGCATAGAACAACCGGATTATTAAGTTTGTTGCAATGGACTCTGTTGTCATTTTTGTTCCTCTGTGTAACAGACAAATAGACAAGAAAAACCGTTATTTTTATTTTGTGTCAACATTTACATAATGGTATAAATTGAACTTCATAGTGAATGCATTGCTACTTCTGTTTATTTTCTGTCTCTGTTTGTTCTGTTTCTGTCTATTTATTTTCAATAGTTTCTTGATTTACAAATATATCTTGATGCATTTCTGACTGTGATACTTATTATATATCCTTTGATGATCAAAAGTATAACAGTGCATTGTGCTTCCTTAAGCCATAATTTTATTATACCTTTTGACTGATATCTGCCGCATTGTTTCTCTGTTCGCTTTATATCACCCATATTATGGTATTATTTTTTCTAATGACTAATAATATGCTTTTAGGGTATAGGAATCACTAAATATATTTACCGACAATAACTATATAATATAACCATCATTCTTAAAATTTTGTAACAGTATAGATTTTATGATGATTTCTTAAAATTTTGCATGAAACGTTTCTTCTTGAATTCAGGCAAGCCTTTTTCTGTCCATTACTGGATAAAAGCTGCTCTCTCCAAGGCTTGCCTTTACACGCTATCGTGCACCTTCCGCGTTCAGTCATTTCCGTATTATTATTACAATACTTACAACAATTTCAGGAGCTGTAGTGGTGGAGGACGTAAAATCTTGTACTGTGCTGGCGACAGAGCGGCTGCTGAGGACGTTTAAAATCATGTGCGCATTGGGCTTAGGAAAGCCAATAGTAGGCCCCAGTTGGATACAAGCCTGTGCAGACGCACACATGATTCTCGGTTAGAAACATTTTTTTGCTCCAGAAGGCAGTTCTTTTTTGCAGAGTGGATAGTGCCATAAACTGAAAGTCGAACCAATTTCAACTTTACATCATAGTTCCTACAAGACGGAACAAAAGTTATAAGTTAAGAAATTTAAAAAAATTTTACATTTATTTTCACTGGTAAGTAATATAAACGGCCAAATGCGATACTATACAATATATTTGTGTTATGTATTTACCAAAACAAGCTAGACATTGCAACAGCCCGTGAAAGAAAAAAATAATTAAAAAAAAAATAAAAACCGACTTCAAAAACATAAACTAAAAAGTTAAAAATAAAATTTTCACTTTAAAGAAAGGAGCATTGACAGGCGGCATATAGGTAATGAAGTCGGTGCCTACTCACTCAGACACTTTAAATTGTGTTCTATATTTGTTATACTTATAAATATATCATTGTTGTAATATTTATTACCTGGTAAGTACCCATATAAAGTGTCTGAGTTGGCACCGACTTCATTAACTATATGCCGCCTGTTAATGCTCCTTTCTTTAAAGTGAAAATTTTATTTTTAACTTTTTAGTTTATGTTTTTGAAGTCGGTTTTTATTTTTTTTTTTACTTATTTTATTTTTATATTTTTAGTTGAACGCATCTGTAACTTATTTATATTTAGTATAAATGGGGCTTCTAAACGCGCTACTCAAATGAGACAGCACCGCGATTACGCAACGTAAATTCAATGTCAAATTGACGCATCAACATGCCTAGTAGGCAGTGGTATTCCTATGTAAAACTTCAATCTTAATTATTATTTTTGCGCGAACTGAACATTTTGGCATATTGAACCGTATGAAGGAAGCCCAACAAAAGGTAACTGCTGTAAATCGTTGAGGAATTCCCTCGACTTTTTATGGTGTTCATCATCAGACCTGTAATGGCACTTCTAACCCATATAAGTGCAAAGTTATCTTCAATAGAAATGAATTAAATCCAAACACCAGGTAATTGCTGTAAATCGTTAAGGTGTTCCTTCGACTGTGTATGATCTCTATCATCAAACCTGTAACGGTACTTATAACCCATATGGCTGCAAAGTTCTCATTAATAGAAATGAATTAAGTCCAAACACCAGGTAATTGCTGTAAATCGTTAAGGAGTTCCTTTGATTGTGTATGTTCTCCATCATCAGACCTGTAGTGGTACTTATAACCCATATGGGTGCAAAGTTCTCCTTAATGGAAATGAATTAAGTTCAAACACCAGGTAATTGCTGTAAATCGTTGAGGAGTTCCCTCGATTGTGTATGGTCTCCATCAGACTTGTAATGGCACTTATAATCCATTTGGGTGCAAAGATCTCATCAATAGAAATGAATCAAGTCCAAACACCAGGTAATTACTATAAATCGTTGAGGAGTTCCCTCGACTGTCTTTCAGCTCCATCATCAGATCGACTCCCAACCTTCATTAAATAGTACTAGTAGTAGTACTTTATCAAAATACTTAAAATACGATACTTTCAAATACGATTTTCGAAGGTTGTCCTCGATTTCTCTGGGATGCCATCATCAGATCCTGGTTTCCTTATCATGGTACCGTTCCGGAGATATCTCCCTTTCACAAAAAAAATATCATCCAATTCGGTTCATAAACAACGAAGTTATCCCTGAACACACATAAAAAAAAAAAACATGTATACGGTCGAATTGAGTAACCTCCTTTTTTGAAGTCGCTTAAAAATGTTTTGTCACGATTCCAAACTACATTATCGGCGTTTTGTTGTTGAAATATTGTAATTGGTACAAAATATACAGGAATTCTAAATTCCTAACTACTCAGTCGGTTCATAAATTATGTTACACAACTCGAAATTTCGAATGTTGGCAAAATGAATATGAATTGTGTTCAAATTAAGAACATTTCATCTACACAAAAACGTATTTTTATTTTTCCCCGGTTTCAAATATGAAATGGACGTAAAAAGACGATCAGGTTGCCGTAATCACGTTATATCGTTACGGTTAAGCGCCTACTAAGATTCTCAAACTTCTCAAAGGTTTAAAAATAATGCAGATATTTGTCCATTGTACCATTAAACGATACAGGGAAGTTTAGAGTTTAGAAGATAGAAATAGAAGCGGTCGTCCTCGCACCGTTAGGACTCCAGCGGTAATTAATGAAGTAAAGACGCGAATTCGGAGAAATTCCGTGATCGAGCAGAAACTGTTGGCTCTACAGGTAGGAATGAGCAAAATATGGTTAAAAGAGTGTTGAATGAAGACCTAGGACTACGGGTTTTTCTCAAAAAAAAAAATCCGTAGGTTTTCTGGGTGCACGGTTAAAGAAACTTGGCTGGATAAATCCAGCGCTTTTTTGAAACGGTATGCGAGAAAAAAGCACCGCGAAATCTTTCGTTTGGATGAAAAAATTTTATAGTTGGGGAGACCTACAATGAACAAAATGATAAAAGTGTATGCACGCAACAGTGAAGAAGCAAAAAACGTATTTCTTATGTCCAGCGAGGACATCATCCTTCGTCATTTATGGTTCTTGAAAACGGGTGTGTTAGTGAGAGGTCGCATACCAAAAGCGAAGCTTTCTATACAAATGTGTAATGGTAGAAACTTTCTCTCTTTCGCTGATTTTCCTTCCCTAAATAAAAAAAAAATTGTATAATCATTACTTAATAATTTATGACTAAAACAAGGGATCATTGAAACATTTTTAAAAACTGCAAGTTCGGCTGCCCAAACTTCAAAACCGAGTAATACTTAACTCTAGTACGAATGCTCATGCCGGTTTGCCCAGGTCTGCCCTACTTCCCACCTCAACACCTATATGAAGTTACTGCAAGAAGCAGAGAGACAAATAAGTAAATAATAGAAAATAATATATAAGTAGATATAGGAAATGAATCTAACAATCGGAGACTTTAAAGGAATATATAAAGAAGGAGTTATAGTAGAAGAACTATAAATAGGAAGTTGGGGAATAAGGAAATAGTGAAAATCAAGAAAGAATATACATCAAATACTTCAAGGACCCCACAGTATAATTAGTGAGGGGGACACTAAGGACAACAGGAATTTAAAAAATAAAGTTTCTGCAATGTTTTTGTGATTAACTTCAGAATCGCACAGACTGTTGGCAAAAATTACTTGCATAATTAATTGGTGGTAAACATTTTTTAAATGATTTGGTAATTGTAGTATCATAGTCGTAATTACCAATTGTTATCACAATTGAAAACCATGAAAATGACGTTTTAGTACCTACAATACGCGCCACCGAAGTAAAAGGCCGCCAGCTGTGCACACTCGTCGAGCTCCAGGGGCAGCGCTATGCGGGTAAAAGAGAAGGCATCGCTCGCTCAAAGGAGGCGGCGGCGCTGGCCTCTGATCTGAGTGTGCAGCCGGCCGCCTTTTACGTTGGTGGCGCGTAATGTAATTTATATGAAGAAATGTAATGTAATTTTCTTCAGATCCTTGGCAACACTTGATGGTGGATATCGAAGGAGAGAAGAAGTTGAGGTGTAACTTGAAGGAGGCCCTGGCGGCCAAACGGAACTTCCTTCAAGGCTATAACGTATCTAGTACTCCAAGTGTGCTGCCCCTTCCACGAGATATGCAGGGTATGTACTTTGCTGGTAAATAAACATTATAAGTGTACTTATGTATACGCGTCAGAAGTTATCTTATTTGTTCACGGAGAGTCCATGTGTAATATTAACCAATCATGCGTGATCGGACTAGGGATTGCAATCTCGCAGAACATTGCCGGGATCGATCCTGCGGGGTCCAGTAAGGTTATAAAACTTGTTTGAGAACAAGAAAAACAATCTTGATTTGATGAGTATAAGCTTTTAGCAGTTAGTAATTAAATTCGACAATTAAAAATATTTTAGTTATGAAAACTGCTCTAATTGGAAAACTCCAGCCTTTTTAATAACTATATATCAATGAACATTCTAGATTTCTTTTCTGTCGAACTTGGCTTATTGTAATGTCTTTCTTCAACGTAATCTGTATTATATTGATGAACATTCACATATTGACAAATCTTTAACAAATTAAAATATGATACACATTTCACATTGTCACTTCTGTCTGATCTTTTTAAAATGATTACATAAAATGTTCTAATACCAAATTCAAATTCAATACCTGTAATGTAATTTTACTAATGCCAGGATTTAGCTAGGATATTTGCGTATCTAATGAGTTTGCGCCATTTTTTACGGGTTACATACTCGTGTACCAGTTTTACTTTTATTTTTGCTGTCAATAAATATGATAGATTAAAATTCTTAGATGCGACATATGTTGAGAAACCTTTCGTTTGCACATAACGCGAGTTAAATTGCCAGCGCAGAGGTTGTTCCGTTGTATTTCTGTAATCGCTAGTCATTACGAGTATTAAAATTTTGTTTTCGTTGCGTCGGAATATTTGGATATATTCAACTTCCATATCAGACCATTCTGCTTCACTGCAGGGGCTAGGCCTCCCTTCATTATGAGGGTGTTTGGAGCTTAATCCATCACGCTACTCCAGTGCGGGTTGGTGGATTTTAACGACTGTCATCGGTTTATGGCAACTGATATTAAACTTAGCTGCTTTTTAGGATAAAATAAATTTGAGCGTCTATTAGAAACTAAATTATACGGTAACTGGTAAACAAAACACTACTTTTGATTGCAGTCATAGTGGAATGTTCGGGAGGCGTTTGGAAAGAGGGGGGTCCGCGTTGGCTGTGCGTGTGCGCTACAGCGGACCATGCGCTCGTTCCGGAGATTAAATCTCGAGGTGCCATCTTAATATCACGCGACGCGTTCCTTGGATCTATAATGCGGCAACGTCTAGAATTCAACTGATGCAATCTGAGATTGTAACAACGTTCACAAAAACAGTTTTTGGTGAAAATATTTTACTAGATATAGTTCATAGTGTTAGTTTAACTTTGTGTTTTGTCAGTTTTGGAATGTATAAATGGTCGCGTATGGAACTTTTTTATTGACTAAAATAAATTTAGTTCAGGCTTACATTAAATTGAAGATGTTCAGGTTCCATACTTGTAATTGAATTAAAAATTGTACTGTTTTTTAATAAGCTTAATACAATCCAAACGTATAGAGCACGTAGAGCTTACCGAACTAAACAGTTTCGAATAGAAGGCGTAAACTAACGGTTACCGACAAAAGCATGTTTAAAGTTTCATTTTTTTACTTTTTGTTTAGTTTGGTAATCTCTACACGCTCTATAAGTTTAAACTACGTTCAGCCAAACACCAGATATATTCAGGGAGATTTTTCTATAACAACCCAATTTTTTATTTCTCGATTACTTGAAAACTCCTTAAAAAACAGATAAAAAAAACAATACAATGCTTTTATTTATTTATTTTAGTTATTAAATGAAACGTAAATACTATGCATAAGAAATAAGCGACTGCGTTTAGTGGCGAGGGGAATATCGCCAACCTGCACTATCATCAGTCGCCCGCGCATTCCCAGAATCAAATCAGAATCAGAAATTCCCAGATCAGAATCACTTTATAGTATTTTACTATACAGATGTCAAATATCAAAATTCATCATTTGGATAATCGAAGTTTTAATCTTAAATTTTAATCCAACTAGAAATCAATTTTCCACAAGCTGTTAAAAGTTTTGGTGAATGAAGCTTTTTTAAATTTTCAGGGTTCCGTACCTCAAAAGGAAAAATAGAATCTTATAAGATCACTTCATTGTCTGTCTGTCAAGACCCTTTTTCTCAGGAAAGCGTGGACGTATCAAGTTGAAATTGATACAAAATTCTTATGTCTACGGTCTCTTAAAGCTGTAATTATAAATATATAATATATTGTGTGGTGGTACAGAACCCTCGGTGTGCAAATCTGACTCGCACTTGGCTGGTTTAATTTATTGTACCTAATATAATGACATGATTGATTTAATTGACCCATAATACAAGCATAAGGCTTGCTTACTTTGGAACTAGATGGCGCTGTGTAGGATGTCCCAGGCAGAGTTGCCAGATGAGCCTCGGAAAAAAACCGGACACATAATGAGAAAATGGGGCTATTAAACACAAATTATAATTGACCATTCCCAAATTTTTGAACTTAAGTCCAGACCTTATAATTCCACCCTGTGAATACCGATTTAAAACAAAAAGAAGTCAAATTAGTTTCTTAAAATTTCCTATTCTTAAAAAAAAATAATTAAATAACGGACTTTAGTTTAATTCGGGAATAGTCAATTTAGTGTAGGTAATTATTGCATGAAGACACATTTTTTTGTTGTTGTGTTGTGCATAATTTTCAAATTCAATGCAATTATTTTCGGTGTTAAAATATATTGAATAATATAATAATTCAAAAAAGTTTTTTGAAAAAACCGAACATTTCTTAGTCCGGTTTTTTAGTATTTTTTCGGCTGGACATCACTAATGAAAACATGACATGTGACAACCCCGGCCCCAGGTGTTATTATTTTTATTATTATTGATTGCATGTGCAGATCTATGATAGATTTAAGTTTTCATGTTATCCATTATTGTGAACAATGGTTAAGTTTAACATTGTTTAGTATTGTAAATCAAAATCTATTTGTATATGTTTGACACTAAGATTATGTCAAGGAAGATGATGTGGATATAACAGTATTTTTAATTACACTAACTTTAAAATTACACTAAATTAAGACTAACATAGTATATATAGTTTGAACTGGTACACATTTGTTAACAACTTAATGTATGAAATGTAATAATGTGTGAATCAATATATTGTTTAAGATTAATTTTGAAAATTATCTTTGAATAACTACTTACGAACTATAAAATAATAAAGCGCTATCATTGCTCATGACTGGCCACATTAGCTCAATCAGCGGCTTCAGAAGCCACAACCAATCACATCACGCCACGTGACAGCCAGTCTGATTGTTAAGTCGCCTCCAGAAAGTTATAGTCCAGGTGCGGGGTTTTTAGGGTTCCGTACCCAAGAGTTACCAACGGGAACCCTATTACTATGCCTACACTGTACGTTCATCCATCCGTATGTCACAGGGCTGTATCATATGAACCGAAATAGTTAGACACTTGAAATTTTCACAGAATGTGTATTACTATGGCCGCTATAACAACAAATACTAAAAATGAAATAAAGTTTAAAATTAAAAGGGGTCCTTATACAAGAAACGTGTTTTTGAAGTGAAAACTTCTTTAGCATCGTTGTGGTTTGAAAGTCGATGAAACGAAAAAGTGACAGTAAAAAGAGAGAGACACATAAATTCATAAGATTTAACGTGGGAGAAATCGAGATAGGAAACATTATACAGTGTTTCTTATGTTTGTGGTTCTCTTTGTGCTCTGCTTCATACCCCCTCCACTCGTGTTTACCAAGGCATAGTGGGAGTTTGCTTGGGCCTCAGCGTTGTACGTGTATTAATACGTGTTTGTGCGCGCATGCGTAGTACAAAGCTTGAGAAAAGGCATCACAACAACCATGGTGTTTTGTATATGTGTACGTACTCTTGTGTCATTTATCGAAAATGTAAGCTCTGAGTCTGAATAAATCTATGTAACATACATGAGTAAAATGTAAAATAATTATCTAAATTTGTATCACTATGATCATTACTAAAACCTACAATTATCCTCTTCCCGAAATTTCACATTCGGCTCATTATCTTGAAACCAAAATTTTTGAAGGTTTCACTTCTACCACGTGTGAATTGCACAATTTTTTTTTTTAAATGTTTTGGTTGAGTGGCGGTTATAAGATCATATAATCACCAATCAACCAAGGGTAAGCATACCCTCGAAATTTTCAAGGAGTATGTACTACTATGGCCACTATAACATCAAATAATAAAAATGAAATAAAATTAAAAGGGGGCCCCATACAAGAAGCGTGTTTTTTTTTTAATATTTTATAATGGTATGGAACCCTTCATGTGCGAAACCAATTCGCACTTGGCCGATTTTTGCATTATATCACAAAGTCGGTTAGCTTAATGTATATGCATATCTTACACGTCCCATTATACGCGTCTGGATCCGCCTTTACGTAGCTTATTGTGATTGGCTGAGCTGATTAAAAAGCTGTGAGCTAATGTGACCACAGCCTTTATTTCATATTCGGTTATTTTATAGTTTGAATACTCGACTTCGGCATTAGCAGCATTTCCGATGGGCTTAATCATGATCGATGAAGTATACCTACTTTCTAAGTGCACAGAAAACAAACAAACAGACACGGAGTTAGTAAACTGGTCGTTCAAAAACTCTTGTGTATTATGTTATATTTTTATTTTATGTTAATAGCTTAATTGATACTTTATCTAATAAACTGTTTAGATACCATGTCTTTGTTTAAATACTGAATGCGTTAACTTCTCTTTTTATTTTTGATATTTATTTATTTATTCTGCCATTAAACTGAATTACTGTGTAAAAGTAAAAAACTAGTAAATATCTAATTTGTTTTGTAAGGTTTTGTATATCTAAGTTAAAAAAAACCCTTATAGGATCACTCTATTGTCTGTCCATCTGTCATAGCCTATTTTCTTCTACCTAATGAACGAAAAAAGTTCGAAAAGAGTTTGGTGACCCAATTACAGAAGTATAGCGTAAATAAACAAATTCTCATTTTGGTCAAATTATAAAATTGGGAAACCTGTCAAGTGCATCATATAACTATAACATTCTTGCTTCTACCTACACTCCTTACGTACTATATCTCACTATAAGTCTATGTATTGAGTTCACATGCACTTAGCAGTAGCAGCTCGGCCTAGCCTCACGCTGTCGCGAACACCGTGAACTTGGAAATGTTCGGGATCTTCCGAAATCTGGTCGATCCTCACCACCCGAAGACGATCAGCTTAATATTTTGCAGGCGAAAATCACTCAACCCCTAAACAATTCTAATTTCAATATCGCAGCGTCTATAGTCCTGAAAGTTCTAAAAAAAAGTAGAATACCATCCTTATAAAATATGTTTTACTCATAAAGTTCATAAAAATTATGTACTTAATTCGGCGAAATCAATTCTACTACCAAATGCATCAGCTATGCAATAATAAGCAATTAAAATAGAAAAAAATACGTTTTTTTTCTGATGAGATAACTTTTTTTTAAACAGCCACGGCAATTGGCAAACTTCCATTATTGGAATACTAAGAATCTTCGATGGAAATCTGTAGTGCGGCATAGTCGCCAGAAAAATTCTGGGACCCTATTTCTTTGACGTGACCTTAACCGGTGCGAGTTATTTGGGGTTTCGTCGATACGATCTTATACGTATATATATAGCATTGTATTCTGACACCTAGAAGAACTAGATATTCTGACAAAGAAAAGGTCACTCTTTGAACAAGGTGCATAACCTCTTATGCCGCGTCTGTCTGTGCTTATGTTCCCAAATCGTTAGATAGGGAGAAGAGATCTGATTAAGTGGACAGCCAGATCACCAGATCTGACACCCCTAGATAAATTTTTATGGGAATGGGAAAAGCAAGAATTACTCAAAAAATACGCCGTATGCCTCCCTAAAGTTATTAATAATTTTCTGAAAGAATATATACTTTGTCTTGGCTACTGTCAGTTACTAATTTCATGTACATTTTTTTTTTTAATTTCCCATTGACATAAAAAACATTTCAAAATTGTTATCCTTTACTTTTATTTTTATATGAGTTATACTCCTATGTTTTCGTTAGTAGAAAAATATACTCTTAAACACCGTAACAAAAATATAGGGTTGTCGTTAAAAAAACATTGATTTAGTCACACCTGCTACACACATGTCCTGGCAACTCTTTTCTACTCTAGGCACTTAAAAACATTCGCACACCAATCGTAAGTCGTAGACGGCCACTGATTCGCAAGAGTTCACGGCCTTACGATTTTTTTATACCGTCGCGGTTTCCTAACTTCAATTTCTCTATGTTATTGTAAAGATAGTGTTATATATCATTGGAACATTGAATTGGAATTGCAGACTACGAACCGGTAAACGGAAACCGGATATTGGCGTGCCCTAGCTAGGAGATGCCTATGCCCAGCAGTGGACGAATGTGAGCTGATGGATGGATGGATGGAATAATGAATAAACATTTTAATTTTATAGCATTTTTATTATGCTCATATATGTTCATACAGAAAATATACACCATCGTTTGTACAAACGAAATCTGAAACTCTAAGGTATATCTAATAAACTATATGGATGATCATAATTAAATCTTGTTAACTTATAAGTAAATACGTTATTATCACATTTCAGTAGAAATTAGGACACCACCCATACAACTGTTACAATCTGAATTAAAAAAAATATCTACAGGATGAGATTTTAGTAACCGGCCAAAATTTTCCTAGATGTTAGGTATCACCAATAGACCTCATTACGTAAATGAAAATATAGGTCAAATATTCATAATCAATAATTATATCCTAATTATTTTTTAACAACATTTGGCTACCTTCTACTTACATACAAAAGGACGGGGTATGTGGGCGGGGCGCGTGCACGTGCACTGGCGCCCTCGTGACCGGTAACTAGTAATATTGGTAGTATTGGGAAAGGTTTACGTAGACTTAACTGAATATTTTCCTATTGAACGATACTAAAAAGGAATAAGACGGCCAGCAGATTTTTATCAAAGGTCAATAATTAAAATTTGGCTGGTCATTAAAACCTCATCCTGTATATGCGGAATGTAAACAATGACCACAGAGTATTACTAATTCTATTACAATTTATAAAATGACGTTCTGGTAGAGTATGGTCCCTACCAGATGATTAATGAAAGAATATAACCTCTATACCATTGATTAGATTAAAAAAAAATATATTTATTTATTTATTTACATCATATATGAATGTGCCGCGTTCGGGCCACGCGCTATTGACCACTAGACAGTTCATAGTCAGTCCAAGGGTCTCAATGTTGAAGGGATGTACTCCAGCAATAGAGGCATGAAAAGCCTGACAAAAAAAAGTACAAAGCTCAGACAACTGTGATCCATAAAAGTAAAATTAAAAAAACATATGCAAGAGCATAATTACGTCATATATTCAAAAACAACTGGACGAAAACAGAGTTGATAACACATTTTTAAAAAAAATGCCCGAGAAGAATTATGAGGTAGAAGAATTGTTGCGAGAGCAAGGGCATGAGCTCGTCAGATTACCATCTTAAAACTGCCACTAACACGTATTTTGTCCTGTTATATGTAGTGCTGATAAATGAGCCGCTATTCCATGTTAGCTTACTAAGAATGAATTCCAACGACGATGGCCGAAGATGCTTAGAGCACTTTTAATAATGTTATTGTACTATTGGTAGAAATAAAAGTGTGATTAACAAACACATTACAACTCATTTTAAGTTCATCGTTGCCAGTGACATAATAAATGGTGCTTTGTTTACATTATTTAAACAGTTTAGTAACTAGTTTAGGTTCAGTTCCTAATACTTTAAAACTAATTCGGAATGAATTAAATATTTTTTGATATCAAGTTTAAGTACAGTAATAAGAACAGATCTTTGCCGCACTGAGTTGCCTGCGAATGACTCAATGCGCAGGTACAGCCGCGCGCGCAGCGCGGGATAGTAGTTGGAGGTGGACACCGCACGTACGAGCGAGTATCGCGATCTATCCGACCTCCCTCATTTCCTTCCTCCGCGGTCCTATTTAATGCTACTGCGATGCTTCCTGTAAATAACTTCAAAACGGCAAAGATTCGTGCGTATTACTGTACCGGTCGCCATTTTTCAATAATTTATTGGCACGCCTGATACCTTAGTAGTTCATATTTTCTAAAAGTAATTTTTATTAAGATATGTAATTGTGATTGGCTTTGTCTTAGAAGGTACCACTAAACTTGAGACAAGTGAATGAAATAGCGGCTTTAATCAGTAGACCAGATGAACAGCTGGATTGGCTTAAAAACGGATTTTCTATAAACTTAGCTGCTAATAGTTTCTGGTATTAAATAACCGTCGACGTGAAAAGATACTATAAATACTTTTTTTTATTATCTATAAACCAGCTACATAAAAATTTGAATTTAAACGCATTCAGCATAAGTTATTGGTAAAATAGACTTTTTCATTCAATCAGTTTGTTGTTTTTGAAGTTGAATTTGATTTTTGAACACACACACTTAGTTCTGCAAGTTTGTGATATGTTTTGAGAATATTGTTGTAATACATTGAATATGTGTGTGCTATTTCAAGTACAACTTATCTAAGTAAAATTTGCACACAATGTATTTTTCAGGAAATAATTAACAATATAAGTAACTGTTGTTTTCGGTTTCTGAGCGTCATATTGGTCATATTCAGGCTTCCTATCACGTCAGTGAATCCAAAGAACTATACCGCCTATGCTTCAGGGTTCCTTCGCATGAGTTCCAAATCTGCGTCGACCATGTCCTTAACCAGCTGCTCGAAGGTCACACATGGCTTCCAGCCAAGCTTCTCTCGCGCTTTACTCGCATCTCCTACCAATAAGTCCTGGAAATAGATTTTAAAATTTAGTATTATATATTTTTTTATTTTGAATATGTGTACAGTTATCGATGTAACAGTACTGTGCTAACATTTCTATATATAATACTGTTTTTATTACAAACTAGCTGACCCGGCGAACTATGTACCGCCTCAGAACTCAGAACAGTTTTAGAACATATATGTATTGCAGCGCCCCCCTGGTAGCACATAACCCCAATCCTTATCTAAGGACCTGCTTTTACGTGATATCTATATAACGCGGAAAATCGCGTCAAAATCCTCCCAGCCGTTTTAGAGACATGTATTTATTACATACTGCTCATACCGCAACCCTTATCTAGGAAACTGCTCTTAGGTGATATCTATGTAACATAAAAAATCACGTCAAGATCGTCCCAGCCGTTTTGAAGATACATATATATTGCAGCGCCCCCTGGTAACCTATAATTGCACAACTTATTTAATTATCTATTCCCAGGTGATACTTATGTAATGCAAAAAACCGAATCAAAATCAGTCGTCGTTTCGAAAATACATATTTATTGCAGCGCCCCTGATGCTTAATAACCATAAAACTTATTTAGAAACCTGTTTTGGAATGTTATCTATCTAAATAGAAAATTTCATATAAATCGTTAGAGCCGTTTTAGAGTTATCCAATAAAAAAGTAAAGAAATCGATTTTTGAATGCACCTAATGCACAAATGTTAGACAGGTATTGGAAAATGAAATTGTTGTTTTCTACTATAATGTTGTTTTTCCTTGAAATTTCTTCATATTTTCTCAATTTTTAAACCTTCCTTGGACTTCTAGAAATAGTGCAAAACCAAAATTAAACAAATCAGTCCAGCCGTTCTCGAGTTTTAGCGAGACTAACGAGCTTCATTTCATTTTTATATAACTTAGACATATAGTATACATTAATAGTATGAATATGGATATCACAGATTTTTTAACTGGTGCTCACGAGAATTGTCAATTTCATAATGGTAGCAAGGGTTATATGTACTGTCACAGTTAGTGCCGCTAGGACACCGTTAAGATTCTAGTAGCAAGTAACTAGTTTGACCAATTATGGAATTTCAACTATCTAGTGATTAACAAATGGCGCGTGAACGACACAGGTAAGATTGCTCTGATTGGTGAAATTTAAGAGATACTTGTGGAGTGATCTTTTGGGAGACACCGCCACAGTACACAAAAAATAAATCATCTGTAATAAAAATATGAAGCATTTTCATGTTTTTCAGAATATTAGAAAACTTATTTTGGATACTATTCACATGAGTCAATTATTTGTATGTATATATGTTTATTACGATTGGATTTTTATGGTTTTATTATATATAGTATTATTATTTTAAATAACAAAACCGCGTAGCATACAATATGGTAGAATACATATTCTCAGTCTGATTTGTTTGATTGTAGACAATCTATGGAATGATGCGCAGTTAATTTTACTTTTTCTGTAATATTATTTAGATGTCAACCACGAGTAGTCAATCTGTCATATCAATATAATTAACAGACAAAAACTCACCACTTCCGTGGGCCTAAAGTATTTGGGATTGACTCGAACTAGCAGTCCACCGGTGTTAGCATCGTGACCTGTTTCATTCACACCAGTTCCTCGCCACTCTAATCCTCGATCGACGCAAGCGAATGCCTTTTCCACGAACTCGCGTACACTATGGGCTTCCCCTGTCGCCACCAAGAAATCTTCGGGTGTCTCTTGTTGTAACATTAACCACATTGCCTGAAATCATTGATTAATATGGTGAAATGTTGAAAGAAATGAACAGAGACTAGATGTGTATGACCGAAGGGTCGGTAACTAACGCCATAGAAAAATTTATGCTGACCAAATTGGCGCATCTTAGAGTAAGCCAGATTTTAAGCACCAACACTGAAGTACTAGTCATGAGATGCTATTTTTGTAAACAAATAGTGGCCTCCAAACTTTTTATGAAGCTTTTTGAATAGTTTATCTGTTGAATTGCAATACACACAAAAATCTTATTTAGGAAACAACAAGATAACTTTATACAAATAAAATTTCTCTTTACCCATGGCGGGACAGAAACAGTATGTGCGTTTAGAGTAAGAGGTTGCGTTAGTATGATTTCTGTGTATGGCTATTACTATTGTCCTGGTTTTGTGGTTTTTTCGTATTAATAGGTATCATTTCAGAGCAGGCTCTTAGGCATGTTTCCCAATTTTCACCATAAGGGGTTTTACAGTTCATGTATTTTTCTAAAACGACTACGCTAATTTTAATTTGGTTTTTAGTATTACTTAGGTATTACCTCAAAGCTGGTTCTTAGACATGTTTTATGGTTTTATACCACCAGGAGGCGCTGTAGAGATGTGTTTGTCTAAAAGGATAGTCCATTTTTGATGCCGTGTTTTGTTTAGGTAGCACTTCAGACTAAGTCCGTAGATTTGTTCACCGGTAATAGGCCACCAGGGGGCGCTATAATAGATGTCTTACTTTAAAATTAGTGGTATTCTGGCAGTCTTTATTTTCTAAAAATTACTCTTCTGTGGAAAAGAACGAGCTAGTAATCCATCGAAATGGCGAACATGAAACTAATCAAGTACCTATAGTTTCCAGCTCCACAGAAAAACGCGCGTCTGGAAAACTTGGTTTGGTATTAGTGGTACTAGTGCTGCATTTTTCCAAATATTTTTGAATGCGGTTTTGGAAATATACTCGGTTTTTGCGTAATAGCAAGGTATGCTCTTCACAAAAGATGCATACAATTAGGATTGGAAAATATAGTCGAATACCACACAGTTCTATCAGCTCTATATATACCAGCATAGCATACTGTCAGTAAATGCACTACCCTAAAAACTCAATAAGAAGATTATTCATTTCTTTTCATACAAGTATTTTAAGTTTAAAATCATAAAATCTCACCTCCACATAATCTCTGGCATGACCCCAATCCCTCTTGCTGTCCAGATTACCTAGTTCTAAACAATCTAACAATCCAAGAGTAATTTTGGCCACTGCTCTTGTTATCTTCCTTGTAACAAAGTTCTCTCCTCGTCTTGGACTCTCATGGTTAAAGAGTAGTCCATTACAAGCAAACATTCCATATGCCTCCCGGTAATTTACTATGATCCAGTAGCCATAGAGTTTCGCACAAGCTGTAAGAAAAATCAGATTTAATCACCAATGCAGTAAGACTATCTCAAATTGCCACATCGGAATTCTTTATATCTATAATAAAATTTTTAATTGATTTTAAATAATTTTAAGAAATTGTGTTTTTTCTCAATTTTTTAAATTTTCAATGTTTTAATGTCTTCAGAAATTAATATAACATTTTAGTGAGAGTTGTTGATTTGCTCAAGACTTTGAAAAGTAATTTCGCGAGAGTTACAGTTACAATCAAACTTTATGTCAGATCTGAATGTAGGCACAAGTTGCTTTGCAGTAACCAGGTTTAGGTGTAGCGGGACACAGTGGAGTTAATGGTATATGACTGCACCTGCACAAACACGTTTATAGCATTGTATTCTGATCTTCCATAAAGTTTGGGGCGAACTATACTAGTGGTGAAAATATTTTCAAGAACTGTTCAAAGTTTTAATGTTTTAAAATGTTTACACTAGTAGTGAAAAGAACTAAATTAACACTTGTGGATGTACTATGATTACCTCTCTCATCATTACTTTACTAACAAAGTTTACCATAAGGTGATCTAGGGTAGAATGGAGTTTTTTCTGTCTGAGGCACTTCAACAACTTTTCCATAAAGCTCTGATGTAGAGGCTTGGTATATTTTGGTCTCTTTCTCGAGTCCAGCAGTCCGTACAGCCTCTAATAACCTGAGGGTACCCAAGGCATCCACTTGCGCTGTATATTCACTTAGCTCAAATGAAACTTTAACATGTGACTGTGCTCCTAGGTTGTATATCTCGTTTGGTCTAGTCTGGAAAATTGAGAAAGTATTAATTAGTTGATTAGTACAAAATGAATTAATACAATTAGGTATGTTAGTATTTTTAAGGTGTTTTTAATATATTATGTAACATAATAGTTTATTTAACTTAAGAAACTAATTTCATTGGTAATTTTTTATATTTTATAAATACTGACTGAGCAAATAAATATTTAAAATGTAATATTGTCAATGTCACATGACGGACTGAAGGTATATAATTTGTTTGTAATAAAAAAAAAGGTGAACAGAAAATGTCATTCTAATCTGTGCCACCCAAGAAGTCCCTTAGATGCGGCCTTGTCAGCGCATTGCATAAACTCTTTCACCTTGAGAATTATTTCTCAGATCACACGTCGTATGACTTAAGGTTTCTTAAACCACTTTTTAAACATTTATAGACAATTAAATTCGATTTTCGACGATTCTCATACGCTCGAATAATCGATACTTCAAATTTAGTTCAGTTCTTTGCCACGGGACTTCTTTTGTAGCGCGGACTCTACATGTCACTCAGTGGCGTGTGGTGGGTTTGGAACATGGCTACGCCAACACGACATGTGAAGTTTAAAATCATTTTGGTGGAATCTTCAAAGTTCAGATATTTACCTTAATATGTCTGAAAGTTAAGTTTTTCATTGCGCGTTTTTACGCCATCTGTTGGAATTTTACTAACCTAGTCTAACCTATTAGTTTAGTAATAACGTAGCAGATGGCGCTATTTGGCAAAATTATATAATCAAATGATTATATAATTTTGTATTTTTGTTTTGTGCTGTGTGAAGATAATACAACTAGTTTTTTATTTAAAAGCAAAGCAAGGTAATTGTGAGAATATCTAAACAAAAAATAAAATAAAATAGGTACCTAACCTATTAGAGAAATGAAAAATCTCTATTATTAAAATATCTATTATTTTATCTAATGATTTCACCTTAGTTAAATACATCATAAATACTTATTTATATATAATAAACTCGTCAATGATTTCATTATAAAATAAACCTGACCCAGACCTGAAATATTACGTAAATATGTGTGGATTCGTTTGTAAAAATCATTGTTTATAAAAGCTAATTGGTTTATAAAGCAAGAGATAGGTACCTAGGTTCTGTATGATTTTAATTACCTATTTACTTTGTCACTGTGCAATGACTGCGAAATACATTTCTTTCAGTCTATTGAAATCCTCCAAAATTTCCATTTCGTTATTTGACACTTCAATTTCACCTGATTCATCGTTACTTTAATACAACTTTAAAACATAAAACACAACAAATCGCAATGAATGCAATGCAATGAACACAGACAATAATTGAAAACAATAATGAAGTTAGTTTAGCCGCAGAATTCGCAAAGTTCTGCCTGCAGTCTAATTACGTACGAATTTCACTTTCGTTATGCCTGGCTTAATTTCCAGTATAAAATCCAGTAGCTACCGACCGATGACGCTCGAAACGTAAGAGGGATAGATGCCATTCATCACTACATGTAAGAAGAAGACAGACATAAAAGACGTAACTCATTTGGCTTGCCTCACGGCGTGTTCGCAACGTGTCGGTTGGCGTCGGTATGTCGTGATCGGGAAAGAGAGGGAGGCCGGTGATAGGGTATTAAGATAGGTCAGTAACAGTCAGTAATAGCGCGCCATTGTATTATATGCGCGCGCGGGAAATTCAAACACTCAGAAGAGTACAAACTCTTGCGTTTTTCATCATTATTGTAGGAAAATTTTAGACATGCATGGCTTTTTGAATCGATACATGTTTAATACATGTTTAATACATGTTTAATACATGTTTCATACATGTTTCATACATGTTTTATACATGTTTAATACATGTTTTATACATGTTTTATTCATGTTTTATACATGTTTTATGCATGTTTTATACATGTTTTATACATGTTTAATACATGTTTAATACATGTTTAATACATGTTTAATACATGTTTAATACATGTTTTATACATGTTTTATACATGTTTAATACATGTTTTATACATGTTTTATACATGTTTAATACATGTTTAATACATGTTTTATACATGTTTAATACATGTTTTATACATGTTTTATTCATGTTTTATACATGTTTAATACATGTTTAATACATGTTTTATACATGTTTTATACATGTTTAATACATGTTTAATACATGTTAAATACATGTTTAATACATGTTTTATACATGTTTAATACATGTTTTATACATGTTTAATACATGTTTTATACATGTTTTATACATGTTTAATACATGTTTAATACATGTTTATTACATGTTTTATACATGTTTAATACATGTTTTATACATGTTTTATACATGTTTAATACATGTTTTATACATGTTTTATACATGTTTTATACATGTTTAATACATGTTTAATACTAGGAGTAATACCGGAAGAGTATCACGGCTGGTTCAAATCACTAGACACTGAAAAAAGCTGTATTGATCGAGCACCCACTGTGACCGCGTCAGACTCAGACTTTTCAGACTTAGCTGGGTCTGAAAGTGTTTAAATTATAACTATTTGCTAACAACTGCTATCCTAATAAATCCGAGATGACATTAGTATCAGGTGCGTTAATTGTGATTCATAGGGCGCTGTATTAAGCGAGCTCTAGGCGGTTTTTTTTTTAAGTGATAAATAAATAATTTACTATTGTCTAATTTCATTTCAATTAATAAACATAAAAGTTGATACTTACTGTTTATTCACTAAATTGAATTCAAATTCAATTCAATTTTTTATGTAGTTAGATAACAGTACTCATTTTAACTGAATCTCTTCAGGTAAAACTGAGTACATTTCCATTTTTTGTTAACTTTTACGTAATATCATGCATTATTTTGTTTTAACTACATTAGCATAGTCAGATTTTGAAATGAGAACACTTTGGAATAATGTCCAAATATAAATACTGCTTGGATTAGACACAAGAGCAAGTTTTAGTTAGTCAGATAAAACTAAGTATAAATCTTTTTTGTCTCGGTTTTTTCTAATTTTTAATGAATCTGCAGATATTTTGTAAGGTCTTTTCATATAAAATACTGCTTACATAACAATAAATTTGGTTTGCGGCCTCTTATACCTTCAAATCGTTAGTTTTTTAAGATTTTTACGTTGTCAAAGTTTTAAATTGCTCTCCTCTAAAGTTGCAATCTGGCCAGATAATCAGTTTTACCTCCAAGGGGACGATATATGAGTTTTTAACGTGGTTTTGCCTCCATGGGTTACAAAATCAGTTATATTTAATTTCAACCAATAATAATTATACTTTTATTACAAACAAGTCCAAACTATTTAAAAATAACATCTCACAAGCATACTCTTTACCCTTATATGATAATGATACTGGTATGGAACGGTATTTCCCTATTATGGACTTCCCCTACTACTAAGCCTCCATTGTCCATCAGTCTGTCTGTCACAGGGTTGTGTCGGTTGAACCATAGTAGACAGAAACTTGAAATTTTCACAAAATATGTATTACTATGACCGCTATAACAATAACTAATAAAAATAAAAGTTAAAAAATAATGGGAATCCCCATACAAGATTCTTCATGTTGTTGGTGATACAGAACCCTTCGTGTGCAAGTCCGATTCACACTTAGCCAGTATTTTTTTTATATATTATGGTAGATGTACATATGGAGCCTTGTACTGTTAGTATTAATGCGTTGACTGCCATGGCAATCTTCAGAAATCTAGTCTAAAATGACAATTTAATTTAACCACATCATATTATTAAAAACTCTAATTAATTTAATTTCATTTTCTATTCATGCAAGCCAGCATTGATTTTTTGTTCTTTTCCAAGAAGTCATCTATTGATATTAGCAGTGATATATTTTGAGTTAATCATAGCTACACAAAAATGGCAAGTAAACAAGGTCGAGATAACTCATAGTTGGCGTCCTATAATAGAATGCAATTTACGAATTATCTCGTAGTTGGCAGTCAACATGTTAAAGTATAACTGTAAGCACGTAAAGAGATAGGGAATGTGTTATCACTTATTCATATGAAAATCAGATAACATGTTGGTATTCAATAATGATAGCAGTTATGCCTAATACATTTAGTTGTAGACCTTTTACCTTGGTAATAATGCTAATAAGACAACTTGTATCTGTGAGGTCTCCATAGTGCAGATGCATCTGCCCGCCTGTATGGCATGCGGGTTTTCCATACAAATGCTGAATGCGGCCTGTGTTGAATGAAGATGAGCGCCTTATTATACCATGCACTTCATAACCTTTTTCAATCAGAAATTCAGCTAAATAAGATCCATCCTAAAATAAATAATTGTGTCTATACCTTCAACTACGACTAAGTACTATAACTTTTTTTTAAATTACTCCAATTTTATTATTAAATGCATATGTATGGTCACATTAGTTCATTTATAATTTCTTAAAAATTCGGGCTTTATTTGATTTTTGGGAGATATGTGGTTAGTCATACAGGCAAAATGGATATTAAAAAAAATTTTTTTTTTATTAAAAAAGAGCCAAAACTAATTTAATAAGATACATTCTGATAATATCATTAGGTACCTATAAGTAGATCTTGTTTCAGAATACTTTTAACTTAACACAGCGATAGGGCCTTAGATTACAAGGAATACGATATTAAACTTGCTTATTTAATCTGATCCCATATTTGAATCCATTAGTAGGTACCACAAAGTCCAATGAATTGTCTGATGGTAAAAGATGCACTATCATAGTTTTACCACTCAAGATATAAAAATCGTTAACAAAATCAAATAGTTACCTGTCCCGTAATGCCGGTGATTAAAGCAATTTTTCTAATAACACTTGAATTATCACCAGACATTTTTAGCCGGTATCATAAACTTTAAAATAGCAATAACAATTTATTTGCCTTTAATAATTTTTGTGATTCATAAAACTGGGTGAAGTTTTGTATTTGTATCACCGGATAACCTAATCAAATTCAATTGAGTTCCATGATGGATTGAATATAGTCCAGTAGCTGAAAAGTTACAACTTTTAAAAACGCTAAAGTAGTTTATTTTTTCATACTTAGTTAAAGTTTCTTCGTAATATTACATTAGAGACAGTTTAATAATGGATAATTAGTTATTCGGCATATTTGAATCAATGGAATTTGCATTTTTGTTTGCATATTTTGCATCAACTGTCAATTGCATGCAAGCAAAGCGTAGTTGTGAGCGTAGTACAGATAGCGCTAGTGGCGACCCGACTGCTGTCATGTCAAGAGAAGCGACATGGAACTTCCATTAGTTAGTCCATATGGTCCATCCATGAGTTTTACTATAGCCTTGATTACACGTACCGAGTAAACGAGAGAGACAGTGAAATTGTACTAGGCCGAGACAGCAGCGACGGGCGAGTAGTGTTTACACGTATTTTAGTTTTTGGAGGCGAGTCATTTCACTTTTGAAGCATGCTCTCAACATGGACCTTTAAAAAAATTAATTAAATGTGCCGAGTGGCGAGTGCACACTGACCGAGTGCATGTTTATACATGCCGAGCGAGCGAGCGAGTCAGTGCGGGGAAGCGCGGGGGTGGGCACTCGGTCTAGTAAAAAGATTAGGGTCGAGTGACTGTCTCGGCCGAGCGCTCGGCCGAGCACTCGGTGATGTGTTTACACGTACCGAGCACTCGGCCGAGAGTACTGTCTCGCCAATATACTCGGTACGTGTAATCAAGGCTTATGTCTATGGAGTTTTACATGTTTTTTTTTAACATTCTGTGGTTTTACTGTGAGTACTGAGTTGCTGTGAGCACAGGCTATATAGTCTGTGGCACAGGCTGTGAGTGAAGAAGAAAGAAGTAGATAAATAAATAAAGTAGAATATTGTTGGCTGTTTTTGTGTGATATTTTTTTAACATTCTGTTGTATTTTTAATACCGTTGATTTGTTTACTTAAAGAGCAATTAATTGTATTTTTTCCAAAAAATGCCCGATATTAAGATTACGCCTTTAGGTGCAGGCCAGGATGTCGGCAGAAGTTGTATATTATTGACCATGGGCGGTAAGAACATTATGTTGGACTGCGGCATGCACATGGGCTATAACGACGAAAGAAGATTCCCAGATTTCTCTTATATAGTTCCTGAAGGTCCTATCACGAGCCAAATCGATTGCGTCATAATTTCTCATTTTCACCTTGACCACTGTGGTGCTCTGCCATATATGTCTGAAATGGTAGGTTATACTGGCCCCATATACATGACCCATCCAACGAAAGCTATTGCGCCAATATTACTCGAAGATATGAGAAAAGTAGCAGTCGAGCGAAAAGGTGAATCTAACTTTTTCACCTCTCAGATGATTAAGGATTGTATGAAGAAAGTCACAGCTGTTACCCTTCACCAATCAGTTATGGTTGACAATGATCTTGAAATCAAAGCATATTACGCTGGGCATGTGCTAGGAGCTGCTATGTTTTGGATCAGAGTTGGTTCTCAGTCCGTAGTATACACAGGAGATTACAATATGACCCCTGACAGACATCTCGGTGCTGCTTGGATTGACAAGTGCAGACCAGACTTGTTAATTTCCGAATCTACTTATGCAACAACAATACGTGATTCGAAACGCTGCCGTGAGAGAGACTTTTTGAAAAAAGTGCACGAATGTGTTGAAAAGGGTGGTAAAGTGCTGATTCCAGTTTTTGCTTTAGGTCGTGCACAAGAACTATGTATTTTGTTAGAAACCTATTGGGAGAGAATGAATTTGAAGTATCCTGTTTATTTTGCTTTGGGGCTCACTGAAAAAGCTAACAATTATTATAAGATGTTTATTACATGGACAAATCAAAAAATTCGAAAAACATTTGTGCAAAGAAATATGTTTGATTTCAAGCATATAAAACCTTTTGATAAGTCATACATTGACAACCCTGGTGCTATGGTTGTCTTTGCCACACCTGGAATGTTGCATGCAGGATTGTCTCTAAATATTTTCAAAAAATGGGCACCATATGAACAGAACATGGTTATTATGCCTGGTTTTTGTGTACAGGGTACCGTTGGCCACAAAATATTGAATGGTGCTAAAAAAGTTGAATTTGAAAACAGACAAGTTGTCGAGGTAAAAATGGCTGTGGAATACATGTCTTTTTCGGCGCATGCAGATGCCAAAGGCATAATGCAGTTGATACAATACTGTGAACCGAAGAATGTACTTCTAGTGCACGGTGAAGCTCAAAAGATGGAATTTTTAAAAGATAAAATTGAAAAGGAATTCAAAATTAATTGTTATATGCCTGCGAATGGAGAGACATGTACTATCAACACTCCAGCAAAAATTCCTATTGATGTTTCCTTGCGACTTCTTAAAGCTGAAGCTGTGAGATACAATGCTCAACCTCCCGATCCAAAAAGGCGAAGAGTAATACATGGAATTCTCTGTGTCAAAGATAACAGATTATCCTTGCTTGACATTGATGAAGTCTGTGAGGAAATTGGAATCAATCGTCATGTAATCAGATTCACGAGTACAGTGAGATTTGATGATCCCGGGCCAGCGGTGCGTACTGCTGAAAAGCTGAAGGTTTTATTAGTTGAAAAACTTCAGGGTTGGTCAATAACTATATCAGATGGTAACATATCTGTTGAGTCAGTTCTCATAAAAGTCGAAGGGGAAGATGATAACACTAAGAACATATATGTCTCATGGACCAACCAAGATGAGGATCTTGGCAGTTACATTTTAGGACTACTACAATCTATGGTTCAATGAAGTGCTGAACATATACTTAGGTTTAGTTTATGCTACAAAGACTAAGTGTTATTTTCTTATGCTGGTTATAGGTAATAAATTTTATTTTTAATGATTATTTTTTAATTTATTTTATTAATTAATGTTAAGGAAAATCTAGTAATATAAATGTAATTATGGATAGGAGAATGAAAAGATACTTAATTCTATCTAATTCAAAATATAGAACAGATGGCAAACAGTTTAAAGCAATAATTTATTATCAGCTACACCAAGTCATATCTTTGTTGCATTTTCCTTGAAACCATAGATACTGTAACTTGTTGTTGTTTGTTATATTCATATTTATATTGTTTTCATGAACGGTCTCAGGAACCTGTAAAAAAATTGCATTGTATTTACCTATGATATGCATACAAACACATAGCAATATATAATGTGTCCCGATCGAGACAGTTACAGTCTATGGCTAACAGTCACTTATATGCTTCAATAGCATTTCCTAAATAATTGAAAGTTCCCAATTTGGACTTCATACTAAAAATATTGATCAAATGAGAACAACTGAAAATTATGAAACTAGTATAGCTTCCAGTATGTATAATACCTATATTCACACCTCATGAATAATTAATGAAGCATTAGATATCAACAAACAAAAGATGTCTGGGTCATTTCACACAGTCACCTAGTCCCACACACAGGCACCATGTACTCCCGGGTACCAGTCAAAAATTTTTTTGTAATATTTAAATATTTTGCAACCAGAAATGGAACAAATAGACATGTCAATGCACACATATATTTGTGTCCCAGGCAGGGATCGAACCCACTACCTTATAAAAGGTTGTACTGCAAGTGGCTCGAGTTGAGAACGCTGGCCTTCACACCTGCAGTAGTTTATCTCAAGATCTATTAAGCAGTAAGAAGTGAGGCCCTGATAAATTAATAGCGTGATCGGAAATGCATCACTTCCTACTGCCAAATGAAAACTAATTCACTGCATGTATAAAAGCCAGAATTCTTAATTCATGCTGCAAACAGAATGCCCTATTTTTTCCCGTTCTATTATTTTTTTCTTTTGCCCATCATATTATGTCCATAGTCTTACCATAGTTGGAGGATATAGTCTTCTAAAATCACCTCTGTGCAAAACTTCATAATGGGCTCTCATCAAACTATTTTTCATTTTATTCGCTAGACAAGGGCGACATAGCCCGCACAGAGTTAAAAGTTCACAATCATCTACACAAATTGTATTACACTCCTTTCCCCATACTGCGATATTTTTCTGTGATGTGACCATGTTTTTAATTGCTGCGTCTCTGTAAAATTATTGTTATATAATATATAATCTAGCGTTTGTTGTTTGTGTTGTTACAAACTGTAGGTAACTAACTATACTACTGTAAACTTATCAGAAAATTTCAGATGATTAGGCGTTATTTTAAATATTTTTAATTTACAGTAAAATTTTAGGTCCGCGATATAAATTAGTTTAGTCTAATTTCACGTTTCAGATATGTTGTGATGAAAAATTGTACCGATAGATGGCGTTCAATTACGTCACTACAATTTAACAGTACACTAAATTATATTAATTAATTCGTAAATTATGGCCTCGAATATTATTACGATCCTCAAAACAGGTTTCGTATACGCGAGCGGAAACAAGAAGCTCAATTACATAAAATTAAGTGCCAAACGCGACAGAAATAAAGCGATTATTGTTCAAACAACAAGTTATTTATCGTCAAATGACGATAGAAACAAAACAGTAAAGAAAACAGTATCTACAACACGTTGGTGATCGCCAGGTAAATCGAATCGACAAAAAGGACAAAAAGAAGGTATTTTCGATCGCAGTCGATCATCAGAAAATGATCGTATTTCGTTTAAGCACTAGATACCTACTTCATCAGTTTGTTTTGCTATGGGACAACGCATTTATACGCTATAGGTACCTAATCATTATTAAATTGAGGCTACAACCCCGTAAGTATGAGTTTTAGCGTCCTCTATAATTTTCTTCCATGCATCCCTTTATTTTGTCCAATTCTAAAGTGACAATAATACTAGATATAATGCTTAACTAGATACGTTGCCCATATTTTACCTAAATGTTATAATCTATCGGTGTCGTGCTAGCCTGAGCGCAACGAACCTGTTTCAAATTTACAAGGCTAAGGGGCCGTGGTTTGAATCCGGGCATGTACCAATGAGTTTTTCAGACTTAAGTACATAACTATCACTGACTCCGTGCCTCGGAGAGCACGTTAAGCAGTCGGTCTCGGTTGCTGTCACTAGATGACGCTCGTTACAATCCACCAATCCGCTTTAGAGCAGCGTGGTGAATTAAGCTCCAAGCCCCCTCCCCTGGGGAGGCCTAAGCCGCTGCAGTGGGGTATAATGGGCTGGAAATGTAAATGGAATGGAAATCTATTCGATAAAAAATAACTAAACTTACTGAGCAGTTGAAACTTCGTTTTTCAAATACGTCGAGACACCAGTTATCGAAAATAGATTATAAAGAACTTGTTCGTATAGTAACTGATTCGGTGGATAATGCGCTGAACTTAAGTTTGGAGACATGTTGGCTTCCAAAAGGTAGACTTTCATATCTTCATCGATTACCAAATCGAAGCGCATAAGTTCGAAAAAATTGTCGCCAGATGGGTAGTATTTTAGCTAAAAATATATATAAATCATATTAATATTTCATCCCGACATACAAACAGTAATTCATAATATACAACATACGCACGACTGATAACAAAACCATACTTAGTTTGTTTAAAACATGTAGCATTTTTTTTTTATTTATGGTATGCAGATAAATATCTAAAACGATTCCTCAACCACATCTTTTTTACCAACCACAGTGCTTAAAAATAAATGAAAATAGAAATAATAATACACCGATGAAGCCGCGAACAGAAGTTTAGTAAATTACTTACAGCTTCTATTATATGGTTCTCCTTCATAAGGAAAACTTCAGCGATGGCATTTTGAACTTCTGACCACATTATTGCTGGATCTTTACCCTGGAACATAGGTACATAAATCTTTATAGGATAGTTAGGTGAAGAATTGAATTGAACATTCGATTCTAATTCTATTAACATTGATAATGTTTATCAGATCGTTTTCATTGGGAAGTGTAACTCGATTATATTTCTGAAATTTATAATGGTAGACGAAAGACAGTGGTGTCAAAAGATACAGAGGCTTGTTGGGCATCGTATGATATCAAATTTTCTAAAATCGGACCGTAACTTTTTTCGGAAAATCGAAAATGGTGAAAAAAAGACGAAATTTTCCGATTTTTCCGACAAAACAGAAGCCTATGTCGCAAAAATGTTACCGAGGCAGATAGATTGTCTACCGTTTGGAAAAAGAAATTTTGGAATCGGTCGAAAACTGTGAGCTGGGCAGGTGATTCTTTCATTGAATGAACATCAGATCAGTTACCCCGGAGAGTGAGATTCAGCTATATTCCATAAAGTTATAAAACTAGGCGAAAGGCTAGCAGTAGTGTCAAAAGATGCAGGCGCTCGCAAGGCATCGTATGGTATTAAATTTTCGAAAATTGGTCCATAACTGTTTTCGAAAAATTAAAAAAAAAACGGTTCGACCAAAATGATTTTATTTTTGATGTTCATTTTCAATACCCTCCGATAGTAGCGAGTAGCGCGAAATCTGTAGATTTTTTAAAATATTATAAGAAATAATCTTAATAGTAATAAAACTAACACGGCTGAATGTTTAAAGTAAGGTTTTAGATAGGTTACTATTATATATTATATTTTAGATAGGTTACTATTATTAATTAAAATCCACCAACCCGGATTGCAACACCGTGGTGGATTAAACTCCAAGCCCCCTTATCCCTAAAGGAAGCCTAAGTCTAAGTATTTCGCATTTTTCATTAGGAAACGTACCCATACTACGTGACCCATTTTTTTTTTACAAATTTTTACCCCTCCCCCGACCTTCAGTGACCACCCATAGTATATGCTAAGACCCCATCCCCCCTCGGATTTTTCACGTAGTAATTTAAATCATTTTTTGCAAACAGAAAGTTTAAAAAATCATTTAGCTTATACTTGTCTTTATTAATACGGCACTTGTCACGTGACGTTAAAGCTAGTATCACGAGCCTCGCGGCGCAGCGCGACGCGCCGCGGCGGCATACTTTTGCGAATTGCGAATTTTGCGATGTGAATCTCGAAGCTAACGACACAGCGCGACGCAGGGCGCTAGGTTAGATAAGATCACTTCATTCGTAAAAATGGATAATCATAGATGGTTGCAGCTTATAAAAGGTTTGTTGTTGGCCTCTATCATCCTAGATATTTTCTCGTAACACAACATCTCTATATGCTAGTAATGTTGGTAACGATGCATCAAACAAAGACCTCTGTTTGGCCACTAATTTAACTAACTTTTCTTCTTCTTCTAATATAAAAACAATTAATTTTTTTAACGACATTGTGCAGGTACGCTCAAAAAAACAATCCGAATGCTTGGCGCCGCGCGGTGCGGCTCGACAGCCTGGGAGGCGGTTACGCCGCGGCCGCTAGGTACGAGAGGCTGTCTATACAAAATGTATGCTAGCAGTGCAGAAACAAAATACCGCACGGCGTAATGCCGCGCCGCGCCGCGAGGCTCGTGATACCACCTTAAGATTGCGTGCATGCCTTCAATTATAAGTGAAATATATATGTAAAGTAAAAACATATTCTAACAGGAACTTAATTTACCAAAACAAGTCTTTTATTCATAATTATTTTCCTAGAGGATATTGACTACGTGACAAAGACCTAAGCCATTTTCCCGTCCCTGTGACAAATGTGTAATATTTTCAAGACCCCCCTCCCCGTAAACGGGTTATGTAGTATGGGTACGTGCCCTTACCTGTGCTTCCACATAAACGTCGAAGGAATCTTTCATGCTGTAGCCAAGTGCCGTATAAGGTCTAGCCAAAGAAGGTACTTCCCAAGTTGGAAGGTAATCGTCCCCGACTACGTATTTGTCCAAATTCTTTGGATCGAAAGGATAATACTTGGCTGGGCAGTATCTGTAAACATGTAATATTTTTTTGAGTTCTATAGCCAAAAGTCAAAGTCGAAATCTTTTTTCATCCTGTCCGTTCGTCTATCTGTTTGTCATAGGCTTATTATCATCGCCATTTTTCCATTTTTTTTCCATTCCACCAGCCCATTATGCCCTGGGGCTTAGGCCTCCCTTAAGGGTCACGGTGCTACTGGTGCTAGGGGCCTAATCCACCACGCTGCTCCAGTACGGGTCAGTGAATTTTAACGACTGCCATCTATTGATGGCACCTAGAACCGACAGCTTAACGTGCTCTCCGAAACACGGAGTCGTGAAAGTTATGTACTTATGTCAGAAAACTCATTAGTCCACGTACGGATTCGAACCATGGCCACACGGCTTTGTAAACTCTTCCCATCAGTCCTAATCAAATTTTATGGTTATACGTTTTAATGAACCACCCTAAGATTCTGTAGAGAAATTATGAACATCTACTAAATTATTGAATGATGGCATACTGGTGGCTCTCCATTCGTTGAACTCAGGGATGAAAAAAAATTCACACACCCCATCGTGTGAGGTATTAATGGACTGATTTTTGAAAATGCTACAAAGGTTTTTAGCTACTTCATTTAGGTAAATATTTTGCGAGATAAGAACTCTTGAAGTTGTCAAAATTGTGCCTCCCAAACTCTAAATTTTAAATGTGGAATTAAAAAATCTACGTTGCAAGTTTATGAAAGACACGCAATTTTCGGTTACCATAATATGTGTGTATGATTGGTGATTAAAAGGTGATTGCTCGTATTCGCGTCGTGATAGTCGAGTGGTGGCGAACCCGGTTCATATTCAGAAGGTCGTGGTCCGAATCCCAGAATTCCACATTTACCAGTGAGTTTTTTCTGACTTAAGTACATAACTAACTATTATAGACTCCGTCTCGGAGAGCGCGTTAAGCAGTTGGTCTCGTTGCTATCATCAGATGGCAGTCGTTAAAATCCACAAATCTACACTGGAGCAGCTTGATGCTTAAGCTCCAAGCACCCTCATCTCGAGGGGGCCTAAGCCCCTGCAGTGCGGCATAAAGGGCTGATATGATATGACTCGTATTCGTAGTAAGTAGATGCTACGGTGCCCCAAGTTGATGTGTATCCGAAACGGTCTTTATCGTTTCACAATTAAAATTTTGTAGTTAAATAAGTAGGTGGGTACCTATAATCAAGTTGTATAATTAGGAGTCATAAAACTAAGCACGTAAATAAACTGGTTCATGCGTTTCAAAAATTAATGAAAGTAGTAAAATATAATTTTACTTCCTGCTAGCATTTTCAGTTAGCTTATTCAAATGAACGTGTTAACAATATCAAATAAAATTTAAATATAATAATTGCTAAAATGAAATCCTTTCATACTAAAATTTCATAATTTGTTATTTAAAATATTGAAAAAAAAATCTATTAAAAAATGCCTGGTTATTATACTGCTAAAAATTATATATTGGATAACTCTACGCATGGATGGATAGGTATATTAAATTTGTTTAATGCAGTAAAGGCGTAAATTCGGAGAAATCCCGTGCGCAAGCAGAAACCGTTCGCTCTGCAGATGGGAATAAGCAATATTACGGTCAAAAGAGTGTTATCGAAGAAAGTCACCAAATTTTCTGGATACATGGCTGAAGAAATCTGGGCTGGAAAAATCATGCGCTTTGTTGAAGCGGTACACGAGAAAAAACCACCACGAGATCTTTTTTACGAATGACTCTTTTTTTTCAGTTGAAGAGAGGTACAAGGAACAAGGAACGCTATGATTTAGTGTATGCCCACAACAGTCATGAAGCAAAAAACGTACCTATTCCCCGTTCCCAGCAAGGAGATCAAACCTTCGTCATTTATGGTTTGGCTGGGAGTTAGTGGTGACTATACACGTACAGTCAACGTAAGTAAGTACCTAACTAAGTATCCTTATGTCTTGTTGTCAAATTAAAGTGGCTGTTACGTACAATAATTCTCTTTAATATTGTAATGTGAATCAAAAACTCCGTTTTTTTCAAATTACACTGTAGTGCAGGTGCATTAAATTAAAATCGATATGAATAGGAATCGATACGTCAAGACAACTCATAATATGAGTTGTATCAGAAATGTATTCAAGTACTACCTACATAAACGACGTAGCGCTTCCTCGTGGATATCGGTACAGTGTAAACTTCATACCTAATTTCTTTTATGTTCTCAGTGAGACTATTGTAAGGGAACAAATGTAATTAAGTATGAATACTGATACTGTCTATACTTTATTATGAATTTTGTTACTGTTTGTCTCCAATAAAGTAAATAAATAATAATGTAGGGATTTTTATTTATTTATTATTATTATATATATTTAATTACAGCGAATTAGCTCTGAATAAATGCTTCGGTTAAAGTGCGACGAATGCTCAAAGTGTAAAAATAACTAGCCGGATTTTTTCTGAGCGGAAAAATATTAGTTCTGAGCAGTTCGCTTACAAATTATAAACATGGATTTACACGCGATATGGGCATAGTGTAGTGTGGCTTTTCACGTAGGTAGATATAATACAAAATAGGGTGACCATAATTTTTTATTATGAAAATTATTTTAAAAAATATTTCATTCTCATCGTTGCCAATGTAATATTACCTTGATACCTGATAGGGAAGCTCGTGAAATGAAGACGTGGTGAGTAATTATAAATTATAATATTTATACTTATAATATAACTAAAAAAAAGGTTTACCTGAATAAAACATCGCCTTTATACCAATAAGCTCTCAGCGGATCAACAGAAGTTAAAACCACATAAACTCCTATGTCGAACTTGTGTCCGTCAACCAAAAAAGGTTTTTGGACGTATTCTTGTACGAAACTATCTCCACTGGATAAATCAATTTCAGATATGTTCTTCAAAAATACACCTCTGTGTTGATTGTGCTTTTCCAAAAACAGCGAATTTGGATTTTCCTCGGCGTATTTCAAAAACTCCGCTTTGTTTTTTGGTAGTTTGTAAGCTTTAGGAATATATTTCGATTGCGATGTCGCTAAATCGACTTTATTCGTTATAAATCCGGTACCAGGGAAATGGTTCACTTTTTGATTCGCTCTCAGTCTATGAAGATTGGGATACATCACCCTAAACGGATAATCGTGTGACCACAATAGAGTCCATGGGGTGTGATTTGTGGATTTCTCGTAACCAACTCTTTCTAATACCAGATGAACGTGTTTTAACAAACCGTTTTTGTTATCTACATCATTAAACGCTGAGTACACCCAATATGTTTTTATATTTTTATTTTGGTTGTCGATTTTTAGTTGTAATATGATACCTATCACAATACCTAACAAGCAGACGTAAATAAAGTAATTTCTACTTTTATTTTGATTACGGTTACTAACTAACTTTTCGGAGTTCGTGGATTCAATTTTTTCTAAACTTTTTGTGTGTATGTCATCTGGCTGTTTTGGGTCCTTTGTTAATTTCTCTGATGAAATCTGGAAAAAAATGATATTTTCAAATTCTTTGCTCACTGACGTTAGTAATTTCACTCAATACCTAATAATAGTTTAGATTCTTTGAAAACGTTACGTAAACTTCCTGAGATGTGCACATGTTACGTCTAATCTAAAGTATTGCTAAATAAATAAATATAATATATTGTATTAAAAATGTTATATCACGGTGATCAGGGACATCTCCCATACGGTCATCTAGTCCCAAACTAGGCCTGTACTATGGGTACTAGACAATTGATATACATACCCAAATATATTTTTATAATACCTACATATATACAAGATGTTGTTTTTCGCTTCTGCCGAATTGATGTTAATAAAAATTCAATAAGAGCACACGCTTGATAGCATTTTCCATGTATTCGGATGAAAAACTTATTTATTAATGATTTTTTAAATGTTTAAATTTTTCATTTATAATGAAATCAAAAATTCAACTAAACATTAACACAAGGTTACTAACCGCGAAATGCATCCGGTAATCTTGAATCTAGCAGTTAAAATGCGTTAATTTTACAAAAATAAAAAAAAATTCCTTTTATTTTGGAAAATAAAAAAATATTTGGGCTTAGAAGCCGTCACTTAGTTCCTCACATCAAGCTAGCAGAAGGTTTAAAACACACTTTATATATGATATAGAATTATTGTACAGTGCACCCATCAAACATGGAACAAATAGATGTTAATGCACAGAAATATTTATCCCGGGCAAGAATCGAACCCGCGACCTTCGGGTCTGCAAGCGCTACCATCTTATGAATCATTACCCAAGTCATTTAGTTGAAAAATGAAACCATTTTGGTTTTTGTAGATACTTGCCACAAGGTCTGTCTGCCCTTCGGAGCCGTCCAGTTTATAAATTAAACAAGAATTGTTTACAAATTATATAAAAGATCGTATTAAAATTTTAATAACCTATTTTCGTGTTTTCATCCTGCCCTGCCTACATCAAGAAACATTTAGTAAAATTAATTAACATATGACCTCGGCCAGTAAAAATATGTAGTTATATTATTCTAGGTTTATAAAATATTCGTCTATAGGTAATGTGTGCTTTAAAGAATATAGTAATTCATAGACTATTGGGCTTTTCAGTTTTCGTCTGAGTTTCTAAGTTTGAATAAAATGTGTGTGTATGGTTAGATACGGATGGGTAAATACCCATATGTATATATCTACCTATCCAGGTATTTCTAAATTATCATTGGAATCTTTTATCGTGTAGCCATTTGAAACTACAGTGTCAAATTAAAAAGTAGGTACGTACTTAATATGCGTAGTTTCTTGATAATTTCAGTATTTTATTTTACATATATTAATTACTTTTCCCAGCCCTTCCTAATAACGTTATTGGTACTACCTATCTAAAGTATATTATATAATATATATATATAAATTTATATGTTATTTTGTAGCATTATATACATACTCGTAATTATAGAAAACTATCAGTGTTTAATATTGGTGTATAATTGTACTTTGTAAACATTAATGTTCTATTCTTGTTACAAATTTCCTCGCTAATAAATAAATAAATAAATTGAGTATACAATTTGGGGTTCGTTTTCTTTTTTCGCCAATCAAGCGCTTTTTTAGGGATCTGTTATGAAATGAATGAAATGTTATGAAAACTATACAATTCTGTAAAGAAATTTGAAACTTGAAGTTTTTAGGGTAGCTTTTCATATAGGTAGCACGTATGTTGAACAATAAGACGAATTTTTTGTGTGTATCTTATCGTTTGAGGTATTATTAAAAAAATCTTTCAAAATGCAATAAAGTTTTTAAGTTGATGTCAAAATTTATGTCAAACAATCATTCCTTATTATCGAATAATAAACATTTTTGATTTGATATGCTTTTAAATATGCAAACAAAAGTTATTGATTATTAAATAATGAAAACAAAAGTATTGTATTTACAAAATAAAAAATACTATGTGAATTATGATAAATGACAAAAGTTTTTAAGTTAATTTTTAATTTAGTGAATATTTGTTTTGAATAAGATTCATTTACAATTTTTTTTAGATATCTGAATGTTCTGTCATTCGAGTCGAGTTTTGTGAAATTCGAACCTAATGGCTATCCAATTAGAGGCGAGTGTGCTTACGTAAAACAAAACTTTTAGATGTATTTATGAACATCTTTAAAAAACCGTAACAAGATTTCCAACTTACAAAAACGTATAAAAATCAGAACGGTTCTCATTTCTACTTTTGGCGGGAAATGGGTGTAACGCCAATAAACCATAGATAGACCAATCAACCAAAATCTAAGCATGCGATGCCATGTGATATATAAAAACGTATGTTATTGCTATAAGTAGGTACCTACCTAGACAAATACACTTTTTTTTTAGGAAAATGTAGAAATAAAAAGACACAAACCTTATTTTCCACATCTGCCATAATTCTTTACCTATAAATAAACGTCTAGATTTTATTACTCTGTAGACACGTAAATAACATAAGTAATACACTAATAAATATTTCTTTACACATATCACTATTATAAACACTAAAACGTATATGTACTGATCTTGTGTTGTCCAATATGTGAATGAATGGAAGATCCGTATAGAAAGAGATGGCTATATAAGATGTAAAAGAACCGAGTGAGACAGAAATAAACTTTCTAGTGTAACCTGCTTTGCCAATATCGGCCTTTACGGTCACATCTATGGTCTTGTGAGTAAATAACAATGAAGGTAGTGTACTCGATCTTTCCGATGTTTTTCAAGTTCGAGGTTCACTTCTTAGAATATAATTTTGAATAAAATACTTAAATATGTTTCAAGTAGACAATGTTTGTTATTGTTCACATACGCTTTCATTTTTATAGATTTATTATTAGATGGGTAATATCACTTATTATTTCCGAACTTTTTACAGTAGGTAGATGAATTAAGTAATTGCCATTTTGATTCCACTATAATAATAGAAAATAAAGATCAAATATATGCGCCCTATTGAGTTGAGTGTCACTGGATAGGCTATGGGACCACCAGTTTTGAAGCCTTGTTTGCAAAATGTAGTTTTGTTTATTTTCCTTCTTAACCTGTAATTTCTGTAATAATGTAAATGCACCTTCATATTTAATTTTTTGTTCTACCACGTTCGTTTGGCGCTTCGACGGGTGTATAAATGTATAATATATTTTATATATGACTAAGCATATTTTTTTTACAAAATAGTCCGATTTTCATGATTCTGTTTTTAATGGATCGAGTATATCTCGAAGTTGGTACTATTAAAATTTGAAAAAAGTTCATTATTAAGGATAGCAAAATAGGGAAACTTTTTATAGTGTAGTCTGATTTTGATAATTATTCTTTATTACATTTTATCGACAGCTTTACGAAGCTGCTGTATGTGTGGGCGCAAAGTAGCATTTGCGACGTGAAAATGTCGTTTCTGTTGTGCCGTAGAAGTATCTATGTCTACAATCTACATGCATGTCTACAACTTTGCATGTTCTTTACCTTTGATTATATAATGTATGTATAGAGAGTCGACGTCTAATTTTCACTCCAATAGAATTAAAAGAAGCTAGACGTTTTTGACAACTTGTTGGAACTGGGGGAAAGCATTGCTGTAAGTTTTAATAATTGTAGTAATTTTAATATTAACTTTAATAATGTTTTATTTGCTTCATTAGCTTCGTAGGTGTAGTATAAAGTAGTATGTATCACTCTGGTGAAAGTGCGATTCCCGCTTTTTCTTCCCTCGCTTTGGTGAACAATTTACTATTATAAGTATACATAGGTATATCGTATATCACACCCAGACAAGGAACAAATAGATGTCTATTTACTTTTATTATTTTATTATATTAATATATATGCACATGTGCTCATGCACACATATTTTTCCCGGGCGGGAATCGAACCCGCGACCCTTGGCTGCGCAGTTAGGGTCCCTAACCACTCGGCCAATCGGTCAGTCAAAAAACGTAGGTAAAAATATAATTCTGCTCGGTTATAATTCAAGCAGCCAGAGACGGTTTGTACATGGTTGTAGCACAAACTATATAATATACCTATTATTGCTGTGATTGTACTACGTATGGCGTAGCAAGAGTATGTGGTCTCTTGAGTCACAAGCAAGTATGTAAAAGTTGCCTGTCATTTTTGTTGACATTGTGATGCAAGGGTCCATATCTTCATCATCATCATCATCATCAGCCCATTTTTACCCCACTGCAGGGGCTTAGGCCTCCCCCAGGTGGGCTTGGAGCTTAAGTCCACCACGCTGCTCCACTGCGGGTTGGGAACTGTAACGACCGCCATCTATAGACAGCGTCCGGGACCGACTGCTTACGTGCCCTCCGAAGCTCGGTGTCAGTAATATTGTGTACTTAAGTCAGAAAAACTCATTGGTACACGCCCGGATTCGAACCATGGCCCTATGGGGCCTTATAAATTTGAGACAGGTTCGTTGCGCTCTGGGCTATCATAGTCCATATCTAGGCATTATTTAATCAAAGGTCTTTGCATAAGACGGGTGACGACCTCCTTCTTAAAACTACCCAAGTGAACGAACAATCTTTCGGCCTGGAATGCGAAGGACCGTAGTTGAGTGTATGTTGAAAATATATTTTCTAACTTGCGCTTGTAACGTTGCGGTATGCCACCCTAACTGTTATGAGTGAATCACAGAGGGATCAAATATAAATAGAGATAAAATTGAGGCCTTGTAAGTCGACTATCGTCAAGGCTTTCGAGCCCTGTTGGACCCAACGAACATGTACACAGGTTAATAAGGTAATTTTTGAAATTTTATTATAAACAAATTTGCCAACAAAAATAAAATATTAAAATTGTATTTGGGAAATAACACCTCAGTTTAATTAGATAATTACAAATTAATATGTAATAAAAATAAAGATAATTCAATCAAAACTTACAAATAAATCTAAGAACTAATTAACAATATTTACAATATTTACAGCATAAAAATATCCTCCAGGTTGGTCCCATGTGGCATCGATCCCATTACGCTTGCACTATTTCCGCGCTGCACAGCGATGCTCAGTTGTTGTGCGAAATAGGCACCCGCTCTGGGATCGCCAGCAGTGCTGACCAGACGGGTGGACAAATCTTTTACGAATTTTTTCGTATCAGACGACCACGGACCGAGTGTCTCTACCGCAACCGCCGCAAACTCGTAGTGAGGAATCAACCCCGAGTATTTGCGACGTTTACATAATTGGGCCTGGTCGGCCGCCGCGCCAGCACTCTGGGCCGTGGCCCGGACATGGGACGGAGCCAGAGTATCCACACATGTGGCATCCCAAATCAAAGCACGGCCCAGGCACCAAGGCACCAACGTTGCTCCGTCGGGTCTCTTGCCATCGTCCCTGAACAAACCAGGGTTTTAATTTTTATAGATTTTCATGTTATTTTCGTTAAATTGTAACGCGTAGACGACGATTTTGCGCACGATTTTTTTTTGCGTTTATTCAGCATGGAACAAATTTTTTAAAGTACTAATTAAATACATTTTAAGACATTTTTTTAGATACTTACAGATATACCATATACCTCGCACGTTTGATTTTCTGAAATATCTATTGTTTCGTGCTTAATCAAGAACGTGTGTTTGAATCTCGTTTGAATAAATTTTTTATTTAATATTATGTTGTCATTTAAATGAAATTTTGTAGATTTACTAGATAAATAGGTGATGTATGACTACGCAAAAAAAAATATCGAATATCTTTAATAGTTATTGAGAAATTTGACCTCAAAAAATAGTGTTTTTCGATTTTCAGATCCCGAAATCAGTAGGGAGCCTTAAGTGCCTTTACACGAATCCATTTTGTAAAATCTGTGTTTTTGTAGTCTAACTTTAATTTTAACACCAAACATCATACTTGGTTGATTATAATGAAAACTCTAAAATAAAACAAACACATAATACAAATACAATTAAAAACTGGCACAGAGTAAGTCGAGCTCGCGCCGCGGCAGATTCTAAACTGAATGAAAATAAAACACGATTTTTTGTTAAATACATAACACAAGTAAGTTTTCAGGTGGTATACGGAACTCTTGGTGCGCGTGTCCGTCTTGTTCTTGGAGGCTTTTTTTTTTCAAAATTATACGGCACGATTCATCTAAAGGGGATAGTCTTTCTCCCCCGTTTCCGTCTCCGTTTCAATCCCTCTTCCCTGACCCTTTTTTGAGTGACAGCGGTGACAAAAACAAATTCCCAAAAATACCTATAAAATACCCGTCGAAATGGCTTGCGGGCCGTGACTGATTCCAGCTCTGAAATGTGTATGCATTGGAACCAAAATCTCCAGGGTAATTAAGAAATTTTGTCCTAGGCAGTACGTTTCGTTTTTTTTTTTTAAATTTGCATTAATATCGAATTTGCGGTTTATTATTTACAAAAACGAAGAACCGACGGAAATAATGTCAGAAATTTATTCAACAACAACTAAACAAGATATAATATATAAAAAAAACATGCCGCCCTATTTCATATAATTTTTTCTGTAAATATTGATACAGAAATACAGCGAGGATAAAACACGGGCCGAACCTCTTTTTTGTATGAAAAGCCTATCCCCTTAACAATTTTCAACCATTTCTTCCATATTTTGGTCACATGAGCTTTAGTGAAATCGTATACGCTCTTTCTTTTCATCTTGATACCTTTATTTGAAATCAATGCATTATTTTTGAATATTATAACGTTATTATAATTATATTGCTATATTTACATTTAATTTAACTTGTTCTTAGAGAGTTAAATAAAATCTCAACGAGAAAAAGTGTTGAAATTTTTAAAAGGAGAAGTAACACGTATAAGCAATAAACTAAAATATTTGTGATAGACTCAGATAAATGGTTGATAAATTTTTGACAATAATTTTTGTTCATTCAATACATAATCTATTCCAAGTCTCCAAGGGAATGATCAAATTACAGAGAATTGGACTGGCGTCCTACGTAGAATCTAAATTAAGCACTAATCTATACCTTATGACTAGCTTACTGCAGGATAAATTGGTAGTAAGTAGGCATTCAAATTTATAAGGCCATAGGGCCATGGTTCGAATCCGGGGTGTACCAATGAGTTTTTCTGACTTAAGTACATAATTATCATTGACTCCGTGACTCGGAGAGCACGTTAAGCAGTCGGTCCCGGGTGCTGTCAATAGATGGCGGTCGTTACAATCTCCGACCCGCAGTGGAGCAGCGTGGTGGATTTAAGCTCCAAGCCCCCTCTCACCCTGGGGGATGCCTGCCGTGGAGTAAAAATGGGCTGATAAAGAGGTAGGCATTAAAAAAATCGGCCAAGTGCGAGTAGGACTCGTACACGAAGGGTTTCGTACCACTGCACCGTACAATATAAAGAAATACGTTTCTTGTATGGGGTTTGTTGTTATAGCACTCATGATAGTACATATTTCATGAATATTTCAAGTTTGTATTTCAAATAATCTCACAACCACCACTCACCGTGAAACGTCGAAAAAAAACACGTTACTTGTAATGGTGACTCCCATTTCTTTTTTGACCCTATTTTATTTTTATTATTTGTTATAGCTACCATAATAATAATAATCATCATCATCATCAGCCCATTTTTACCCCACTGCAGGGGCTTAGGCCTCCCCCAGGGTGAGGAAGGGGACTTGGAGCTTAAGTCCACCACGCTGCTCCACTGCGGGTTGGGAACTGTAACGACCGCCATCTATTGACAGCGTCCGGGACCGACTGCTTAACGTGCCCTCCGAAGCACGGTACCACGGGAGTCCATTTCTACACAGGAAGGTAGTTATTTGGAGGTAGAGCAACTGTAAATCTCCTTCAAGCGTTGAAGCAATATAAGCGGTCCCAGTCATGTTCGGTCGACCCATGTTGTGGATACTACAACGACATTTGGGGACATGTCGTTGTGGATGCGCCCTCCCTCAAGTTACGACTTGGCCACAACGCCACTCGCTATTCAGCACGAGGCGCACTATGCACTCGTCGCAGTCCGATTCGCTCCAGCAGTGTCAATAATAATCTGTGAAAATGTCAAGTGTCTACCTATTACGGTTCAGACGATATAACCCTGTAACAGACGGACGGACGACGGACGGACTAACTAACTGACGGACAGTGGAGCCCTGGTAATATAGTACTAGGGATCCCGTTGGTACCTTTTTGGTACGGAACCCTAAAAAGTATCAACCTTCAAGGATTGCGTACCAACACTTAAAAGACAGTGCATTTTAAAGAAAGTCATTTAAACGAACCCGGTTCCTGCATCACGTGAGCAGCAAAACGTTCGACAAGGTCATTGCACTTTTATTTCGTTAAATACAAAAAGTATTGCATTTTTCTAGATCTTTCTATAGTTATATCGGAAACTTGTGCACGAACACCCAAACACGCCGAAAAACGATAGCGAGAAATACTGCAAAGCAAAACCGAATTCAAACTAAAATCGCTATGTGGAAACGTAGATTTCCCCCAAATTCATTTGAGATATTTGGCGCCGGAATGTCGCATGGTGGCTCCTTTGCGTCTCGGATGGTAGCCAGATCGATGTCCCGGGCAGACATAACGGCGCCACTAGATATTTCTGTTACATTTTAACATTCTTAGTGTGAGATTGGGCATGGTTGATTTAGTAACGCTTAACGCTGCCAAATATGTTTTAATGTATTCAGTTTTCAATGTTTAATTTTTATAGTACTTCTTTTAAATTATTCATTTCGAGGGGAGGCCTAAGTCCCAGCAGTGGGCATAAATGTCTGATATGGTATAAACGTTTTCAATTTTTTTTTGCTTTTTGTAGGAATAAGATGCAAGTAGGTACCTATATCAACATTTTATTAAGCAATTAAAACTACTCACTCTAGAAGTTCGATAGCGATCATAACCATAACTTTCTTTAGAATTCAACAATGTCCACGACTTCGTTCCCGCGGTTTTCGTAATTTCAATAGTTTTACCAGTTTACGAATGAACTCTAAATATTTCCAGGATAAGACGTAGCCTCGATTACTCTCCGAAAAGTCGTCTATCTGCCAATGAACGTCTCATTAAAATTAGTTCAGCTGTTCTGGAGACAAGCCCGGACAAACAAACAAACAGACTGACAGATTGACAGACAATAAAAGCGTATAAGAAAAATCCTTTACTTCGATACCACGAGAGACACTTTTTTATTTATTCACATAATGATTCGTAGTAATATTCAAAGAAAGAGCGTAATCTTCCTCTATCAGTTTCAAAATAAATACGTAAATTTTCTTCGATTTTCATGAAATTTCATGGAAATTCCATCAACAAAATCTTATAAGCCCATTTCTTTGATTTGACCATAACTGAGTAATAACAGCTTGCTGTAACTGCTGTCGAATTCATTTACTCTATGGATTTGATTGACCGATTGGCCGAGTGGCTAGAGACCATAACTGCGGAACTAGAGGTAGTGGGTTCGATTCCTGCTCGGGGAAATGCTTGTGTGCATGAACACGTCTATTTGTTTTGTGTCTGGGTGTAAAATATTTACATATGTATGTATTATAAAGAATATTTAAGTATGTATATCAGTAGTTTAGTACCCCATAACATAAGCTTAATACTTGCTTACTTTGGGACTAGATGGCGCTGCGTAGGATATCCCATGTATCCTTTGATCTGATATAGGCTTATCTAAGAGTTTACCTTCATTACCTATTAAATTAAGCAATGTAATTAAACGAAACCCAACAATTACGTTAATTCATTATTAAATAATTAATTTTATTAATTATTTAATTATTTACCTATCCATTGAAATATCATTCAATGAATAGGTAAATGAATAAAATAATTATAATGAAAGCCCGCAGAGGGTGTGTGTCGGCGTAATTGTTGGATTTCGTTTTATTACATTGTTTAATTTAATAGGTAATGATGGTAAACTCTCAGCATGAAACAGTTTTTCATATAACATTAAAGAATAATCAAAGACTAACAATAATCGCCAAAGTCGATCGTTTAAACAATCAAAGAAAGTTTACCCCGCGGCGCCCGCCAGTCTGTCTGCTTTCACTCGTAAACAGTTCGAGTAAACGAAATAATATATTTAATGGACTGCGAGGGATTTAGTTTTCATATATTTAGCTGCACTACGTTCTATTAATCACTAGCTTTTCGCCCGCGGCTCCGCTCGCGTGGACTGCACAGTTGTATCGGGACCCCTTTTTCCGGCCTAAAAAGTAGCCTATATTTCACTCTTCAGCTTATAAACTATATATATATTATGCAGAAAATTATAACGGTCCCTGTACAACTGTGTAGTTCACGCGAGCGGAGCCGCTGGCGGATAGATAGTTTAAATATGAAATATAGGTTATGTTACTCGCTGACAATTTAGCTTTCTATAGGTGAAAGAATTTTTAAAATCAGTGTACAACTGTGTAATCCACGCGAGCGGAGCCGCGGGCGGAGAGTTAGTTTGAAAAAAATATATTATAGCCTGTGTTAGGGATAATGTGGTATTCAAATGGTGAAAGAATTTTTGGAATCGGTCCATCGAATGTTATCGAGTTCATTCTGATTTATTCGTTACAAACATACAAACATACAAAAATATAAATCTTTCCTTTTTACTGTAGACGAGCTATTGCATGTAGAATCAATTGTGTATATTTCAAAATATGAAGAAAATATAATGTACATTTTTATGAGTAGTTAATTTTAGTTTTTTATTAGTTTTTATTATAATATTATTCGTATATTAGGTAGATATATATTATGTGAAGTAATATATAATATTACAAGCTAAAAAAAAGAAAATAATATTGCTAAATGAAATGATACCACTAGGTACTAACCAGGGGACGAGTAGATATTATTTATTATTTATTTATTATTTCATATCAAGTAACAAAGACTCGTTTGTTAGTAGAACACCTACATATTAACTTAAATCTTAGTAACATACTATAACAGTCAAAATTAAAACAAACTACAAATCACAAATCAACATCAAATTGTAAAAGTTAACTAAGTCATACACCAGAGGGCCAAGTGTGAGTTTTTTACTATTAACTGTGTAGTTTGGGTTTTTTATAATTTGTATGGAAACTCGTACAGCACATCTAGCGGTCGTTTTAGGTAACTACGAGTTTCCATACAAATTACGGAAAACGCATACTACACAGTTAATAGTAAAAAAACTCGCACTTGGCCCTCAGATGTCAATACTACCTATATCTACCCTATATGCAATGGCTATCCGAGAAAGAACACAAGTCCCAACAAGTCACAATTTCCACGAAATTTAGTAAGTGATGCTATTGTTTTCATGAACCCATGCCCTCTCCCAAGCGCCCAGTTCACACTATATGAAAGCGGCAACAGCGACCAATAAAAGGACAGTCATACCTTTTTGATATCATAGCCAGGATAGAGTTGGGACTGCCTCGCATCCGGCGCACCAGAGATACGCACCCCTTGCGCATCGTGGCATAGAAGCAGTCGGTGCGCGCCTGCGCAAACATGCCCGACTCGCTACACTGTCGAGGCAGCCAGCCCCATCAAGACCCTAAACGCGTTATTGTACGCGTATGATTTTTTAGCGTAATTCACCCACAGGCTGCACGTGTAGAAGGATGTGCTTTGAAAAGTGTTATTTTTATTTATTTATTTATTTATGAACAGCGTGAATTATATCGATATATTTTATCGATTCCATATATAACTTTGGTCGTTTGTACCTGTTTGTACTGACTAGTATTATGTAGCTTTTCTTTCGTTTATTTGCGAATGTTATAGCAAACTAAAACACAAAATTCGTTTCATATGACTACTGCCATTTTTTACCCGAATTAAGAAAAAAGGTTTATTTACCCAAACTATACAAAATGAGGATCATGATTTTAGCAGTCATATACAAGGTCTCCTGTAAATAGTGAGCAAACTCCCGGATGCCGATAGCTGAGATCATGTTCTATCAGAATAATCCAAAGTGTGTATAGTAAAAATGTTATGGCTTTCGAGTAATTCGGACTTTTCTGAAATTGCCTGGAGTCTCTACCTTGCATCAATGGTTTGGCTGCCATTTCTACAAATTAACAAATTTTTTAAATTTACTTTTTGGAAAATACTCTACATTAGTTGCCGCATTGAATGCATTAAACACATTTTTTTAATTATGAAACAGTTCCAAGAAATAATTATGTCAAATTTTTAACCACATGTAAATTTTAGTAGCTTATTTTGAAGGTCTGTGTTGAAAAAAAAATGCACTAAGCTCAACTGGCAAACTTCACGGAAATCTTGCTTATTTATGGAAATTTTTAAATTGTAAAAAATCTCCGGATTTTTTCTTCTGAAACATAAAATATTGCAATTTTTACTGGAAAGAAGCCGATTTTCTTCAAATTATAATTATAAAATAAGTCGAAATATTACATTTTCGTGAAACTTATTATACTTTATTTGTGAATGCGAGATGAAAATGTGATATTATAATAAATGAGACCCATTTTTTCATTGATTTTGATCATTACAGACAACAATATTTTGTCTTTTTGAGAGTAAAATGAGTTTGGTGTTTTTAATAGTAAATCTATATTAATAAAATTGGAGTGTCTGTCTGTCTGTCTGTCTGTTCCGGCTAATCTCCGAAACGGCTAAACGGATTTCAATGAAACTTTGCAGACGTGCAGAGGGCATTACCGCGGGTGACATAGGCTACTTTTTGTCTGTCTGTCTGTACGTCTGTCTGTCTGTTTGAGTTGATCTCCAAAACGGCTGAACCGATTTCAATGAAACTTAACAGACGTGCAGAGGGTATTGTTGGGAGTGACATAAATTGCTTTTTGTCTGTCTGTCTGTCCATCTGTCTGTCTGTTTGAGCTGATCTCAGAAACGGCTTAACCGATTTCAATGAAACTTTGCAGACGTGCAGAGGGCATTACCGCGGGTAACATAGGGTACTTTTTATCTGTCTGTCTGTCTATCTGTCTGTCTGTTTGAGCTGATCTCAGAAACGGCTAAATCGATTTCAATGAAACTTGGCAGACGCGCAGAGGGTGTTATCATGGGTGACACAGGCTGCTTTTTGTTTTTCTGTCTGTCTGTCTGTCTGTTCGAGCTGATCTCCGAAACGACTGTACCGATTTCAATGAAACTTCGCAGACGTGCCGAGGGCATTATCGGGGGTGACAAAAGCTATTTTTTGTCAATCTCAGACTTATCCTGTTGGTACTCAAACTTGATGTTTTGACGAGATCTATGTGACCACGTGACCAAATATTTAAATGCTTATATTTTCAAAACCATCAATCGCAGACCTATCGTGTTGGTACTCAAACTTGATGTTTTGACGAGATCTATGTGACCACGTGACCAAATATTTAAATGCTTATATTTTCAAAACCATCAATCGCAGACCTATCGTGTTGGTACTCAAACTTGATGTTTTGACGAGATCTATGTGTCCATGTGACCACATTTTTAAATGATTATTTTTTCGAAACCATCAATCCCAGACCTATCGTGTTGGTACTCAAACTTGATGTTTTGACGAGATCGATGTGTCCATGTGACCACATTTTTAAATGACTATTTTTTCGAAACCATCAATCCCAGACCTATCGTGTTGGTACTCAAACTTGATGTTTTGACGAGATCGATGTGTCCATGTGACCACATTTTTAAATGACTATTTTTTCGAAACCATCAATCCCAGACCTATCGTGTTGGTACTCAAACTTGATGTTTTGACGAGATCTATGTGACCACGTGACCAAATATTTAAATGCTTATATTTTCAAAACCATCAATCGCAGACCTATCGTGTTGGTACTCAAACTTGATGTTTTGACGAGATCGATGTGTCCATGTGACCACATTTTTAAATGACTATTTTTTCGAAACCATCAATCCCAGACCTATCGTGTTGGTACTCAAACTTGATGTTTTGACGAGATCGATGTGTCCATGTGACCACATTTTTAAATGACTATTTTTTCGAAACCATCAATCTCAGACCTATCGTGTTGGTACTCAAACTTGATGCTTTGACGAGATCGATGTGTCCATGTGACCACATTTTTAAATGACTATTTTTTCGAAACCATCAATCCCAGACCTATCGTGTTGGTACTCAAACTTGATGTTTTGACGAGATCGATGTGTCCATGTGACCACATTTTTAAATGACTATTTTTTCGAAACCATCAATCCCAGACCTATCGTGTTGGTACTCAAACTTGATGTTTTGACGAGATCTATGTGACCACGTGACCAAATATTTAAATGCTTATATTTTCAAAACCATCAATCGCAGACCTATCGTGTTGGTACTCAAACTTGATGTTTTGACGAGATCGATGTGTCCATGTGACCACATTTTTAAATGACTATTTTTTCGAAACCATCAATCCCAGACCTATCGTGTTGGTACTCAAACTTGATGTTTTGACGAGATCGATGTGTCCATGTGACCACATTTTTAAATGACTATTTTTTCGAAACCATCAATCTCAGACCTATCGTGTTGGTACTCAAACTTGATGCTTTGACGAGATCGATGTGTCCATGTGACCACATTTTTAAATGACTATTTTTTCGAAACCATCAATTCCAGACCTATCGTGTTGGTACTCAAACTTGATGTTTTGACGAGATCTATGTGACCACGTGACCAAATATTTAAATGCTTATTTTTTCGAAACCATCAATCGCAGACCTATCGTGTTGGTACTCAAACTTGATGTTTTGACGAGATCTATGTGACCACGTGACCAAATATTTAAATGCTTATTTTTTCGAAACCATCAATCGCAGACCTATCGTGTTGGTACTTAAACTTGATGTTTTGACGAGATCTATGTGACCACGTGACCAAATTTTTAAATGCTTATATTTTCGAAACTATCAATCGCAGATTTATCGTGTTGGTACTCAAACTTGATGTTTTGACGAAATCTATGTGACCATGTCATATTACCTAATTTCATAAAAAATTCATAAGATTTCTTAAGCAGTTAAATTTCAGAACGTTCTAGAAAGTGTTACAATGTTCTAGAACGTCGCGTTCTTTTAACTGTCCCAGTACAACTATGCTCAACGCGAGCGAAGCCCGCGGGCGGAAAGCTAGTACTACCTAAAACAGGAATGTGTAATCTACGCAAGCGAAGCTGCGGGCGGTCGCTAGTGATAAATAAAACAATTGATTTAAATTTTTTTTCATTATAATAGATTCTCAAATTGATGCCCTCTTTCTCTAATATACTCTACATGTATTAAAAACAATCTTTTCAATAAACCTAACCTTTGCGAGATTGTTTTTTGCGCTGTTTGAATTATCCTTAGTCGTAAATCTTATTCATTGCGAATTGGTTTTAGATATACCTTCTCCTTAAGGCAACCCAATAAAAAAATCCAAAGTTAAAGGCTAGTAATCGAAGTGGCCACAAACCCAAGACCCAAGGCCCAAGCCGACCTATCCATCTTCCACTGTATCTTTCATTTAAAAATGTTACTCGGGTGTTATAATGAGCAGGGCATCCATTATTTTGGAACCACATGGTCAATCTTGAAGTGAGAGGCACCTCTTGCAGTAGTTCTGGTAACCTGCTTTATAATAGCCGCCAATACTCATCGCCATTCAGCGTACGTGGCAGCGCAATTGGCTCTAAAATTAGGCTATTAAAAATACCAGTCCATAAATTTACTTTGAACTGATATTGAAGCCATCTTTTCTCATTTCGTGAGGGTTTTCCAACTGCCAGCTATGAAAATTGTGAACGTTTGTGTAGCCATCTCTCTTGCATGACGATTCGTTGCACCAGAGACCTTTATTAAATAAATCAGGATTTTCTTGGGGTTTTTGCAACATTATGTGGCAAAAGTGGACACTCGAAGCTAATTCTCTAGATTAAAGAACTTGCACGCGTCACACGTGGTAAGGATGATATTTATCTCTGATAAAAAATTTACATATCGTCGATGCGTCACCACGTCCGTTACCGCTTGTTATTTAGCATTGTATTGTGTTAATAATAGCAAAGAAATAAAGAAAATACTATTTAGAGGCACAAAAATGTAATATCTCAAATTATAAAAATTTAAAGAAAATCAGCTCCTCTTGAATAAAAATTGTAATATTATATGTTTCATCAGAAAAAATCCCGAGATGTTTTACAATTTGAAAATTTCCACAAATAAATAAGTTTTTCATGAAGTTTGCCAAGTGAGCTCAGTACATTTTTTTTTCAACACAGACCTTCAAAATAAGTTGCTAAAATTTACATTTGGTAAAAATTTGAAATAATTAATTATTTCTCGGAGCTGCTTCATAATAAAAAAAATGTGTTTAATGCATTCAATGCGGCAACTAATGTAGAGTATTTTCCGAAAAGTAAATAAAAAAAAATTGTTAATTTGTAGAAATCGCAGCCAAACTATTGATGCGAGGTTAGAGACTCTAGGCAATTTCAGAAAAGTTCAAATTACTCGAAAGCCATAACACTTTTACTATCCATACTTTGGATTAGCCCAGCGATCGGCACCCGGGAGTCTGCGCACTATTTATGGGACACCTTCTATATCCGTCATTTTGTGGCGGCGGCCATTTTGAACTGATTTTCATCAAACATAGCTAAGAACACTCCCGACTCATTCACTTTTCATATAAAAAAATCCGCATCTAAATGGGTTCATCCGTTTGGGAACTACGATGCCACGAACAGATACAGAGATACACAGATGCACAGATACACAAACACGTCAAACTTATAACACCCCTCTTTGTGCGTTGGGGGTTGAAAAGGAGGTAAAGTGTTGTTAAAATTAGACGACGAAAACGTATTTAATTCAGTCAACAGAAGTGCACTGCTGCCCTGAATGAAAAAAATTACAACCGACACCTTTAATTATTTATTACAATGTTTTAAAGCCCCTTCAAACAAAACTAGTGTACGTCCTGCTTACTTTCCTTTGCAGCCGGTTGTTGTTGTTTACTCTCGCCTAATTAATTATTAATGATGATCTCAAAAGAGTGAGTAAGGTCGAATTTAGACCACTAACCGATCTATACAAAAGTTCGCTTCGTCTTTTAGGAGCACCCAAATTTAAGGACCCTGCCTTGTGGAAGAACATATACAAAAATTCACTGATGTGGCGCATGTCTCTTCAAAATAAATTCACACATGGAAGTTAAGGTATCCCGAAAACTTGTAATGTCGCACTTGCGGCTTTTCTGTATTCTGTACCCAGTACCTACTAACTTTCTTTATATGAATGTCATTCAACCAACTCTTGGACATACCGAAGTGATGTGTTTGGAGGAAACCAGAGAGCTAGTGCCAGGTTTGCCCAAACAAAATAACCAGCATCCTAAATTCGCAAAGGCAATGGCACAAGCCGCTCTGCAAACTTGGTTCAGGCATAATGATAGATGACACAAAGTTTTCCCTGTACACTCGTCTGCGTACCGTGGTCAGTACTAATGAACCTGACTGGTAAGGACGTCGACCCTCATGTTGTCTTTGTTCGTCAAGGCCTCAGTGTCGAACCCTTACCTCCGTCAACGTGCCGGCTTTACTCAAGCCGAACGGCATTGTACGTGATGATGGAAAGAGGCCTGACGGCATGACCTTCCTTCCTTGAGAATAGAGGAGGTTGATGGTGTGGGACGTCACTTTATTTGATACGTTAGCAGCGTTCCACATCCGGGCGAACTATATCGACGGCTGTTGACTATCCCAAACGCAGCAAATACGTTGCCTTGGAGAGCACGTATATATTTGTGCCATTTGGGGTCGAGACACTGGGGCCATGAGAGTCTGAGACGCGTCGATTCTTCTTGTCATTAAGAATTATTAACGTGCCTGGTCACGATGCCTCGGGTGATCGGAGGGCTGGCACTTACCTCGGACAACACATAAGTATTGCTATCATAGAGTAAATAAATTTGATAGCATTTATGAATGCTTTTTGGACACTGTGCCGCCGTTCAGCATACTTTAGATAATATTTTTTAAATGGAAATATTTTCTTATTTAAATATTATTTTAATATAAGCTTTCGTTTCTAGTTATTAAGGTATTATTACATGTCAGGATTCAGAATGCAAATAGAATGAAAATCCAATGTCGTTTTATGTCTCTATCTGTTATTTTCATATCTAACAAAGGCAACTGTTGGTACCTGTCCGTCAACGTATTAATTGTCAGTTGAGGTGAGCGTGCAAATAAAAGCAGTAGTAATAATTATGAAAAAGTTGATTTATTATTATAATTAATATTATAATACAGTTTACAATAATTACAAGCAATCACCTAACCGGCGAAATGAAACAGCGTATTAAATTATTTATTTATTCGATTTAGGTTATAGAGTCTTTCGAACGCGAGGAACAAAATATTACACAAGTCGAGAATATTATTTATAATCGATTCGGATAAATCGGTCGGGAGAGCGGCAAAAGCGGGCCGCAATAGAGCGCAGTGCTGCAGAGCATGGCGGCTGGGCGGGGGCGCTGGGCGCGGGGCGGGGGGCAGGGACGCGCGGGTAATGTACAGTGGCGGCTACGGACAACCGCACTCCTCCACGACCATCTCGGGCAGGTCGCGCTTGATGATGTTTGAGTCGTCACCGAAGTATATTAACGACAGCGGCGAGAAGCGCAGTGGTGCGCAGCACGCGGCTACGGGCAGCCGTGCTGCGTCCACCACTTGCGTGTGGTAGCTGGCGAACTGGTCGGGGGAGCGCGTGCACGCGCCGCGGCAGTAATTCGCATAGTAGCCCTCCGGCGCAACGATCCAGTCGTTCCAGCCGAGCACGCTGAAGTTCACGTAGTACGACTGCCGGCAGCAGTAGCCGCTCGGCGCCGCAGGGCATTCCAGTGCGCGTCGCCGACGTCGCGATCCGCCCGCCGACACGCGCACGCGCAATAGCGGCCGTGCACTTTCGCCGCCTCCCAGTCGCAGTCGCACGCGACCGGCGCATCCCGAGCAGTCGACGACTAATCGCAACGCGCCGCTCCATCCGCGCGATGCCCACCCCCGCACGGCGCGCGTTACTTCCAGCCGCTGCCAGGCTCTGGCAGGGTCGCGCCGCGCCGCGCCCGCCAATTCGCCCAGCGCCAGCGTGCCATTACCGACCACTGCAAACGCCCACAGCGTGTACCGCAGCCGACGAGTGTCCCCGCGCGGCGCTGTCTCCGCACGGACCAGCAGCTCGGCCCCGAGCACGCGCAGCTCCTCCTCTCCACCCCCCGTTCCTCCGGCGACCCCTGCGCCACGGGCTTCCCGCCCCAGGCGGAATTCGATGACGCGCTGTCCATTCAATGTGGGCCCTGGACACAGACAAGAAGTTGGCATCAGCACAGCGTCTCACGTAGAGTAGTATGCAAGATGACGGTTCCTACACTACCCTCATATTTTTGGCGAAACGATTCACTACTTAGTTTATATCGGCGCAGCGCTCGTGTCGCGGTACAGATGTGTCGCGGTGGAGCGGCGAGGTGCGCGCGGGGGTCGCCCGTGGCTGCAGGCTGCGCACGCCCGTCCGCCGACTTCCCGGAGCTGCCCTGTCGACCGCACCCGCTCAAGCCTAGCTGGTCCCTAAGGAGGGGTGCGGCAGGCTGTCACCGGGCGGTCGGCGAACGAACGTGCGGTAATCGTGCGCACACACGCATTTACACGTCAAACGTCATACGGCCATAAAGTAGTTCTGAAATCGCGGCACGAGTGTCGAGGCCTGGTATGTATGAAATGTACAGAAAACAAAACACGTGTGGTCAGCCGATGCCCGCCGCCGTCCGTCTCGGAGTTAACTTCCACTGCATAGGTGGAACCCCGTTATGTTCACCTGTAACAAGAAAATATCAAATTAAGAAACTAGCCTTATTCCTCTTAGTATTTACGATGTTAGACCACCGTAGTCAGATCTCCGTGGGTCAGATATATTTGGGAGGTCGAAAAGAACTAAAAGTGTTTGAAATAGCACTGTAATATAAAAATTCCAATGATCAATATATCGTCATTGATCTGACCTGTTTACGGATATGAATGATCTCGTAACTGTTACCGGAAGCGTATTCCATTTGAGAGAGTACGATCAAAGCTCTAAAGCATTTCTGGAAGCGTCCATTTAATCCGATTAGGGCGGTCATCTTTCGAATCGTTAAAGTTAATGAAAACCGAATAAAACATAACCCTACACAGTTCAGCACTATATTCGGCTTATAAAAAAGGCTTTAAGATTTTATATGTCATTGTATACTATGAAGTCAGACTTGTAGCAAACATGTAGTTTATATAATTTAGTTTCCTTATTTTTTTAAATAGGTTTGCCACATAATACGACTGGCGTCACATAATGGAGAAACACGTTTTGACGTGAATACGTCTTTAAAATTGCTTCCATAGTGGGAGGCAAGTCAAAAAAAACCAATGATAACAAAATCGGGGGATACAATTTGATGCTGCAGATTCATATCTATCATCCCCATCCTAAATTCAATTACACCATTGAATAGCTAAAGAATCAAAGAATTTATTTCGCCAAGTAAGGACTGCGACGCATCGCGCGTGGGGGAGGGGGAAGCGCCGCCATTTTGAGATGATTTTGCTGCGTATCGAGATTTCCACTTAGTATAACTTTTGACTTGAAAGAGCTACGAGGTTCGTTTAAGTTTCAATAGTCAGCTCGCGCCAAAAGCTATCGATTGTGTATAAAACCTTAGTGCAAAATAGTGACAGTGAATGTTATACGTTAAAATAATAAAATAATCATATAAAAAATATACAATGTCGGCCTATACGCGTCAAAAAGCCAAATCAAAATACAAAGATCGTATACGGTTGGAAAGGGCTTCTCAAGAAAAATCTAATGGCACCAAAAAAACACCATATGACCGAGTCAAGCAGTGCCGGGAACGTAAAAGAATAAATGTGGCCGAGCGGATCAACGACGGTGCCAGTACATCGGCAGCTGGGTCGGTTGAAATTATGCAAGTGGATAATGAAATCACTTCTATATCGACACTGGACTGTGTAGGCATTGATTGTGTACGATCATCGATTATGAAGACACATTGGACAGCAGCAAGTGCACGTTTCAATACATAAATAATAATATATTTTATATAGAAAACATTTTTTTTTTACATTTTCACAAGCCTAAAATTTTTTTATTAAGAATTGAAATACATCAATTTTATCTTTTTGTGAATATCAATTGATGTAACATTTACTGATATCTTATAACGTACTATAAATTATCGTATTGACATCATTAATTTTAATCATTTATTTTTCATAGTGTGAACACCGACTTATTTTACCTATATAGGTAGGTGTATATGAGTGTGAAGCAGCCTATTTCTCCTATTTCCAGACTATGATATGACTATGGATAGAGCAAAGGAAGACCAAGAAATCATAAAATACGACCATAATTACGTTACGAGGATGCAACAGCAACCATAAATCACGCTGATTTGTATTTCGTGCTCCTCGTATTCCTCGTATTTTATGATGCCTCAGTGATCCATTGCGCTATTGAATGTGAACATTTTTTTCATTGTATAGTTAAAAGAAAGATAGACAATAACAGCTGTCTCTTTTCCTTGTCTAATGACGCGTACTCACTGAAAATATTCATATTCTTTTGTTTCATTTCACCAGTTACACCTGAGGTTACACCTACGCGTTTCTGTGTGGGTCCCCTCCTCTATTGGTATCTATATTGTCAAATCAGTCTCCTGTCCCTCTTATATCTCGACTGAAACTTACTTACACTTCGTCCTATCAGTTACAGCTCACTGGTGTCTTAGGGCCTTCGCGTCCTTGCAGCCGAACTACTGGGTGGTGTGTCACCAAAACGGGACAAAACAGAATTTTAAAAAGTTTGTCTATAACCCTCAGAATAAAACCCCACGATAAAATTACCTATAACCAAACGCAGCTGTCAAATTTATTTACTCTATGCGGTAACGTTATGACATAAGTATTTCCGTTTGGAACACGGCTTGTGTTTAAGTTCTGAATAGCGTAAAAACAGGTTGAATCCAATAATAAGCAGTTTACTTACACCGTCGAAAATACACAAATTATAGTCTATCAACTAAATTATTTAACTAAAATTCATAAGTGAACAAAGTAAGACCACGTATCGATCTTATAACGTGGAGCGTACGATCAAATATATTTTGGATACCGAAGCTCGAAACTATACATTAATTTCGAGCTTCGGTATCCAAAATATTCACAGACACGGCAAAGAACGAATTGTTTTTGTATGAATGAATAAATGAATGAATGAATATGAATTTGTAATAATTATAGCCTATCAACTAAACTATAACGAAATTATCAACTAAACTATAACGAAATTATCAACTAAACTATAACGAAATTATCAACTAAATTATAGTCTATCAACAAGTGTCGTGATAGCCCAAGCGCAGCGAACCTGTTTCAAATTTATAAGGCTGAGTGGCCGTGGTTCGAATCCTGGCGTGTACCAATGAGTTTTTCAGACTTAAGTACATAATTATCACTGACTCCGTGGCTCGGAGAACACGTTAAGCAGTCGGTCCCGGACGCTGTCAATAGATGGCGGTCGTTACAATCTGCCAACCCGCATTGGAGCCGCGTGGTAGATTTAAGCTCCAAGCCCCCTCACCCTGGGGCAAGGCCTAAGCCCCTGAAGTGGAGTATAATGGGCTAATGGAATAGAAAAAAATTGTAATAATACATGGGGCATCTTACATATGGTCAACTAGTCTCAAACTAGGCAAAGCCTGTATTGTGGGTACTAGACAACTGATATACATTAATACATACTTAAATTTTTTTGATAATACATTATACATAGATATTTTACACCCAGACACGGAAGAAATAGACATGTATTTATCTCAGGCAGAAATGGGACCCGAGACCTTTGAAGCTGCAGATAAGATCTCTAACCACTTGATGGTCAGTCAGTTTCGTGTAAGCTCTAGTTTTGGAGCACCTAACTCAATTATAAGTTAAGTGCCGAAAACATTGGAAATCGACCGATGGTCGATTTCCAATGTTTTCGGCACTTACATGATCGACATTGATCGACGTCATCTACCAATAGAAAGATGAGATCAGCCGACATCTAATCATGTTACAACTAATCAATAAACTCGATCGCTCGATTCAAATACGTAATCAATTTGTACGCAATTATTTATACCAAGAATGCACCATGCATGCACGCAATTCTTTGCGAAGTGAAATAATGTAACCGTTGTTTTACATATTTCTTCTATATATCGAAATTGAATGACGTGCATCTTTTCGTTACTTTCGATACTTTGGCAAATCTTCACCTAAGAAGATGTTGTACATATTTTGCTTAAATCAAGTAAAAATAATAAAAAATACTTTAGGGGAAGATTTTAGGGTTCAAATTTGTATAATTCATTATATTCGATTGCATCATTTTGAATGCAATAGAAGTCAATAAATTATAACAATGATAATATGCGATATTCTTTGTAGTTAGAACTTCAAAGTAAATCGTAAAAAAAAATATATTTAAAGACAACGATAAAATCTCCTACTATCTATGTCTTTAATTTGGGATTATTGATATTTGATTGATACAGATGATAATATATCGACCGATGGTCGATTTCCAATGTTTTCGGCACTTACATGATCGACATTGATCGACGTCATCTACCAATAGAAAGATGAGATCAGCCGACATCTAATCATGTTACAACTAATCAATAAACTCGATCGCTCGATTCAAATACGTAATCAATTTGTGAGTAAGTATCTGTTGAGCGGGGACAAATAGATTCAATTGTATCGAAGAATCTAACGAAAACACATTGCAGGTAAGGCCCAAACAGGCCTAGTCCCCAAGTCTACACGTACACCAGCACAACGACAGGGTCAGCCATTGCTCTATTCAACATATTCTATGGAGCTGTGGTGCAACTGCATTGCTGCCATGAACTTCAAGTGATTTAATCTGTCGATACTCCATAGCGACAGCGTAAAAGACTGTAAGTGAATTGTATGTTTTATTGGTTACTTGCAATTATTAATACAATTAATATTATACATGTAGGTTACTCTACAAATCTTTGTACTTAACTATTTTTTGTTGTAATTACAACTTTACTGCAGTAGCAGGCAAGCAGGCAGCAAGTAAGCAGGCACAGCAAGACACACAGTTTGGAATAATACTCTCATAGCGCTATCTTTTGTCATATAAATATCAAAAAGAATCAGAACGAAGCTTGGCGGTAAACAGAATACTGTCGCTGCCTCTCAGACAATAAAAAGAGAGTGTAGCACATTTTTCGCGTGAGCACTTTTCTTACGTCACTATCTCTGTATCTAATAATTATGTGATCTAAGCGTTAGGCACCGATAATTTCACTGTCGTTGGATCGAAACTTGGCGAGCGGTGGTCTAGTTAAAAGTGAATTATTTATACCAAGAATGCACCATGCATGCACGCAATTCTTTGCGAAGTGAAATAATGTAACCGTTGTTTTACATATTTCTTCTATATATCGAAATTGAATGACGTGCATCTTTTCGTTACTTTCGATACTTTGGCAAATCTTCACCTAAGAAGATGTTGTACATATTTTGCTTAAATCAAGTAAAAATAATAAAAAATACTTTAGGGGAAGATTTTAGGGTTCAAATTTGTATAATTCATTATATTCGATTGCATCATTTTGAATGCAATAGAAGTCAATAAATTATAACAATGATAATATGCGATATTCTTTGTAGTTAGAACTTCAAAGTAAATCGTAAAAAAAAATATATTTAAAGACAACGATAAAATCTCCTACTATCTATGTCTTTAATTTGGGATTATTGATATTTGATTGATACAGATGATAATATATCGACTGTAAATTTAAAGAAAATCATGTAAAATAAAGAAATTAATACAAATCGTCATTATTTTCGAATTAATGACTATTTAAAGTTAATATTGTCTCTATACGGGGAGTGGATCATTTCATATACAGTATAATTTAATTAATTTTTTAAGAAAGTTATCATTAGAACACGGTCGGCGATAGGGGGGGCGTAAGGGTAGTAGTACCACCAGGGCCCGGACTAAGAAACAGGGGCCCGGTTAATTGATTTTTTTTTTTTTAAGTAAGGTGGGGTGGGCCTCGCAATGTTTTACACCCGGGGCCCGATCTGGCTCTCGCCGGGCCTGATTAGAACATAATAATTATGTAACATACTGTGACTTATAGACTAGCCTTTTTAGTTGAAACATGGAAATCAATTTCTAGGTGGCATTATAGTCATTGTTAAAAAATTTTCCGAAATGGTCCAAAAAAAATTTTATTTAGGAATAGGTGTTTTTATTCAACAGAAGCATATGAACTTTTTGGAGTCGTAATACCAAAATTATAAAAAGAAAACTTGAAACATTAATGTGACGTCACTCACTACTACAGGCAGCGGTCGACGTCCATACACACAAGTGTAATACGTAGAATATCGTATCTATAAAATTAGTAGTAGTTACGTCATCAGTTATAAATTTTTGACAATCGTTCATTCCTCGAAAATCCATTAAAAATAAAAATAACTAAAATACATTAAATAAAATTTATAAATTACAGATTGTTTATATCTTCATAAAAAAATGTCTACATTTTCATAATAAATAATTAAAATGTATTGTAAAAATTTTCAGTCAATGCCCATCGGCACCCTTGACAATTATAATAACGCAATAATAAAAATAAAAAATGATGATGTTTCAACGGGATTTACAAAAATTTAGTACAACATTTAATCGACACAGAGTTAATGATTAATACGTGAATGGGAACGGCGCCCATGGCACCTTTTACACGGGGCTTTTAACTCGTAATTATTCGCCTACATTATATCTGTCAATGAAGGCCAGTCAACTTAGTGGGCGGGCGTATGGAGGTAGAAGTGCTAGCGGATTAAGTAGTCGTAGGCAATGAGTGGTAAAACTATTGTTTTTGTCATTAGGCGGCGCTGTTTAATGGAAAGGTCGGCGTAAACGTCACTTTCTAACGAATATTTTATTATTATATTTAATACAAATTTTAAAATAATTATTTTATTGTTTTTATTTATTTTTACGGCGGCCATAATAATTTATACACACTCCGCGAAATTGTTACAAATGTACAGACAGCGGAGCCTTAATAATAGGGTGCCGTTGGCCCCTTTGGGTGTAGAACAATAAAAATGACTTTTATTATTTCTCTACATAGTATTATTTTGCATGGAAATAAATAACATGCACAGCAAAATTATCTAGCAACCTATAGTCTTATTTATCGCAAAGTAGGTTAAGATTCTATAAGTAGAACATCTTCGCGATAAATAGGCAACACGAGTGGGAAGAAGCGGTGCGGTGGGGCAGAGGACGTTTACCGTCGATCATAATAGCGAGCGTCGGCGGAGTAGACAGGGTTAGCACGTCATGTGGCTCGCGCGCTCCCGCAGACTTAGTGCTGTTATTTATTCCGTATTCGTTTTTTGATGGGTATTGAATACATTAATTTGATATTTTTTATAATTATGTAATAAATTATTTCCAAATAAGTTAAGTAGTAGGCAAATTTCTAAAATTATATTACAAAATATACCTGTGACGTCATCTGGACAGCTTTTTATTATCTCACCCACGATCGAGTTCGGTGTCACACAGTGAGGGCCCTTAACATGATACGCTGTTTATTTGACATGTACGTTTTTGAGATATAAGTATTTCTTAGCTCAATGTGTTCGAGATGTTAATGTATTTACAAAAATGCTTATTTGTTTTTGGATTCCGAATAACTTATCTTACGATATATTATAGTCGGTTAGTAACCATCAAAAGTTATCCAAAAAAATTTGAACAGCACTTTGATTGTTATTGATTTTTTCGCTATATTGATGTTTTTAATTGTTTTTCTTTTTACCTCAACGAAGGGTATGACACAAGTTCATCGGCATACACCAATGGGTGTTTCAATATCACAATTAAGCCATCGCATGTTTCCTTGGGAGTAATAGTCCCAAAGAGTCGCATAAAACTGCGTAGGTACCTAAAAACCTAATTTTTAAAATTAAGTTGCATCTGCAAAAATCACATACGCCTGCTCCTCGTTTGCTCATCCCTTTCATAATAATAATAATAATATCTAAGACATCTCACACACGGTCATCCAGTCTCAAATGAAGCGGAGCCTGTAGGTACTATGGATCCTGGACAACGGATAGGTATACATTTTTTTTTTAAGTAATACATACATACAATATATAAATGTTTTACACCATGGAAAAAAATCTTACTCACGCACACAATTATTTGTCCCGGGCGGGGTTCGAATCCGCAATCATTGAGTTTGACCGATTGGTCTAGCTAGACCACAAATTGTATGAAAAGGTTAGAGTTAGAATATTGTTACGGGATAATAGATCCAGATATTGTTGGATGACGAAAACACCGATTCAAGTTATACTTCATTACGAAACAAAATCGCAAACTGTTATCACACTTTTATCACACTCGCATTTGTTCGCTCTTGACTTTCCAAGAAACTGTCCCCTGACGCCGCGCCGGTCTCCTTATATATGCGCTGAAATCCTCACCCCGTAGCATTTCGAGATTCCCATCAGTATTTTGATTTTGAATTTCTAGTTGTTTCTGTGTTCGGTCAACGTGTTCGTGAAGCCTTTCTATAAATATCGACTTGCTTCTGCGCATAGACGTCACAATATTGTCATAGATACGTGGGCCTATACTAATCTAGTTGTAAAAGTTATTGAAAATAGGAAGAACTAAAAAACAATTTTTTTAATTTTTTAAGGCGGCAAAAACAGGACTAAAAAGTCGGAGGTCAAGTTCATTCATTTCTACAGAAAGGTCGAAGGTAAGTAGGTATTCTCAAAATACGTCATTCAGAACGTCGTTTTGGATCATACTTTCGAGATCAAACAAATTATTTCTCATTTCATTCCTTTGGAATCCGGAATGAGTAAATAGCTTCAATTTAATTCAATTAATGCCGCCAGCCTTTTGGGTACTTTGCCGCACGGTACTGATTTAGATTATATTCTTTATTTGTAAGTATTTTTAGCTTTTAATTTGTTTCTTTAATAAATAAATAATTTGGTATAGACTTTTATTTTTAATTAATTTAGGTTCATTAATTTAATGTATTATTTATATTAAAATATAATTATTAAATATAGTTATTCAAATTATCAACATCAATCTGATTTTCACGGTTTTCACATCTATTGACACTCCGAGCAATGACGCAGCTGCCAGCGACACGAAACTGAGTAACGCTCTGTCCTTACTCCCCACACTCAGCAGTTAGTAGTGAAGATATATGACCCAGCTGCCAGCGACAGGAAACTAAGTAACGCTCTGGCCTTACTCCCCACACTCAGCAGTTAGTAGTGAAGATATATGACCCAGCTGCCAGCGACAGGAAACTAAGTAACGCTCTGGCCTTACACCCCACACTCAGCAGTTAGTTGTGGGGATATAGGGAACAACCACCTTCTCGTGTGAAATCCGATTGTTCCTTATATCTCCCCCACTAATAATGTTTAGCGTGACGCATTTTCGTGTCGTTTTAGGCTCACCACGTGCCATAAGAAGTTTCACTTCAAAAACTCATGCAAACAATTTGTGAAGGCAATAATTATGTGAACGAAACAGAACGCAACCAACGTGCAATTGTCTTGTTCTTTATGAATCCCGAATAAAGAGTGAAATTCCCGCATAAGTTATTTATGTTATGTATATATATATAAAAAAATGTCTATTTATTTAATCATAAACGTCACCACAATTCAGTGCCTACTTTTAATAATAGTACAGAAAAATTTCGAACCAGGTCCAAGTTAATATGGGACGTGACCGATGTTCTTTCCATACAAACGGCGTTATGGGTTACACGCCATTACACCTTGACGGATTGCCGCAAAAAAAAAATTATATGGAATTGAGATCAGCAAAAACTAAGTTTAACCGTTTTTACTTTAATAATTATTGTGATGCGTTAAATTTTTTTTTCACTTGTTTATCATGAAACTAAATGCATTTTCACAACATTTTCATCACAAAAATAAAATAATTTCGACAAAAAAACAGGCGCATTTATGTTTTTGTTTTTTTTTCGATGTAAAAAAACGGTTTAACCTAGTTCTCGAGGATCTTACAACTTTTTTTGCGGTAATCGGTTAAGCTTTAATGGAGAGCAACCGTTTACTCCGTTTATATGGAAATTTGTAAATACACAATACTCTTGACAAAATAAATAAAAATGTGTAAGTTGGTTTTCGAAGCATAAAACAATTTGTATATCAAAACACGTCTTGTCGATATTCAAGGGTGAAGTATGCGTTCGGTTGAGATAAAATGTCAGACACTTCTCAAATCAAATCAAAATTAAATCAAATTTGAATCTCGTTCCAAGACACCGAAATTGTTTTATGTTTTCTCCATAGGGCGTGGCGCTCGAAAACGACGTGCTTACCTCCATGATAACTACTACAATAGATTCCAAACATTCCAAAGGTATGTGAAAAGTTACAGCTCGCGCCATTATCATTATTATTATATCCAAGGCCACAACAAATAGCTTTGTCGCGTAAAAATCTACGGCAGCGTAGACAACACAACCCTCGCCAATTTTACGTAATTTGATAGTCTCTTTAATTCGTAGAGTAAATAAATTTGACAGCAGCACCTTTAATTACTAACGAGCTTTAATCTATTTATTTTACTAAGATGTGTAAAATAATATTCATCATAAAAAAAAATCGATGCCTAATATTGTTTCCGTGGATGAAAATTTAAGCATCAATTATTTAGTAATTAATGCGTGTCGTTACGAACGTATAAGTAAATTTTACCCATGAATGCGTGATTTCATAGCCAGAGTATTAGGTAGAAAAATTCAATAAATTATATGCATTAATCCACAAGTAAAGAAAATTCTAATGATTAATGGTTTGTGTTATTAACAGTTATTGATTACAGAATTTTGGTAATATGGGTAATAAAAAAAAATTGTTTCCGGAAAGGATTTTCCGTACAAAGTAAACATATTTAAGTAATAAAAACTTTTTCATATTACGACATAATTAAAAATAATACAAAACTTTCAAAAAATACATTTCTATATTTAATATTATTTTTTATTTAGTATTAATTTAAAATTGTTGCACCAGTTTATAGATTTCTTCACTTAGGTCTATTAGACATATCAAATAAATTGCTATAATATCTGTAGCTAAATATTATAATGATTAATTAAATGAAAATTTTAGTAATCGTTCTATAAATACAACACGATTCCAGTTTTAAGTTAAACATATAAAAATTAATAAAGTAAAATAAAATTTGATTGATGCATCACATTTTTATACGTTATTATGATGTAAAATGACTTTTACGAACTATAATTATCAGACTTTTTAAAAAAATTGAGTTGTTAATTTATTTTGATCAAATAACACTGTTTAATAATAAAACAACATATTTCTTTAAGTTTTATATCTTTAAATAAGAATTTTAAAAAAATTCATAATTTTTATTGACTTGTAGAACTTTATCATAATTAAAAAGCAATGCATTTTTAAAATATTTTATTGTAATTTTTGTGGTTGATATTGGTCAAAGATATACATATATAGCCAATTTTCATTAAAAAAAAATTATGCGACGGTAGGTAAGTATAATCAGAATTTGTTGATAATATAATTTTATTTTAAAACATAATAAATTATTATCGTACCTCATATTCAAGTCGGGAAATTTAGGTTTACTCCAGTGCGTGAACGTAAAAAGTTTTTCATGACTCAAATGTGATGTCCCACAAGGTGCGTGCTGCGACTGCCGGACGTGGAGACGGACCTCTCTTTATATTCGTAGCCCCTCGATGATTCAACTTACACACGGATTCGTGTAACACCGGATTAGATAAATACTATTTAATATAATATTGGAGTTATTCTGAATATTGAGTAAAGATAGTTTCTTTTCGATAATGTACTATCGTCCTAGTTCATAAAGTAATTGTATAATTAATTCGTTTATTTTATTTTGTTAGTAGTAGTTTGCAGTGGTAGCGTCGCTCGTGTTAAAATTTATAGTTACTTTGCGCTCAGCGACAGAATTCTATTCGACTCTGCAGTTTTTTTTCTCTTCACGGTGAAAAAACAGTACAGTTTTATTATTTTAACAATTATGATAGTGTTGTAATTTCTTAGTCAATGAGACGCTAAAACTATAACATTTTAAAGTACAACAAATTATGACGACAAATACGATAGTAAATACGATTACCATAAAACAATTATATAATAAAATATATTACATACAATACTTCACTTTGATATCTTTTGTGAACTTTCGTTTTTCTATCAGTATTTTTCAAAGATTCAGTAAGAAAGAAATGATTATTACATTAGTTTGATTTTTCTTCCTGGAAAGCTCAAAAACGACCTAGGAGTACAAAAGGCAGCACGACTGACAATCAGGTATCTAAAGTATCGACAATGAGAATATTAAGTGAAGTGTAGAATAATTTTAAGTAAGAAAAATCTCAATGCTAAAAGAAAAGTCAGAAGAAAAAAAAAATTAAAAATAAGCTGTCATGGATTTACCAAGACAAAAAGGTTATACCCTGACTTCTTTTTTTTATCGCATTACTTAATTAATTATTTAGAATGCAAAATATCACCAATTTTCACTGAAGAGTTGTTATAATATAACCTTTCAATTTGTTAACATCTGGGCCACAACCTGTACTCAGGAATGAAGTCGTATATTTTCTTCTTTTGTGATTTTTTTTTTATTTTTTACAGGTTTTACTTTTTCGCTGTCTTGTAACTGGTTAGTGGAATAAACAACCTAAGACTTGGCGTAGAGTTTTACTGATTGCACTTTACATTTCCTTAAAAAATTACAACTGCTTTTTAATTCTCAAATACAAGTAGTTTTCATAAAATTCTGTCTTTGAGAGATCGTCGCAAACAAAATGATATGTCTTTTCTGTTTAAATTACTTACTAACAAAATCAATTCCGCACAATTACTAACAAAAATATCCTTTGTGGTTCCTTTACGTGTGCGCGTGTGCGCTCCACACGTAGTAAAGGTTTATTTGCGCCGTCTCGTTTACGGAAAAATTACACCCGAAATAGCTTTTTATACCGTTCACTAAAAATGTATAATGATGATTTTTCTCATATCGATCCCTTTGTTACTACTTTAGACACTTTCAAAAAATATGTGATTACTAAATTAAGCAATTTATGAATCTTTTCAATAATACTGTTTATCTACAATTGTTTTTCTACAGTAAATTCTTAGTTTCTTTATATTAATTCTATACATATGTTAAATTTATAAGTTAGATAAATTTTTATTAGTACCTATAAATTGTGTGACCTTTTTGTTTAGTTTTATTTTCCGGTGTAGCTCTTATCAAATTTTTATATAAGAAAATTGTAATTGTTTTCGGCACTATAGGTCTCTATTTAAAAAACTTTTATGTTATGCATTATAATTGTAAATGACTGTTTGTGCCAGAATAAATAAAAATAAATAAATAAATAAATCTTAACCATCCAGTGATATCAGTTTTGTGGTGGAAAAGCCCGTAGGCTGAACCGTAGCGCTACGGATCGCCTTAATTTATATAAGAAAAACACTAGTCTAGACTTTATTGTACTGTTCAAATATTCTACGTCGGGAAATTGAGTTACTCGAATTTCTAGGTTTCCAAAGGTCAAAATATAGGACATAAGTGAATGCAGTTAGAAGTGCTCCGAATTTGTAATACGAGAATCTATTGCTTTTTCATTTATTCGGTAGAGCTTTTCAGTAGTTTGTGATAGTTTTGAACCCGGTGTGATTACGTGCAGTTTAATTACATATTAAACAACATTTATGGTGTTATGGTATGGGTAGTAGACATTAATGAAATCTCATGTAGGTAGGAGTAATAATAGGTGAAATCTGTGGGATAAGAACTGAAAAGTAAATTCACGAACTTTCTATAAAAATAGATTGAATCCGAATAGTCCAATTTGAATATATTTGAAAATATAACACCATGGACAGAATCTAACACTAGAGTCTATGAAAGCCCATGCGTCTATACTGAAACTTTTTACAGTAAGTAGGCATGTTCATTGTTAATAAAAATAGAACAAATTGTTCAAAAATGGATAGAGAGCCGCGAAAGTGAACGATTAAACGTTTTAATAATTATTTTTCTAACATATTTAATTATACAAGATTTATTCAGCTTTAACGTTGCCAAGCGGTTCGTTTTTGCTTCGTATTTTTTTTACAGTATTGGAAAAAAAAACTATTATTTATGCATTTATATAATTAGCATTATTAACATATTTAGGACAAAAAGTGGACAGTTTAATTAACATTTTTTATAAAAAAAAAATTAAATAAAAATATCAAAGTTTATTTAAAATAAACTGCGCAGAAAGCTCGTCCCACACGATTGGCAATAGAAAATCTCGCAAAACCTTGATAATTTTTTTTTTATTTAAAATATTTCAAAGGAATATACTTAGGTTATATGAAAAAATAAACACGCGCAGTAACTAAGTTATCATTTTTGAGAGCAGTGGAATGGGTGGAATTAATGACACGTCACCCGATACGTAGCGCTGAAATACAAAATGTCGAACCTGATTGATTTCTGCGAGAGCTTAAAACACAGCTCGCCAAGACTTACCGGGGTTTCGAAATATATATAATATTGTCCAATTATATCGCTATGTATTGTCCGAAGCTCGGTGTTTATTGTAATGGACATATACCTATATAATAAATACAAGATCTTTCGGCCGTAAAATTCATCACCAAATATTGTGCTTTTCGTAAAACTAAAAATAAAACTGAAAATAAAAGACGTTCAAAAGTGACAGCAGGGTATAGGTCCAATCAAACTTTATGGCGGATCGGAATACAACGCTTAAGCATGCTTGCGCAGGTTCACTAATATGCCCCTCGCTCCACTGCGTCCCGCTACACCTAAAACTGGTTACTGCGACGCGACTTGTGCCTATGTTCACATCCGCCATAAAGGTTGATTGGAACTGTACCTTACTTAAATGCAAATGAATTTTATTAATTTAAGAGCTGTTCGTGGATGCGTGGATATAAGATATGGAATGCCTTGAATTCATCATCCTGATAACCTCTGCCGTCTTCAAATGAGAATATTTCAACGGAACACAAGCCCAAATATATTTATTTCACGATCAATCAGCAAGTGGTTTTTTTTACATACAGGATGAGGTTTTAATGACCAGCCAAATTGTAATATAATGATCTTTGGTAGAAAACCGATAGCCGTCTTGTTTTCTTTTTGTATCGTTCTATAGAAAAATATTGAGATATGACTACACAAACCTTTCCCGAAAAAACCAATAACTCTAGTCACCATTCATGCCCGCCGCCCCATTCCGTTTCAAGGCCTCGGTCGCGTACGTTTACTATAGCGTTAAGAAAGCAACCAAACGTTATAAAAAAACTAAATGTGGCACTCGAGGACTGCCGCGGTAAAGCTATTGCACATTTTGTATCAACTTATGCAATTATAATTATTTATTTATTTTATTTATGCAGTTTTTTTTGTTATTATTTTTTCTTCATTTGTCTTCAAATCTTTCTGACGCTGATAATATGCCCTTTGACGTGCATTAGTTTTTTTTTTTCTTTTTAGCTCTTTACGCTTTTCTTCTCTATAAAACGAAAATATCTAGGTATTAATAATAGGTATAAATAATTAGGTATAAATAGTGTAATGACACACCAAAACCAAATTATTCATTTAAAAAAAAAATAACGATATTAAGAAGTGATTATCGAATTTCGCGCAATATTGTACATTTATATAGATATAATATATATACTTTCTCTGCGCGGCATTCATGTGCATTATCTAGACACCAAAAACAAAGGTAGGTACTGAATAGTACACGTGCTTGGTTTGATGGTTTCTGTTATATACATAATGAAGAATGAATTTATTTATTTATATATATATACATATTGAGAATCTAAATTGAGAATTTAAACTATACGCGTGTGTGTGTTTGTGTGTGTAAAAGAGGACTACTTTTAATATCGCTCATTTTAATATCAAAAATTTAGGTTATCTTTATAGCAGTATTATATTTTCAATTCAAAATTAATACTGCATTTGTGATAATAATAAAATGTATGTATATAAATTACTCACTCATTTTCTTTCACTACTTTTTCGTGACTTTCTTCATTAATAATAGGTGCAACAGATTATAATAGATGGCGCTGTTTTAAAAAACGCACATCGCGCTATCAAAAATTTTCTCCGTGCGGCGTGGAAAGCGTGAGGTTTTTTTCGTTACGGAATTTCTCGATTCGCACCCCGCGCTCAAAGGCCCGCGATAGAAGCTATGCAATAGCTTAATAACACTGTAGATAAAATAATTTATTATGAAAATGTAACCCATATTTTTTATTTACGTAATGAGGTCTATTGGTGATACCTAACATCTAAAAAAATTTTAACCGGTCACTAAAATCCCACCTTGTATATTTAATTTTAATTTGTTTTACATCATTTGATTGGGAATCAGGTTTAAGTTTCAATAAAATGAATTAGGCAGATAGATGTAAGGAATGGTGATGGACCAGGAAATCCGCAGAAGAAGTCCCAAAATGGCTGTCCGGCGTGCCCCACACTACTCATAATAAGAACTGCACTTACTTGGTTAAATGATGCCGGTGCAATATTCATTTTTCGCCGCTCCAGAAATTCGGGCACGGGACGCGATATTGGATGTCATGTATAATTTGCACTTTTCACGGTGTCAACGTATTTGAACGTATGTAAGTATTTTGTGATGAACTCACGATATGAGGCATACCGCGAGGAGAGGCCCAACGACAAAACTGATTTAGATTATAAACAAAACTGTATTGTTTAATTCGACGAGACGAGATTCGGGCCAAAACTGTTATTCTTGCGTTTTTATTCTAGCAACCCGGGCTTCCGGCGGTTTCGTTCCGGATTGGCTTTCGACCGCGGCTGCAGTGACAGCCCCAAACTGACCAGTCGTGAGGCAGCTCGCTCGGAAGTTACTTTTCCTGAACATCATTTAACCGTTAATAAATTTTATCGGATGGTCTTTGCATCTCAAATCTAAACAACAATGACTATGCGTGGGTATAAATTAATTGGCGATTATTGACCGCATATTCGAAACGTTTTATTCACGATTTACAGGACAATTATAACTAAGACACCATTGGGTCTTTTTTTAAGATTCTAGATTTTTCGATCCAAAAAGCTATCAATATATTAAAGGATCTGAAACATGGTTTTTATTTATTTTTAGGGTTCCAAAACAAAAAAAAAACGGAACCCTTATAGGATCACTTTGTTGTCCGTCCGTCTGTCTGTCTGTCAAGACTCTTTTTCTCAGGAACGCATGGAGGTATCAAACTGAAATTCATATCAAATACTCAGGTTTATCTACTGTCCTTTGGAGTTGCGAAACAATCAAACGTCTTAGCCAACGCAATCAAAGGATACAGCCGTTTATGCTGCAAATTTTCTATCTCGCAAGGGAATCAAAACCTACAGGGTAGGTACTTCCCGTGAACTCAGAATCTTGAAATTTGGTACGAAGCAACCAGGCGCGGGTCTTCCTTGAAAGCCAAAAAGCCATGCATGTCTAAAATTTTCCATAAAAAAACACAGAAATGAGAGTTAGAAGAAGTGAAAGTATTTGAATTTCGCGCCAGCTTGTAATGGCGGCGCTATTTCGACCTATCACGACACGGGACCGAGTGACCTCGCCGAATTCGGACGACACGGCCCCGCGAATGCCAGAAATAGATGGCTTTTCTGTTTTTCTCTTTCTTACTCGTAGGGATATATGGCATCCATCCCTCTCACGTTTTTGTCGTATTACATTGATATTTATCGAAATTCCATACGTGTCTTAGGCCAGGCTTACAAAGTGAAGTTCGCGCGTGTTATTAACTGAGACAATTTGATGTAAAATACCTAACTTCATTCTTCTTCATTCAATTGTTTTGCTGTGTTGTTACTGCTGTTAAAATTGTGTTAAATTCATTGTGATAAAATTAAGAAATGGAAATTTCGGAGAATTGCAATGAATTGAAGTGTGTATCGCAGTTATTGCATAATAACAAGATAAGTATTTTAACCTATACAGAACGTAAATTCTTAGTCCATAGCATACGACCTACACCAAACATGGATATAACTTCTACAGTTTCTAATCGAAAACGTAATTTTAGTAGAATAATTTACAAAACTAATTGGATAGTTGGTTGTTCCCACTTAAACAGTTTTTTTTGTTGGTATTGTATTTTGTTTTCATTAGATTTAAATACTCCTTGGACCAAATTAAGTGGCTATAAAGATCTTAATAACATCCATAACTCTATTAAAAAGCATGAAATATCACAAAATCATTTGAATTCCACTATAAAATTTCATTCTTTTGGTAAACAGAGAATTGAAATGTCTCTTTCACGTCAAAGTGCCGAAAGTATTATAACGCACAATGCGAAAGTTGATCACAATCGAAATGTTTTTCAAAGATTAATAGATTTAGTATGCTTATTAGCTTCTCAGGAACTGCCATTTCGCGGGCACAGAGAAAGTACTGATTCTATGAACAGAGGAAATTTTTTAGAAACTTTAAATTTGTTAGCCAAATACGATCCTACTATGCGCAAACATATGGAACAACCATCTCCCACTTATTTGTCGAACATAATACAAAACGATCTCATTAATTGCATTAGTTCAGTCATAAAAGCGCGAATATCATCTCAAATTAAAAGCACATCTTTTGTTTCTGTCATGATCGATGAAACTTCAGATATTAGCGGTAAAGAACAACTGTGTATAATTTTTAGGTATTGTATTGACAATAAAGTTTATGATCGATTTTTAGGTTATACAGATGTGTCAAATAAAAGAACCGCTGACGCGTTGTCTAATATTTTATTAGAAACAATTAATAAATATACTTGTTCAGATAAAATAGTCGCTCAGTCATACGACGGTGCGAGCGTCATGTCGGGGACACGAAATGGAGTGCAATCGGTTATTAGGCAGTCTTGCCCGAGTGCTATTTATGTTTGGTGCAACACACACATTTTAAACTTGGTTTTATCAAAATCATGCAGTCGTATCAGTGAAACTAGCTCCTTCTTTAGTTCATTAAATTCTCTATCAAAATTTTTTCACAATAGTAGTAAGCGTTTGGCACTATTTATGAAAATTTGTAACAAACGTATACCCCAAGTAGTTCCCACGAGATGGAGTTACGCGTCACGATCAGTGAATGTGGTATACGATCAAAAACAAAATTTGACACAGTTGTTCGATGTCATTTTAGAAAATCCAGAAACCTGGGACGGAGACACGAATGAAAGTGCTGAAAATTTCAGCAATTTATTAATTTCATTTAACTTCAACTTTTTCCTTTTAAGTTTTCATTTAATATTTGAGAAAACAGATCATCTTTATAATTTATTGCAAAAATCTAAGGTAGATTTGGGTTATTGTACCAAACAAATAAATGCTTTTGATCTTTGGCTTCAAAATACGTTTCGTGAAAAATTTGATGAAATATATTCCCAAGTTTATGAGACTTGCGCTGCTCCAAAATTAAAACGAAAACGTGGGGTCGATTACATTAAAACTTATTACAAGCGCATTTTTTTAAAATATACGTTATCTAACGTATCTGCGGAGATTCGTACTCGTTACAGCGATATTAATAAATTAGTTTTCTTGCATTTAATGGAGCCGTCAAAATTTGAATATTATAATAATTGTTTTCCATTACAAGAATTTGACTCGTTAACTCAACATTACGGGCATTTTTTTGATTTAGAAAGATTAAAGCGTCAATTAATATGTCTATACTCTACCGCAGAACTTAAAAATTTACATGTGTTCAAGTTGCTGGATTTTTTAAACGATAATGGTTTAACAGATTCGTTTGGTGATATTGTTAAATTAGCTCACTTGATAATTACTATTCCGACGAGCACAGCCTCGGCTGAGAGATCATTTTCGGCACTGAAACGAATCCACACCTATTTACGCAATACTTCCGGTCAGGAACGAACTTCCAATCTTTCTATTATCGCGATAGAAAAGGAATTACTTTTAGAACTGAAACGATCAGGTTTATTTTATAATGAAGTCATTGATGAGTTTTTAAAGACGGAAAGACGCATTGATTTAATATACAAATAATGTTTTTTTTTTCTTCTTACACATCATTTCATTGCAATAGCGAAAAATCTTCTGTTTTTTTTTAATCATTTGTTAACAGCAGCAGTTACAGCCTTCAAAACCAACACGGCTTTTTTCAAAGCCACTACATGTATGATTTTGTGGTATCGTGCTTAAAACTGCCATTAAATACATGCTTGTGGTGAGCTTAGAATAATTAACGGCGGCGGGGCGCGGCGGCGCGGCAGCGGGCGCTTTGAAGATTCCACCAAAATGATTTTAAACTTCACATGTCGTGTTGGCGTAGCCATGTTCCGAACCCACCACACGCCACTGGAAGCAACGTCTTATAGCACAGATAAAGGAAAAATTGCGAAAATCATAAGTTTTTAGTTACATCATATAATAATTATATTTTTAATAATTTTAAACTTACTACACCTTTCGTTATGAACGCGTAGAGGTATTAAATTGAAATTCATATCGAATACTCAGGTCTATAATACCTTTAAGCTGTAACAAAATCAAACTCACTTTTACTTAAGTACCTACAGGTTTGTATGGAACCACAACGGAACCCTCGGTGGGCGAGTCCGACTAGCACTTGGCCGGTATTTTATAACTGAGAAACTACTTAAATAAGATTCCTAAAATCACATAATGAACTAATTAAATTGCATTAATTCAATTAAGAATTAATGATATAATTAATTATTTTTTTATCGCATAAATATTTTTTTTTTGGGTAATTTACTAAATTATATTATTTGATTATTCATTACAGGGCTAACCTAATTTAATTTACAAATTAAAATAAAAGCTTATATCAAATTAAACACTAATTAAAAACTAAAAATACCTACAAATAAAAAATAAATAAATTATATTTTATCATACAATTAAAGTCATAATTAATGATATGATTAAAATTACAATTAGGAATATAATTAAATTAATAATTAATTATACGACTAACTTAATACTAAATTATAAGTGTAATAAAAATACCTCGAAACGCTAAAAATTTATTCCACTGTCGCGTCCACCCACGCTCCAACACAAAACCGTCCACGTTTTTTATAAATTAAGTGCCTGTAAAGAATGTGTTTCTGTTATACCTCACACTTATGTACATCACAGTACATATACAAGTAGATGGGTATTTCTACGACCTACACAAAACAGGGTTGCACTGATCTTATTTGAAAAATATCCACTTGAAATTTCATTGCTTTATTAAAAGATGTGTAGGTATATAACTTTTTAAATAATTCTAAGGTAATTGTTTTAAAATACGTAATTTATGAATTATATATACCATTAAATCATACGTTTTCATGGTATTCGGTGGGTGCGACCAAGTTATTTTATTTCGAAAGTCAGACAATATAAAAACACGAATAAAAATCTCTATTAAATTAACATTTCCTCACACCTCATACTCTGTACTAATAATTAAGTAAAATCAAACAAACAAATTTTAAATAAGCGCACGTTATATAGGGAGGTACATGTTTGAGGACAGAAATTTGTCTTTACCGTCTTTTGAAAGAAAATAGTCTATGTATAGGTGTCTCATTCAACACCCGCGAAAGACGCGCTTGTCTTACATTGTGCTCGGAGTAATGCCCGTCAATGGAGGTGTATTATTTTATCGACGCAGCAATTGTTATACAAACTTAGTTAAAAAGTGTTGTCCTTTTCTTGTCCTTACCAGTATTAATGTGTCTTTACCATTTATCAAAATCAAAATCACCATTTATACTATTTAATCTTCTGTATTTATTTTAAATCCTTAGGTTCATATAAAAAAAGTTTTCTTTGATAGCCTTGGGGGTTTTCTACCACTTGGTATTTAACTTAAGAATGTTTAATAGGTAAATTCGGGTCTTTAGCCGCTTCTGACGTGTCTTTACCAGTTAATCGTTGCTAAATATTTCTCGAATGCATGAACAAAATGAGTGCACCATGGCTTAATAGTTTTGCAAAATACATCTATTATCCATAATGTATACGAATAGCCTGTTATCTGAAAGTTTTAACGAAATTGCTAAGTATCCGTATTTCAGAGAAATACCCAAATCGGTTATAACCATAGCTAGGTAGGTGAACGGTGGTAGGGGTTGAACTTGTAAACCAAAACAAAAAAAGTCTATGAAAAAGACTAGAACAACTATAGGGTAGTAACGATTCGTGTTATTATTGGTACCTTATTACGATGTGTAATGACAGATTCTATTTTGTAAAGTGTATAATAAATATTTGGCATTGAGTAAATACCTAGTCTAGCCATAAATATTGCTACAAAAAAAATTTTTTTTTTTTATTGAAAATAACATTTATTAATTTTACAGTGTGTTGGTTTAATATATAAATAAAAAACAATTTAAAATATAAAAAGCTTATTCAAAGTGGCCTCCATTGGCTGCAATACGGTCCTTTAAACGTTTAGGCTAGCTATCAACAGAAGCACGCACCCTTTCCATGGCAAAATTCTTCACTGCCGAATGTATGGATTGTTATAGGGACTCCAAATTATCATGGCGTTTAGAGCAAGCCGTACTCTCTAAAACTGACCATAAATTATAATCCAGCGAATTAAGATCGGGACTAGACGACGGCCAGTCTTTAGCTCTAATGAAGTCAGGAACGTTCGTTTCCAATCAAGACTGCGTGGACCGAGCTTTATGACCCGGCGCCGAGTCTTGCTGGAAGGTCCATACTTGGTTATTGAACATGGTGTTGTTATGGGGCTTAACTACCTTCTCAAGAATGGTATCTTGATACACTTGTGCCGATGTTTTGATACCTTTTTCACAAAAATATGGCTCAGTCACTCCTTCATAGCTAATACCCCACCAAACCATCACTGATGTCGGATAATGCACACGTTGCACTCTGTCGACTAATTTGGGAAGCTTCCTTAGAACTTTGAGCATAAATACGGTCATTTTTTTGTTAAAATGTTGCTCAGTTGTACAAAATTTCTCATCCATAAACAAATCGAATTCTTTCCCTTACTGCTTTGATCACCTTTTTCGTACGAACACTACTTTTTTTATAATGTTGTTAAAAAAAGAGCGTCCCTCAGTTTCTTGCGTATTCTTCTGAGAGGAACCAGCATTTTGAATGCGCCCTTGTGGTGACGTTCTTCCACAAAGTAAAAAAAATAATTCTTGTGACGTATTTCAAGATTATGTTACATAACTACGAAATAAAGATATTTTGATTTGATTTGATTTGACTTTTCTGTCACAAACAGAGAAGGTCTCATTGTACCTATTAATAGCCCGGTACACAAACATTCGACTAATACCAAGCGTATGGAGAGTTTTAAAAATTGTATTTGGCTTAATACCTACTTTGTGTAATGCGATCACGCGATTCGGTTCTCTTTATCACCCCACTCCATTTAAATATCGCAAAATATTGTATAATGTATTGGCGCCAAAATGAGAAAACACAATGAACAATCGTATAAAAATGCCAGATTCCCCAATCAAATATAATATTTTTTTATTTTTAATTGTAACAGTATTTATGGCCAGACTAGGTACATTAATTTCAGCGGGAGTTGTAAGACGATTGAAATTATGTCGTATGCACAGATACGTCCGAGATTTTTTAAACAACCTAACTTTAAATTTAAACTTGTTATGCAGCCGTCGACTGTAGTAGGTAGTTGTTTTTCCGAATCAATTTTTGGCATCGTCCCAGACGGGCCGCGGCGGGTGTTCTGTTATTTGATTACACCAACTCGGACAGAATTAATATGACGTGAGTTGGCAGGAGCGTCTCAAACTTTTCTCTGTTATTCTATCTTTTATCGGATTAGTTTAGTTGTGCTTTCGTTGCATGTACAAAAGATTGTAGATACGATGATCAAATCATCGCTTCATTGTGTTTAAGGCCAAATGTTGCGGATTTTGATTGAAATCTATACGACCATAAAAATAAAACATGGCTTTAAATGATACTGTGCAATAAGGTTGCGTATAAATGAGATCGATTTTTAACATACCATACCATCAGTCCGTTAATACCCCACTGCAGGGGTTTGGGTCTCCCCTCGGGATGAGAGGGCTTCGAGCTTAATCCACCACGCTGCTCCAGTGCGGGTTGGTGGATTTTTTACGATTGGCAACCGGGACCGACAGCTTAACGTGCTTTTCGAGGCACAGTCAATGATAGTTATTTACATAAGTTAGAAAAAAAAACTCATTGATGTCTTGGGATTCGAACCACGCCTTCTAAACAAGAAGCGGGTTCGCTAAGCTATCGCGGCGGCATTTTTGATTATCGTCAAACCCATTCTAGCGATCCCGAAAGAGTGGTTTGTAGATCGTCAAAAATCTGTTGTATCTTAAGTCGTGTTATTATTACTACATATTACTATTATTTGTCAATCTACAATTTTAGTTGTTTTTTATCGATTAAGATGGCGCGATAATATTTTTGTTAGACCTAAATTAGAATCTTCGGCGGAGCGTCGGCGCGCGGGCGTAGGTGGCGGCTGTGGGTGGCTGTACTGGCGGTAACATCTTCTGGTATAATACTTTGTTCAGAAATCTTATATGTATACAAACTTGAAACTTGAATGAGGATTTCCACTTGTTAGGAATCGTAAAGCTATACTTACTTGGTGTTTTAACAAAGTAGACTCTGTGTAGTTAGTATTTTTCTTCGTAAACTTATTGATTCATTCTTTCTTAAAATACTTTTGAAATCACTACAAATGATTCTAAAAGGCACTAAACAATTAATTAAATGACTATACTTGCAAAGCATAGATTTAGTGTTTATGGTTTGCAAATAAGGGTGTTTATACAATCTACTTCATCATCATCATCATCAGCCCATTTTTACCCCACTGCAGAGGCTTAGGCCTCCCCCAGGGTGAAGAGGGGGGCTTGGAGCTTAAGTCCACCACGCTGCTCCACTGCGGGTTGGGAACTGTAACGACCGCCATCTATTGACAGCGTCCGGGACCGACTGCTTAACGTGCCCTCCGAAGCACGGTGTCAGTGATATTGTGTACTTAAGTCAGAACAACTCATTGGTACACGCCCGGATTCGAACCATGGCCCTATGGGGTCTTATAAATTTAAGACAGGTTCGTTGCGCTCTGGGTTATCACGACACAATCTACTTGCACGGCGTTTATGCCGGTGATCTTATTTGGGATTCATGCAACATCAACTCAATTTGCAGTATTAGGTACATATTTTCTAAAAAAAAAAATGCGTTCGTAGAATTTTTGAAGCTGACCAAAAATATACGTTTCAGTCATATAAATCTTTCAATAGTTTATGAAATAAAAAAACGCAATTTTCATAAACAGGGGTGATGACGTCATTTGTAACTTGACCAAGCTGATTGCTTTAAAAATAATTAAATAAATAGTGAATAAAAAAACTTTCAGAAAGTCTTTTATAATATAAACCATATTTTTTGTATAGAGCTAACCAAAAACTAAGCAAATATTTCTATCTATACTAATATTATAAAGCTGAAGAGTTTGTTTGTTTGTTTGTTTGAACGCGCAAATCTCAGGAACTACTGGTTCGAATTGAAAAATTCTTTTTGTGTTGGATAGTCTATTTATTGAAAAAGGCTATAGGCTATATGTATAAAATAATACTATCAGTCTGTCTGTCCATTTGAGCAAATCTCCAAAACGGCTAAACTGATTTTGATGAAACTTCACAGATATGGAAAGAAAGTGGTCAAAAGTGATATACACTACTTTTTGTATGTCTGTATGTACGTCCATCTGTCTAATCGAGCTAATCTCCAAAACGGTTAAACCGACTTTAATGAAATTTCACGGGTATGAAAAAGAGGTGGTCAAAAGTGACATACGCTACTTTTTGTCCGTCTGTTTGTCTGTACGTCTATGTGTCTATTTAAGCTAATCTTCAAAACGGCTCAACAGATTTTAATGAAACTTTGCAGACGTGAAAGAAGGTTGTCAAGAGTGACATCAGCTACTTTTTGTGTCTGTCTGTCGTTTGTCTTCACTGATCTATCAACGTAGATAAAGCCGAAACTACTAAGTCTAGGAAGCCGAATTTTGGAACAGTGGTTCATTTTATAACGTATCAATTTTTAATGAAAGGAATATTTGGAAATTTCAAATTTAAGGAGGGAGGGACGGAAGGGCTTTGAATGAGTATTTGTTCTTTAAAATTAGAAACATAAAAATTGTGACATAAATAAATAATGATGTCTTTCAGGGTTTTTGGATTTCCACATTTTAAAGGTGGGAAACGGCAAGTGAAAAGTATGGGAGTATCGGTTTTCCTAAAGGAGTGGGGAGCATGAAGATTGAAAGTTTGAATGGGTGTACCCAATATTAGTTTCAGCGAAAAGTATGTATAAACCATTTCGAAAGTTAATACTTAGGTAGTAGGAATGTGTAGTCTACGCAAGCGAAGCTGCGGGCGGTCGCTAGTATCTATATACAAATGACGTCATTTTTCAGTTACGACTTTTTATTTGAATTCGCTGAAACGCCTTGAAAATGCTATTATATCGAAATAATAAAATACACGATTTTCTCATTTTCTTTTATAGTTTCAAATAAACTAATAAAAGGTAGGGTTTAATTTGAAATGTTGTCGATTGTGTCGATCGCAAATGACGTCAAAAAAAAACCTTCGCATTTCAAAGCCTCAGTTTGTGAATAAATAAAACAGAATAGAAATTTTTTTTTTTCAATCAACCATAGAAAATTCTGTAACAATTCTGAAACACGCAAAAACAAATATTATCAAAGAAAGTTGTTAATTTCTGTAACATGCGGTTAAGTACATTCTTTATTTTTCATTTCTATATTAGTTCTCCTAATAATAAGATAGGTATGTAAATAAAATAAAGTTATTTATAATTTATTTAATGTTTACCTTTCTAGGATTGTTATAACTAAATCAGGAGAAAATATTATGGAAAAAACCGAATGTAGGTGCTTTGAGAATAATATTATCTAAAATAAAAAAATAGGACATTGACGACCGCTTAGCCTAGTGGGTACCGACCCTGCCTACGAAGCTGGGGGTCCGGGTTCGAATCCCAGGTCGGGTCAGTATTTATATGATGAATATTAATACTGGTACCGGGTCTTGGTTGTTATATGTATGTGGTGTCTTCGTTTGGCACCCAAAACACAAGCTAATGCTTAGTTTGGGGCCTAGACGTTGTTGTGATGTATGTTAATAACTCTAAAAAAATATTTTTTGGATAGGTACCTACTTAGCGCAATACGCTAGTTGACTATTATAATTTTATTATTTTATATGAAAGGGTTTCCTAAATATACCATAACAGTGAAAAATTAAAAAAAAATCATTAGCAAAGTTATGAATGTTTAAAATTTCCTGTTAGACAGAGAGGGTAACACCGCACGGTGTACCTATATGTGACGTCAGGCCATTTAAAATAATGTTAAATATCGTTTTGCTAGAAAGAGACAGAGATAAAATTTTAAAAGATTATAATTTCCATGTTCTTCAACCGAATATAATTTTGTTTATAAATTTTGTTATCTTATAAAGTCTATTTTTATATTTTCTTAACAAATGTAATATAATTAACAATAGTCAAGTGCCGTATCATCAAGATGGAGCGTCTCAAAAAACGTAGGTAAGCAAAATGTCAGAGTCACTGATTAGACAAACCATACATACGAAAAAAGAATATTTAAGTGTGTATATCAGTTGTCTAGTACCCTATAATACAAGCATAATACTTGCTTACTTATTATTGCCTAATTACACACAAAATTTCAGAGTCTTTATTTCCTTTTCCAGTACGAAGTTAACATGCGGGTCACACAAAATTATACTTCACAGCGATATTTCAGAGCATCACGTGTGTGTATTTGGTATCTGTATATATATTTTTTGGCTTGCAGTTTTGTTAAACGCGGTATCTATATGAAAATCCATGGATAACTAGAAAAATTGTTTTAAAACAATATTATTGTTTAAGGTTTTGTCATCAAACTAAACATTAATTAAGAAATCGCGCAGTAACAACATAAATATGTTTAGATTCTTTTTAGGAATCAATAAATCAGATTTGACAGATCCTGTCGTATCCTTTTGTCCAACAGCTCAATCAAAATACGTACGTACGTACGTATACTATCACGTGCTTCAACACGCACGTGGCTGCTTCTTTATTTAATTGTTAGGTACCATTATTGACGTACCAAAAAACGCAACGAAAAGGTAAAAGTAAAAGTGCTTACTCTGATACCGTCTTGCGGTCAACCCTCATTTGAATATGCCGCAGTAAGAGCCCTAGTTTTCCATTTAGACTAAATTCTAGGCTAAGTTATGCACTAACTAGATGAATGTTTCCTTCGTATGGTAAACTATGCAGGCATGATTTTTCTTTCAGTGTTTTATGCTTAGGAACCATATAGTTTACTACGTTGATGTTGTCTGCTGTTGTAGCTTGAAAATTACGTAGGCAAGAAAAATATTTGCCATTTATTTATTTTACGTTACATCACGAAATTCTTTTGGAAAATACTGTTATTGTATTGTAGTATAGAAAATATAACCTGGGATATCCCATACAGCGCCATCTAGTTCCAATCTTACATTCTTAAATAACTTTTATAATAAGTACATAGACAGATATTTTACACCCAGACACGGAACAAATAAGAACATGTTCGTTCATACACACAAATATTTGTCTCGGGCGGGAATCGAACCCGCAATCTTTGGTTCTGCAGTTGAGGTCTCTAATCACTCGGCCAATCGATCAGCCCTGAATAGCTAGGATATGTTCATGTGTGCTGTATGTGTGACTGGTAAACGATCTAAAGTTTTAAGTTTTTATTATTATTTAAAATTCAATAATTTACATAATAAATACTTAATACTAAAACATTTTTTTTAAATCATCAATTAATAAGGAAATTATCGTTTGCAATTTCCAATAAGGCAAAGTAAAATATAATCTTATAATGATCATAAATGACATCACATCCGACACGGCCATTTAAAATTTAATTCGACTGACCGGTTAGCCGAGTGGTTAGAGACCTTAAGTGGGGAGCCGAGGATTACGGGTTTGATTCCCGGCTGGGGACAAACATTTGTGTGCATGAACATGTCTATTTGTTCCGTGTCTGGGTGTAAAAAAGTATCTATATGTAATATTATTAAAAAAATTATAATATTTTAGTATGTATATTAGTTGTCTAGTACCCCATAATACAAGCATAATACTTGCCTACTTTGAAACTAGATAGCGCTGTGTGGGGTGTCCTAGATAATATTATTATTGTCATATTATTTTAATTTGATGTATTTACGCTATACATACGTCCGCAATCGGGTCACCTAACTCGGTATATATACCAACTTTCTTCTTTTTTGGTCCAGTAGATTCGTAAAAAGCAGACACAAACAGATAGATATGAGCGTGATCCTATAAGGGTTTCGTTTTTTTCATTTACAAAAAGAGTAGATATATGACTAGCAGACGTGGTATATGAAAAGCATCTTGGAAATAGCACTTAAGGCTTTTTTAATATACATAAAAATTATCTGTGCCAGGTACCTACGCTAGAGTAACAATTATGATTATTGTAACCTTTCAATTTAGATACTAATTTATTAATTTAGAGATCGCGCCACGAAAGTTAAGTCTGTTAAGTTAAGAAATTTAATTGTCTATAGAAGTTTAAAAAGTTCGTAATTTGAGTCAAAAAGCCGAACGACGCCGAACTATTATGAGACGTTAAACGTTTGAAGTTTATAACAGTCTCAATCATTACAATAATGTGGTAACGATAGATTGTCAGCCTTGTGTACAGTACCTACATTTCCTTATAATGTTTTTCATTATTCTAGAATGGGCAAATTATGTAAATTTTATACGTTATAGACTATAAATAGAAAGCTGTCGCCGAGTGGCTAAAAAAGTCATGGATTCGATTCCCGCCAACCCCGCCATAACCCAATGAGTTGTTGATTTATAAAATAAGCCAAATATATATTATATACTCCAGTGACCCAGTCTCTTCTATGACGATAGAATTTAACAGTAAGCACTTGACAGGCGTCATAGAGGGCTGATGGTCCGATGCCCCATACTCTATGTTGAGAAAAGGCTGTCTCTGCTTTATTAGTAGAGGCTTCAAAACCTGATAATGACACTGAATTTTTGGCACACATACACACTCACACCGTTGAACATCAACAACAAGTAAACATTTTAATATATTTGTCTACCGTCCGCGAGTATACGCTGTGCAGCTTCGCTCACACACACTTTCGCAGCCGCCATTGCAGTGCTTCATTGACTGTGACAGAGAGTCTAGAGTTTTTATTGTCTTTGGTGTAGGTATTTTTCTGACATGTATATCGCCCATGGAACTATATCGACACAGATATCTAACCCGGGCCTATGACCCGCCCGGGCATCCTGCACTTCATATAATTAAAAATAATAACGATTTATATTTAAAATGTGTTTAATTCTGGTACCTATTTCACTAACACATTTATATATGTATCCAAACTACAGTAAACAATCTTAGAAGAAATGTATATACGCATATAATACGTTAAAATTACCTGATTATTGTATGTGTACGAGGTACTTTAATACTGTAACATTCATATTGGCATAAATGTATGCATTATTTTATAAATAACAATCAAATCAACAATAATGATAAAAACAATTATATAAAATAATCACAACGATTCACAATATTTGTTTGACAGGTACAATCGGCGTCAAAATTATATTTTATTTAATAAGCAGTTATATGCAGTTATAGGTACCTACAGTATAATATACAGTATAATATGAAGTAGGTACGTTTAAAAACGCAATGTTTCTCTTTCTGCTTGTACACTGAATAAATTCAGTTAAAAATATATCACAATAAGATGCGATGGGGTAAGTACGAATTCAGGATAAGAAAGAAAAACTGAACCCACGCTTATATACCTATGTCAATATTGTGTCGCTAGTGTTTAGGTGACCTCTCTGTGACCGCCGCGCCCCTCAGTCTGTGTTTTGACACTTGTAGTAAGAAGTTGTGTGTTAGAGTTATTTTTGTAACGTTACCAGAAAATCGGAAATTTTATAGAAATTCGGTCTTACCCCCACATTCATTGCTTCTTAGAATTGTAACTTTCTTGTAACACATTCATTCATCTTTCCGGACTTTACCCAACGCAACTTAATTGTATTTCACAACAGTATTTTGATTTTGTATCTAAAAAAATTGAGAACCCAGAGGTCCTTTTCACCCTATAGCTATTTTTATAGCTTTTTTTTTAGTACCTCGTTGGTTCACGTTTTCTATTTTCTTCGTGGTTACATTGGTTCCTATCCTGAGGAATATTACATAATCAAAGAAATAAAAGTTTCGATCATATCGTTTTATCCAAACTATCATAAACTTTATTTAAAGGGGTATCTTGGCAGCTCTGCGTGAACGAAATTTGTGATTTATTGATTTTTTTAGTTTGATTTGTTATTTATTAATTTTATCAGTATGACATATTATACAGCTATTGCATATGTTGGTAGCTCTTAATGAGTTGTTTGTAATTTAATTTATGGATGGCGAGGTTGACTGTACAATTATTATAACAAGTTATTTCTTGTGGTAAATAAATAAAATAAGAACTATGTCAGAACTTTTAATTAAGAAATAATTCATATGCCCTGTTTAATAAATTTATGCCATTATTATTAAAAATTAGTGCCACGATGGAACTCGTATTCCATAATTACACGATTTTTTAAAGTTTCTATTATAACGAAAAATGTTCAAATGTAATGAAAACACAACGTTAATCAATAAACAAAAGACTAACTTTGTAAAAAGAATGTCATGTTTTTAAAACAAAATTAATTTGAATTTAGAATTCACACCCAATCAATTTCTGTTTGAAATTTTTGTTTGAAATGGCCAGTACTAAAGAACGGCAACTTCATAGGTTAAGACCAATATTAAATAGTTACGTATGTACGATACGTAATAGAAAAATATAATTTTTATTGTAAGATTTAACCTCATTAATACATTACTGATTTTTCTTTACAATAACGCTTTTTATTTTTTGGGACAATTTAAAATTGTTTTTTTCAAAAGTCTAACCTAAGTAAGCAGGTGCAGATTAAATAAAAAAATAACATATTATAAAATAATATCCTGTCAAGTGCGAGTCGGATTCTTGTGAAGAATGTTCCGTGGTATAAATCATCGCGTTAATTATTACGTTCATTTAAATTAGATTTAAAATTTTAACCCGACTTCTTCGTATATTCTTATAATTTATGTATATAACTTGTTCTTGCTAAAATTAAGCAACGCATTTTCTACGCATTTTCTCATCACGAATATTTTCAGTTTTTATTTGGGAATTAGGCTTCATGTTTCCTATTTTATGTAAACATTTAATTTTTGTATATCTTCTTTGACATTTTTAAAAGTAAGTATACATCTTAAAAACATTTTTTTAAATTATATTTTTCATAACGTACCCTCATTAAGTTTATCACCTGATACCTACTTAACAAAAATTTCTTTATTCTGTGATTGTGTGTCACACAATTCTGTATACAGATGTTGTGTGACACAATTTATGGCTGTACATCGACGTACGGAACCCTGAAGATTAGAAAAAGTAATCACAAAAAAATCATTGCCACATATAAAACGCAATAATATCCTCATATCGAAAAACCGGCCGTTCCGTACCACCGTACAATATAAAAAAAACACGTTTCTTGTATGGGAACCCCCTTTAATTTTCAACTTTATTTTATTTTATTTATTATTATAGTGGTTGTAGCAGTACACAGTGAAAATTTCAAACGTAAAAATGATCTTACAATTTACTTATCACAAAAAACGCTACAAAAACACGTTTCTTGTATGTACCTCCTTTAATTTTTAACTTTATTTTATTTTTATTATTTGCTGTTATAGAGGCTATAATAGTACACATTCCATGAAAATTTCAAGTATATCTACCTGTTACGGTTCAGACGATACAGCCCTGTGACGGACGGACGAACAGACAGCGGAGCTTTAGTGATAGGGTTCCAATAGGTACTCTTTGGATCCTGAACTCTAAAAATTATGCCGAAAAGTACTCAATCGATTTCATTTCGATCGTAATCAAAACATTCAAACCTGTCTGAATAATGTAACACGACTAAATAACAATATTAATATTTTGTGCTATTCGTAAGTCATATGTAGGTATATTATATCTTAACATACATTCCATTCCATCAGCCCATTATACCCCACTGCAGAGGCCTAGGCCTCCCCTCAAGATGAGAGGGGCCTGGAGCTTAAATCCACCACGCAGCTCCAGTGCGGGTGGGTGGATTTAACATACATAGGTAATATTGTAATAATAATGTCACAAGTAATATTAATTAATATACTGTTATATTACCACTACATTTAAGAATGGATATTACACATTGGATACATAATCACTTTTTTAATGTACTTAATATACACATTTTAATATTTCTTGATATTATGTATTAATATCTATCAAATAATATATTTACCTAAGGTTTCTATTAAAGCTACCGATAATATTTGACTATTTACTATTTGGAACCGACCGAATCGGCCACAAATAAAAATGAACTATATCTATAATGCAATGTAATTTGCTCTCACGGGACAGGACAGGCGATGTATAGTTTGAGGGCCAGTTAAGTGTTAAGTGTTGTGTGTGTATGATATGGCAAATAAATATATTTCATTTCATATTTCATGTTTAGTTACGGTCCATTTTTTAATTTGGAAGCAGTCCACCCCTTTTCACATCCTCTTTTACATTGTTTCAATACAATCTGCCTCCTATTATTTGAGTAACAAATATGAACTGACACTTTGTTGTACATAGCACCAGAATCGCATTTGAAAATATTAGTATCCATAAAAAACTCTAGAAATGACAAGATTCCTAACAATTTTAACAATTAAAGTGTATTTTGGAGGAATTCCATAAATTATTTATACACTATGTGCATATTATATAGAAGGAGAAAGTAGACGATCACAAAATTATATACTTACAATAATATTAAGGAAGTAGATACCTACGATAAAACAACGAACACAAGTCATACGACTCGTCTTAGGTTAGTGTGGCTAGGATCAACAAATGAACGTGTTGTGCGTAGTTTCTCGTTCAATGCGATAATATAATATTTTTGAAAAAAATATCTTCTGCAATGCGGACAGCTAACGTACATAATATAAATTAATGTATGCGTGTGACCAATTTGGGCGTTTTTCCACTTGCCGGCACGGCAACGGCAACGGTGCCTGCCGGTACGGCGACAGCACGGCTACGGGAGAAACATAAATATATGAATTATATAACATGTTTTTCCACCGCGCCGGCGACGGCACGGCGATGACTCCCGCCGGTGCCGTCGGCCGTCGCCAACAATTCTCGCTCGATACCGGCCGGCAAAACTGCGTATTTTTTGTGTACGTACTGTAGCCGTTTGCGTGTTCGTGTACGCGGGGCAGGTAGGAGAGAGCAATGATGTACAGGGGTCAGTTGGACAACCGAACAACCGATGCCGTCCCGTCGCCGTTGCCGTGCCGGCAATGGCCGTCCAATGACAAAACGCCCAAGGTAACCCATAATAACTACACAATAAAAATTATAAAAATTTTCAATAACATCTGAAATTTTTATAATCGGATGATATAATATAACCTATCGTTTGAATACTGAAAAACTCTAGTTTCTATACCTAACAACATATAATTTTTGGATCGAAAATATTGATACTTCATTCTTTAAAATAGACGTTTACGTGTAGACAATAACTTGTTAACGTTATGTTAACAGAGATATTCATTGAAGACAATAATTCAGTGTTAAAAACTACTTGTTGCGCCGTGTTTATTCGTAAATAGCATGGTATACATTGATATTTTCACCATAATCGTTTTTCGTTTCACGTCACAATCTTGACATGTTTGGGTGGCACTTTCAATATTTTTTATCATTTTTCGAATAGGTTCGATGGAGTCTGGAGGATCGCGGGGAACTATACTTATACCTGTCATGGTCACTTCAACCGCAGCCTATGGCCGCAGCTAGCTACCAGCAGGTCCGGAGAGGTCGATTACTTACAACCCAGGGCAAGGAAGAAACTGCAAGGGAACGGTACATCCCCGTAGAATATTATAAAATAAAACTAGCTTGTAAGATATAGGTAGCCTGTGATAAATGCACAAAACCATAATAACACTAACCGAAATGAGATGTATTAAAAATTAATTTAATGCCTTCAATTAATAAAATCCACTTATAACACGCGATCTAAGTCGCGGGCAGGTGCTAGTATCATATAATATCTCTTATTTCTATTTTCTACTAAATACTATTTATAATTTCATATTTAGTTATTTACATCCCATATTTTCAATTATTAAATCATGACATCTTGGCAGCTGACGAAGTAAAGCGGTCTACACGTGACAGATAATGCGACGTTGCCAAATCTAATAGCACGGCTAACTATAGAAGGCATTGTTAAAGCCCTTCTGCGGATATTATCTGACTAAATTGTCTTGTGATGCCTTCTGCTTTGAATGGTTTTCAGGGTTTGATAATGGGGTCAGAAGGTAGACACGTTTGCTTGAAATAGTAGAGCATTAATCCTGCTAATCCTAGTAATGCTAAAGTTTGGACGATTGTTTGTCACTCAGTCACGGCGAAACGGATAAACGGATTTGGATATATTTTAGTAGATATACAGAACATGCCCTGAATTAGAACATGGGATATAAACTTTGCAACATCCTGCTTAGATCTAAATTACACGAATGTCGCATTACCTAAATTCTCTTTTTAAATATAAGACTAAAAAGTAACAAAATATAAACTAAGTTCTACATCAAAAAGAACTGATTATCGAACTTTATTCTCTCTACCATACCTACGAAACACTCCAAATTATATGAATCACGTGCACCTATTTAAATGTAAGAAACCTTAAGTGAAAAAATCTAAATCTAACAAAATTAGAAAAATTTATGCGTTGACGCTTCCATTTCAATTTAATATTCATATATATTTATATTTCTACAATAATTTGCTAGTACTTTATGAATACTTATTTGGAAATAGGTACAATATATTTTTTAAATAGCTACTGGACCAGTTACAATTTACTCCTTTGATCACAATAAACAACCTACTTTCTAGTTTGTCTACAATTTAATAACGTTTTACTAAATACCGTCAAGTTACACCTCGTGCGCATCTTACTCAGTCGATCATCAATCAATATCAATCGTGATTTTTAACTACATCAATCAAACTTTTTCGGTATGTACATTAGGGGAATAACATTGATATACCTACAGCTCTACGTATAGATTGGTTGTCATCTTAATTTCATGTCGCCAGACATTCAAATAAAAACAATGAAAGGCTACTATGAGAAAGACTGTTGAGACTATTGTACTATGTGACGTTTCGTTACAACAGTTAGCGGACCATGTGCAGCTATGATGATATGATGATCCATGTTATAAGATATTAATGGGTTTTAGTAAATAACGTTCTAGAGACGCTACGTCGAACAAAACAGGGGCATTGTTGCCTATCACTAAACGTCAAGTAAAGCATATAACTTGTTAATTAGTAGGTACAATAGCATGCTAATTTTTCAGAAAATGTTAATGGCGCGATTCATATCGAAAACGTGAGTAAAATCATAAATTCAGATAATAAATAGACCAAATGCCATTATCACCCTTCGTTTTGGATTTTTTTTTTGTTCTTCAACGATTTTGTCGGGTATATTTTATATATTTTGTTCCTCGTTTCGCGCGAGCAGCATCTACCTCGAACACCATTTCATATACCGACGTTTTTCCGAATAATTGTTACATTACTTGTTCTCAATAGCACAATAAAATGCTAGTATTGCCAATATTATTTCGAAAATAGTTTTTCACATGAAAGAACGCGGCAGAAAAAAACTTGTTTCAATCGTTAAAAACTAAATAAAATTGATGCTTATCACCTTATTTTGATCTGTTGTAGAAAAAGTAACACAGAACCGACACGGATATAGGGTATCCCACATACGAGGTATTATTTGAATCGATTCAGTCAATAATTACCACGATAGTTAAATAAATGCAAACCTTCTGGCCATTATCTCCGAAATCGCCGGGAGAAATCGCTTGAGTGCCTTACCCGCCACCAGATACTGTTTTGTTCAATGTAGCGTCTCTAGTGGGTACATAACATCTCAATGGATTTTAAATACAAGAGCTTTTCTACGGTAATTCCAACACCATAACAGCTAAAGCGTCGTGAGGAGGCGGCACGTTGAACACAGGTGAACCCGTCTCATCCGTGTAGTCTTGGTAACGCTGACGCTTTAGCTCCCGCAAGCCGAGGCTCAAACAAATTCGTTGCGAATAAGCGCCCGTTGCGTCCACTTTAAAAAGCTGAAAAATGCACAAATAATTGTAAAAAAAAATATGAATCTGAAAGGTTTTGGTTTCAGTCATATTATCAGTCCATCAATGTCCCACTGCAGCGACTTAGGCCTCCCTTCGGGATGAGGGAGCTTGGAGCTTAATCCACACGCTGTTCCAGTACTGGTTGCTGGATTTCAACGAATGCCACCTATTGATGGCAACCGAGACCGACCTGATGGTACCTGATGGTATGGGTTCAGTCTTGGAATTCGGCGTAAAAACTCCTGGGAAAGTTAATTTATATGCGAGTGCTTTTCGTTGCATATTAAAATTTTATTCTTTTTTATCTCAATGGGGCACAAGAATATTGATAAGAGCATAATTTTAACCGTATGACCCTATAACTAGCACATAAGCGAAGCAACATAATCTACAACAGTGGTATACTTACTACCTGGTTGGCCTAGAGGTTAGAGACTTTATCTGCAGAGCCAAAGATAGCAGGTTCGATTCCCACTCGGGACAAATATTTGTTTTTCACGATAGAACTATTGTGCTGTCATGCCAACCTATCACCTCATCTAACACAAGTGACTCTTCCATGGAAGAGGTATGGTTCATAATTTCGTTAACATAATCACGCCAGAACACGCCCTTCAACTTTAACTTAGGAATGGTTTACTTGGTCTTCAGTGAGTAAACTCTGTGCTTGGCCAGAGTAATCTCACCGAAAGTACACACTGAGAAAAGTACTACAGTGAATTCTGATTTTATTATGATGGTTTCATTATCAGTAGAGCAATTTGTAATTGAGATCATCATAAATACGAGGAAACTGAGAAAGAAAACTACACGTCTTCATAATTAGGTACCTTACAGGAACCATAATTTCCGCTGACACATATTTTTTTTTTTCATATTCCTCGTTTTTTATTATGGGAGTCCTCCATTGCTTGACTGATGATGACCACTTTTCTCAAGGCACAAAATCTTCTAACTCTTTTAAACAGCTACCCTACAGCTATTACATTGAAAACGGCTGCCAAAATTCTGACCTATGGAGTTATGCAGCCGTTGCAAAGCCATTATACGACTCTTATACAGCCCTTAAGGGTTCAATGAATGCATATGCTATTTGGGACGCCTAATGAAATATTAATTTTTAGGTACATTTGCAATTGTACGCTACGCTCAAAGATGGGAATTTCACGTTCTACAACAAACGATTAGAAAAATATTGTACCTTAAATTTTTTCTCCTTAGCAATGTCTATGCTTCTCTTCATGAGCTCTTTGGCCAGTCCTCTCCCGCGTGCTAGTTCCGAAACAGATATGATGCGGCATTCCAAAATGCGGTCCACTTGGAATCGATCGAATAGTTCCAAATCTCTGCTCACGGTGTACAAAATAGTGAAAATCTTGTTGAATTTCTCGTCTGCGGAACGTTCTATTTTCTCTATTGAGCGCTCGACGTCGCCCGGTCATAAAATGCCATTTAACGCCACGCCTAAGATCTGAAATTGAAAATTCGTACTTTTAAAATCCAAACATATATGTAGATAAATGGTATAGAGATAAGAAAATGTCAAGACAGGAAAATTAGCGTTGTCCTGATTCAGGCCGATCAAAGTTTTTGGTAAAATCTTTAAAAGAAGGTGTAAATTTAAACAATTTAAAAAACCCACGACGAAAAAATAGTTTAAGTAAAAAAAATATTAGCCATTAAACGTGGATCGTAGACTGCATAAATAGGTAAACTTCAGTCGTCATTCTAACCATCATATCTTCTTGTATCGTATCGTGAGTTCTTTAAAAGAAAATCGTTTGAGAAAATGATAACCCATTTGCCTAGGTATAACTGTTTTACGACATTTTCCATATGGCAACCATTTTTAATTTTCAATGGCATTTTTGGTCTCACCATGTGCTTCATACCAGACTGACCGGTTGGCCGAGTGGTTAGAGACCCTAACTGCGGAGCCGAGGGTCACGGGTTCGATCCCCGCCCGGTACAAATATTTGTGTGCATTAACATGTCTATTTGTTCCGTGTCTGGGTGTAAAAGTATCTATATATGTATACATTATAAAAAAAGAATATTTAAGTATATATATATCAATTGCCTAGTACCCCATAATACAAGCATAATACTTGCTTATTTTGGGACTAGATGGCGCTGTGTGGGATGTCCCTCTATCATTATTACTATTATTATTATTACACATTTATTCAGGTTCAAAATTCAAATTCCAAAATTGAATAGTGCGCGCTTCTTACAGTTACAATTAAACTTTATGGAAAATCCGAAAGTAGGCACAAGTCACGTCGCAATAACCAGTTTTAGGTGTAGCGGGACGCAGTGGAGCGGGGGGTATATGACTGTACCTGCGCAAGCACGCATATAGCGTTATATTCAGATCCGCCATAATGTTTGACGCGATCTGTATCCTACTCGATGTTACTCGTTTCCGCTTCATTCATGAAATAAGTTCCACGAAATGTCATACATCAAAAAATATCGCGTTTAACGTACCGTATCCCCATCCACAGCCGCCAACGATAACCCATCAGCCATGGTGGCAACGCATAACCCTTCTAAAGCAGCATGTGGTTCGCCTCTCTTGCATAGTCCCACAGCATTGTTCAAAGGTTCATCGGCAAAAAAGCTCTCTCTTAGATGTTGAAGAACGCCTTCACGCATGTTCTCAGTTATGAGGGTGTAAGACACCATTTTAGATGGCGTCTGCACACCTGCAATTTGTGAAATAGTACTATTAAAAATAAGGTAATTTTAAGTAACACTTTGTTTCACTTAATAAGTAATTAACTGCCTAAACCATGCTTTAAACTCAAATTCTTACTGATATAAAAATTCATAGATTTGGCGCTTCCCGCAACTGTTTGGTACATTGAAAATGCAACTAGGGATTCTACCCGGTGGTAAAGCATTATTGATTTTTCTTCTTATCTACTTCCAGTTTTGAAATATCAAGTCGGAAATAAACAGAGTCAGTTTTTTTCGCTCAAATTTTGGATATTGTTCGAATTTTCGATAAACCTTTTGGTCCGATTTCAACAAATCTTATACCATAAGATAGCATTCGTCCATACGCCTTCTGACACCAAGTACATCCCGACACCTAGCCAACTTTCGATGATTTCGAACGTGCCCTTATTTTGTGAAATGGTGCTCATAATTAAACGATCAAAAAAATCTTTTCAATATTAAAATGTACACGACTTACAGATTCTTACCATAATCGAGAAACAATAGAAATGCACTCTATTATTTTTTGTGGTATATCAAAAACATATAACTTTGTTGATGTTAATTTTATATGTTTTTTCTATATTTTTATATTAAGTGAGGTCGCTAAAATACATACATCTACAATACATTGTTATTACCCAAGCAACACAGTGTCGTGAAAAATGACGCTAACTTCGCGTCATTATTTAAACTTTCACGTCTTTGGTAAAAAAACCCGTTAAGAATCTCGTGATTTTTTGTCTTAGTGTCGTGGTTTGACTATAATCACGCCATTCAATGACGTGCGATTTTGCCTGATAACGTCTTTAAGGATTAAAAGACTAATGTTGGTTGCTTCAAAACCATTTTTTTTTTCAAATTGAGAGAAAACATCATTTTTTTGCATTAAGTATCGATATAGTTGTTTGCTATTGCGGTTAACATTGAATTTAGCATCATTTTTATTTATACTACATTCCCCACTACTTATGTTTTGGAATTAATTATTCCTTTACATTGTCAAAAACTCGGAAGAAGTAAATCTGAAAAGCTAAAGGGGCATTTTCTTAATTTGTTTATATTGTAATATCAGTTAAATATTATTTTAATAAATTAGGTATATTGAAAGTACATACTATAAGTCTATTTATTTTATTTGTTTGGGGGTGGTACCGTGTTATCCACGTGATATCGTTACGCTGTGGTGGCAACACTGTCTCCAGCGCAGCCCGCTCATTTGTCTGTCAGCTGTCAGTCAGACAGAAAATAAACTAAGGCGGTAAAAGTATTTACGTGGTATAAATAATTAAATCAGGAGCAAATTAATAGTGATTCCTTTCACATCGATATTGTCACAGTACCTATAATTATTAATCAATGTATGTCGTCGCGGAAGAAGACTGAGGCGACCGAAATGGCGCAATAGTGATCGTCAGCAGTGCTTGGCTGACGCCGAAAAAGTGTGAGAGCTACTGGCCTCCCTTTAAAGTAAGTGCTCAGTTTAATAGGTGCTTGCAAAAACTTGAGCCTGCTAATGAATATTGGCCAATAATCAAAATAAAACGGCGTTTCTTTGAAACCGGTAAGTACCTAACCTGAAAACATGTTCATAGATATAGTTCGCCTCAAACTTTATGGCGGATCGGAATACAATGCTTTAAGCCTGTTTGCGCAGGTACAGTTATATGCCCTTCGCTCCATTGCGTCCTGTTACACCAAAAATTTTAAATTTAAATTATCAACATCAATCTGGTTTTCACATCTATTGACACTCCGAGCAACAATTATATGCATGTTCATATGGTTCCATTATATATCGAAAGTGGTGGAAGACGATGTGGATAGATGTGAAAACCAGATTGATGTTGATAATTTTAATTAAAACATGAAATTTCAAATCTTAATACTAAAAGTTCTAAGTTTTCACTTCTATCGGCAGTCCCTATAATTTTTATCTTATGTGATTTCATCAAGTACATCATGATTTTTGCTTTTTAGTAATGACCATATAATTTGGTATAAATTAAGTATAAGTATAAATCCATTGAAATAATAAGATACAGTTAATATAACAATTTTAATTAATTTACATAGATGATCTAATTGTGGCACGTCAAAAAGCTAAGGAAGCTGAAGAAAATAGTGAAATAAATGAAGATGATTACAATTTCCCCAAAAAAAGGAAAATTATACCACCCAAGAGAAACACTATAGAAAGTTCCAGCGATGACAACATAAATATTGATATTTTTCATCAATATAAAAATAATCCAAAATTCAGAAATCAAAGTGAGTTTGTTGGTTAATTATTCACTTATGTAATTGTAAGCTCTAAATTATTTTACTATTTCACAGATGTAATTATTATACAATATCTGGGGGGAACGTTATGAATTATAGCCTTATATGGCAGTGGTGGGCTAATGGTTGGTAGGTATAAGCATTTTTACCAAAAGGGTCCTCGATTCAAATCCGTGAAATTATTTTAAAGTTCAAATGTTTTTACTGCGGACCTTTAGATGTTTATTTTATACTCATAATGGTTTAGCACCTCTAAGGTTACACTATATTTTTAAGTTCAAATGTTTTTACTGCGGACCTTTAGATGTTTATGTTATACTCATAATGGTTTAGCACCTCTAAGGTTACACTATATTTTTGCTTGACATCTTATTAAGCATGTTTATTTGCTTTATTGTGTTTCAAAATTCTACTTTACAATTCATATTTTATATTGTGCATACTAGTTTACAGGACTAGCTATATATATGTGTGTGATTCTGAAGTTAGTTACAATAATGTTGCAGTAATGTAATTTCACAGAAGCATTACTTAGGGAGCATGGCCGACTTGCACTATAGGGCATGTGCATCTCATCCCACTTAAAACCTGTACTTAAATAATAATAATAATAATAATAACACACACAATCACAACAACGTCTAGGTCCCAAACTAAGCATTAGCTTGTGTTTTGGGTACCAAGCGAAGACAGCACAACATATAACAACCAAGACCCGGTACCAGTATCAATATTCATCATATAAATACTGACCCGACCTGGGATTCGAACCCGGGACCTCCAGCTTCGCAGGCAGGGTCGCTGCCCACTAGGCTAAGCGGTCGTACACACAAATCTCTGTCATTTTTAGGCTCGGCTCCATTACGTCCACCTCCTGTCAATGAAGATATCAGTACTTCTCAAAGAAGTGAATGCGTTGCAGGTAAATTTATTTAGATTAATTGTTACAAACTGCTTAAACATTTCAGGTTGTACTAATACATTTAATTATTATTTTTTAAGGGTTGTCACAAGCAATATTGTCTGGTGATTCTGAGATCACTATACCTACACAAAGAAATTCAAGTGTCATAGGTATATTTTATTTACAAAACAAACGTAAATTAGTTTTTAAATATGTTACCCTTTATTAATTTGTAAATTTAATTTAAGGAGGGCCACTTCTATCCTCTGATAGTGCTGTCATTTCAACCCCAGTAAATAGAGGCCTGAGAGGTAAAGTAATCAGGATTTTTGGAATATTTTTATATAAATGTTTATATAAATGAACGATCGCTGGAAAGCCACAGAGTTTCGTACCTTTTTGTTGTATCTTGGACCAATTGTTTTATTTAAAATATTAAGTAATCATGCTTATAATCACTTTCTATTATTACACTGTGCAATTGTAATTTTGGTTTCAACGAAATATAATATTTATTCTAATTATGCTAAAGAACTGTTAAGATCATTTGTCAATGAGTGTAGTAGCATATATGGTAAACAGTATCTGATATATAATATTCACTCCTTTATTCATCTTACTGATGATGTGGAAAGATATGGTGCATTAGATAATTTTTCAGCATTCAAATTTGAAAGTTATTTAGGCTACTTAAAAAAACGTGTAAGATCCCCATATAAACCATTACAACAAATTGGAAACAGAATTAGTGAAACTGAATTCAAACCATTGGGTGAGATCTCTATTAACATAAACTATTCGCATGAACATTTTGATGGGCCAGTGCCCCCTTTTTATATCGGAAAACAATACTTTAAATTAAATTTTGGTGATTATATTCTTAATGTTAAATCAGATGCAGATTCTTTTTGTATGTTAAATGATAAAACTGTAATGAAAGTTTTTAATATTATTGTATCACACGATGACAAACCAGTGTTATTTGGTTCTACATTTCAACAATATGAAAGTTTTTATGAATATCCATGTTCTTCTAATAATTTAGACATATTAAAATGTACTAAATTGTCTACTGAGTTACGTACGGTTCATGTGAACAGAATAATTTGTAAGTGTTTTATAGTACCGTTTTTTGATAAATTTGTATGTTTGCCATTATTACATTGTGTTTGATTAATACTTCCACTATTAAAATGTTCTCAGTTGTCTACCGAGTTATGTACGGTTCATGTGAACAAAATAATTTGTAAGTGTTTTATAGTACCATTTTTTGATAAATTTGTTTGTTTGCTATTATTACATTGTGTTTGATTAATAATTCCACTATTAAGAAGTACTAAATTGTCTACTGAGTTATGTATGGTTCATGTGAACAAAATATTGTTTAAGTGTTTTATAATACCGTTTTTTTGGTAAATTTGTATGTTTACTATTATTATATTGTATTTGATTAATAATTCCACATTACTTGCTAAAAGTCCATGTCAGTTGAACGCTCAACGATTTGTTTAATATGATTGATTATTTACTAAATGGAAATTCTGTATTGCATATTATTATATACCTATATATAATTCAGACAAACAAATTAGACACTTTTTTAAATTTTGTATTCCTTTTTGTGAAGTCAGTTATATAAAGACTTGATTTTGTGAACAATTTTTATAGATATGTTAATATTTAATAATAGGTCTGTAATACTTTTTACATATTGATATGGAAATAAAAGATGTCTAGATTTTTGTATTGCATGCATAGATGATTGTATGGAGGAAGCATTTTCGTTTATAGATAAAAATTGCATTTATATAATAAAGAGAAGTTGATTTATGATTACTTATAATATATCGTATTATTAGTTATAGACTCAATAAAAGTTAAAGTTTAATATTTTTTTTTTTCTAGTTAGACCTGCTTTTATTTTTAATTCCGTACACGGCTGATATGATCGCCCATCGATTAAGGTTTCAATAAACAATAATAAAGAAAACCTGCGTTTAACAATCATATACTTTTTCATCACAGAATCTGATGTAGCATTTAGTCATACTGAATATTCTCGTCACAAGAACTTGGAAATAAAAAGTGATTGACAGGTATAATGTTGGAAAGCAACATTCACATCGTGTCGCAATGGGTATGCTAATTTTTTTGCTATTGTTTTTTATTTTTCTATTGAAATGTAGGACTGATTTGATATTCTTTTTTAGACTATTCATAATTTTTTAGTAAACATTTTGGTCATTACAATTCTCTAATGTCATATGGAAGATTGATATTGTTAAAAAAATCTGTGATTTTGGTGTTTTAAAAAGGGAGACACCTTCTTTTTTACCCACATAGCGCTGTCTCTGACGCTCGTCTCTGCTCAGCGAGCGTGAAGTGCTAACTTTAATTAGGTATACAACGTATACACGTATAAATATACATTTCATTTACACTATTATACTATATAATGTATTTATATAGGGTTTTTCTCAAAAACTGAATGACTTCACTCGCGGCCATCCGAAAAATCTCATAACCAAGACGTCAATATTAACACCACTGTCAGTGAATAAAAATTCGTGTTGGATATACCGCGGGAATCTTGGCCGTGTTGTTTCGGTCAAAGGCCCAATTCTGGTGGTTTTAGCTGTTTTTTCCAAAGAAATTATTTTTATCTTGAATGGAATTTTATTTTAATTTTAGAAATATTTTTTACTGTCTCCTTAAAATAAGGTCTGTATACGCTACAGCTAAACCACCCAAAAATTATTCCTGAAGAAAAAATTTTTGGTTCGACTACCAATATTGGATCAAAACGATGCGATTAAAATTCACACAGTATACATAAAATAGTTTGCTTGTATTTTTAACCCCGACGAAAAAAGAGGGGTGTTATAAGTATGACGTGTGTGCGTATCTGTCCGTGGCATCGTAAGTCCCAAACGGATGAACCGATTTCGATTTTGTTTTGAAAGGTGAATTAGTCGCGAGTGTTCTTAGTTATGTTTGATGAAAATCAGTCCAAGATGGCCGCCGCCACAAAATGGCGGATATCATATTTTTGCCCTACTCCATCAATATGGGTATGAAATGAAAGGGCTTGACCAGTAAAGTACTATACACTATGACAAATGCCAAATCCAAGATGGCCGTCACCATAAATGGCGGTTTACTTATATTTCGTCAGAACTCCCTCAATATGGGTATCAAATGAAAGGGCTTGACTCGTTGAATACTACACACTATGACAAATTTCAAATCCAAGATGGCCGCCACCACAAATGGCGGTTTACATATTTTTTTTCACAACTCCTTCAACATGGGTATCAAATGAAATGGCTTGACTAGTAAAATACTGTACACTATGACAAATTTCAAATTCAAGATGGCCGCCGCCACAAATGGCGGTTTATATTATTTTTTTTCAAAACTCCCTCAATATGGGTATCAAATGAAAGGGCTTGACTCGTAGAATAATGTACACTATATTGAAAAATAAGGAATATCAACTAACAAAATGACAAACCAAAAACTTGAAAATTATTTTTTTGGCTGATCATGTATGAATCAATTTACTTAACTCAATAACTAAGTTTAAAAATTTTGAAATAAAACTTAAATTAAAAATTTAAAAAACCCCCGACCCAGAAAAAAACTAATATTTAAAAAAAATGTTAGTTTTTTCTGTGTCGAGGGTTTTTTAAATTTTTAGTGATGAAATAAATATTTTAAAAAAATTCAGCATGTCCTATTCTGATAATGGCAGATTGGTTATGATTGGCTACGGCCACATCAGCTCACAGTCAGCATATTTATCAATCAACCCGACCCAGCCAAATATTAGCTACATGGTCAATCAGATCGATTGCTGTGCATGGCGTAAAGTGATCAGCTGGGTCGATTGTAAAGCCGCCGACTGTGAAATAATGTGGCTGTAGCCTAATTATGACATGTATCACGTCGTGATTACGTCTGTCCATCACGTTCTAATCACATTTGTATGTCACGTTGTAATCACGTTTGTATATCACGTCGTAATCACGCATTAATTTGTGACATCCTCACGACAAGAATATCGTACCTTAAGACGTGATCTGACGTCTTTTGGAGCCCTAAAATCCACGTCATATTTAACGTGACCCTGTTGCCTGGGTAGCTTTGTGACACAATTCGTAAAATAAAACTGGAATTGAGCGACATGAATTGAACTCTAGGTTTAAATTATAGTTATTTTATATACCTATTCGGTTAATTTATTAACATTATTTTCTTATTTCAAATTATGAAAACTTTACACGACGAGGCATAAGGGCGCAGACACACACATACTTCAGATCAAGAATTTCCGGAATTTAGGATTAATTACAGTGCAATACATGGAAGTGATTTTTTAAGATACACAAAGGCAGTATGGGTCTAACCGTTGACTTGACGGACCGATTAGCCAAGTGGTTAGAGACCCTAAAATTACGGTTTCGATTCCCGCTCGGGACAAATATTTGTGTGCATGAACATGTCTATTTGTTCCGTGGCTGGGTATGAAATATCTAGATATACAGGTTTTCATCACTGCACATAATTTTTTGTATGATTCAGTAACGTGAATAGAACACATTGTCTCAAAAAAATCCAACTTGTATTTTTCATTATTTTTTCTACCTGTCTAATACAATTAATCTAAAAATGTGGACATACACCGCATAGGATGATAACGGAGGATGGGCGCACAGGAACATGGCGGCAGCGGCGGCGCGGCGACTCTCGGCAGTGCGAGTAGGGTGATACCACTCGCGGCATTTTTATGGATACATTTAAAAATTTTATGTTTTTTATTTTCGAAAAAATAGATAAATAAGTGAAATTATACTTTTATTTTCACTAAAGATTGAAATGACTTTTTATGCGCAGTGATTAAAAAATTGTCCGTAAATGTATATAATACAAAGGATATTTAGGTATGTATATCAGTTGTCTAGTACCCCATAATACAAGCATTATATTTGCTTACTTTGAGACTAGATGGCGCGGTGTGGAATGTCCCAGATTTTATTATTATTAACTTCTTATCTAAAAATATGATCATCGTGGCCACCCTATTAAATAAAACAAGCCACAATTGATTGGATCACTCAACATCAATCATCACTCATCATATTTTTTTTAAATAATCGTCTAGCTTACGAAAATAAAAAGTAAATATTCTTCAACGGTATAATGTCAGGGAAAAACTTCTCATTTTCGAAGAATAATCGTCGATCCGGGATTCCGGGTCAAGGTTTCCGATATCGAGCGGGCGCGTCTCGGTTTTTGCCTTTGGGAATGCCGACCACCCCGGCGGGGTGCGTAGAATTCTTTATTTATTAAAACCTTTGGCCCTTCGTTTGGAAGCGAATTCGGCTTAAGCGGGAGACAAATGCGTGCATACCTTGCGCGTACCAAAAGAAATATACTGATACCATAATTTTACTAAAGAAACTGGATACCTACCAAATCAGTTTCGTAGAAGTGAAAGACCAACTTTAGTGTCCACAATATATTTTATAATGCACGATTATATAGGACTAGACTGTTATAAGGTATTTCAAACAAACAAATTACTAAAATATTGTTACGGACTATCGGTCCAGTGGGATGCACTAAAACACCGATTTCATTTGTATTATATTATGAAACAAATTCACAAACTGATTTAATCACAATTCACACAAATCACGAATCACTCTGTAGTCGCACTTTATACCTCGCCGTTAGTCGCACTTGAGTTATCAGTAAATTGACTGTCCGTCGTCGCGTCGTTCTCCTTATATAACCCTCAGAATCCCCCACCAACAGGCTTCTCGAATATTCTATCGTCGAATATTTTATTTCAAAATTATAATCTCAATTTACCGCAGGAAAGTACCTACTAGCACCGGCGCCAGCCTTTGCCGAAAGGCGTCTCAAAATTGGTAATATCGAGAGCGCTTTGAGAACGCCGGCCGTCTCTTATTTGAATTTAATTTGTGGAATTTATTTTTTATCTCCATGTTTCTCTATTTCATGAATGTGTATGGATAGCAGTGTGTTATTTTCGAGTACATTCTATTACACATCGACGTGCTTATATACATAGGCGTCACTATATGTTTGATGGTAGTCTTTAAGTGAAAATGCCTTTTAATTTTCACATTTCGCTGGCCATACAGTAGCGCGGTAACAAAGCCGCCGTGCCAAGTTAAGGCAGTTTTGGACGGGAAGAGTTGCGAAGTGGGCTTTTATGATAGAGCTAAAAGTTTTAAGTAGTTATTTCATGTTAGAGAATTGACTTTGTGTAATTATTTATTCACACTTATTTTTGTTCATTTACATATTAAGATTATTATTGTTTTAATAATTATTATTTTAGTTGATTCCTTTAAATAGGTTTACATTTTAAAACAAAAATAATTGTCAATGAGTTGTTTTTAATGTTTGGTGTCCAAATTATATGAACCACCATCCGAATAGCGAAATAATCAATAGCGTGTTATAAATTACAAGTGCATAGATTATAGAATTTTACAGAAGTTAGGTTTTTTTTGTACTCCTACTTTTTTTCTTTAGACTAAAAACTAAAATTTTCTAGTGTTTTTACTCGGATTAGGGCTACACAAGCGTGATTCTTTCAAAGATATGTGAGCTAATATCCAGTGTAGTACCTATTTTGTTTTCTAGTTTGGGTTAGAATGGTAGTATAAAAGTAGTAATAATAATATCTGGGACCTCACTAAGTGTTATAATACATATACATTTGGAAATTGTTATTTTCTAGTTTAATTTGATATCCCAACGGTTTGTTATTAAAACTATATGGGTATCTATGGGTGGGTTGTTTTATTAAATTTTTTTAGTCTTCCTCTCTTTATGCGAAAACATTAGGTAATACTGATGTCATCAGCTACAAATTTATAACAATAGATTATCACTTGGAAATCCGTACATAAAATTTTAAAAAATTAACCTTATACATCGTGTCGTGATAGCCCAGAGCGCAACGAACCTGTCTCAAATTTATAAGGCCCCATAGGGCCATGGTTCGAATCCGGGCGTGTACCAATGAGTTTTTCTGACTTAAGTACACAATATCACTGACACCGTGCTTCGGAGGGCACGTTAAGCAGTCGGTCCCGGACGCTGTCAATAGATGGCGGTCGTTACAGTTCCCAACCCGCAGTGGAGCAGCGTGGTGAACTTAAGCTCCAAGCCCCCCTCCGCACCCTGGGGGAGGCCTAAGCCCTTGCAGTGGGGTAAAAAAGGGCTGATGATGATGAATCTTATACACAGATTTTCTTTATTTTCATGAAAAAATATTATAAAATGTAAAAACTTTTGTCAATGCCCATTGTACACCAATATCGGTAGAAATTTTTTTTCGAACGATCATCGAAATCGGCATAAAAAAGAAAAACTTATACAAAAATCTGAGAAAAATACTTTTTTTAATGTAGCAGCGACGCCACGTGTCGATAGGCACAAATAGGCACTTAGACGTAAATTAATTTCATAAGAACTAAATTATTTTTGCTACACATTATCAAACAGTTCTGTTATTTATTCGTCGTACTTTATAAGACTTGAATGATTAACTGAAAATCATTGACATTATTAGTCTGTGCCCTCTCTTAGATTAAATGGAAAGGAGAATGGGGGGTGAGAGGGTGGACGGCATACAGCCTTCGGATGCCATTCCGGGAGACAAAGGCTTTACAAAGCCTCTCATATGTAGGGATGTACTTATAGTTTGTATATGCGATTATGTAGACGTTAGAGGATGATTTATGGTGCTTTGGTTTGTTTATAGGGAATAGAAGGTCATTTTATTAGATTTTGGTATTTTAGTAGGTACAATACGCGCCACGACTGTAAATTGCCTTTGGCAATTTTGAATTTTGAACTCACCTCCGATCGGCGAGTGTATACAGCCGGCGGCCTTTTACATTCGTGGCGCGTATTGTACGTCTTATTAAACTGATAATTACTCGCAGCTTCGTAGGGATTTCGTACGTGTGTTTTATTATAGGGTCATCACAAATTATATCTACGCATACTTTTTACTTCCAGAGCGACTATTATGTTACATAATTAAAATTAATTTGTTCTCGAATCCTCATCAAAGAGGGAAATATCTACAACTTTATTAGCATTTGACACCCATACCACGTAAAATTGTCCCAATGATACTATAAATTATTTTTTCGTTCCACCTATTTATATAATTCTTAGTAAAAAAATTCGTAGTAAAGTAAAAAAAAAACAGAAAAGAAATCCATAAAATCGACAAAATATAATAATACCTGGGACATCCCACACAGCGCCATCTAATCCTAAAGTAAGCAACTATTATGCTTGTATTATGGGGTACTAGACAACTGATATACATCATAATGATCATTATCATCATCAGCCCGTGTCTCTCCACTGCAGGATATAGACCTCTCCCAAGGCTCGCCACCACACACGGTCCTCTGCCTTTCGCATCCAACTACCCCCGGTATGGTGCTTCAGGTCATCTGTCCACCTGGCCGGGGGGCGTCCAACGCTTCGCTTTCCGGTACGTGGCCTCCATTCGAGAACTCGTCTACCCCATCGGTTAGTGCTGCATTGGGAGGGTTTGCCAATAATCACCACGCTTGGCAGGCGGGTTGGTTATCGCAGTAAATAGTTTCACAGAGAGATGCTGCTGCCCATCTTCTGCTAACCAGGGTTAGTCGCCTCTTACGACACGCTTCCATCTATGTATGTATATATTATAAAGAAAAAACATCTATGTATGTATATATTATAAAGATTATTTAAGTATGTATATCAGTTGTATCGTACCGGCAATACAAGCTTCGCTCAGTTTGGGACTAGATGGCGCTATGTGGAATGTCCCAGACATTATTATTACTATAAGAGAAGGATGTCAGGAAACAACGGAAGGTTAGAACTTGCACGGCCGATTACTTATCTACTTCCACGCGTAAGAATATAGCTATAGTGCCTGTTTGTATAACACAGGGCATTTTGTTATTACGCGCCAGCCGTCGCCGTTTCCCTAATTTCACGACGTTAGCGTGGAAGGGGCCTATAAATCTCCTACTACAAAAGAAGTTAATAAATTATACTGTTAAACTCATGTGGAAATTCGGGGGATGACTGAATTTTTTACTTTCTACCTACCTACCTATTTGTTTAACAGGTGTTTACGCTTTTATATATATAGTTTCGTTTGTTCAGCCACATACACGTATAAATGCAAAACTAGTGGACCGATTTTGATTTTTAAACTGACTGTTTGTTGGTTCGTCGGGACTCTCTTTTCATAATAAGAAAGGGGGGGGTGAGTGGTGAGCGTCAATATAACTGTAGAACTGCAAGAATAGAGGGAAAAAGAAGTAGGTATATACGTAAAAAGGCAACGTCGCTAAATACGGTTTGTAACTATTTGGCTTTTTACATAGAGTTTCAGCGTCAAGAGAGGTCGATAAAAACGTCACCTAACCGTTCGGTCTTATTTGACGCGCGCAGAGACAGCTAATACACGATCGGCATGGCGGCATGGCCGTCTGAAGTGTGGCGAGAATGTGTGGTGTGTTTAGTTGCACGTACAAGCATATAAAAGTTGCCCTGTTTTTGGTATCGCGTGGCTCTATTTAGACACATAGATAATCAAAGCTATTTGGTTACACATTTGCATACTAATAAAGATAATAATAATACCTACTTAGTTAAGTTATTATAAACCCACGCAGATACCTAACATGAATTAAATGACAATAAATTAAGAATAAACATTTTATTTTGTAAATATTTACAAAAAAAGTTTAAGATTTTTATTTCTACCTAAATATTAATTAGGTATATCTCAAATTTCCAGTTTGTAGATCTGTTAGAATTTTAATGATTCGTGAGTGAATATGTAAAGAAATAACGAAACTTTATGATGGCACATATTTTCTAAGCTATATTTATCAAAAAATACTAATTTGGGAGTTTTGTTAAGTATGTTAGGTAGGTAGTGTTAGGTACAATCTCGTAATGTTCTGGCTTTTGCGTGTATTTGTTACAGAAACCGCTTTAATTTTTTACTTTATATGATTTTGATTATTTATGGTTATAGAGGTCATAATAGTACACGCTCTATGATTTCAAGTGTAAGCAATGATCTCACAATCACCAATTACCAAAAACATCGAAAAAAAAAAACAATTTTCTTGTATGGCGCCCCCTTTAATTTTTAACTTCATTTAATTTTTATTAATATTTGAGATTATAGCGGCTATAGTAATAAAGTTCTGTGAAAATTTCAAGTGTCTACCTGTTCCGGTTCAGCCGATACAGCCTTGTAACAGATGGACGGACTCACAATGGAGCATTAGTACCTATTTCTACCCTTGAGCAGGGAACTCTAAAGAAAAATTAGGAAATACATTAGGAAAATTAGTAATATACAAAATTTATTATTTTCTTTTGGAACTACACAAATAATTAAGCAGCAATAGAATAAATACAATTAATGATATAGATATAATATTTGATAATGTAAAAGCATGACAATGGACAAGAGAACCATCGTCATGGCGTTAATTTATTCACACTTGACCGTTTTTCACATATTTAGACACGGATATCTTAAAACATCTATATGCTTCACAGAATCGCTTTGAAATCTGATCGAGATTTATTTGCCATTACAACACTATATTTTATCCGTATATAATATTTGATGATACTAGAACTAAAAAAATAAGTTACTTACGAGAAGCGTGCGTCTCTGAACAGCGTCGTTTCCGTACTGATAAGGCCCGCCCGCCCTACGCCCCTGATGGTATAGACTTGGGCGGGCAGAAAGGACATTTTGCTTACTTCAACGATTTACTGCAAGGACAGTCTTCAATGAATCTATAATTCATACTTTAAATATATAACGATAACCCCCCCCCCCCCCCCCCCCGTTTCTACGTGTATCATAATTCTGAATTTGGAGAAAAATTGTACTTCCAGATATGCGGTCTAATGAAACTCGCGTGTATGATAATAATAATCTGGGACATTTCACACAACGTCATCTAGTCCTAAATTAAGCAAGTATTATGCTTGTATTATAAATATATATAATATACATATATTTTTCATCCAAAACACGGAATAAATAGACATGTTCGTGCACACAAATATTTGTCCCGGGCGGGAATCGAATCCGTATCCTTTGGTTTTACTGTTAAAGTCTTAACCGCTCAGCCAACCGATCAGTATATATACTGATATAGATTTCAACTAAATGATTTCCCAACTATCATATTTTTATCAAAACTATAATATAGGATATCACACTCTGTGTCTTTTATGATAATTATTATATTGAAAGAGGATTTAATAGAATATTGACTTACATACATAAAACAATTATAAAAAATAAAAATATAGCAAAAACGATTCAATAAAACACTTTGTATGATGATGATGATAAAAGACTTTGTATGATCTATATTGTCTTTGTACGCCTGTTCTTAGCTGGCTTGGCGATAAAGGCCGTCCACCTTATTTGCCACAGATTATTGTGCCTATTACCGCCGTGCTCTTTGATAATCCTATTTGCTAATAATACGAATTTTAAAAACTAATTAATATTAGGATGACACCTTACACCATATGCTTTTTTTCTGATAGCAAGTTACCATCTGTGAAATTTCATAAAATTTCTAGAGCTTAGTCGTGAAAACATACCGCATAACAAACTTTTATCCTGAATTATATTTGTATATTTCGGCTTAACATAAATCATATTAGCGCAATCATGCAAGCTATCTTTCTCCAGACGTCTGGTACCCAAGCTTTGCTTAATTTGGGACTAGACGGCGCTGTGTGGGGGATGTGCCCATAGGATGTAATTATAAGAGAATGAATACGTTGCTGTTAAATTTATTTACTCTATGGTATCAAACATATTACAAAAACAATTTTCGTGGTAAAAAGAAGCATATCCGATATAAAAAAAAACCACATTCGGGGTACATTTTATAAACTAGATATCGCATTTTATAGTATTGTGGATAGGCGAATAAAAAATCAATGGAGTATCTTCTCTGCAATTTTTAGTCTATTCTCTCTCCAGCATCACTAATCCGAAACGGGGCGGTGTTATCACGTAGTTCGAAGGGAAATCTACAAATCGCTTCATTGAATCGATTGCGGCCTCTCTTGAATTAATCCGAATGGACGAAGTGTTTTCTGAACGTATAAAAATATAAAATATTTTATTAATCCATTTATGTTGTCTATTTGCAATAAATATTAAAGCAGTTTAGTCGTTTTTCTTTTAGAATCACTTAGTAATAAAATATTGAGATATGACGCCACAAAGTTATAGGAGATACATACCGTAGCGATGCACAGGCGACTGATGATTGCGTCGGTCAGAGGCCGCCGGCGGGATACCTCTTCCCGCTACAACCGCGATCGTATCTTAATGTGTATATAGTATTCATGTTTGAGTTACTATCGTAATCACGCTGTATCGATAATTTTTTTGAGAAAAATCTTTTAATGTGTACTTACCCACCAATTTTTTTTTTTAAATGATCCAGACACCTAATCTAGAAAAAAAATTGTGTGTGACTAACATATAAAGGAGAAATCTTTCTATGTATATACGTTTCAAATAAAAAAATTACAATCTTTTTTGTTGCTAATATGTTAGGCATCATTTATGGGTAGCCTAGATCATGCTAGCTAGACTATGTCGTTACACCTAGTCAAAAGGAATTTGAACAATGATTTAGAAAAATTCCCTTCCCGACATAACGTCTTTCATAGCTAAATAACCCTTAAAGATGTAGCTATGAAAATAATCTGTCGAAAGTTATTCACAAACAAAGGTAAATTCAGTTTATTAGGCTGCAGCCACGGTTAGCGGCTTACCAGAAGAAACTTGATTTGTTTTAAGTATATCAGAAGGTAAGAAGGTAAAATACAGTTATTTAATTATTATCAGCGCACTTTTTTAACAATTTTTACGTTATTTTTTTCGCCGTGGGTCTTTTAAAATTTTTAATTTAAATTAATTAAATATTATTTTGAAATTATTTTCTTTGCCAATAATGTTCACAGCTTTTACCTACTTGTAGTTTCAGCTTAGTCAATCATAAAAGAATTCATAAAAACTTTCAATCGATGTTTCAATGACGCTTTTTATGATCAAATAATTACCTACACTACAGTACAGTAATCTAATTATCATTATTATATGTGCATAATACACTGTATTCTGAAAAGGCTCATAAATAAACTATTATAATACCTATCTAAGCAAAGCGATTAGCTTTTGTAACCGGACCGTTAAAGGGACGCTCCAGAATATTGGTAGACTTTCTAGAACAATCTAAAACTTGACTACCCAAGAAATCAAATCTAGTGAATTTCATCAAAATCCGTTTAGCTAATTTAGCATAAAGAATAGCTATCCCACAGGAACAATGAACTTTTTCCGGGATGAATATCCTGTGTATGCCAAGCCTTAGACACCTTAGTACTTTTCATCAATATCCGTTCAGCCGTTTTAAGACGAGAAATACTTAGTTGTCCCACAGGAAACGTACCTTTTTCCGAGATACAAAGAAGCCTATTTCAATTTCCAGGTCATAAACTATACCTATGCTAAATATCTCTTTAAATTAAACCGTTGCTCCGTTGCTGCGTGATTAACCGCCAAACATTCAAACTTTCACTATTGATGGACGTAGAGTTCACTGGTAGTTTATAGTCCGGAACAGACAGACACTATGATTTTACATGTAGGTATAGACTAACTTCTGCCCGCGGCTTCGCCCACCCGGACAGACGTTACGCCCGCGTTTTTCGCTCTCACCACTGTTCTCATTCCCTCTCACACTTTTACTCTCACCTAACTCCTGCTTCCGTCTCTTTCTTATAATATGTACTGATTTTTTCTGCTCTCGTTTCCACTCGCATTACCAATTCACAATATATCCTGAAAATTACATTATGTTTTTTTCTGTACCCCTGACAACGTGTAACCAAAATTTCATGATAATTAATCGGTTGAGTAGTTAGGGCATGGAAACGTAACAAACAAACTCACTTTCGCATTTATAATATAAGTTAGGATATCTTCAGATATTTTAATTGAAATGATGTTAATTTGTTGCTTGCCTAGTATCTCATAGATAAAGGCAAATAAAATAAAATCAAGTATTTTTTGAAGAATAGTTATTCCACGGGAACCGTGTCTTATTCCAGGACAAAAAGTATCCCATATGTATTCAGGTGCATTTACAGCAGCTGGAAATGGTAAAAACAAAGATAGTTTTGAAAAATAACTTTATTAATATATTACTATTATTTTCAATAATAAATTGCTAAACCAATACTACTGTGGTCACAATTCATTCCTTATAACATAAATGTGTGTGCTAAAAAAAGTACCTACCTATTAAGTAAAATTACTACAGAAAATTTTGGTCAAGTAATAATAAAATACCTAAATAATAAAATACCTGTTCACCAGGTATAGGTGGTACATACCTTTAATAAAATTGAGATTATTGTGACCACAGTGAAAGTAGGCTTTTTTTGTAATTATAGCATAAAATCCAATTGAGCATTACCAAGGAAACGATCCAGCCAACAAAGTTTTAATAACAATACTCCCAAAAACAAAGTCCCACAAAAACCAATTCTCATACATTCATATAAAATTTCATTGTAAATGTCATAATATGAACTTCAACACAAGGAAAAAAGTATAAATAATTTACTTGTATTGATGATACCTCACATAGTAGGTATACAGTTTCCATCAAACTTTATGGCGGATGTGAACATAGGCACAAGTCGCGTCGCAGTAACCAGTTTTAGGTGTAGCGGGACGCAGAGCAACCTGCGCAAGCACGCATAAAGCGTTGTATTCCGATCCGCCATAAAGTTTAATTGAGACTATACGTATGATGAAACAAGGTTTCTAAGAGGGTGCTCCTAGCTAAAATTGAAATTAATGTATTATTTGAAAAAAAAAAATGTTTTTATTTATACTAAGTAAAGCAGACAGGACGCCGCGTGATTAAGAGCTCAGTAAACTCATTCACTATCAGTTTAAACATATTCATGTGTGTCTAAAAAATATTTGACGGACATTTCCAAGTGATTGACCGAATGGCCGAGTGGTTAATGACCCTAACTGCGGAGCCAAAGGTGGCGGATCCGATTCCCGGCCAAGACAAATATTTGTGTGCATGAATATATTTATTTCGTTCCGTGTCTGGGTGTAAAAAATTATGTATATAAATAATATTTAAATATATATATATCAGTTGTCTAGTAACCCTTAACACACACAAGCATAACACTTGCTTACATTGAGACTAGATGGCGCTGAGTGGGATTTCCAGTGTATTATTATTAATACTGACATTGGCCGTATATGACAATATATAAAGAATGGGAAACTATCAGAAACCTAGGCGAATTAATGAAATTAATATCATATGTCATTTGAATAATTGCACTTTTAACTTAAACATCTATATTTAAAATACATCACATGATTTACTTATGAATAAGAAGAGAGTGCACTGTCTTATCTAATTATCAAGATTTGAATGCTAATATCTCTTTAATACCATGTTTTGTAAAGCAAACTCTCTATATATTGGACTACTTTTATCATATAATAACACAAAAGATAACTATGAGAGTCAAATATAGAAATACAAAACAGTAACATGACTCCACGACAGTGATCCTGTCTCAATTTGAAAAAATGCTTCCAAATTGAATATACAAAAGCTCGGATGTTGTAAGTAAATATTTCTGTAAGTTCCTCACACCTATATAACATTTGAGACATTTATTGTTTAGTTTTCTGGAGGCGGGAGCCTGGTGACTCAGTAATACAGGTTCTTAACCTAGTACTGACATCAGCTCTCTTGCATCTTCTAATTTCACATTTGTTTCTATGTTTGACATTAATGTATCATATTATGTGAGAGGGAAATAAAGGAAAGGAATATTATTTTATTTTCAATTTTAGATTTAGTATAGCAAAATTGAAATTTTAAACAATTAATACAACGTTATTTTTCGTATATCTTCAAATCGAGATACTCAATTGATGAATTATTTGAAATTCCATTTACGACGAATTTATAGAGTTCAATTTTTACGGTAAGCGGTTAACATAATTTCATATTTTTTGGAAATATACGAAGCACATCAAAAATCACTGCATCATTTCACGCCGAATAATGAAAATTTGTAATCTAATAACCTAGTGCGTTGTTAGGACGTCCACGTGCTTGTGAAATTAATCATATTTTTTTCATAATTTAACTTAGTCTAGAAATCTATTCAACTCTAATCAAATTCAATTTAGAAGCAGATATATTCAGAATAACGTAGTAGATATATTGATCTTGTAGTGTATCAGCAAATGGCAGTAAATAGTAAAGAAAAAAGTGTTTTCCACGTTTCCGATAATTATGTTTTAGTTTCGCTTTTAGTTATAAATACTTCTAGCATATCTCACAGGCTGTCCTTTTCAGGATTCCCGTGTCTACTTTTCTAATTTCTTCTGCAAATTATAGACTCACATTGTCTAAAACAACAAATCTCAGTATTGACATACACTATTGATTAATATAGCGCCATGCAGGCATAAGTATTCGCTGCGACCGCGCCTGTCTCGCCTCACCTTCGACGCATTCACGCCCGGCGAGCAGAGCCAGTAGTAGACATAACTTTGACTATATGTGCCAGTGTGCGCTCCGTAGTTGCGCTGTGTTTTTTTTCGGTATTAATGGTTGTGTGTCTGTGAATTGTCTAAAATAAATAGCTCTTCTATAAACTTTATTCTTATTCCAATACGCGTTACAGATCGCCTCAAACTTTATGGCGGAACTGAATACAAGGCTAAACGCGAGCTTGCGCAGGGTCGGGTCGGATAGGCCGCCGCGGGGTTTGCGGGAGGAACGCACTGCCCCCTCGCTCCACTGTGTCCCGCTGACACCTTTAACAGGTTACTGCGATGCGACTTGTATCTATTTTCGGATCCGCCATAAAGTCTGAGGCGACCTTTACCTACCAAAGGTTACCCGACGTGTGCCGAACTCACAAAGAAAATAGTTTGCGTAACGGCAAAATAAAAAAATTTCAAATATTCATGTGTTCGTGGACAAGTTCACGTATAATCAATTCACTAATAAATAGTTAAGATGCCACCCCAGAAATCAGCTGCCAAGGGACTACCCGAAACGGCTCCGAAAGCTCGCCATGCTGATGAGGATATTGACTAAGCTGAAGTTGTTCAAACTCCAACATTTGCGTTCATATCGCGTGAAAAGCTTCGCGATTTTAATTCGAGATGCTGCATCAGGTCATGTCATCATCATCACAGCAAGTCCCAAATACTGTGGCCCCCGCAAGAGAAGTCGTGATGTTACCCGGAGTCGATGCGACACCGTCGCCTGGAACCCAGGTTGACAATAGCGCTTGAATACTCATTTCCAGCACTGGTTCTAGTGCAACGCAGTTGTCGCTATCCGAGGAAACCACACCGGTGGCATTGGCGCCATACTTCGATGACTGCCGGGGACACATTAAAAATAACTTTAGCAAGTTTAGTTTTGTAAATTTATTGACTTCGTTGAAACCTACAAAGAATGTGCCGCAGCTTTCAAGGCCAGAGACGCCATGGCCTTGAAAGGCATACCTTTTCTACTCACTGACCATGCCACCACATGGTGGCGGGATGTAAACAGCGACATTGCTACGTGAAGCGACGTGATCTAACTGCGAAATGTGGTATCGCCGGCGACACCCTCTATGCCTTCTTAAAGAGAAAGTACGTAAAATTTTAAACCGGTCATATGAACAAAAAAATAGCCAACAGCAGTGAAAATGATCAAGTTTTATTAACCGACGATGTTACGACATCATAGCTCTCCAGCATAAAATAATATCCCAACCATATAAACGTTCCATATTACCTTCCAAAATAACAACGAGCGCCATCTATCGGCACACTCAATAAAAAAACTACAACGCCCTTGTCGCTACGTGGGCGCCACAGATCATCAAAAAAATGGCTTCCGTGCATTAAGCCTTCTCATACTAAAATTATTAAAATTAGCACAAGCGATCGAAATAAGTGCGAAAACTAAAGAAAGAAAAGGCAGGGCGCGCCCGCAGTAGAGTGAGACCTGGCAGTTCTTCCCGTGGTAAGTCCTTTCTCTTTTCCCTTTTTTTCTGATATTTGTTTTAGCGTTTTTCTCAGATCGCTTTCGATCGAGGTTGAAACGAACCAAGCCATCGTTTCAAAAATATAGTAACCGACGACGACGTGGCCTTAAAAGGTCAATTCCCCAACAGACGACGTGGACGTTATTGTAAAATGTAAATGTTTGCCGGTAAATTTTATAATTTTTCTCAAATCTGTTAATAATGAAATCCTTTTAGGTATGGAACACATTAAAAAAATAATTATTTTAAATTTCGCTAATAACAGAGTTTCAATAACAAGCCACAAGTTATTGATTTACGTTACGAATCGTCTAATATTATGAAGACCTGTTCAACAACTGAACTGAATGAAATAATAATAATAACGTTATTATAATAAATATAAGAATATAACAAATAATAATAATAAAAACGAAATAATAATTTATTAAAAAAAAAGTTCATTGACATATACACTTGACTTATCAAAAACCATTTTAGGTTTCTCCGATAGCCATATAGCCTTCTCTCCGGAATGATTGAACGGAACAAAAATATAACTACGGGAGTGCCGACGACCTATGCAGAGCATCGTATTAATACCGGTTACTCACCCTCTCATATCTTTACCGCGACACACTGGCTAAGGAAGAAGTAATGAAGGCCGAATTAGACAAAAATATAGACAAAATTCCCGCACTAGGCGTTATAGAGGAATGTGACTTGGTGTGAACCTCACCGGTGGTTTTCGTCCCAAAGAACACGGAAGCGTACGATTTTGTGTGGACTAAGGAAGCTAAATTCTGTCACAGTGGCTGACGCGTATCCACTCCTTCTGATAAATGAATTGATACAATCAACGAAAAAGAACTGTTTTATGAGTACCATAGATTTGCGTTCAAGGTATTGGAAGTCTCAGTGGCGATTGCTAACAAAGAGGAAACTGCTTTTACGACCCCGTATGGCTTTTTCGATAGTGGATTCGGATTACGAAACGCATCCTCCACTCACATTTCAACGGTTGATTGATCGTTTCCGTGCAGAACTCAAGGACGTAACCGTACTTGTCTACTTGGACAACTTACACATAATATTAAGAAACTTTGATAAACATATTGAGGATCTAAACGCTATATTTGATCGGCTTCATCCATTCGGATTACGAATCAATAGGGATAAATGCATCTTCGCTCGACAAAGAGTGCATTATTTGGGACATGTAATCACCCATGACGGCGTAGGGCCCAACCCAGACAAGATATGGGTTGTCATCAAAATAAAAAAAAACCGACTAATTTACGGAGTTGAAACCTATTTACAAACCTGTGCATGGTTTAGAAAATTTATCTACGGCTCCTCTAATATAATTCAGCCTTTGACCAAGTTCATAAGAATCAGTTCTGAAAGTATGAAAGGGAAAAGTACAATTTTCATTAAAGGGGCGCGACTGTGAAGAAAAATAATAATAATGAAGTTATCACTCGACCGATGGAAGATTCGAAACTGGCAACGCAAACGGTTCTGCACGGCACCATACACCCGTGCGATCACCTACGCGACCTTGAAGAACACCTAACATACGAAGACGCTGTACCTACCGTATTGATTCGCCAAGATAACTGACACATTCTTCTAGTACTTGCTGTACGTCGATGTGGACATAATCAACCCGTGGCGTCACGGGTTGACCTGGGCTGGGGTCTACACGGCACACGCCGGCGACGCGAAGGTCAACGCGTACATAAACTACATCAGCTGTCAGTTATTGAAGATGAACAAGAAAAGTCGATAGAAGAAACGATGAAAGAACACTTCGCAGTCGACTCACTGGGAATCGAACCGAAACGCTTATACAACGCTAACGACGAAAGAGCTCTAAAAATATTGAAAAAAAAACACGATGCACCGATTACAAGAGAGCGACTTTGAAACTGGATTATTAAGACGCAGCGACGACCCCCGTCGTCAAAACACGTCACTGCGGAGTTATAAATTCACAGTAGCCAGAAAAATTGAGAATAGTTTAAGACGCCGCAAAATCAAAATGTTTTTATTCGATATAAGATGTTTACACACACTTATTGAAAGTTAAAATGAATTGATTAGGTGATTAGGTACCAGTTCCAAAACTAGAAGGAGAAGAACCGGCAAGAAACTCCTCCCTGTTTATTTTATTTAAATATAGGTTTTTTTTAAATATGTTTTAGTATATTTTTCTTAGTTGTTTTTTTTTAATATGCTTACAACTATTACAATGATGTGCATGCACACTTATCATTTAAATACTCGCTAATACAATAGTAAGCTTTTTTACGAGTTGGACTTTAACTTGCTTTGTAAATTAATTTGAATTTAAGTTCCACATTTCTTTAAGAATTTTATTATGAAAACGAATACAATTCCCCATGAAAAAATTATTAACCTTTGAGAGTCTGAACCTGGGAATCGATAACATATGCTTATGTCTTGTATTTAAGTTGTGGCTATCACCCACCCTAGAGAAAGCATTTAAGTTTTTATGTACATAAATTATATTTTCATAAATGTACTGATAAGGGACTGACAAAATGTTGCTTTCTTTAAAGTGAGCCTTCACACTATTTCTAGATTTTAATTTATATACAGCTCAAATAGCCCTTTTCTGCAGAACAAATATTGTTTGAATGTCAGAAGGAAAGAAAAAGAAAGGAAATTGGGATCAAAAAATTTTACGAATTGCAATAGACGAGGTTTTATCTAAAGAAATGAGTTTGAGAGAAGCTTCGTTGCGCTACAGCACTCCAAAGAGCACTCTACATGATAAAACATCGCTACTAAAACGAGACCAAGAAGTAACATTGCAACCAAAAGTTGGTAGATTTACAAACACCTTTTCACCCGAGTATGAAGAACTTTCATTGGAACACGTAAAAGATTTGTCCAATAGATGTCTACCACTGACGAGAAAAGAATTCCTGAAGTTGGCTTTCGATTTAGCTGAATCTTTAAAGATTCCTCATCAATTCAGTAAAGAAAAAGGTACTGCTGGTAAGCATGTTTATTATGATTCATGCAGAGACATCCTGATATTTCTCTGAGGACACCAGAGTCAACGAGCGTGATGCGAGCCGCAGGATTTAACAATCCTCAAGTAGATCTTTACTATGATAACTTGGAAAAACTGATGAGCCAATACAAATTTCCACCTTCTAACATTTATAACTGTGATGAAACTGGAGATAGCTGCGTGCAAAAACATTAGAAAGTTCTTACTCCGAAGATTGTTCGACAAGTAGGAAAGCTCACTTCTGTTGAGAGAGGGAAAAATATAACAGTTTTATTTTGCATGAGTGCCAACGGTCACTTCATACCCCCATTTTTTGTCTTTCCCCAGCAAAGAATGAATGATCGACTGATGTTAAATGGTCCAGCTGAAAGTGTTGGTGTGGCTCAGCCCAAAGGCTAGATGAACAATTTTTTCTTGCAATGGCTGCAGCTATTCTTGAAACACTCGCACCCGACAAAAGAGAGCCACACGTTGGTTTTACTGGATGGTCATTGTAGCCACAAGACATTGGTAGTGTCACACTACTCCTGTTCGTGATCCTGTTTTTGTTCTCTTTGTTTACTGTATATGTATGGGCTGATCGACCTCTGTGGAGTAGCTTATGATTTTCTGGAATTTTAAAATTGGAATGATGAAAATTGGGGGAGGATTTGACAGCTGTCGGGGGAGAAAAAAATGGATTGGAATCAAAATTGATATTTTAGGAATTTTGTTATACACAGTGATCTGTTTATAATGTAATTTTAGCTATGGAATGGTTCGATGGAAAGTTTCTGCAAAACACCTCTTGGCCCTAAGTTCAATGATGAAGTGCCCGAAGAACATCACTTCACACCTTCAATGTTCATTACGTACAATATATGAAGAGCTTGAAAATTGAGAAGCGAGAGGAAATTCAACTCAGATGAAGATAAATTTACGTCTTAAGAGGTTGTATCATGGTCGTAATTAATATTTAAATTAGTGAATTCTATCTGTATCTAAATCTGTGTTAAATCACTGTAGTAAATGACTGACCTAACTTTCGTTTCACTTTTCCTTTATCTCTTTTTTTTTATGTCACAACCCTGAGATCACTACATTTCTTCATTTCATTTCTAACGTGACAGTAGTCATCAATTTTTGCCGAGAAAACAACATTTATTTGATAAGCACACCACCGCATACAACCCACAAGCTGCAACCACTAGATAGAACATTCATGAAACCATTTTAAAATGCCTATAACCACCGAGGCGACATCTGGATGAGAGCAAATGCTGGATCTCGGATTACCGACTACGATATTGCCGGTCTCGTAAATGAAGCATTTACAAAAGTAGCTCGGCTAGATATTGCGGTTTCTGGGTTCAAATGTACAGGAATTTATCCATTCGACAAAAATGTCTTTTCTGACTTTGATTATTTACCTGCAGAAATGACTAACATTCCACTAAAAGAGCCAGAAGTTCCCTCAAACGTACCAGGTTGCAGTGGGGAAATTTCTAAATCTTCCGTCGTAACTACAAGCTCGTCTGCTGTCTACGACGCAGATATGTTCATAAACTTGACAGAAGAACCCACAGACCTATCTACGAGCGAACCAACAATTAGCAGTTCCAAACCATCGACTAGCTTCAATTCAGATGTTGTCAAGATTATTCATAGCTTGTTGCCATTGCCGGATGCTGCTAAAAAACGATCAGCCACTCGAAAGAAAAAATGCGAAAAAAGTGAAATCTTAGCTTCATCACCATACAAAATTATTGTTGAAGAAAAAGAGAATGAAAGGAACATTAAAAACAAAAAAAGGAATGGGAAACAAGTTTAAAGCAGCAATAGAAAAGAAAAATAAACAATCAAAGAAAAAAAATGGAGAAAAAGCAAAAGAAAAAGAACCATTAACTCAAATAACAAATACGGAAAGTACTTGCGTGGTGTGGCCTAGAAGATCATGACGAAGACTGGATACAGTGCTCCAGTTGTCGTGGGTGGGCTCATGAAGCATGTGCAGACATTCCGGAATGTACGGATGCCTATATTTGCGATAGATACATAATGTTTTAAAAAAGTCCGGCGTTGGGGGGCATGGAGTTAAGTTCGTCCGATACTAGGTGCCACTCACAGCAATTGCAATTATTATCACATAAATTTAATTTAGGTCTATAAGATTTTTTAAGCAGAGGTTGCATTTTTGTTCATTTACTTTGATTTTATACTTTGTTGACTTAATTAATTGATAAATAAAGTAAAAAAATATGTAGCCATTTTGTTTAATTGTCTGAAAACCTTAGTGTTCGCCACTAGGGGACTTCCCCCTACTTTCATAAATCTACCTTAGACAAACTCATTCCAATTCAAAAGTAAATTATCTGATCTTATAGATATCGATAATTTTTTGTTTTACGTACCTATCGGCACCCCTGTACAAATAAAGCATCATATTCAGTTGTTGAGCTGTCCAATCACAGCTCTCTGGACCGCTTCGCCCGCCCGCCGTAAATTGGTGAGATGTGTTTCGAAGAAAAATGTATTCCTGCGCTCTCTAGTGGCTAAATGCTCCTTGCCGTGTCGTCTCAATTATCTCATATTCACAGTCAAGGTAATTATTTTACAACGATAGGCATCGAACTCGAAGGGAGTACTACAACCAGTGGCGCCGGGGCTAAAGGCGGAGTTCTTCACCTAGACCGAGAGTAAATACTAGGACTGATCTGGGATCCTAAAGACGATACTTTGTCCTTCAACATCAATACGCACAAGACACCTGTCGACAAATGGAATGGGAAGAAGACGCCTACGAAAAGGGACGCCTTGACGACGGTTATGTCGACATTTGACCCGCTCGGTATCGTCATGCCAATCACCGACCACGCCAAGCGAATACTACAAGACACTTGGCGTTCAGGTATCAGATAGGACGACGATCTGGAGCCGACCGAGGCTGCAAAATGGAAATATTGGATAGAAAACGCCAAATCGCTGTCGACAGAGTCGTCAATACAGAGAGCTATCACACGCACGTGAATTAGATATACTACCAAAATTTATTTCCTTTGTTCTCAAGTTAGTACATATGACAAATACTAAATAGTGAGTAATTGATGACGAATGCTAAGGATTACTAACACCTTTGGCTCCATACTATATTAAAATATAAAATCCAAATAAACCATATTAAGAAAATTAGAGTAAATCACGTATAATAATTAATCGATGACAAACTAATATGCACTATGCACCATCTCATATGGAGATACGAAAAGCGCATCGAACTAAGTTAGGACATAGATCGGATGTACTGTCCTTCCTTTTTCTTACATTAGTGTATAAAGGCCATCATAACATATTCAGAATTAAAAATACAGTTGTATTGTAAATAAATAAAATTAAATTTGTTAAATAAACATTTCTTTTTAAAAATTCAAGAAGGGCACATTATTTAACTGGCGCCCATTGTGTTGGAGCCTTCTCGCATTATCCAGTTCACAGGCCATAGACGCAGTGAATCAATAAACGCTAGTCATCGACCAGCAATATGGTAACAAAGTCCCATCTGAAGGATAGCCAACAGGATAATGGTGAACATCAGTTCTTTGGAGAAGACAACCCGTATCGTCTTACTGTAAGTACTCTTACGTTTTTTCTCGCTTTCCCTTTACTGTATGAGTGACAGGGAAAACAGCATCCTCTCCCCTCTTTGCTTGGTTATTCATTTTGAAAAAAGTGCAGAAATGGCAACACAAATCATCGATTACTCGGCGGAAATTCCCTTATACGATTGCAACCCACGATGTGTGCACATCTTTATTGCAATTTGTGAAAATTTTCTCAGAGCTGAGGGACCTATACTATAGGTAAAATATCAGGTCAGGGATAAAGTCTTTTCGCATGTAGTTTGTATATACTTATAAGAAAATCTCTTTGGGTGTACTAGTTGTATCTGGCTGTTTTTGATACCATTAAAAAGATTACTTTTCAAAAAAGAAACAATTTAGTAAAATATTGTTTCCCGACGGTTTTCATTTGTTTTTCTTTCTGTCAAAATCAGTGAATCGGATGAAGAAATTCGATACAGTTTAAAATTTTATTATAAAAAAGGAAAAATGCAACGCAAGCTGCGAAAAAAATTGTGACGTTTATGGCCCTAATGCGGTGTCAGTAAGAGTGGCACAAAGTTGGTTTAAACGTTTTAAATCCGGAAATTTTGATGTCAAAGATGCACCTCGCTGTGGTCGCCCTGTCACAGCTGAAATGGACGCCATTTTTGACAAAGTGGAACAAGATCGGCATATCAGTATTTACGACATAGCTGAAGATCTGGGAATGGACCACAAAACAGTTTTGACCCATTTGAAAAAAAAAAACTGGGTATACAAAAAACCTCGATATTTGGGTGCCGCATGAACTCACTGAAAGAAACCTAATGCACTGTGTACTCATTTGCGATTCTTTATTAATAATAGTAATGAAACCGAACCGTTTTTGAAGAGATTGATAACTGGTGATGAAAAGTGGATCAAGTACGATAAGAATGTGTGAAAAAGGTCGTGGTCAAAGGTCGGTCAGGCTTCACAGACTGTGGCAAAACTCGCGGTAATTCGCAATAAGGTGTACCTAATTTATGACGAACGCTAAAGATTTAAAGATTACTAATACCTTTGGCTCCATACTACATTAAGATATAAAATCAAAACAAACCATATTAAGAAAATTAGAGTAAATCACGTATAATGATTAATCGATGACAAACTAATATTTGCACTCTGCACCATCCCATATTAAAAAATACGAAAAGCGCATCGAACTAAATTAGGACATAGATTGGACGTGGTCTCCATCCTTTGTCTTAGAATAGTATATAAAGGCCGTCATAACGGCATATTATTCAGAATTAAACGTACAATTGTACTGTAAAGACATAAAATTGAATTTGTAAAATAAATATTTCTTTTTTTAATTTCAAGAAGTGCACATTATTGAACTCATGTGATTCAGATTCAGACACAGGTCTGTGGACGCGAGCTAATTAGCGCACTCAGCGACGAGAGCCTACTGGTGTCTTGAAGAGCAAGAAGTAAAGATGCATGTCTCCCAAATTGTCGGTAAAGTTAGAGTGGCCCCGCTGAAAGTAAGCTCGACACCAAGACTGCTATCGAAAAACACCGAATCAGAGCGTCGGCACAATATTATTGAAGCGACTCGCGTACAGTGCTCGCGTGGGTACGGGACGGACCTCGCGTGTACAAACCGTACGTCGTCCACAGGATATCAGAAATCAGCGAGAGCACGAAAATAAGGGAGTCGCAGTGGGTACCGACGAAATTGAATGTCGCCGACTACGATGAAACACGCGACGTGCCTCGTGACTTTACTGCCGAACACCGATGGTTCCAAGGTCCCGGGTTCCTACACCGACGGTAGGATGAATAGCCTACTGAAGACGAGCCCATCGTCGAAAACGACACAGAAGAGGAGCGTACAAATGTGCATGTTGTACGCAAACGGCTGTTGTAGGGTCTGCCCGATATTATACTCGTTTTGCGGGCTGGAACCGACTAGTGCAAGCCACTTTACACGTACTGCAGTTCATAGAGAAGACACGGCCCACACCACGATGCGTAGCAGATACCAAAAGGGAGAAAAATCTAGGAAACGACTCTACGTTGACCGCAGCGACAAAAACACGACAACGTACGACAAATGCGCTGCCGCTAAAAGACCGAAGCTCTCACGAGTACGCGTCCATCGAGACACGCCTACTACGCTGAGCACTGAACTGTGGGTAAAAGCTCAACAACAGGATGTTTTCAAGGTGTAAATCATCGCCCTGGAGAAGAAGAAACCGCTGCCGCCCCGCTATTAGTACTAGAAGATTCGAAAGTAATAAGATTACGATCCCGTATAGCCGGTCCGTCTAACGTCACTTCCGAACAAAGAGCCAATGGTCTTCGACGGAAGCCAGCACGACACAAGACTATACTACATAAATTGGGCAGACAGCTGCACTACGGCGGGTACGAAATCACCGCGAATGAAGTGAAACAATACTATTGGGTGGTCAGACGTTTTCGATAGTTTCGAATTATGAGACGCCCCGTTTTGATGATTATGCTATCTAATATAAAACATACATGTGGCGCCATCTCTATGTGATATGCAGTTGCATTCAAGTGTTTTTATTTCAAGTTGTTATTTCATTGCTTTTTTTAAATAAAACACGCTACATGTTCGAAAGCTTATTTCTGTTAAAAATCATATCATTAAGATTTATTCAAGGCAGCTCTAGTGATAGCGCCATCTGTGATAAAGTATAACAACTAATTCAATTTTAGATTTTCCACTGCGCCTGTTTGGTTTTCTGTTAATCGAATCAATCGCATTTCCACTACTTTTTGTGTTTATGAAACACCGTTGATAGGGAATTAAGAAATCGAAACTAAGGACTTTTTGTGTAATTTTATATTGATTTTCTTAAGATGTAATCTCTTTGTTTTAAACAAATAATAGTGTAGGTCAATACTGAGTTTTGTTTTATAAATACATGTGTGAAGCAGTACTCACTATATGGCATATTATTAATAAATCCATGCAATATAGATTTATTAATGTTATTGTGGTATTAATTTATTAAAGTGTGATCATAGAATCAATAAATGTTAAAATATGTAAGCGTAGTACGCATGCGATGCATTCGGACGTCCCTTTTGCATATCTTCAAATTCTATCGAACGAAAATGTTTCCATATTATGAACAAAATTTGTTTCCATACAAACAACAAAAAATTTCAAGCCTATTTAAATTTTCTCAACTCTTCTCACCATTTACACCGATAGTAATAGATGTACGAAGGCCACTTGCACTATCTATGATATTTCTATCAAACGTAATAGAAATTTCAGGTTTACTGGAATCAGATGGTATTGAAATACTCTGTTTTTGGTTCGAGGAATTCTTTTTCACTTCTACACTATCATCGTTTGCATAGTGTGCTGGGTAATGTTGTTTCAGTTCCGTGAGTAGTCTGAAACGCATGTCGCATACGGTACACCTGAAAATGAAAGAGGTTATCTTCAGTAAATTTGAACATTATATAGTGACCCCATTAATAGGAATAGTGATAACAGGGAGGGCGTGTCGTGATAACCCAAAACCCAACGAACCTGTCTCAATTTTATAAGGCCATAGGGCCATGGTTCGAATCTGGGGGTGTACCAATGAGTTTTTCTGACTTAAGTATATATCACTGATTCCGTGCCTCGGAGAGCACGTTAAGCAGTCGGTCCCGGACCCCGTCAATAGATGGCGGTGGTTACAGTCCCCAACCCGCAGTGGAGCAGCATGGTGGATTTAAGCTCCAAGCCCCCTCACCCCGGGGGAGGCCTAATCCCCTGCAGTGGGGTAAAAATGGGCTGATGAAGAATGAAGATTAACAGGGAGGTTAATTAATTTATTAATTATTTGAAATTTGAACACCCCCATTAACAAGTTGGTTAATTAATTATTTAAAATAAAATTATATAATAAATAAAATAAATAAATAAAAATAAAAACAATAAAACCATATAAAGTACATGTAAAAATTTATCTTGCAAGAGATAGAAAAAAAATATTGATAGCTTACTCATGATTTCATTATTAGTGTTTCTGACTTATAAGGCTAACACGAAACCTTTATAAGATTAGTCAGTTGTCTGTCTGTCCAACCATCTGTTTGTAACAGGCATTTATCTCACAAACAGTTTTACACAGATACTTGCAACTTGGAATAGTTATACATCATGTTGATTCTCATGTCCGAGATTGATGTTTTGAATAAAAATCATAAAGAAAATCCAGGAGGGCCACGACGACCCATCAAAATTGAAAAACAAAAAATTGTCATGTGCCATGCTATAAGAGAGCTAGATTAGTACATAATTGCAAATATTCATGTTTATTTTAATAAGCTTACTTTTCAAGTTATTCTGTAAATGGCAACAATTTGACTGCCCCTTTATCTTCAAAGATTTCAGTCACAAAAATCTGAAATAATTCGAAGTGTAGTTTTATCTACGTTTTACAGAAAAATTATAGTGAACTATTTTCATTCTTATAGATCCTGAGAAGTATTAAAAACACTGTTTTTCTTTTTTACTTATTAAATTTTTTCAGTTGTGCAATGCCTACTTTTTGTTTAAAAAATTTTCAGGATTGGTAAAACACATAAATAAAACAACTTTCCTATAGACCCTATGAAAAAATTATGTGCAAAAACAGGTTAAGTGCGTGTACGGCACGCATCAACTTGGGGTTCCGTAGCATATATTACAAGCAATCACTTTACAGTTACCAACAATGCAAAATTTTTGTTGGTAACTGAAAATTGCATACAAATAAATTTGTTAGCATATTTTGTTCAAAACAATGTTCGTTAAAATTGTTAAGTGCTACTTCCTTGATTTTTTTCTTATTTATTAATCTCACAGTTGATAACTTAGAATAGGGACATATTTTAATGACTTCAGGAGCTCACATCTTAGAAATATTCACCTAAATATAAAAAAAAAACAATTAAGAAACCTTTATGGCATTTTCAAAGATCTGTCTAATGACAACCTACACGATAGCTTGCTTGTGTCGTGATAGCCCGAACGCAGCAAACCTATTTCAAATCTAAAGGCCATGGGACCGTGGTTTGAATCCAGACGTGAACCTATCTCAAATTTATAAGGCCATAAGGCCATGGTTCGAATCCGGGCGTGTACCAATGAGTTTTTCTGACTTAAGTACAAACCACTGACTCCGTGCCTCGGAGAGCACGTTAAGCAGGAGCAGTCGGTCCCGGTTGCTGTCAATAGATGGCGGTCGTTACAATCCGCCAACCCGCATTGGAGCAGCGTGGTGGATTTAAGCTCCAAGCCTCCTCATCTTGACGGGAGGCCTAAGCTCCTACAGTTGGGTATAAAAAGGGATGATATAATGGAATAGAATGGAATAGAATGATAGCGCTTGCACCAAAAAAAAAAATTTCATCCCTTAGTTCAATTTATGCAGAAGCTTAAATAATTTAGTTTCCAGAATTTTTCTAGAGGTTCATACAAGGTATCCGTCTATGAAATTCTATCGGTATTGATGGAAATATGACAAATTTGCCATTTGGCTAAAGAACCTCATAAAAACAATTCGGCTGAGAATCCACAATGTTGTGACAATCCATTAGAGTACAACATGAGCAGGATTGGGCAAACCTTACAGGTTGTATTAAATTATAAAAAAATATATATTCAAAGTATAAATGTTTAATTGTGACTAAAGTCTGCCTACAAAATCTTACCCTCCCTTCCATATATGTGACTTGAGGGGATTGTCAAGGTACAATTTACAAACTCAATTTGTGACAAGGACAAGGGGGTAAAAAAAATAGAGTGATACAATTCAGGGGCCATCAACATAATAAGGTGAAAATATGAGAACAATGCCAATAAGGGCTATAACACGCTTGAGCTCCCCAACAGTCATTATCTAACCTTGAACATTTTTGTACTGACCTCATATAATTAAAACAACATAAAAACTTGTACCAAACCTAGCAAATATTAAATTATAGTAACCATAGACAACAAAAACTTTTGACAGCTGACGTCACTACGGATGGCACCTCCTGGTAAACCTCAATAAGGTAGAATTATGATTAATTCGTAATTCCCATCTGTGTTATTAAATACTCACTGATATATGTTTTGTCCTACGTGTGATCTCAAGTGTTTAACTAAATCATTGCTCTGAGTGAAGGCACGGTTGCAATATTTACACTTATACGGTTTCTCGCCTGTGTGGATCCTATAGTGGCGTTTCAAATGGTCCTTACATGTAAAACTGAAAAGAATTAGTCAATATTACTTTAAAATAAATAAAACATTAAGTACGAAAATTTTTGTCATTATAAATGAAGACAAATAGGTATTTGAAGTATTTTTTAGGTTTTTTTTAAAGCAGAGGTTATTACCAGACTGCAGAATGTAATGTTTTTCGAAAGTATGTATGTATGTAACCTAGATATTTCTTTGGCATGCTCTGTAACCTAAACGGCTTGATCGGTTTGAATATTTGAAGTAATGTGAGATTCATCTTAATTGTCGGAGTGGCATATGTTATTATCATATTTTGATATCGCATCTGCGAATCAAAAAAGAGAGGATGTCAAAAATTAAAAAAGCCTTAAAAATTTAAATAAATTAAATATAACTAGCATAAAAACATAGTAAGCTGATGAGATGTAAATAATGTATATTAAATAAATTAAGAGTATCTGTCAGTGATTTCAAAATAGTCAATAACAATGATTATATCTGTAGCCACATAATGTCAGATATTTCCACGATTAAAAACGTATACCGTATATTTTAAAAAATCGAGTAGAAATTACACAACGTGATAGGTAATAGGAGAGTCAACCTTACAATGATAAATCTACATGCTGTCTTTCATGTGTGACAAAACTGATATAGATGATAAATATCAAATACTAAATAAAAAGAAAACACTAAAATTGAAGATATAAAAATAAAACTGATATCATCATTTTTACATCCAAGATGATGTTTATTAATTTTTTTTAAATTTTATTATTACTGTTTTTGAAAGAATATGAATATGCTCGGCTCAGTCTGTTTAACACTGCTATCACATTTATTTATGCTATGACATAATCTTTGCCAATGGGCTTTTAAATTTAAAATTTAGCAAAATTTAAAAAAAAACCTTATATATATTTTTTCTCAAAAAAAAAATAAACTGATTATTCATCTAGAGACCTTTTTCTTGAAATACAAAAAAATAAGTCAGTAATTTTTTAGGCAGTTTTTCAGTTTTTAGTCTTTAATTTAATCAATAAAATAACCCTGTGAAATTATCTGGACAGATGTTCATTCTTTGCTTTGTCTAAGTCTAAATAAATCATAATATTTTGATTGATTCATGAGAATCACAGTTTCATTTTACATAATTTGTTGCTTTTTGAGTGGCAAATTCGTAAAAGTAATAAAATAGATATTTTAAGAGGTTGTCATAGTACTTTATTCCTTACAATCTTAATAGGCATTTGCGCAACTTTAAAATTTTGCGCCAAGTCCATTTGGTCCCACAGGAAAGATACAGCGCGTTTAATATTTACTATTAAGTCTAAAAAATATTAACTGTGTATATTTACAATATGCAACAAAACACTCAGATTGAAATAATAAACTGACCGCATAGGACATGCATCACATTCAAATGGTCTGACCCCCAAATGTATCAGTTTGTGTTTCTTCAGTGAGTTTGGTTTGGTTACAGATACTCCACACTCATCACAAGTGTAGGGACGGGCGCCTGTGTGTGTTCCCATATGGCATGTCATTTGACCTGTAATTTTTTTAAATGTTTACAAACAATAAACAATTTGGTTTTAGTAGAAATATTGCATTATAATAAAAACATAGTATGCCTTGATTGTCGAAGACAGCATGTTAAATGTAATTTCAAAGAAGGAGTAACTAATTACCAAAAATAAAATCATTTTAAAGTATTAATAGTTTTCAAGCTGGTCTTTGTTCGGAATGGTTAACTTATTTTTTAAATTTTTTTTTACAATAACATCCCAATTGACATTCAAGATCTACCAAGTTTAAAACTACAATAAAATGAAAGCTTTATGCCAAAACTTATTGAAGGCTTTATGCCAAAGCTCATTATAAAGTATTATAGACTACTTAGACGATAAAAATCCATGGGTGTAAATCACTCGCCTATCGGTTTGTTTCATTATTGAATAATATTAATTGTTAAGCACTTATGGTTAAAAAAATTGTTTATAATTTTGTTAAAAGAGTGTCCCTCAGTTTCTTGCATATTCTTCTGAGAGGAACAGCACTTTTGAAAGTGCCTTTATGGTGATGTTTTTCCACAAAGTAATGAATTCACTCTTGTGACGTATTTCAAGATTATGTTACATAACTACGAAATAAAGATATTTGATTGATTGATTGACTGACCATTACAAATGAGCAAACTAAAAAGTAAAGATTTTTATTTCTTACAACGGTTAAAACTTCTAACATGTAATGTTACAATAACAGGCATGATACTAATAATATTAATAGTAAGCCTGTGGGCATAAAACCGGCGACGGCCGCCATAGCTCGGCCATCGCCGTTTCGTGTACACAGGCTAATAAGTTTGCCAAAAGAAAGGTTTGTATACATACCAGTTTTATGATTAAGCCTAAAATGTAATATAGTGTAGTTTTATTTTAAATACAGTTAATTTATTATTTCAACACACCTTTAGTGCTAAATGTTTTCGGACAGAGGTTACAAGCAAAGGGTTTCAGTCCAGTGTGTCTGAGGACATGCTGTCGCAGGTTGCTACTGTTGTTGAAACCTCGTCCACATTCTGAACACAAAAATGGTGTTTCCCCTGTATGCGTACGAATGTGATCCTTCAGGTTGCATAATTGGGAAAATGCTGGAAAATAAGAAAAAATTGATTAATACAGACTACAGTTTAATATGCATCACATAATTGGGTAGTTGACTGATATTGAATATTTATATCTGTTAGTTAGGTCAAAATAATGTACCACAGGTAATTTTCGTTGTACAAACCGGTGGTGCTCACCAACTTAAAACAAGCATCAGATTCTGACTCGCTTTTACATTCCTAGCGCAAGTAAACAAGCAATTTAGGCATATGCGCAATACAAGCATAAACTATACATATATTGTACAAAATAGAGCGTGACCACATATTTGTTTTGAAAATTATTGAAAAATACAAATACGTGTCAATTAGGTTGTTAGGGGTTAACAAATATAATAATCTTTAACAAAATTCTAGGTAGCCGTAAATAAAAAAAATAAAAATATAAGAAATGGAAAAAAATTGCACATACATTTACTGCAATAAGGACAAACATTTCGTTTCAATCCATTATGTTTATTTTCATGAATTATCAATTGGTCTTGCCGAGAGTAACTTTTTGGACACTCTTTACATTTAAATGGCTTATCATTATCATGTAGTTTAAGGTGTCTTTTCAATAAATTCAGTAATGAAAATTCCTTCCCACAAATATCACATTTATAATGTTTACTTTTATTTTTATGTTTTCTTATGTGACTTAACAAAGATTTTTGACTTTGGACTGAAATTCCACATTCAAAACATTTGAAGTCATCCAATGTTTGTATCTTTTCATTTGTGAGTTCTGTTTTTACAGTATGAGACTTTTTAACTCTTTCATCTGGTAATTCAGACATTTCAGCATCTTTTTTAGATGAAACCTGTCTTTTGCTCTTTTTAGTATATAATTTAACATTTCCATTACTATGTGATTTTATGTGTTTTTCTAGTGCAAACTCAGTAGGATAATCTTGGCTACAAATTGAACACATAAATTGAAATTCATGAGTAGTCAAATGTTCAAGAAATTCATTTTCATTATTATATTTCATATTGCATTTAATACATTTATATTTCTTTTCTTCACACTCATTATCAAAGGGTACATTAAAATCACAGTCTTCGTAATTATCATTATCTAATACTTCTGTTTTTAGTTGTAGTTCTTCAGGTTCTAATTTCACTTTATGATTTAACTGATCTAAATTATTCACACTCATACACATTTTCTTAAGCGCTTCATCACTTTTAATAGTATTATCACGGAATGAGTATGCTATTTGCAGAAATTTTGCACATTCTGCACATAAATGTTGTGGTAGGCCATCTGATAATGAGACCTAGAACAAAATTTATTTATGAAAGTTCACATTATGTAATCCATTAGATGATAGTTCTATTGGAAATATTTTTACATTTAAGTTTTTCACTTACTGCATAAATTAAAGAAAACATGTAAATTACCTTTACTGGTACACATGTCATAAGAGCTTCGGCCAGCAAGAGACTTGGAAATAATTCATTATTCATTGGCTGAAATAGGAAACGCTTGTTGATTTCAGATTTCATACAACTTCTGCACGTACCTTCTAAGTCCATTTTGTATAATTGATTTGTAATTTTTGTAAAAATGATTCGCATTGAAAGAAAATAACAATCTCTTATTTAATACAAAACAATCATGACCACAATCATGACCAATCATAACAATCATCAACTTCCATCCATCAACCACAGAACAACCATCAACTTCAACCTGAACAAGAACATCCTGCTGAACACTCAGAGTGCACTATGGAGTGCACTAAAGTCATAGAGGGAAGTTTTTTCAAAATGGCGTACGTGGGACGTCGTGGTTTCTGGCGATATTTTGAAAAAGCTCCATGATAACCGTACTACGCTGCCTATTCTTGTAGACGTGACAACGTCTTATAATTCGATGGAGCCGGCTACACTCACGAAAAAACATGACTCAGGCGGCGTTACCTCGCTCTGAGGCGTTCCATTTAAGGCTTGAAGTGCAAGCGAGAGCGCGGAACAGAATAACACAAATTTTAAGAAGTTAAATATCACACATGTTTAATAGTTGTAAATAAAAGTTGTAAAACAATTGCTCAACGCACATTCATACTTGTAATAAAAACTATGTACATTTAAAAGAAAAATTTACATAATTGTATTTATGCGTACAAATAAATGTAACTTGATCAATTCAATTGTGATTTCCATTCTCTATATTCATACAAAATATCTATCAAACAAATGAAAATAAAATTTTCTTTTGAAAAATGCAACCATTCCATCAGTATTTTCTCATGACGTTGTCACAATCAACTATCGTCAGTAAACCGACTTTTATTTTTATTAAAAATACGAACAGAATACTCGACTCTGGCGAAATTGCTTTAAATGCAGAGTACGCCATAACTAAGAAGAAGAAGAAGAAAGTTATAGAGAGCATTCTTGTATTAACTTATATTTGTTTAATTTTCCACATGGTAAAATTCAGTGTGAGTGAAAAAGATGTAAGTATATACGACGGTTTGATTCAACCTGCTTGTACCCTCTTGTCAGTGATATTGGTCTGACTAGTCAGACGGCCATTTGCATCAAATTATTTACATTGTTGATATTCAAAAATTCAAAAAGTTTATATTCAATATAAGATGTTTGCACACACTTATTGAAAGTCGTAAAAATTGATTAGGTACCGGTTCAAAAACTAGGAGGAGAAGAACCGGCAAGAAACTCCTCCCTATTTATTTTATTTAAATATATGTTTTTCTTAATTGTTTTTTTTTTTTAAATTTAAAGTCTTACAACTGTTACAATAATGTCCATGCGCACTTATCATTTAAATACTCGGTAATACAATAGTAAGCTTTTTTCATGAGTTGGACTTTAACTCGCTTTATAAATTGATTAGAATTCAAGTCTAACATTTCTTTTGGAATTTTATTATAAAAACGGATACAATTTCCCATGAAAGAATTATTAACTTTTGAGAGCCTGAACCTGGGAATTGATAACATATGCTTATGTCTTGTATTTAAGTTGTGGCCATCACCCACCCTAGAGAAAGCATTTAAGTTTTTATGTACATAAATTATATTTTCATAAATATACTGACAAGGGACTGTCAAAATATTACCTTCTCTAAAATGAGCCTTTACACTATCTCTAGATTTTAATTTATATATAGCTCGAATAGCCCTTTTCTGCAGAACAAATATTGTTTGAATGTCAGCGGCCTTTCCCCATAGCAGAATGCCATATGACATTATGCTATGAAAGTAGCTAAAATAAACCAGCCTCGCTGTAGGCACATCGGTTAGTTTTCTTATTTGCCTAATTGCAAAAACAGCAGAGCTCAGTTTACCAGCCACCCTCATAATATGAGGACCCCATTGTAAATTTGCGTCGATAGTAATGCCCAAGAACACAGTTTCATTAACAAAACTTAATGAATCTCCTCCAAGTCTCAAATTGACATCAACTTGTCTAACATTGGGCAATGTAAATTTTAAACATTTTGTTTTATTTGCGTTTAATAATAGGTTATTAGCGTTGAACCAATTTAAGACCTGCAAAAGTGAAGAGTTTACTGTTGAGAATTCCTCTTCATTTCTATTAATTTTAAATACGAGAGAAGTGTCATCAGCAAACAACACTATCTCGGCAGATTTTTCTACCAAGTAAGGTAAGTCATTAATATACACTAAAAACAGAAAGGGACCCAATATAGATCCCTGAGGAACTCCCATTTTCACAATAGAACCCTTCGATTTAACTCTATTAATATCAACTTTTTGAATTCTATTACAGAGGTATGATTCTATTAGATTGTTAGCACAATTATTTATTCCATAATGTTTTAATTTAAGCAACAATGTCCGATGATCAACACAATCAAATGCCTTCGATAAATCACAAAAGACCCCTATAGCATTTTTAGAATTTTCCCATGCATCAAAAACATGTTTCAAAAGTAAAATGCCAGCGTCTGTTGTGGATCTTCCTTTCGTAAAACCGAATTGTCTAGAATGAAGTAAATTGTGGGACATAAAATAAGAAAGCATTTGATCGAGCATGATTTTTTCGAAAATTTTGCTTAATGTGGGCAACACTGCTATTGGTCTATAATTAGTGGGGTCTTTTTCATCACCAGATTTAAACAGAGGTATTATTCTGCTATACTTCATTAAATTAGGAAATATGCCCGCTTTAATACATTCGTTAAATATACTCGACAAGTATGGTGCTATAATGTGAACAACAGAACCTATAACTTTCACCGACAGCCCCCATAAATCCTCGGTCTTTTTAATTTTTAAAGATTGAAAAGTTTTAATAATATTAAAAGAATTTATTTTTTTAAACATGAACTCCGACCCCTGAGTCGGTACATTTTCCTTTAACAAAGTTACAGCACGGTCAGGAGATGAACCCAAATGTTCCGTGATTTTAATGCTTATATTTTGGAAAAAAGAATCAAATTCGCGAGCGACGTCGATTGCTGAAGTAACAGTTCTGTCATCCACCCGTAAGGCAAATTCGTTGTCGGGAGGCTTCATTTTGCCTGTTTCAGTACGTATGATTTGTTAGAATGTTATGTTTAAAAGAAATGTATCCAGGTACCCATCTATGGTTTACTATAGAATGTAGACTTGTCTTTTGTTTATTGGAATATCCGATGTTCTTTTGGTTCCACTGCGAAAAAGATGGAAGTGTATTGTTTGTGTTTGTTCAAGTAAATAAAAATAATATGATAATTAGAAAGTGCCGTTATTTAATTCATATAAATTTAAGAGGTTATGGGCCCAGAGATTAAAAGTCGTCGTCGAAAATCGAGACATATTGGGCGAAGAAACTTGGTACTTCACATAGGCACATGAGCAAACAAAATGGCATCGTCAAATGCGTCGTCACAAATAACATTAAATAATAATTTATTATTGCCGATTCTCAAAGCAGGCGTTAGTTTTACAAATTGGAAGTTTCGCATAAAATTGGTATTGGAAGAAAAAGGAGTAATTCAAGTATTAGATACGAATATAACAAACGAAAATAAAAAAGAAGATATTAAAGCACGTTCTCTTATTGTTCAATGCGTCTCAGACGAATACATAGAATATGTTAAAAAGGCGAAAACAGCTAAAGAGATGTTGGTGTATTTGGAGAATATTTTTGAAAGGAAAAGTACTTTTAATAAATTATATATGAAGAGACAACTACTAACTTTAAAGTTTAAAGAAAATGACAAGATGCAAGAACATTTCTTAAAATTTGACACTATAATAAACAACATTGAAGCAACCGGGTCAGTCATGGAAGAGACAGATAAAGTTTGTCATTTGCTGCTCACAATACCGGACAGTTATGAGCATGTCATTACAGCGATGGAAACAATAAATCAAGAAAAGAATATTACGCTGGATTTTGCTAAAGCATGTCTTTTAGATGCAGAGATCAAATTAAATAACAAGTTATGTCAGCCATCGAATGAAGTAGCATTCAGTGCACCTAAACAATTAGAATGTTTTAAATGTCATAGGAAAGGTCATAAAGCCTCTGAATGTAAAACTAATACATCAAATTTTTCTACACAAGGTAGAAGATACTATAAAGGTCGAGGTAGAGGATATTATCAAGGCAGAGGAAACAGAGACGTAAGAAATAGCCATTTCAATTATATTACACAAGAAAAATATGAACTTATAGCGATTGAAGAAAATATGTTTTGTAATAATGCAGAGTTAAGAAATGAAGTGGAATTTATAATTGATTCAGGAGCAACTGATCATCTTATCAAAGAATCTATGGAAAAATATATGTTTAATATTGTTGAATTAAAAACGGAAATTAAAATAACAATTGCCAATGGTGAAGTATTAAGAACAAGGAAACAAGGCAAAATAAGTATGAAAGTTGGTCATACCACATTAGATGTTGAAGTGTTAATTGTTCCAAATATCCATCATAATATTATATCTGTAAAGAAATTGATACAGAAGAATTTTATTGTAACATTTAATAGATATGGAGTAAAAATCAGAAAAGGAAACCAAGTGTGGGCATGTATAGAAAGAAATGGTTTATTTATTCTGAGAGGATGTTTACTTATGGAAGAGGTACATACACTTACAAATAATGACAATATGATTTGGCATCAAAGATTAGGACATCTAAATAGACAAGGTCTCAGACTAATGAAATTACCAATATCAAATAAGATATGTGAATCATGCATGAAGAATAAGTCTGTGAGATTACCATTTAAATCAGTTAAAAAACCAAGGAGTCAATATGTTGGAGATTTAATTTACACGGATATAGCTGGACCTATTACACCTATGTCAAAAGATGGATACAAGTATTTTCAAACTATTACTGATGACTATTCACATTTTGTGACAGTATTTTTACTAAGAAATAAATATGAAGCCTCTGAAAATTTAAAAAACTATATTAGAAAAATAAATACTCAAACTGGCAATAAAGTACGAAGAATACGATGTGATAATGGAGGTGAATTTACCTCAAATGATTTAAAGATGTTTTGTCAGAAAAAAGGAATTGTGATTGAATATACAAGACCATATTCACCTTCTCAAAATGGAGTCTCAGAAAGGCTTAATCGGACATTAATGAATAAATCTAGAACTATGCTTAATGAAACTGGTCTACCTAAATACTTATGGCAGGAAGCCATCATGTGTGCAGCTTTTCAACTAAATCGTTGTCCTTCAGTAGCAATTAATAACAACATACCAGCTCAAATTTTTAAAGGTAAATTGGATTTGCACAAATTGAAAGTTTTTGGTTCGAAGGCATGGTCAGTAATTTTACCGAGGAACACTAAATTAGATATAAGAGCTAAAGAAGTTAGAATGGTTAGTTATGACATCAATGGATACAGGCTCTGGGATCCTGTTACTGATGAAATTATAGTATCACGAGATGTAAAGTTTGATGAGTCACAATTTAAATATATAGAAAATACCGAAAATAAACAAGATTATGAGAATAAGATAATATATGATGAAATAAATGATGAAGAAGAAAATGTGGAACAAGAAAAAACTGGTTCAGAAATGTCAGAAGGAACACATAGTGAAGTAAGAACCAAAAGTGGAAGAGAAGTAAAGATACCACAAAAGTTAAATGAATATGACCTATATGAAGCTTTTTGTTTGTTGTCATGTGAAGAAGTTCCTAAGTCGTACAGCGAGGCAATACAACATGATGATTGGAAGCAAGCTATTGATAGTGAATTAAACTCTTTAACAAAAATGAACACTTGGACGGTGACTACATTACCAGAGGACAAAAAGGCGATAGATACACGTTGGGTGTTTACTATTAAAGAAGATAATAGGAAGAAAGCGAGGTTAGTTGTCAGAGGATTTCAACAGGAAAATAATACAATATTCAAGTGTGATTACTCACCTGTTGCTCGTATGTCTACAATAAGAACACTTTTAGTACAAGGAATACAAAATAATTGGTCCATTAAACAGTTTGATATTCCAACGGCCTTCTTAAATGGAAATATAGAGTCAGAAGTTTACATAAAAATACCGGAGGGTATAAATGTAGATAAGAAAATGATATTAAAATTGAATAGAGGCTTGTATGGTTTAAGAGAGAGCCCCTCATGTTGGAATAAACGGTTCAATGAAATCGCACTGAAAAATGGTTTAAAACGGTCATGTTATGATTTTTGCTTATATACAGGATATAGATTATTATTGGTAATATTTGTAGATGATATTCTAATAACTGGTGAAGAAGAACAAATAAATAACAGTATAAGATGGTTAACTGAAGAATTCAAAGCTAAAAATTTGGGTGATGTAAGCTATTATCTAGGGATGGAAATAACGAGAAAAGATAACAAAAATCACACAAAAAAGACAAATAAATAAAATGCTTAACAAGTTTGGGATGGGTGAATGTAAAGGGTCATTGACACCTATGACCTGTGGTTTTCAAGTTACAAATAATGAGGTCATTGATGTACCATATAGAGAAATAATTGGTGCTTTATTGTATGTGTCAACTCTCACACGTCCTGATATTACATATGCAACTACTTTTTTAAGTCAATACATGGACAAACCAACACAGGAATGCTGGATAGCAGCGAAACGCATCTTACGATACCTTAAAGTTACGAGTGATATGGGAATCAACTATAATATTGGTGAAAAAGTGTTAAAGACATTTTCTGATGCAGATTGGGCTGCTAATGTGATTGATAGAAAAAGTATAAGTGGATCTGTGTCATTTTATTGTAATAATCCAGTAGCATGGTTTTCACGTAAGCAAAAATGTGTAGCTCTTTCCACAGCTGAGGCGGAATATGTCGCAGCGGCTACTAGTGCAACAGATTTACTAAACTTAAAAGGTGTGTTAAAAGACTGCGGTGAGTGTATTGATAGTGTACTTTTAGTGGACAATAAAGGAGCAATTGATTTAATGAACACTTATGAGAACAGTAAAAGAACAAAACATAGATATTAAAAAACATTTTATTAAAGATTTAGTGATAACAAAACAAATAAAAGTAGATTATGTTGACACAAATTCAAATGTAGCAGATATTTTCACTAAAAGTTTATCAAGAGATAGATTCCAGACATTGCGTGAGAAATTAAACATTTTGTAATATTGTGCGATTGATGATTTTATGTTAATTACATATTTTTGTTTATCCACGCCAGGTTTAATCACAGTTTGATTTTGAGGTTGTGTTGTAGAAACTAGAACGTCAAAATAATGTCAAGATGCTATGTCAACAGTTGTCAATGTCAAAATCTGTTTATAATATTGCCATTTAGTAGGTTAATGGTATTACCAGTAATATTTTTTTTTGTGTTTTGTTGACAAGTAATTATATATGTTAATATTTTTTTTAATCGATTGTAAGATAGATAACCATACAATCGAGAAGGGGTGTTAGAATGTTATGTTTAAAAGAAATGTATCCAGGTACCCATCTATGGTTTAGGTTTACTATAGAATGTAGACTTGTCTTTTGTTTATTGGAATATCCGATGTTCTTTTGGTTCCACTGCGAAAAAGATGGAAGTGTATTGTTTGTGTTTGTTCAAGTAAATAAAAATAATATGATAATTAGAAAGTGCCGTTATTTAATTCATATAAATTTAAGATGATTTGCCACACAGTTTTACATTTGTTTTCTGACTTCTCTATTTTATTTCTAATATGAATAGATTTGGCTGTTTTACAAACCTTTTTGAATATCTTTGAATAAGATTTTACATAATTTACAAATGATTGATTAGTGTTTAAATTTTTATCTTTATATAAACAATAAAGCCGTTCTCTACTTTTTCGAATGCCCGGAGTAGACCATTCACAAAATTTCACTTTGTTACAAGTTTTTACATTCTTTAGTTTAAAACTGTTTTCAAACTATCTGGAAACAATTTCAAATAAACTTTCATATGATTTGTTCGGATCTTTTTGTAAAAAATCATAATTTAAAATGTTTTTTTCCACTTTAATAGCAAATTTGCTTAATTTTATTGTAGACAATGGTCTATACCTGACACTCAAAGGTTTATCGGGTGATTTCTTTTTTAATGTGACTATTTGACCACAGTGATCGGATTGTAAATGATTTATCACTTCCTTTTCAAGCCAATCACAATTACAAAAAATGTTATCAATACAAGTGGCTGAGGATGCTGAGACCCTTGTTGGTTCAAAAAAGACATTTATTAATTTAAATGTTTTAAAAAGTAATAATATTTTATTGCGCAATGGTGAATCTATAAGTAAGTCAATGTTAAAATCACCGCTTACCAAAATACTTTTCTTTGAATTACAAAGTATGCTCAAAGCATCCTCCATCACTTCCTCAAAAACAGAAAAGTCAGAATTGGGCGGCCTGTACACACACAATATAATACATTCCTCCAATTCAATACATGAAAGTTCAGTATTTCTCTCTACAGAAAGCGAGGTTACATCTCGACGTTCCTTGTATTTATATCCATTCTTCAACAGAATCAAAGATCCACCACGGATAGTAGCCTTTCTGTTGAAGCAGCTTGCGAGCTGGTAATTGTTGATGTTAAATAACATTTTATCACGTGACAACCAATGTTCAGTAATGCATAGGACATCTATATTAAGTTCTAATAAAAACAGTTCCACTAGTTCAATTTTGCTGAGGAAACCCTGTATGTTTTGGTGAACTAATTTAAATATATTAGGTTTCCTCTCTGTCGGAGCAGCCAGTTTAAATCAGAAGAACGCTGCGTTTTAGCAGAATTCGCAGATTCACACAAGCTGCGGTCAGTCTTACAACTAGATTCTGCTGTATTACATAATATAGCAGAACCAATATTATAGGCTAACAAATTAGCCAATTGTCTTTGAAAATATTTTGATAGGTACATCCTATGCTTTGTCAAAATAAAATTATGTTTGAATTTATTGATGTCAAAGAAATTAAAATGGACATCACTATGACGCCAAGTCATATTATATAATAAAGTATTAATATTATGAATTTCTTTATTCTGCTTTTCCGTTAAACTCTTGGAAAACGGAAATGCACTAAATACAATTTTGAGATTGTCTTGATTTGACAACTCCAGGAGGCGGGTAAATCCTGTTATTACATCTTTCCGTCTTACACCAGAACTGTTTCCCACCAATATAATAATTGTGGTGTCTTTGCTATGCTTATCAATTAAAATCTTATTAATAATTTGAGTGTAGGAAGCACCAGGCATGCAAAAATTTAAAACCTGTTGGTTCACACACTCGTTCATTATTGTTCCTAATCCAATACCTATTTCGTCACAGTAAACTATTGATTTTTTCGGATTCTGACAAGTCCGAAAGGCGTGTCCACTAGCAGGTTCACGTGTGCCTTTGTTGTTTGGCAACTTTTTATTCTGCTCAGTTACTTGAGTGGAAGCAGTGCAGTTCAATTCGCAATCCGACAAAATACTTTTCAATTTTTTTATATTCAAACCATGCGATTCAAACTGAAGGCTTAAGTCAGACAATTTACTGTGAAGAAACTTAATTTGATTTTGTAAATCCTGACACTCAGAGTCTTTATCAAATAATTTAGTTTCAAATAACTTTATTGATTGGCTTAATTCTAAATTTTGTTTCTTGAAATTAAATTTTTTGTAATTACAATTTAATTGCCTTATCATTATTTTTGAACGTTTAATATTTTTTTTTATTTTAAAAAGCTTTTTAATTTTTTTACAATTAATCAAATTTCCGTTATTATGGTTATTTAATTAATGGTTTGGTTATTAATGGTTATTAATGGTTTTGGTGGTATGGTTAATTAATGGTTTCCGTGTGTCAAGACGCGCCGTACTATCTAATACTGTGTCGCACAACTGAACAGTTTCATTTAATTTAAATAAATCAATTTTATGTTCGAGTTTAAGTATTTTCATTTTACTGATGTGTAACTCATCCTGAAGGGTCTGTACTTGCATCAGTGAGTGTTCATATTGCGCTCGACAGTTATCCATTTCGTTCACAAGAACCTGTAACTGATCGCGCTGATCAGTCACATCGTTATATTTAATATCTAATTCTGCTAATTCGCCTTTTAATTTAGTGTTCATAAATATGACCGATTCAATTTCCGTTTCGTGATCTTCGCGCTCAGCCACAAGTCGATTGCATAACTCTTTGGACGCCTTCAGTTCCAAGAGCGCAGCTTTCAACTTTTGCTCCAGATCGCGAATGGATGGTCTACGAGTCATTATGATTAAGCAGTATTATAACCAAATACAACAATCAAATGTCAAATATAAATAAATAAATCAAATTGTCTTCAATAACAATAACTTTGTGTTGAATTAAGTAAAGTAGTAATAATTCAGTACAACAAATAATCAGTTTCAATATAAAAAAAAAAAAATGTCGAAAATGTGTCAGAAAGGATTCGAACCTACGAGCCCGGCACTGACGCGCAAAATTTTACCACCTGAGCCAACTGCACTTATTGAACGGTTGTGTAAATTAAGATACCGTAATAAGAAACCGTAAACAAAAACGCATTAAAATTGTTCAAGGATATATTATGGTGATTCGTAGTTCATCACGAATAAAAACAAAAACATAAGTACTTCCTTAAATACAAAAAGTTATGTTGAAGTGAATATTAAATCTTATTTACCAGTAAAAATGTTTCATTTATTTCAAAATACCCACCAAAACAAAGTTCACATGGAATATCAAGACCTAATTTAATTCAATTATATTTACAATTATACGCAAATTATATGACAAAATCTTAACAAAATAAGTCCACGCAGTCTCCACGTAAAATTCAACTAATAAAACATTAAAACTTATATTTTTATTTTCATTTAGAATCTACGAATATTACTAAGTATACTAAATTTTAAAAACTCCAAACTGAAGTAAAATTAATAAAAATATCAATATTATTAAGAAAATCAACTGCCAATCAATTTACAAACGCGAGAAAAAAAAATAGTAATAAAGTGAATAAATTATTTACGTTTATCCCGAGCAGCTGTCAGGCGAGCGTCAATCACGTGCCGAAGTCGCGAGCCGAATCCCTCGAGAATAATATAGGAGTAAATTATTAAATATATTTGTGCCAAATAATTTCGCCACAAAAATGGCTTGTGTTGCAATAAATGCCCACAGTCACAGTTTCTCAAAATCAACAGAAAATGAAACAATTTCGTTCCATCGATAAGTGCCAAATGCCTTTATTTTGTTTTTGAACACTAAGAAATAATTTTATTAACACGTATTTTTAAGGAATAGCCTATATTACACTGAAAATATTAAAACTATTAAATTGTAGGTAACACAACATAAAAAAGTAAAAAATAATTTTTTGATATTGATTTATTAATTGACACCATATATTTGTTTTTATTGACATTTTATATCTATATCTTAATAATGTACCAATTCTGCCTAATAATCTTCTCATAAAAAAAACCGGTCAAATGCAAGTCCGACTCGTATAAACACGGTTCCACATCAGAAACTATAAAAATAATTATGTTTAGAATTTTTTCCCAAATATACCGCTTCATTTCTTTATAATGTGCCCACAATATCTAACATTTATCTACCGGGGTATTTTAGTTTATATTCTTGTATGCTTAAAAAATAGAGTTGGTATTTCTTACTTTATATTAAATGCAATTTATTTCAATGACTTCAGTTTCCGACAATGGCGGTAAAAAATGTGTGCCAAAGTTGTATCTTCTAAGCTACTTCAGGTACCACAATTAATACTTAGCAAATTTTTCTTGTAGTTTTTCCTTGGATTCAGAAATACGAAGTGAATGGACAAAAGCCGTTAAAAGAGTAAACTAGACACCAAGTAGCGGCCGTTTGATTTTAAATGAACATTAAAATTTGCAATTTAAGGGACGATTTAGATTTTGTTTGTGCCATTGCGAGGAGCGAAGTAGACCGAAGAAACAAGCCACCCAGAAGGCTCAAGAAATTGTGATTTACCTATAACACACGATTTATAAAATAATTTGTTGTAAACAGCCATACACTAAACCTTTCAACTAATACATAGTTGAAAGGTTTATATGGCTGTTACGAAACTAGTAAAATTTTAAACTACCTTTGGTAAATTTTTTGACACATTACATTGTATGATTTAAAATGTTGTATAAATTAATATTTCTCATAACGTATCCTTTCATTTGACGTATCACATAATGAATTTGATTTCTTTCAAATTTGCGTTCCAAAATGAGAATTTATTTATCGTTTAGATTTTCCTATTGTCATTAAAACTATGCATTTTTCATGAAATAAAACCATATTTAATAAAGTAAAATATTTCGAAAACGAACGCAAATATCGAAAAATTAAAAAAAATTTATGGCAGATAAATTGTCTAGGTAGCACAGATCATTCTCTAGATACCGTTAGAAAAAAGAATTTTTGGAATCGGTCGAAAACTGTGGACTAGGCCAGACCCCTTTTCACTGAAAGATTATCAAATCAGTTACTCCAGAGAGTGAGATTTGCCTATATGTCAGAAAGTTGTAAAGGTAAATCCCTAGTGTCAAAAGATGCAGGAGTTCGCAGGGCATCGTATGGTACCAAATTTTCGAATATTAGTTCCTAACTTTTATCAAAAAAATTAAAAAAAATTGTTAGACAAAAATGTTTGAAGTACAAGTTTTTATTATGTTTATTTTCAATGTCATCCGAGAGTTGCGAGAAGCCCGAATTCTGTAATTTTTTTTAGTTCATTTCAATGCAAGTCACTGATTGCGTTGAATACATTGTTTCCGCAAAAATAAAATATATAGGTATACGTTAATGTCACAAATTGAATGCAAGGTACCCTTGCCGAGAGCGCCATTTTCAAAAGTTTCCAGTAACACCACGACTGATCACCACATACCTATTGTATTTTGGCTAAATGACACAACTGTCATTAAATATCTTTAAAAAAACCAAATTACGTCAATATCAGTCAAATTGTGTTAATCATCTGTCTGTGGCTGGCAGCTGCTGCTGGCCTGCCTGGCCTATGCTTATTTAGTGGCTCTCTTATATTGGCGGTCAACATTTTTTTTTTGCTAATTCATTTGTTCGTTGTTTGTTTTTGATTGTTCTATCAAATTCATTGTTTGTTCGTTCTTCAATTTTTTAGAAACAATATTTTAAAATTTTTTTCTCAAATTGGCGCTCAAAAGATTTTTTTAAATTTATTTTTTTCTAATTCGAGTGTTCTTGATTGCTCGATCAAATTCATTGGTTGGAATATTGTTTATGAAAAATTGAAAAACTAACAATCGTTTTTAAATTTTTCAAAAACAATATTTCAAAATTCTCTCTTAGGTAACTCACCATCATCAGCCCGTGTCTCTCCACTGCAGGATATAGGCCTCTCCCAAGGCTTGCCACCACACACGGTTCTCCGCCTTTCGCATCCAACTACACCCCGGAATGGTGCTTCAGGTCATCTGTCCACGGATTTCAGTGTTTCTGATTTTATGCATCAAAGAAACACCGAGCATTGCCCGCTCCATAGCACGCTGAGCGACTTTAAATTTGTGAATCAGCCGAGAGAGTCCATGTTTCGACACTGTACGTCATTGTAGGTAGGATGCATTGGTTGAAGACCTTGGGCTTCAGACATTGTGGTAGTGGCGATGAGAACAGATGACGAAGATTCTTTTTCCTAATTTGTTTGTTCTTGATTGTTCGATCAATTTCATTGTTTGTTCGTTTTTTAATTTTTTATACGAGACTTAAAAATATTTTTTTTAGTCTTGTATTTAAAATTTTAAAATTTTCGCAATCAAATTTTACTTAGGTATTCCTAACAGAAAACTTAAAACTACAAAGTAAACATTTAACGGGTATATAGGCAAGTACTTATATGACGAGTCGGCTCCAAAGGGGAACCTGTATCGAAATTTATGTTTTAATATCGGCTTGATCGGCCAAAGTAATAAATATCAAAAACTAAATAAGCTAGTGAAGTGAGACCAACGCGAGGCTTTAGGATACATTGTAGAGTGTACATCATATATACTTTTTTAAACTTTAAGAATTACTTTTAACACAGAAAAATAAATAAATAATAAATTTTCTTTTCGTGTTCTCTGAGACTTACAATCACGAAAATAATATATGATGCTTCTTTATACGCAACATTAATCATAAAAAAAGGTTGTGTCACATCTACGAAAAAAAAATTAAATGTGATTCACGCATTATAGTATACCTTTGTAATATAAGGAACACATCACTTCTTTTTTAAAGTCTTGCACCAACTCGTTTTAGAACATAGGTTTTCAGAATTGGAACAATTGTTTAAAAACAAAAAAAAAACAGAATCAGTGATCAATATTTATTATGACCACCTCTATTACTTTTCGTTTTAACTAATCAAAATATCACTTGTCATATACCTGGCCATACCCTTTAAAAATTTTCTTTGTAGTTTTTGTTTTCTGTTAGGAATACCTAGATAACATTTGATTGCGAAAATTTTGAAATTTTAAATATTGTCTAAAATTTTTAAGCAGTTATTGTATAAAAAACTGAAAAACGAGCAAACAATGAATTTTATCGAACAATCAAGAACAAACGAATTAAAAAAAAATATTAAAAAAAATCTTTTGAGCGCCAATTTGAGAAACAATTTTTAAATATTGTTTTTAAAAATTGAAGAATGAACAAACTATGAATTTGATCGAACAATCAAGAACAAACGACGAACAAACGAATAAGTAAAAAAAAGTAAACAATTTTTTGACCACCAATATAAGAGAGCCGACACTAGGTGCCTGCGCTGTCTAGTGCTGGCCTCTCTCTGCTATAATTCGCACACATTCACACCATCTGTGGCCCCATTTGCACAAAATCACAAAAATACTTCGGTCCCATCCTCAGAACAATTACCTAAAGTCATAGAAGGAATGTAAATTTTACATATTTTTAACTTGTTCTAACATGTAGAATAAAGCATTAGAAAAAAAAGATAGCTGATACAAAATTAGTACTGCTTATGATCAGAAAGTAGCCCCCAAATTCATTTCAACTTATTTAAACGATGGAGATAAATTCATAAATAATTTGATGCAAACGTCCGTCTGACTAGTCAGCCTTATGTCACTGATAAAGGGGTACAAGCAGGTTGAAGTAAACCGCATATATATACTTACATCTTTTTCACTCATACTGAAATTTGCCATGTGGGAAACATCTGAAAAATGAAATAAATATATGTAAATACAAGAATGCTTTCTATGACTTTAGGTAATTCTTCTGAGGTTGCATCGTTTCTATCAGTCAGTTGATACACTGTTGATAGTATAATTGTTGCACCATGGTTGCACCAAAATGTCATCTGTGCACGTTCTGTGCACCAAATCAAACTCTTGATTTGATAGTTTGTGTTGATTTGTTCTGTGCTTCTATTTTTTCAGTGTTATTTTTAGTTTTTTTTTGATGTTCTATGTTGTATAAAACTTGTGTTTTTTAACTTGCTGAAATGGAGGACATAGTATTTTTGGGAGACTGGATTAAAGATCGTGTTTTGGGCTCTGGCAGCTTCGGTATTGTAACTTTGTGGAAACACAAAGAAACAGACGAAAAGTTAGCAATAAAGATGTGTAAATGGGGAGATGAACTTACCAGCAAACACAAAGAAAGATGGACCAAAGAAGTAGAGATGTTGCAGAATTGTAACAATCCTAATATAGTTGCTACTAAAAAATTACCTCAAGAATTCAATGGGCTAGCAAAATTAAATATTTCTAAGTTGCCTATTCTATGCATGGAATACTGCAGTGGAGGTGACTTAAGACAACTTCTCAACAAATGTGAATCTTCCTCTGGCCTCAGAGAATTTCAAGTCAGGCAAATACTAAATGATTTGGGAAATGCTATTAAGTTTCTTCACAACAACAAGATAACACATAGGGACCTTAAACCAGAAAATATTGTGTTGAAAATCACTGACTCAAATGTTTATGAAACTAAGCTGCAAAATCGTAATAAAGTTGTTTATAAATTGATCGATTTAGGATATGCAAAAGAAATTGGCCCCAATTCTGTTTGTGCAAGCTTTGTGGGCACTTTACAATACCTGGCACCTGAAATCTTACGCGGTAGAACTTATAGCAACTCTGTGGACTTTTGGTCTTTTGGCTTGCTAGCTTTTGAAGTTATATGTGGGATTAGACCTTTTTTGCCCTACATGGCGCCTGTGCAATGGATGCCACATGTAGAAAACAAAGAATCAAAAAATATTTGTGTGTATGAAACTTTTCATGGAGATGTAACATATTCTAATGAGATTTTTGCAGAGAATCATGTTTCGTTACCGTTTAAAATACTGATGGAAAAATGGCTCCGACTTGCTTTAGAGTGGGACCCCAAATTGAGAGGAAGAAACATTCCTTTAAAAGGTGTATCATTTGATTTGCCATCAGAAAATACTGATTCAGATTCTCGTGTAAGTAATGTTATAATATTTTCTACGCTTGAAAACATTTTGGCCAGGAAAATATTAAAAATATTTTGTGTACCACATGTAACTGAATTGGCTTATGAAATTGATAGTTGTGTTACAATTTTAAAATTAAAATCATGGATAGAAAATGACACTAAAATACCTTTACAAGAGCAGGTATTAATTTCTTTGATAAATTATACTGAGATTGGTGATGAAGAATCAACAGAGAAATTTTGGAATGATCAATGCAAATCAATGATATATCTTTATAATTGTCATTTAATAGTTGCGGATAACATTGAGCCAAATGTACCAAAGGCTGTCCAAAGATGCTTAGAACACCCTAAATCGTTATACAACTATAAAAATTGTAAAGATTTATATAAATGTGGTTTCTACTTTGTGACGTCTCAAAATGAACAGTATAATTTGTTTATATCCGGGATTTCTGTCAGAGCTGAATCTTTAAAACAAGAAGGTAGACAGTTAGTCTTGAAGCACAATCTGGTTGATAAGACAATTGGGAGGTTACTCACTAAACAAGAAACTATACAACAAATTGTTGATATGGGAAAAAAGCATATTAATATATTAAAGGAAAATGGCACTGGTACAAATTTCTTAGGTGGTTTTGGAGAAATATTCAAAGAAGCAGATGAGATCACCGATAAGATAAATAAGTTACAAACTGCATGGACCCTTTTAACTACTAGATTGGAATCAGCTGCAAGGAGAAGCAATGAAATATTATCAACAGATCTCAATAATTTTGTGGCTAAATATAATTATGAAGCATTAGTGACCGAAACTTACAAAACATATATGTATTACAAGAAAAACGAAAAAGTTTTTCGGTACAATGAGAAAAATTCTTGTGACGTTATTATATCATTATGCTACAATTGTCTAAAAATGTGGAGTAAAATATATATGGAAGTGCGATACCAACCTTTTGTATTAAAAATGATTGACATAATCATAGAATTTAGTAAGATAGCAGATATAATAAATAATGCATCTGAGAATGTCAACAAATTGACAACAGCTTTAACGACATTATCGGAGAAACTTTGTTCTTGCATGTGGGCTACTATTAGTTTACTTAGCAGTGCAGACGTTTCATTAGATGATCTGCCATACAGTGTAGTCTCTTTTCAGAAGAGAGATTTTAAAATTGGTGAAAGTGTGTCCACACATTGCGCAAGAGGTGGTAAAGTTGTTGATGACAATTCCAATGTTAAATCTCTTTTACAAGAGAGTTTGAAAATGAAACAAAATTGGGCAGTTTTGAATGACAAAGTTCAACAACAGAAAAATGTTTTTAATGTCACTACTTTTGACTTCAGTTTTTTGAATGAAAAAAATTGATTAATAGTTTAGTGATTAGTAGTTAGTTACCTGTAGTACTGAGTTATAGTAGGTTATAGTATAACTTATAATTAAATGCAATGAAATGATAGTTGGAAATGTCATTCCATAGAATAATGTTACCACATTTTTTGGTATCACTCTTTAATTTTCGTTTACACTCTGTTCACAATGTCACTACACAATGAATTATTTCTTTTGTGAAAAACATTAGATCCTATATTATCATAAAAGATGAAGTTGACAATATATTTTAAGTTAATCAAAATGAAATTTTACTCTGACCCAATGCTCCAAGCATTCAATTCACTTAATGAAAACTGACATTTTGCTGCATGTGATTAAAAGTTATGCTATGGTTATTAAGATTGTGTGCCTTGCTCTTGTATTAATTAATTGTTAATAGACCATAAGCTAAGGGTTGTGCAATACTAGATAAATCGCAGTATGCTTATTGTAACTTCTATAATGGCAAGAAGCAGAATAAATTTCAACAGATTTAAAACATCATTTGGGTATTGAATGAACTAAAGTAAATATATGTGCAGTAGTGACATTGTCATACCTTAAAATGGTCAAACTGCTTAAATGGCATCATATGATGTTTATATGACATCCTTTCTTTGATTGTGGTGTAAATGGTGCCAAAAAATAGTTAGAGTGACTTAGAGAAATAATGTTTAATACACATTAAATTAAGATTTTTTTTATAATGGAAATAAATAATTTTGGGTAGAAAAATTAATAATTTGACCTTTTTACATTTTATCAAAATCTAGTCTGTTTTAGCTAAGTATAGAAGTTTGGAAAGAACAAGGAAGTTGGCATTATTTTATTGTGAAATTTAAATATATTACGATATAAGCGTGTACTGTTAAATATTTTGTGAAACAAAATGGAAATCTTAGTCGGGTCGTATGTTCTGTTGCATTTATTTTACGAAATAATACACATATATTAGTATTTATATTAACGTCATATATGGAACGAAAGGTAATAAAACACAGATTCTATCTTTGATAAAATTTAAAATTGACCAAGTGTGAATTGGACTCGCACACGAAGGTTCCCATACCACCATACAATATAAAAAAACGAGCACGACGTTAATCGAACTTAACCATTAATCATTATTATGTAATTTAAGAATTATTGTATAAATATATTTCATTTTTATTTCATTAGTTATTTAGAAGGCGCTCGATCCTCTCTGGCTAATCCGAAAAGTAATAACATGAGTGCACTGATAGCTAGAGACAATTTTTATTACTTATTTTATTACAGTGAACCTTTGACTTTTACTATCGATTGTGAAGAGGATAAGCACTGCAAAGGAAAGCGTAAATTTATAGTACCTAGTAATACAATGTAGTTTTCATCATAATTTTTTTTTCAAATTATCTTTTACAATAGCATCACAAAGATAAAATACATCTAGTTTTTGCTTATTGGCTAAACGCTGTCATTTTCTATGGAATTTTTACAAAATATTTACTTATAAAAGTACATTTATAATACAGTCTAGTTAGTTGTGATAGTTTTCCTTTTAACTATGTTATATATATACTCCTATCATAAATTTTTCCACATATCCAAAAATAACGGTTTAGCTGGTAGAGGAGGGGATACATGACCGTCTTTATCCTACAAAAAAAAGCCATAAGAGCCATATATAATATTAGAAGCTGTGACTCTCAGAGAGGTTTATAAGCAAATAAAAATAATGACATTGCCGAGTCAATTTATCTATGAAAACATTATGTTTGCATGGAAAAATAAATCTGACTTTATTAGAAATTGTGACAGGCATAGCTTTAACACAAGCATTAGTAATAAGGATAGCACAGCCATATAGATTGTCCAAAATCAACAAGTCGTTCATGGGCCTATGTATACACTGTTATAATAAAATTCCTGATGGTATACTAAGACTGCATGAAAATATATTTAAGGAAATCTTATGTAAAAAGGCTTATTAAATGAGTGGAGGATTATTTACATGAGAAAAGTGTATGGGATACGGATTTCCTGACTGATGATATGTGATTATTTTGATTATTGAGTGCTTTGGCATGGAATTTGATTATTATTGTTTTTAAATTAGATATATAGTTTATATTTTACATGTACTATTGCTGTTGTTTTCAAGTGTTTCATTATTTTGATTATAATGTTTATAATTCAATTTAACATGTGTGGTTTCTGTATTGTGACTTGTATTGATTTGGCTATTCATTGTTCATTATTATTAAAAATGTATAACTGATGTTTCCCTACTTTCAATAAAGGTTTTGAGTTTTTGAGTCTTGACTAACAAAAATTAGGACTTTAGGAGTGCATATCTCAACAACTGTTGACTTAAATAAAAAAAATTGTTTGAAACCTTGATATAAATTTTTAAGACCTATCGGTACCTCTCGCGTTAATATACCTACGAAGAATTTTTTTTTTCAGTTACATGTATGGCGACCTATCTCAAAAAAAAATATTTTTCTTAATATCACTAAGTCGTTGTGTAGCGGTTCAGAGATTACACCTACCTTTCAAATTTCATCTATTGCCAATAGTTTCCGTGAAAAACCACAGACAGACAGACGGACGGACATGACTAAACTATAAGGGTTCCTTTTTTGCCATTTGGTTACGGAACCCTAAAAAGGCCTCCCCGATTTTCAACACAAGACTACAATTTCCGTGGACAATCGTTAATAGCAGTACGTACGACATCAATGTCGATATCAACTGCTGCTTTAATCAGCGTTGCCTCAAGACTTCAAATTACGATGAAACTTAACACAGGTCATTTCCTCTAAATTCTGCCATACTTTTTAATCTAATTAAAGTTTGGACTGGCGGAAGGACAGTCTTCGCGCCTAATGGAGTCAATTTTACGGTCGTTTAGCCAGTTTTGCGTGCTTCTCGCTCTCTGAAATGGCGCAGAATCCTGCTGCAATATACCTTTTTTGCTTCTTCACTATTGCAGGCATACATTTTATCATTTTGTTTATTGTAGCCCTCCTCAAATGTGAAAATTTTTTCATCCCAAATAATGACTTGCACTGCTTTTTCTCGCGTACCCACCCTTCGTGTGCGTGCACATAATTCATGAAAATTTCAAGTGTAGGTAAGCATTGATCTCAATCAAATCAAATATCTTTATTTCGTAGTTATGTAACATAATCATGAAATACGTCACAAGATTTTAATACTTTGTGGAAGAATGTCACCCCTAAAGGCGCATTCAAAAGTGCTGGTTCCTCTTAGAAGAATACGCAAGAAACTGAGGGACACTCTTTTTAACAAATTTATAAACAATTTTTAACAATAAGTGCTTAAAGATTAATTATTAAAACAAACTGATAGGCGAGCGGCTTACACCCATGGATTTTTATCATTTAAGTAGTCCGATACTTTATAATAAGCTTTTGCATAAAGCTTTCGTTTTATTGTACCTAGTCTTAAACTTGTTAAGGGGTAGAACTTGAATGTCAACTGGGATCTTATTGAAAAAAAATAATTTAAAAATTTCAAAAACCCCGACCAAAAAAAACTAACATTTAAAAAGTGTGAAATAATACAAGCTTCTTCATTGTCTAATGATTTTTGATCCTTAAAGGCGTCTGGGACCGCTAATTATTAGGTAGTATTTTAAGTTTTCTTAGCGGTCCAGTTTCGGGGGTTTTTTAATTTTTTAAATTAATTTTATTCCAAAATTTTTAAACTTAGTTAAACTAATTCATACATGATTAGACAAAAAAATAATTTTCAAGTTTTTAGTTTTCATTGCGTTAGCTAGTATTCCTCATTCCCTTTCAATATAGTGTACATTATTCTACTAGTCAAGCCCTTTCATTTGCTACACATATTGAGGAATTTGTGAAAAAAATGTAATTCGCCATTTGTAGTGGCGGTCATCTTGGATTTAAAATTTGTCATAGTGTATAGTATTCTACTAGTCAAGCCCTTTCATTTGATACCCATATTGATGGAACAGCAAAAAATATAACCGCTATTTTGTGGCGGCGGCCATCTTGAACAGATTATTATCAAATATATCTAAAACACTCCCGACTAATTCACCTTTCATATAAAAAAATCAGCATCCAAATCGGTTCATCCGTTTGGGAGCTACGATGCCACAAACAGATACACACACACGTCAAACTTATAACACCCCTGTTTTTGCGTCGGGGGTTAAAACATATACTCCTTTAAAAGATTTTGTGATTTTATTGAGGCGGCTAACATGGTTACCAAGTTTATCTTTGTTTCTTGTATTGACATTATGCCGATCACATTTTTTTTTTAAATCATACCATATTTTCTTTATATACGTACATTATTTTTTCAAAAATATATTGAGACGCCAATGTCATGATATTAATTTCCTTTAATTTTTTACTTTATTTTATTTTTATTATTTTATATTATAGCGGTCATAATAATCCACACGCCCTGTGAAAATTTCAAGTGTCTAATTACGATTTGGACGATACAGCCCTTGTGATGGACGGACGGACAGCGGAGCCTAGTAATAGGGTTCCCGCTGCTACCCTTTGGGTACGAAATCTAGAAAAAAAAAATGGTTTTGTGTAGATGAAAATGTTCTTAATTTGAACGTAATTCATATTTATTTTGCCAACATCGAAATGTTGAATTTTGTGACAGAATTTATGAATCGACTAACAAGTAGATATTTATCTAAGATTACAATTCAATCTACTAAAACAAAAAAAAATAATACTTGTCATAAAATATTCAATTGCTTTATAAAGTTAGTAACTTATTGTGTAGATGACATTAGAATTTAAAAAATATTATTTGTAAGTATGCGTTGAGGTAATGATTTTTATTCTTTATTTATTAAATAAAACAGCATGTAGGTAATTATTATTTGTTTGTTTTGAATTTTCACCCTATCCAAATGGTTACAACAAAAACTACATAAAATAAAAATTAAGTAAGTAGGTAATTTAATGTGTTAATCGTAAAAATGTTTTCAACCAATCACTAAAGCTCATTAAAATTATATGTAAGTCCTTTACATTTGGTGGTACCAGCAAATACTCTTCCGGCGTCTGGGAGATTGGATTTCCGACCTCGTGTAGCCATATCGCAAAAATGGCGTCATCTACGGAAGCTACGTCACGACGGCATAATCTCGCTGATGCTAAACACAAATTGATCAAAACCGCCATGCTACCAGTTCCTAAACTTTTGGCATTCACTTTACGAGCGGTAACAAAATACCCTCTCAACAACACTTCAGCTTCCTCACCCATACGTACTTCGTATCCAGCTACCAAATCCAAGTAAAATTTAATATTTTGATACGCCATCTTCATATCTTCCGATATTTTAGGAACTTCAACTGCATTCTGTAGCACGAAATTGCCTATTTCGTCCGTATATTCTCCATAATCGCCTCTACATATCAATCCAAAAATATGGTCCACGTTGGACACTTTTTTTTTAATATCCGTCCTTTGAGCCCATACTGTCGACTTTAGTTTTAGCGTACTAATATCTGACTGAACTTCATTGCTTTCGATAGCCGATAGAATTCGAGCTACCTGCCCTTGATTGTACGTTTGTAGAGGAAGTGGCAAAAAACAAACACTTCCAGCGCTACCTATTAAAGCTGTGGACGCAGAAGTATTATGAATGCCACCCACAAAAATCGACCTATCTGCCAGCTTCGTAGCCTCACTCATCAATTCACCAACGTAACCAGTATCGATACCAAGTGCAAGGATGTGTATGATACTACAGTTAGGCAAAAATTGGCATTTAACACTAATTAAACTCATTAATAAACACACTTTGAGATGCATAAAACATGTTATTGGACAAACATTCATTCCAATATTTGAGGCGAGGGCGTAAATGAATTTCCACGGCAATCCTCTACTTTTCCTTAACAGATCGTCTATTTCACTTGGAATAGGTGCTGTCAACGGTGCCGCTAACATTTGCAGCGGTTCTACAGAAAATATATAAGCATTCGTCATGACAACAGTTCCTATTAGAATATATCTGTTGCCTAGTTGTAATTCTGCTATTAGATCGTCGACTATAGCAAAGGTTCTAGGGAGTAATTCTTCATCCAATATAAAAGTGGCTTTGATTTCGTCCCCACATCTTCGCAAACCGCTATTTTCGAACAAAGTTCTTTTACAAAAAGCACATTTTGGTGCTCGTTGAGGTAGAAAATGCAGGATCACTTCGCTATTTTCGCATTGTTCGGGACAAGACCATACCGTATGAAATGCATAGTTAATAGGCTTAGTCATTGTTATAAGAAGGCCCTTAAAAGTAACAAGTCCACGAAAATAATGTTGATTCGAAGTAACAAACAGCTCAGACACACTTGTAAGTCTCAAGATAATATTGACTTGGGATCGCTGTACGTTTTCTAAGAAAAAATTTTCTTCAGTTGATTGCAGACAAGCATACAAAATATTTGCGCACATTTCGCGCCATTTCATGGGTTCTGATAACAAACATTGGCCAAGATCAGGATAAACGTTAAGTAAATCCATTAAATTGATATCGAGAATATATCTTAAAGGGGGGAATTTTACCACACTTTTCTCTGTTAAACACTCTAGAAATTCCAAACATTTATTTCTCATACCCATCAAGTATCCTTTTTGATCCAAATATGCTTTTAGTTTACAACGAAACTCCATTTTAATATAACTTTTTTAATTGAGTAGTTTAGTATCTATATGGTACCTATTTACATGGAACACTACGCTAAAACGTATTTTCGTATGATTTTCCCTCCAATTGGATATTAAGTTTTTTTTTAAAGCACAATAGATTTTTGTCTTTTGTAGGTACAATTTTTATGTGTGCGTGCATACAACAATAATGACTTACCTATACGAACTTTTTGATGAAACCCTTTACATAATTTAGTTCAAGTTTTTTTTAAGGGGGCAATTACAAAATAACGGTATGTTTAGGTACATTTTTAGGAAGTTTGGAAAGGTATATCGTTATAAACCTAATTCTGAAATAAAGAATAGGGTAAAGTCATATATTTTCGTGATATATGTAATTTCGTGATATTTTTCTTTGTTCCCCGATAAAACCTACCGCATAAATACTTATGAGACAGCGCTATACGGCAAGTCAGAAGAATAAAAAAGACGACAGTATATAATACGTATAGCGCTGTCTCATAAGTATTTATGCGGTAGGTTTTATCGGGGAACACATAAGAAAAATATCACGAAATTACATATATCACGAAAATATATGACTTTACCCTAGTTCTTAATTTACAATCGCGATAGAAAACATTTGTATATTTTTCACTCTTTCACAATGAAAAAACATTATTTTGTAACCCACTTTTGCCGAAATCTCGGAAAATGAACATTTTTGGTACATATTACATCATCATCACAAGTTTTTTTGAGATTAAAAAATCATTTAAGTATTGTTAATACTTCATTCCTTCTTTCTGTTAGACGAAATTTTGATAATAAACGTAAAAGTGGCAGAAAAAAATTATCAATAATATGCCATTTCATCAAAATTTCTCCATACTAGTTTGTAATTTGTATGAGCTGACAGTTCATTGACAAGCGAAAACGATATCGTGTTTCAGTTCGCTGTGAGCAGCGCTAGCGAAAGGTCGGGTGTATTACTTTTTTCTTTTCCAGTCGAATATTGTACGTACGCTAAAGTTGAACCCAATCAATCTTGAGACTTAATTGTGAATAAATTTATAATATTGTTTTATGAATTAAATTAGTTTTAATTATTTTTGTTACCAAGCAGATAGCTTAGCAATTAAACACAAAACAAAAATCTTACACTGTATATACAATTATACAGTATATGTATATATACATTAACGACTAATAAATTTTTAATAATAAAAATATTAAATTAAAACATATGTAAAAAGTGGGGTCCTCGTGGAATAGTGCCCACTACGCAGGTGGCATTTTTGCGCTGAATGACAATGGAAATCCTTTGCGCAAGAAAACCGTCTGTGCGAGGATCACCCATCGCCTTACTTAATCTCAGCTGGGTTCGGCGAAGAGCTCATGCGCCCTTGCCTCATGGCCCAAAAGCTCCGACGCCAAATGCAACAAAGTCGTATGAAGAGCCAAGACAACTGTATTTACCCACTTTCTGACACTCACGAGCCTCCGCCACCGAGGTGGCTTTCCTAGCGGTCGCTGAGAAATAGCTAGTGTGGCGACACAGGTGACGTCCCACGCCAGCGCACGGCCCGATTCCCAGGGTATTAATGACATACCATCAGGCCGTTTTCCATCGACTCGAATGATACGTGGCTCGAGTGTCGCCGGGATATTGGCACTGCCGAGATCTCTTCTCAGTATGTCGTTAAGTGTGGCGTAGCGGGAGAGGCGGCCAGCGCTGGAAAAGCAGGAAAGTCCATGGTGGCCAAGGCAACCAGCAACTCCGCAAGAAATACAACGATGATCTGTACAGATCTTAACCCCGAGTCGACCGCTACGCTACGGGTGTTAGGGTCGATCAAAGTGCCTGTTTTGGGGGACGGGTAGGCATGAAGCCAGTGACCAGACTTTGGCCGAGGCCTAAACACTGCCAGCAATCTGGCGCTGTCTACCAGTAGCTGCTTCTATTAATGAATTGAGGGGAACCAAGGATGCGATGCTATTGCAGGCCCTTTGTCTGTTATGCGTGAGTGGTAAATTTAGACTTGGTCCAGCTAGCCAGGTATTTGTAGCTTCATCCAAATACGCTATCTTGCAGTTTATTGCCACAAGGGCTTCAAGAATTTTACCTGCGAGGTCAGAAGTACTATGGATCGAAGATAGGAAAGCCGGTAAAGAAGCTTGGTTCCAAACTTACTCACTGAAAGTTATGTTATTAATGACCACAATTTGGAATTTTAAAGCGTTGTCAATAGTAACATCACATTTGAAAATTTCCATATGGGGCCACAGCGAAGTAGGTAGGTAAATTTAGGATAAAATATATTTTTAAAAAATCGCTGCTCATTTTAATTATAATGTGCTTTTATAAGTTACACCTTTATGTTTGTTTGTATGCAATGGAATCTTTAAACGCGATTACCATCCACTTCTACTGAAGATATTGGGCTGAAATTCAAAATACTTATGTAACTTCGATGACAATACACTAAAATGAATAAACACAACCTGATACTGCAGCCAGGATTGTTCCCTCACGAGGATACTCCTCAACGGTTAATAGCACGAATACAAACTTTGTATATAGGTTGGATTCTAATAGTTAACCATGACTTTCACCATGAACTTATGATGCACCAGGATAGTTTGTTTACGAGGGAACGCCTCAGTGTTTCGGTTCGCACCGACATGAAGCTTTGTATCGGTTTGTATCATTTAGGTAATAATTTTACAGGTAATTGTGAGTTCCACCTTTATGTTTGTTAATTTTGATGGAATGTAGTTTAAAAAATGTTAAAACAAAAAAAAAATTTATATTTTAAAAAAAAAAATTAGACTTTGATAGACAATCGAACTAGGTATAAAGAAGAAAATAACTTTTAGCATAAGAATAAACAACAATAAATAAATAAAGTGATTAATGAGAAAATTAATGTTATTGTGAAAAATCGTGGAGTGCAATGAAATATTTAAAACAACTGATATCGGGCACCCCACGCTTTTTCACAATAACATTATTTTTGCACTCGTATTGCAAAACTCGTCATACGATAACTGTGGCACAGTATAGTATTGTCTAATAATTTTTTTTTTATGAAACTTTAAAACACATCTTAACCCACACCCATAACAAAAGCTTTGCTTAGTTTGGGACTAGATAACGCTGTGTGGGATGTCCTAGGTATTATTATTATCACTACATGTTATAAAATAAAGTCCCCCGATCCCCCCGACATCAATGGGCACAGTGATTCAAGAGGAAATTCATTGAAATATGACGATTATTGTTGAAGAAGTCGGAAAAAAATCAAGCTGGTTAGGAGCTTTCATCGAAAATGCTGCCTAATCCTTTTGAAATTTAACAAAATAATGTGTGGAGGAATTGTGTCTCTTTTATAGGACTAAAGAAAAGTCCGCGATGGCATATATCTATCTTTTATGGACTAAACTATTTTCATGGTGTAATATGATGAGGTAATTGGAAAACAATTTATACGAATACCGTATTGATCCTTATCAAATTAAATGCAATATTTACCTTCAGCATTTCATGCACATTATGATTGCCTTTTACGCTATACAATTTAAATCAATATCTTAGGAGCCATACCGGACGACGCGACACGCGTGGTTAGGCTGAAGTTATCAATGTTGTATACAAAAAAATATCGTAGTTTGTTTTTATGTATTTATTCTTTACTTTTTCAAATATTTATAGAATTGAAAATAAAATACATTAAAAATAATCCAAGTAGGACGAACTTGCGTTACATTTAAATATAATTAAATCCAATCAACATGTTCGACACAACAAGCTGATACGACACTACGACAGTAAAAAAATTATAGCTCTGCTACCCGTACGAAACCGGAGCGGGTCGCTAGTCATTATCTAAAATAAAGCAACAATAAAAAAGCTGACATAAAAGAAAACTAATTCTTAAATATATAAAAATAATAATGATCAAGACTAATTAGTTCGGTAATAGCGCCAAGTAGGTATGTGTTGCCTGGTGCAGATGCGCGTGTAGTAGTAAGCAAGCTGTCAAGTAAAACCTATTTTCGAGCTGTCACTTTTTGTGATTGCGTCCTTAAGTGTAAAACCGATGACGCATCCGCCATACAGGCCAGACCTCACACCATGCGACTTTTTTTGTTTCCGAAAATTAAAGGTAAACTTAGAGGCATACGTTTTACGAGACCTGAATTGCCGGCGAGGGCATCCCATTAAGCTATTGAAGAGATCCTTAAATAAGATTGGTCCAACTGCTTTTTATACCTACCTACTAATAGTTCCACCGAATGCAAAAATATGTCAATTATGGCAGTATATACTTTAAAAAACAATACATGTATCATAAGCAAAATATCAGGTCTTATTTATAGGAATCCAGAAAGTTTCAGTATGGCCTACGTTTTGTAGGTAGGTAGGTAGGTATACTCGTAACGTGTTAACTATGACGTACCGCGTTTAAAAGCATAGGCATATCTTAAAAGTGTTAAATGGAGCAAATTAAGTATATCTCGATCAAATTTGGGTAAGAATGTAATGTTTTACTAAGTAGATAAGCGTGGATTTTTTTGTGATTTCGGTAGGTAGGTAACCTACCAATAACGCACAAAATATTTTAATTTTATAAGCTACTAACTACAATAGCATAAAAATAATAATAGCTACTTAAGAATAAATTAAGTCATTACAATGAATACAAAAGATAAAAGCAACAATAGTATAAATTATTTGCCATTCTACATAACTTAATCATTCTTTTACGACACTTTTAAGCGCCCACGTAGGTATAACACCTTTATAGTCTACCCACGCTTTCTTAAAAATCACGAAGGATTTCCTCAAACAAGGTTAGCGAACAATTATCCGGACGGACGGAAATATCGAGTCGAATATGTAAATAGGTTCTAAATGCGAACTGCCCAATGGCTGACTTCTTGGCTTGTTCATTCATTACTAATTTTACAGAGACGCTCGAAAGTGTCCATAATAAAATACATAGTCGCTGTAAAAAAAAAAACAAATGGGTCGCAGTCCCTTCGACAGAAGTCAAACTTGTTATCACATGGTCACGAGGTTCGAGGGTCTCACATGATGGGTACTGGAACTCTTCAATAGCTACTATCAGACATATCGATGTTAGACGTGTGTTAGGCTCAGTTTGTTATGGAGAGTCCTTTTCATTACCTACATATGTTGCGGAGTGTCCTATGATAAAGCAGGAAGCTTGCAGGAAGGTACGTAGGTACTAGCACTTCTCAATGGTTACCATTAGACACATCGAGTTTTAACAAATTTTATATGTGTTGATGAATAGGTACTTTTTATCACACATGGTGATGGCCTCATGATGAAGTTGGAAGGTGGGCACTGGCCCTTTTCAAAGGCTATTGTTAGATATGTCAAATTTGGGTTCATTGAATTGGTTTTGATGAGAACTTTTTATTGCACGTGGTGAAGAAATTTAATAGTTATTAATATTAAATTTCTATGATGAATTTACTAAAATAATTTTTATACATAAACCATGGATGTACATAGAGATAAATTGAGATATCCCGGCGTGACACCAAAAATGTGACCAAAAAAATGTACGCCGCAGTACAAACCTTATTGCATGAAGGTATTCACTGTGAAGTAGAATTTTGTGTGATTCCCATGTGAAATTCGTACTAGAAAAAAAAACAAAGATTCTGAAATTACATTTCATGTGCAATTGTCCATATAAATTTTGTATTTTTCATTATCCATCGAGATTTTCTTTCTTGCTCGCTGTATTGACGGTAACTAGTACAATAATCTGGGCAACAACGGTCGTTGAGCACGTCTTACCAAAATTACTGTGAGCACTAAGAACACACGTCAAACAGGCATCATGTTTGATAAATAGTCGTTATTTAATGAAAACAAGTAAATTAATCAGCAAAAAAAAAATTATTACAACCCAGTCGCATTGTGGAACTAAGTTCTACACGAACAATGTGCCTGTACGACGTGTGTGTTCTTAATACTCACAGTAGTTTTGGTTAGACGAGGTCAACGACCGTTGTTGACCCAGATTATTGTGCAAGTCACCGCCATTCCAGCGAGCACCCGTCAAAAAAATTGTCAGCCCACCACGACAACTATTAAAACTATCGTCATTGGTATGCGAGTATTAACAAATTATATCCATGATTTCCCATCCCGCATGTGGATGACGCAAAAGAGGCATACCTACTTTAAGATCGTAAGTGTCATGTAGAAATCTACAGTCTCCGGTGTCTACTAAGTTCTTTTGGAAACAAGAGTGCGGTTAAGCAAGCTGATTTGATAAGATCAACTTAACTTTTACCGTGGGTACCATGGAGTTGCCTACATAGAATAAATGAGCGGAATTTTAATTGAATTTTATCACAAAAGGCATAGGTATGTATCCTTAGGTATCGTATAAATGGATAAAGGCGTCCCATAATTTATGCTTTTAAGTACAGCAATTTTATAATTTTATATTCAGTTTAGTACTCGACGGTACATGAACGAGCTACCTAGTGGGCGGGAGTGAGCGTATTTTTCAAGTGGAATTCGTCGCGGGCGTTGCGTGGGGCGATCAAGAAACCAACGGGTTGCGGTTACGAAGCGCACTCGATGCCCGAGCACGACAAGTATCAGCTGCGGCCGCGCGCCGGCTCTGCGTGCGTTAGGGAGCCGCGCGCGCGCCGCCACGCTCAACCACTCAGCAAGTACCGCCGCAAAACCGCCAACGCCCGCGAACGCAGTCGGATGAGGGAAATAAACCGAGCTTTCGAAACTCTACGACGAGCCGTTCCTGCTGCGCCCGCACCATCGGAGAAATTAACAAAAATCACGACTTTAAGACTTGCAATGCGCTACATATCTGCACTTAGCGCGGCGCTGCACGACCAGCCTGCTGCACCGCCGTCACCTCCTAGATCTGACTTATCGGAACTATCTGTGGACATCGATCTGGATTTAAGAAGTGATGCAGATGTTAACTCAGACTTAGCAGAAGATTCTCTCTCTCCGTTCGACTCGTTTTGCGTTTTGTTTCGCGGAATTCGAATACGAATATTCGGACAGGACTTTCGCGTGACCGTGGTGTGTTATCAGAACTTGTGTGATGGGATCGCTTTGGACGGTTCGTAGTAATTCCTTTTGCCATATTAATACTATTATCGACCTATGAAAAGTTATATTAATTTTATTTTACATTGTAATAATTTAATAAAGTTTATTTTGTTGATTTTAATATTGGATTTTGATTTACATCCATTCATTAATTACCTTAGCTTTCATTATTTCCATTAAATGATTTAATTTGATTCATTTTTGGCTGACCGATCGCTCGAGTGATTAGAGACTATCTACAGAACCAAAAGTAGCGGGTTCGATTCTCGCCCGGGACAAATAATTGTGTCCATTAACATTGATTATCATGTCCATTTATTCCCTGTCTGTACGGGAAATATTTATATAGATGTGTACGTATTATAAAAAAATATCTAGGTATGATAGATATGATCTGATGGTATAATAGAGGCTCTGCCCCATCTTTGCATATATATTTTGGGACTAGGTAGCCATGTGTGGAATGTCCCAAATATTATTTAGCGTGTAGAGGTAATTATTTATGGTTCTATGACCTCTTTTAAGAACATAGTTTATGGTTATTATTCAGACAAAATTATAGGTACACAATTTTTGCTACCTAATCTAAAATATTTTAAAGTTTCATTATACTTTAATGGTAAAGAAAATAATTTATTGATGTAAATAACGTAAATAACTTATTTTAGTTATAGAATGAAATATAACTACACTTTAATAAAATGATTTATCTATGAGTTAACTACCTATACTATATTGCTGGGATTGTTATCGATTAAAAATTAGTAATCGAATAAAGAAAGCACGATATCAATTTTTGGTCTATTCGTTTGTGCTCTTGTAACTCAAGATGACTTAACCGATTTTGAAGAAAATTTGCACATTTTGTATCATCAAGCTGTTATTTTTAGTAACAAACATAACGTAGAGTTTACACAAAATATACCTACTTGGTGTGAAAAAAATCTAGTAATTGCTGTAAGTGTTCAAATCGACATTCGGCCATTTCTTTTTGCGAGAGAACATTATAAGTTGATTGAAATACCTAGCCATACACAATATTAAAAATAAAAATATATAAATCGATTTTAAATTAGCCCATTAATATATTCATGTAAGTAAAACATACGCATATACGTTTTGTTTATATCGATGTAAAAATAATCGATATGAGCACACTGTGAGCATCGAATAAGAGCTGTCATCAACTGTCACTTTGCGGGGCGAATCGAATTATGGATGAATGGACGCCAAATCTATTGATTTTATTATAAAATGTCTACCATTCATTACTTCTATATGACGGCCGAATGATTTTACTTATTCCATGACTTATCCAGAGACATATTCTTCATAGTAATTGTTACGGTTGGTATAAAACTAATGGATCCCAGGAGCGGATCTAGGATTTCCTTGAGGCGGAACAATACTGTTGACTGTTACCCTCGCCAACCCTTTGTTGTATCCTCAGAACAATTAACAATATTGATGTGGTCACTATAATATGTTGTTAGATTACATAATTACGTAATAACTTAAGACAGAAAGTTCCTTAAGTAGGGACTGAATAAATCAACCGACTTGGTATTACTGGTAATAAATGGATCTCACAACTTTTACGGTAGAACAACTGAATTGCGAGACTTGGTTTTTTTTACAAGTTTTGTTTTTGATGGGTCTCTTTAACTTGAAATCTCGTTGTTACAAAACCTGAATGCTCAAGATGGGGAGGCAAACCTATTTGTAAACGTTTAGAAAAATTGTAATATCTCAAAAATATATATACTGAAATAAATTGAAATCTTACGGTACAAAATCAAATATCTTTATTTCGTAGTTATGTAAAATAATCTTGAATTAATATACAATAATCAAAAATATGGCTATTGAAATGTTCCGTATCTATAGCTGTGGCTTACACACAAGTTAGTTTTCTATACTTATATAAATTTAAACTAGCTTTCCGCCCGCGGCCTTCCCCGCATGGACTAACACAGTTGTACCGCTAAAGGACGTGAAACTCCAGGACATTGTGAAAGTTTCTAAAACATTCTGAAACTCGTTTTGCTATTTTAGAATGAAGAAGCCGTGTAATCTTCTGGGATGAAATTCGTCCTATGTGTTATTGCAAGCCTTAAGACACTTTTATACTAAATTTCATTAAAATCAGTTCATCCGTTTTAACATGAAAAATAGTTATCCCACAGCAATCGTACATTTTTCCTATGTCACTCTCCAGCTCATAAACTATATCTATGTCAAAAATCACGTCGATCCGTTGTTCCGTTACTGCGTGATTGATTGCCAAACATACAAACTTTCACATTTATAATATTAAGTAGCAATTACTTATTTAAATTCTTTTTCTAATTGCATGTTTATCATGTAATAAGTTGTTTTATGTTTTAAATACCTTATAAACATAATATTGTTTCTGTTTTCCGGATCAATTTCGCTCCAGTTAGTTAGCCTTGAATTAAATGAAATTAGCCACTTTAATAAAATAATGAATGTAGGTATTTAATTATTTACCATTTATTGCATATATCATCCTGAAGTGGCGGGTATACGCTTTGTTTTAAATATTGCACTTTATTAATATTATTTTGTCACAATTCCACTTAACATGCTAAGACAGCATGAAATGCCTTTGTCTATGTTAGATGGGTACATTGTTTCCGATGTGGGTGAACTCTTAACTCAATGATGCGGAATGATCGGGTGATTATGTAAATACGAGGTCCGGAAGATGTGGGCTTGGCTGTGATTGCTCAACGTTAAAAGGTCCCATCCGTGTATTTTGTTGCAAGAAGATAAGACCTTGTCATAATATGCTATTTCTCAAGTCGGGACCACCTTCGGGTGCCCACGCGCCACAACGTTCGCTACTGATTGTTCTCCAGTTGAAGTGAAATTCGATATAGGCGGAACGTGAATTTGCGTAATATATTACTTGTAAATGTAGTATATAAGTCAGTTGTAAGTAACCCGTTAGTAAAAGAAAAACGTTTTTAAATCTGGCTTTTAATACCGACCGAAGAAGATTATTGTTTTTACAACCATATACAGGTTTTACCCACAGTACAGTAGAGGCTGTAAAATTCATTACTAAATATAGTATAACCTAGGTTCTGAACATACTTGGTGGTACATCTTTCCCATCAGGCTCGACAATAAAATACCTACCAAAGCTAAAACTGAATAAGAAATATTGAGGTACGGTCACTAATTGAAATGAAATTGTAATCGTCACGAATTAATAAAAATATTATGACTTTATTTAGTCTATCATAATGCGATTAATAGGTAAGCATCTGTCTAGTTGACGTCACAGGGATAATTTATTAACAGGAAGGTATTAATATCGTGAGTAGGTACATTTGTATATTTTGCCAAGTACCTATGTTTATTATAAAAAGTGAATTAATATTAAAATAAAAAGTAATTATTATAATAATAATAATACATGGGACAACCCACTCAGCGCCATCTAGTCCCAAAGTAAGCAAGTATTATGCTTGTGTTATGGGTTACTAGACAACTGATTACTTAAATATTATATTTATTTTTTTAAATAATATATACATAGATAAATATAATACACCCAGACCCGGAACGAAATAAACATGTTCATGCACACAAATATTTATCCCGGGCGGGAATCGAACCCGCGATCGTTGACTCTGCAGTTAGAGTCTCTAACTACTCGGCCAACTGGTCGGTCAGTCAAATTAAAAACTAAAATTAATCACTTATAAAAATATATATTATAATCTACAAATATAAAGTCTATAAATACAATCTAGAAAGTTAAAAATAACCAGTCCTTGGCGAACCCGATGCAAAGTTCCCATAACGCTCGCGGCATTACCGCGTTAGATCGCTATGGCGAGCCTCTGCATCAGAAACAACCACGATCGGGGGACACACCCCCTCTCCGTAAGTCGGCGACCGATGCTTCTAATTAAATTAAATTTATTTTATTTAGTTTATTAACCATTTTAGGGGGAAGGCATAAATTGGTCTATACTTTCCGAAAATAATATAAAAACCATGTGTTAAAACATTTCGTCCAATCCAATTTGGATGTGACTTTTTCGTGTAAGTATAGGCTACCAATTGAACTATTAGACCCATTGATATATTATTACCTGGATGCCGGCAAGCATCACCATAGATACTTGCATAAGGTCCGCTAATTTTTGTGACGCAACCGATCTATATGTAGGGATATAGATCTATGATTAGACCTCGGTGAAACTGTGCAATACGTTTTATATTTGACGACCGATTGGCTGAGTGGATAGAGAGAGACCCTAAAGGTCGCGAGTTCGATTCCCGCTCGGGACAAATATTTGTGTGCATGAATATGTTTATTTTTGACAATACTTAGCTTAGAGCAATACTGCTCGGAAAACAACTTAGATTTAAATACTTCTAAATGTTCTGTTGTCACTTTCACACGTAAGCATAGCATGATTAACACTACATACTTTTTAAAAGACTTGCCACTCCAGCGTCTCACATCGATCAGGGATCTTGGTGTCCATCACGATCAGAAGATCATATTTGATGTCCATATCAATAGTATTGTGGCGAGAGCTTCACGAGCTCTTAGGTTTCCAATGCGCAACTCGTCTTGTTTCAAAAGTGCAAAAACTTTAAAAATACTTAATTGCACTTTCGTTCGCAGCATTTTAGAGTACGCTTCACAGATCTGGAGTCCTCGATATTTTACTTACTTTTCTCGTATCGAAATCATACAAAAGAAGTTTATCAAATTTTTATGTCATAAGCTAGCCCTACAATTATGTAAACAACATCATCTGCTGCCACTGCAAGGGCGACCTGATATTGCAGACAATGTCTTTTTACAGAAAATAGTTTTGGGTTAAATTGTTTGTCCTGATCTCTTAGCTAATGTATAGTTAAATGTTCCCTCTAGATTCCTTAGACTTTACCCAAGTTTGTTTACACCTATCGTATTCGAGTAATTATCATCATCAGCCCATTTTACCCCACTGCAGGGGCTTAGGCCTCCCCCAGGGTAAGGGGGGGTTTGGAGCTTAAATCCACCACGCTACTCCAGTGCGCGTTGGGGATTGTAACGACCGCCATCTATTGACAGCGTCCGGAACCGACTGGTTAACGTGCTCTCCGAGGCACGGTGTCAGTGATAGTTAATGTACTTAAGTCAGAAAAACTCATTGGTACACGCCCGGATTCGAACCATGGCCCTATGGCCTTATAAATTTGAGACAGGTTGATGCGCTCTGGGCTATCAGGACACGAGCAATTATAGGCAGAATACATATCTGTGGCGAGCTTGCAATAATTTTAATAACATCTCCAAAACAGTCGATATTGATATATTTGATGGCAAGGTGGGTTGGACGCGGCGCGAATTCTCACGGAGTTTCTTCGAATAAGTTTTTCTTCTTATTTATGTATACATGTGTAATCTCTTTAGCAGTTAAAATATAATTTTATAAACTAAGTGACCACGAACGTGTTTAAAATTTGTTCACTCCATCGATCTATTAATTTAATTCTATTTGTGAGGATCTGTAATTGGCTTTTTGTTTTCATTTGTAAGTCTAGTATATAATAGTTTGCTGTTGATCTTTCTACAATAATAAATAAAATATAATAAATAAAATAAATTTCGTTCTGGGTCTGGATGTAAAATATTTCTATATGAGGTCAACTTGGGGAAGACCGTCTAAGGGGCAAGTCCAAACACATAGCTTTTTACAGCCCGCAGCAACTCTACGCGGGTTATTGTTTAGTCGGTAAAACAGTCATTTATTTTTAATTCATGTGAGCTAATATAGATGGCGCTTCTAAGTGTATCTTGAAATGAAACTGACTTACAAATTTTGTGAAGTTTTGAAACGTTACAACAAGTTACACGTGCTCTAGAAAAATAAAAATTTTGGTGGGATTTCAAGAGTGTTTTTGACAAAGAGTAAGGTAAGTATCTTTTAAAATGTTTACCCCAGCAATTTACTACATTCATTACACGATAACTGCTTTGGTTATTGAATTAATTTAATCAAAAATTTTCTTACGTAAAAAGCTAACAGTGGGGAAGTCCGTCTAGGCCACCTGAGGCAACACCGCCTTAAGCCGGTCTTGCCTCAAAGTAGGTGTGAAAAACCTTTTCTATTTTAATACTTACCTACAATACCTATAGCTTCGCTCAAGTTATTAATTATTTAACAACCTATACTCCCCATATTTTTTTCTGTAATAAGAAATTGTTTTTCATTGTTGTAGTCTCTTGAGTCGAAATTAGGTTATCGTCAACTTTAGCATCATTATTATATCAAAAATTGCTATTCGGATCGCAATAAGGTTTTCACTACCTATTGTTAGTATTTTGAGTCCAATATAGGTTGTGAGTTAATCGTCACGAATTATCTAAGGGAATGTAGGTACCCATACTACGTGACCCATTCAAGGGAGGAAGGGGGTCTCAAAAATACGGTTGGTCACAGGGGGAAAAGAGGTGTAGGTCTTTATCACGCAGTCAATATCCTCAAGGATAATAATTCTGAATAAAAGGCAAAAAGACTTGTGAAATTAAGTTCCTGTTAGAATACCTTTTTACATATATTTTTCACTTGTAAGTTGTAATTGTAGATATGCATGCACTGTTGACCTCATATAGCAAGTACTATATTAATGAAGACAATTATGAGCCGAATTATTATTTTAAACTTTCTGTTAGATAAAAAATATTTAAAACTATATTTATGAATTACTACGTGAAAAATTCGAGGCGGAGAGAGTCTTGCCGTATACTACGGGTGGTCACCAAGGGGGAGGGGGGTAAAATAGTAAAAAATGGGTCATGTAGTATGGGTACGTTCCCTAACCATATTCGTCATCACAAAAGTATTATTATAGTAGTTAATAATCATTAATAATTTTGACAAATAATTATCAGACAAATTTTCATTTTATAAAATAACATTTGACAAATAATCCATTAATATTAAGTTCGTTGATTGGTATAACAACGCATAGCAAAAAAATGTTTGAGACAATGCATTGTTTGACAAATACTTCATTTACCAAAACATATTTTGAAATAATTTTATTACCCTATAGTACAAAAAATCTTATACAAAGAGGTTTATATTAGGTTTAGGTTAGGTTAGAAAATGACAAACAAAGCACAATACGAGCGAGCGGAGCGAGCGTGCCACGGTAGCGGGCGGCGAGTGCTAGAACCATAAAGTAAATTAATTTGGCAGCAGCTTTAGTTGTAATTGAGTCATAAATGTCAGTTCACAGTATGAAAGTGACCTTACGCAATTTTGCGAGGTTTGAGACCGGCGCGGCGGCGCGCAGTGATTTCGCGGGGATGGGCAGCGCGCAGGGCCGGGGTTCTTGCGCACTGAAACTTGGACTAAAACTCGCCATCTTACACGAGCTAGTAAGAGTATGAGTGGTTAGACGGTAAACTCAGAAAAGGGCTTCTAATTAATTCGTACTTTTATGGCTAGAACCGAATAGAATAGATAGGTAGTTGATTAGGGGAGGATAGGTATACTGTTTTCTATAGCTTTTGATTTGTACATAGTTTTTCTATCAAATAATTTACCAACCGTTCAGTATTTTGTAAAATGATGAATTTTGCAAACGAATGATTTGTTGAAATAAAAATAAAGAAATTATTTGACACATTTGCTAAGTAAAACAATGGCGTAATGAGTATTTGTCAAATGATGATAAATAAAATGATATATTTGCAGAATAAAATGTTTGTTAAATGTTTATGAGACGTTATTTTTGAAATTATTACTTCGTCATATGTTTTTTTTTAATAATAGGAAAAAAAAATATTCATATGCAAAAATGTGCGATAACCCTGAACACAGTGATATCCCCATTTTTTGTTTTTTTTCAAATATGAACGAAATTAGACCTTAAGCTGATCGCCGTAAAGTGTTTTTTTCACCTTTGTGTGCATATTAGTTACTGGTTTTTAGACAGTTTAGCGTTCGTACAATACGAATATTTCCACTAGACGAACTTGCCCCAATTATGAGAATACTTGATCTAGAGGAGATGTTTTTAAAATACCATCCATATTTTCCAAGAAATCAAAACGCGCGTACATTCAACCTTACTGTTGTGTTTACAAAAAAGTGCCTATCGTCTACTGTAAATATCGTCTTTTTAGAATAATTAGAACAGAGATAGTGGCAACTCAAACGTAACTTTTAGAAAAGTATGCCGGTCTTACCCAAGTTGACCTTGTATATATTATTTAAAAAAAAAAGAATATTTACGTATGTAGGTATATTCGTTGTCAAGTAACCCATAACACAAGCATAATACTTGCCTACTTTGAGACTAGATGGCGCTATATAAGATGTTCCATGTATTATTATAATAATATTTATTTTCCGTTTCCCGCAAAAATTAAAAGAGTTAGGATTTCCGTTTAGATTTTCCTGTAAAGTATAAGTGGGGCCATATATTTCATACGATTTTCCAAATTTTAAGCCCAATAGTTTAGGAGGAAAGCGGGGTAATGTTTGATTTTCGTTTATTTTTTTAATATGTTTGAAATCCTGCATTTTAAAATTATTTAAAAAAAGAACACATTTGTATTTTTCAGATCAACTTTTTCCCGAAATAAAGCTCTAAAATGAGAATTCGTTTATTTACGTGATTCGAAGAAAATAGGCTGTGACAGATGGATAGGCAGGCGCGAGAGTGTTCCTATATGAGAGTTTTGTTTTTCATCTCGGATGTAAAACCCTAAAAAAAAGTAACCCTAAAAATCTACTTCTACAAACATAATCCTATTCGATAACATGTGATAGCCGAGTGGTAGCGAGCTCGCTTCTTGTTAAGAAGGCCTGAGTTTTTTGTAACTTATATACATAACTATCACTGACTGTGCCTAGGAGAGTACGTTAAGCCGTCAGTCCCAGTTAAAACCCACTAACCCACACTGGAGTAGCATGGTGGATAAATCTCCAAGCCTCCTCAACTCGAGGGGAGGCCTAAGCCTCTGCAGTGGGGCATTAATGTGCCGATAGTATGGTGTAGTAAACATGATTTAGCAAATCCACTTATTTTTATTCAAACAATATAAATAAATTAGTAAGTACTATAGAAAAGAGAGCACATTCATCATCGCTTAGTTTAGGGCGAAACACATAAATAACATTGTACAACGGAGCCTTGTTCTTCTTGCCGTAGTCGGTCCATCTGTCAGAGGTTCCCAGGTATGGACAGCGAAAACTAAAATTTTCATGCATTGCGTGTTAGCATTTTTTTAATTCACGTTTTTTCATCGTAGGTTTTTATTAATATTTTCTTAAGTTGTTAGTCGATACTTCATCCTTAATTTGATCCCACTTGAAAGATGCAGCGTGTACATACAATAGAGATGCCACGATAATTGCGATATGCAGGAATCGTGTTCATCACTCCGGCGCTTTTGCACAGCTCGCGGTTTTTTTCCAAGACATAAAACCGGAATAGTTAATTATACAGTTATTACCAACACCTTCCATAACAACCACCTTTAAAATGGGTTATTTAGGTTTCCAAATAATATAATGATGGCTTGTTTGAACCCGTAGTTAAAATATTTTAAGTGTGCCAACATTGATGGCTATGTGAAATTGGAGATATCGTCCTGTCACAGACAGAAAGATAAACGACGAACAGGCTACGTTAATCTCTGCAATATTGACAGGAATATACTTAGTGGTTGGCGTCATCGTGCCAGTAATGAGAATGAGAAATGACAGGTGTTTGTGTGGCGGTGACATGGAGCTATCGATATATCCCTGCTACGTACTGGAGGCAGCATAAAATAAATTATATGTCAAACCACGATTGCCATTCTCCGACAACTGAACTGTGTTTGATACGACGAAACAAGACAGTTGTTATAAAACACTAAGTTTGAGTGTAGGATTTGATTCTCGTTAAAACGCTTCGAACTTATTTTATGCTAGCTCCAGTAGATAAAAAGTTAAGATAAAACATTAATAGCTCCGTGGGTGGTTATTACGAGCGCGCCGCCATTGCGATTGATTTCCCGCCATATTGGGAGCTCCATTGACCGAGCTAGCTTGTTCCACTAAAATGTCATACGTTGTTAAAAATTCATACAAGTGCGAATCGGTATTGTAGCGTTCCGTACCAATAGAACTGTGTCTGTGATTTTTTTATTAATATTGAGGCAAACATTGTAAAATTAACATCAAATTTTATTGTATTCTTATAATTTTTTGTTTATATACCCACCCAAATATCAGGCACTGGTAAAAAGAGGAAAACAGAGAGAAACACATGCGTAGGTATACGCATTCGCAAAATGTACAAGCACGTGGAAAAACACTAACCCAACAAAAACACAAACACACAATATCGTCCCCTTACTGTAAAAAGAAGTTAACTGCAAATTTTGTAACTTTAAGATAATGCGATTTGAATGTTTAAGCCATAAAATATACCATTAATTTGTGTTTCTTTTAACTCAAATTTAATTAACCTGAAACATTATTTAATAATATTTGTTTATGAATAAACAAATGTTTCAATAACTTGATGTATTTTCATAAACAGTCGTAAAAACTTTAAGGGGTGCAGTAAATATCAGTTTTTGCCTGTAGATATTATTTTTATATATTTTTTTATATGGGAGCCATATTAAATAAATAATACATAATAAAAGAATTAGAAGTATTTTTGGGCTCGTTTGCAAAGGATTTAGTTAATGGGGTATAAAATAAAACTTGAATAGCTGAATTATAAGAGTTTGCTCTAAAAATAATCGTTTTTTTCAGTACACATTTTGAGACAATTTATAATTAACATGCAATAAAAAAAAATAATACTCTTCATCGTCAGAAATATCAGAAGAATCTGATCCATTAGCGACTGGAAGACAATCTATAACTTTGTTGCTAGTCTCCAAAGCTCGATACCATCCATGATATTCCTCAGGAATTACACCAGTGTCACAGAGTTTCATCAAATCCTTTTTTTTTCGCCACCGAGATTGGCAAGGTTTTTTGATAAAGGGGTTTCAATTCCTTAGGAAAACATATTTCACTGGGAACCTTAGATGTAGATTGCAAAGAATCTATTTGTTTTTTATTTCTGGTAGCGTATCCGTGTACTACCGTCGTATCTTTGCCTTTTACCTTACCATCTTGTTTTTCAAAAAAATCAATACACTTCAATTCACATCACGCTGTAATTAAAGTACATTTTGTGGTCTCCTTTCACATACCTCATTTTTTTAATTTTAAGCCATTGTACTTTGTTTCCTTCCAAGTCTTTTGTCCGGTTTGTGATTATGTTTTGAGCCAGTTCTTTGAGATCCATAAATTCATTAAATTTAAATTCTTTTGTATGATAAGGTTTTTTTCCAATGATCTTTCCCTCATGTTCATACTTTCTTTTTGATCTTGCCATCTTGAATATATTTTGCCATTCATTTATGGTATATACAGCAGTGTGTTTTTTGGCTGTTTCAATCGACGAATGCATTGAATCTACCTCCATATAGGAATGCCCACTTTCTAAAAATTTTTGTTCAATCACACTAATGTTTTCAATGTTTTGCACAGCCCACAGCAAAATTGTTGATATGAATTGGTTTCGGTTTTGGCCGCCACAAGTATCCCAGAAGAGACTGATCTCATTCACGTGCTTTGGCACACAATTCGATAAATAGTGGTAAAGAATCGTGCCTATTTCTGAAATTCCTTTTTTACCGTTTATTTCACTCCATGAAAAACAATACGCGTCATTAGGTAAAGCCAATTCATAGATACAAAGATTGTAGATAGTAAGTTTTCTGCTATAATAAAATGTACCAACGCTTGAGCTAGGGATCTGTAAAATAGCCTGCAAGTCAAACGTCACCGTTAAAAATGTGCTTTCTTTTTGTGCTCTTTCCTTGTCCTTTTTTTCGTTTTTGCATTCCTCTTTACGGACAATATGCTGCTGATAACTTATTTGAAGTTCTCTCTTTTGATCCTCACTACCATTTTTATACTTAGTACATAAAAGGCACTGGTCCTTTTTAAGTTTGAAAAAGCTAATATTGTATTCTTTAGAAAAGACACGCCGATACGTTATTTCAGACACAAGCTCACTATTCTCAGATTGACATTTTTTAGCATACAGTTGATACATTTTAGTGATACTGAGATTAAAATCAAAGTAAAGTTTTTTTGACCTTTTTCGACAATAATGACTTTCTAGTCGTGGAAAGGATTCAATATGAGCCCGAATTTTCTGCAGTTGTTCAAATGAAGTTTTATTTTTGGGTTCATGTCTTCCTCTTGGATCATAATCTAAGGAATATAGACCAAAGTTGTCTCTTTTTTTTATGGCATTAGTTATGACAGAAGGAGCGATACATAAAGTCTTGCAAAAAAAAGTTTGACACACTTGTTTCTTCTCATCGTCATTAGTCAAGTAGCATTCTTTTTGAAAGCTTCTCTGGGTTACACGTTTGCGATTAATTAGAACTCTTTTGGGAGTTTTAATAGCAACGTTAAACAAAATAAATTTTTTCTTGCTTTTTTTATTAAATTAAATTAGTACTTGCAAAAAAATGTCAAAGCATTTAATCGTAATTTCCGGTACTTATAAATTCTTCATGTTTGGAAGTAACAAAAACAAAACCAACTATTTTAGATTAGTATATTTTAGCTGTAGACATCATAGTTTTTTCGAAGTACGTCGAAACATTCAAAACAAACTAAGCAGTCTTAAAGGTATCTGGCAGTAATAAAATATCTGAACTTTAATATTATATGTCATTAAATGGTTTTTACCGAAGAGATGACGTACATAACAATCGTTTAGTAGTTTTTTACAATGGCTATCTTTGGATTCGTTGAATTTCGAAGAAAATCGCTTTTACCAGTAGATAGAGCGTTCAGAGACGGTCCCAATGGTGTAAATAACTCATTTTTGACCAAATGCGTAGTTAGTCGCTTTTTGCAGTAAGGGGACGATATGATCTTTACTTAGTACCTATAGCATAATAATCAGAATGGAGCGTTTCATACACCATCCGTCATTATCGTAATTTAAAAAAAAAAAATTATTACAAATGGAATGTAATTTTAGAGTTTTTATTATTTTGTTTTCCGGTAAGAATTTTACGCGTGCATCACAAAATTCTACTTCTATATTTAGTCTACGGCGTATTTTTTTTTTGCTCACATTTTTGTTGTCACAATGTGGTGTCTCTATATGACCATTAATGACCATTCATGGCTGATTATAAAATTATGCACACATATTTTTGGTAACTTTTTAGGAACCATATTTTATTTGTATATAAAGAACCAATATATATAATTTGATAATATCGGTAGTTGCAATTATAACTTAATAATTTTTTAAATAAAACTTTAATTTAAGCTTTGGTTTATGATAGACAAATAAGCTATGTGACGTGACTACAGATAGAAATATCAAAAATGCCTCCACCAGAGATATTTCGAGAAGACTGCTATTTAATACTTTTCTATTACTAAATAGAAGGATACTTGGAATAGAAGAAGGAAAAATATTAATATACCTTGAGATTCTATAAAGCGTGGGAATCACGTAACCAGAGCTTTATAAACAACTTCCAACTGTCATCGACTAAAAAAAAACTATTATGCCTATTAGAGAGATAGAATGTACTATTATCCGACATATTAGGCTTACTTTGTAATACTGAGTATGTATATAGATAATCTTTGTTATTTATGTATATTAAAGCTATAAAACTTATAAAAATATTGTAAATATGGAAAAAAATAGTTTATTTCGTTTATTCCTGTTAACCTAGAATCATGAAATTAGACACGATGCAATCTCAACGTTAATTTGGAGTACTTATAGCACATAAAATATAATTTTTAAATCGATATGAATATGCGTCACGTGCCGTTGGTGCAGTGGGCTAACCCTCGGCCCTTTTCGTATTATGTTGCGCCTTGCGGCCCTAAACTATGTATTTATAACCTTAGATTATTATTATAAAGGTAGCTTACTTTACGAAAAAAAGTGTCACCAAAGAGTATAATAATTCTGGAAAATGGTCCCAGATAATTTGAAAACTATAAAAAACTGTTCTTTTTTATTGCGAGCCTTTCTAGTATAACATATAATTGCGAGGCATTCACATTAAAAAATGAAATACACAAAAAATGAACATCGGAACTGTCTTTCTGACTTCCACCTCGAAAATGTATTAAAAATGGCTTGTTCAAGAAAAGAGGCGAATATTAGTGAATTAGTGAAAACCCGCCAACATAAAAAACCATATCATCATCGCCACACTTCGGCATCATAACTGTTATTTTTTACCAATATCAATATCTTTGTTTGACTTTGATGGAATACATCTTTTTTGTGCTATGTAAATTACTCGTTTTCCCGCACTTACGGCTCTCTGAAAAATTTAACCTTTTTCATTTGGCTCTTATAAAAAAAAGGTTAAATATCGCTGCTTTGGTGAACAGCAATAAATCACTAGGTACATAGTATAAAACAAAGTCGCTTCCCGGTGTCTGTCCCTATGTATGCTTAGATCTTTAAAGCTATGCAACGGATTTTTTTAATAGATAGAGTGATTCAAGAGGAAGGTTTATATGTATATAACATGCTTAATATAATAGAGAAACACTGATAATTTTAGAGGTTTCTAATATATTGTAAATAAACACATTTTTTTGCACTTCCATTGCAAACGCTGGCTGAAACCTACTAGCTAGATCAAAGTAATGTACTACAGTATTGTACACCTTAAAAAGGTCTACAAAAAGTCCGGAATAGTATATGTCTATCTCTTAGTGATAACTTACAATAACCATTTTTTTATCCAAAAATAGGTATAAATATGTATTCGAGCACAGGAAAGATTTTCGCGGTATCTACTTTATTGTTACTTGCCACCAGATGGCCCTGTAGCAATTGTTTTTCTACAAGCAGAAATGATATAAAAAAATGTAATCCACGCGGGCGTAGCCGGGGGCGGTCACTAGTATGTTATATAACAGCATGTAACTCTTAGGGCGTAAGTCGGAGTCGCACTTGTCCGGTTTTTTACATTAAAAAATAGGACCGAAAATACCACGTTTTAGTCGCTAAAATTAGAAGATTATAATAAGATTAAAATTCAGACTGTATGACAATTTTTAAACAACCCGAAATTAAAACTCTTTACAAATAAATCACTTTTTTCACGAAGAGATCAGGGTAGAGAGGGGTACATTCAAGTCGTCTCGCGTGAGAAAAATCCAATATAACGTAACGCTAGGCCCTTCACCTACATCACGCGACATTGCTATGATAAATGATGCCTTTTAATTCCACTGCTGCATAAAAAAGGCGGACTATTTGTTTCGACTGCTGCAATATTCAAGAGGTAAAGAAGATGACTATAATCAAAGGTAATGTAATCTAAAAACGTAGTCTTTATTTATGTTAAGTATATGGTGTCCCTAAATTCCGTAAATTTTTTAAGGACACAGTTCTCGTCAAACTGCACAATTTTTGTTTTATAGGTATGTAAGTTTTGAGGAAAACCAATAATTTAGAAAATAAACAAATAAATAATTGATACTGTAGTTTTCACGGACACACCTTTTTTTTCTACTCGTTTGTTTCATTTCGGAAAGCATGAAAAAAATATTTTATTCCTTTAATTAACGCGGAATCATTGATTTAAGACCTTTAAAAAGTCCTCATTTTTAAGAGGAGAAGCTGTGCTTTTGTAACATTTAGGGAATATAAAGATTATTATGCATCTATAAGCATAAGTATATTAAGATCCATGGATCTCGTTTTTCTCTGCTTCTTCTTGGAATTGAAATATAATCACGTTTATCTATGCTACTATGATGCACCGATTTAGGAATCGACAATCCATCAATCCATTAATGTTTTTCTATGCCACTTAAAACTACACCACCTAGTGAAAAATCCTGGTTAAATCTATACATGCAGTTTTATTAGATAAGTACATAAAAATACTATAATTTTTAGCATTTTACACTGATACCTACTGAACAGAATATTTAGCTTTTTGCAAGTTTGCGCATGCTCGGACATTACCCCTTTCCAGCCTTAACGTGATAATCAGGATATAAATTAATTATTAAAAACCGGTTTTGATATTGTATATAACACATTGGCATATTTTTCCAGTGCACTAATCTATAGTATAACATATGCTGTTTGAGCTATTTGACATTTTTCTCGGATCATTATCACATACATTTTTATGATATTAATTACTTCATCTTTACCATCGTTTCGAAGTACGTACAGGGTATCTTGATATCTATTTCTGATCACAAACGATAATAAAAAATCTATACTCCATGTCACTAACCAACCAATGAAGCACTGCAATGGTGGCGGTGGGTGGAATATAATGATGGTGGAATATACATATTTTTAGATTTAAGAACATGACTTTGAGGCATATTTGTTTTTTGAATGTAAATTTCATTTCTGTCTGTGTAGCAAGTTGACTCACTAGGGGTGCATATGGATAGTTAGGTCGCGATGCTGCGTCCGGATATTTTTAGGTTCATGTTTATGAAATCTAAAGATGAACTTCATACCCATCCATTCATCTTTCCAGTTGAATTCGACATAACTAATTTTTGTTCTTTATTACATTAGTAGATTTTTTTATCAGAGTTTTACTCCTCCATTGAAGAAGTTTGGACCAATTATGGCCACCACGCTCAGTAGCCACACGTGCACAATAGTTCCAATGTAGGTACCTAATAATTTTTTATAGCATATTTATTTACAGTTGAACAATTAAATAAAACCTATAGTTAAAATAAAATAATTTCAGTATTTGCAAGTATTTCTTCGTGATTTCTTCCATAACCTGAATCTTAATGTGAACAGTGTACACTTCGCATCCTTTTAACCTTTTTAACAGCGCGTTAATTTTCACGGATTAACTATAAAATAAAACTTTAAACATATTGAACCATCGAACGATTACTGTACTTTATCGGCACTTGCGACCCGTATGCAACGAATTACAAAAATATATGCAAGAAATGTCACGCAATAAACAACCAAAAAGTGGTATCGGGTGTATGCCCATTTTGGTTAAGATTGCTTTCGCGCCAAATTCGGCTGGACGGGCCAAGAGTTATGATTATACGACACAACGAGTAAGACCCGAGTTCCATCGAGATAAAAACATGCTGTAAACTCTATTACGAGCATATAAAAAAAATATATTGTCACGATTATAGAACAACACCTCGTGAAGTTGTATAATATACATATTAAGTCTAATACGAATCCATCCATCCACATCAGCTTAGGCCTCCCTTCGGGATAAGGGTGCTTGGAGCTTAATCTACCACGCTGTTTCAGTGCGGGTTGGTGGATTTTAACTGGGATCGCCGGCTTAACGTGCTCTCCGAGGCACAGAGTCAGCGATAGTTAAGTACTTGAGTCAGAAAAACTCATTGAGACATTGGTTTCTGAGATTCGAACCACGACCTTCTAAACAAGGAGCGGGTTCGCCACCACTCGGCTATCACGACATCGACTAATACGAATATTTTGTATAACTCAAATTTATGGTGAACTTGGTCTATCTATAATCTATAAGTTTTTTAATACAGCTCGCAAAAAAAGACTTGTTTGTCCTTACTTGTTAGTTATATTCATTCATTGATATACTAATGTCTGTGACGAATCGTCACAAAACTCCATAATCCTAACAAACTGTCATATAGCCATACTTTGTTTTTGTTTATATGTTGGCTTAATTCTGTTTGCATAGAGTAAATAAATTTTACAGCAGCGTTTGGTTTTAATTATGGTTTTATCGGTGGTTTTAATAGTCAGAAATGTCACTCACATTATCGAAATTGTCAAACGCAATTTTGCGGGGGTGAAGGCTGGCGGCGGAGACCTCACGGACTGAAACCGGATTGAAACTTGCCAAAGATACACCAGATAACTAGAAGAAAAGTGGCTACACGGTAAGCGGAGAAGAGTGCTTCTAGTCAATGGAGTTCCAAACGCGAAGCGTAGTATAGATGGCGCTAATGGCGACCCGACTGCTGTCATGTCAAGCGACTAACTGCCAATGATTTCACACAGTGATTTCGTTAGTGTTTTTTATTGAAGTTATTTTAGTCCTCACTCTTATCACATCTGTTATCACTTTTATCATAGTAAATCCTGCTGATTCACGGACTATATAATGTATTAAACATTGAATTTAAAGGATTTGAAACCTGAATTAACAAGAAGGAGTGCAATTCAGACTGGAAGGAAAGCGGACCTTGTTGACAGGTATGGACTGTGGGAGACAAAACATATTCTTTGAAAACAGTAGAGAACGTGGATTAATATATACACATGTGTTGTTTACTAAATAATAAATTTAAGGGTCAGACGTAGCTCAGAAAAATGTCGAAAACGACAATACGGCGGCGGGTAAGGAGGGAGCGCTCGGATCGTTAAACGCTTTCTTTGCTTTTGTTTCGCGCGCCATGTTGTCTTAGCATGTCATAGACCTAATAATAACTTGGAGGTGGCATATAATATAAATAATTGTTGTAATTATTTCATGCCAACAAAAGAATAATTGTTTATATGAGCTTCGAATAATTAAAATTTCAAATTGTGACGAAAAAAACATAAAGTGGCTGAATTTGATACAGAATTAAGTACTAGTTGCACGTTAATAGAAACCATAAAAACTGACCAAATATTCGGTTGCTTTATTAAGCAATACTCGTTCAAAGATGCTTTATTGTCAATATTTGGCCAGTTTTTATGGTTTCCATTAACGTCCAACTAGTACTTAATTCTGTATCAAATTCAGCTACTTACCTTATGGCTTTTTTTTGGTCACTATAGCTAGATTTTCAAGCGTCATATAGAGTTTACACAACCACTCTGCGCGGGCAGACCAATGATTTTTTTTTACTTCAGTACATATTTATCATTGACTCCTACCTTATAGAGCACGTTACGCCATCGGTCGCAGTTGCCCTCAACAGATGGCAGTCGTTAAAATTCACCAACCCGCACTGGAGCAGAGTGGTAGATTAATCTCCAAACTCTCTCACCTGAGAGGAGGCCTAACCTATGCAATGGGGCATAAAGGACTGGTGGAATTGGAAATATTGTACAACGGGTGTGTACATACAAACATAATAATTGGATTTTCACGAATAAGAACCGTTTTTAGAATCCTGGATGACATTGTTGTCCATATGTGTCTTTCGGTTGAAAAACACGTTATTATGTTACCGTGTTTTATTTATTACAGGAAGAGAATTATGTACCTATAGGTTATAGTGTAAATGATTTTTGTATATCAAAGAAGGACCGTACATTAAATAAAATAAAAATAACTGTTTTAGACCAGAAACAATATCTACTACTTATACTTTTAGGTAGAAAATAAAAAATGTTACAGATATAATTATTTACTATACTTTCTTCATTTCGTAATTCTTCTTTTTTATTTTCACTGTTCAGTTTTTTAGTTTGGTTTTTGGGATGTTTTATATATCCTCTCTTGTTTCTGTCTTCGTTATTTCGTTTTCCTTTTCGCTGTTTCGTTCTTTTTTTTTCTTGGATGTTATTTTAAACTTTTTCTTTCGTATTTACTCTTTGTCATTTTTTTCAATTTGGTCACGTGGTCACATATATCTCGTTAAAACATTAAGTTTGAGTACCTATACGGTAGGCCTGCGCTTGATAGTTTCGAAGATATTAGTTTTTAAAAATTTGGTGATGTGGTCACATAGATCGCCTGGAACCCTCTAGTTTTTCATATCGCAACCTTCTTCTTTTTCGATTGTATTAATAGACCTTTGTATTTCCTTTTACTTTCCATCTTGAATACTAAAACACAAAAAGAAAATAAATATATATTCATTGTACAATAAAACTACTCGATAATTTGTAAAGTATAGAAAACGGTTTTGAATAACAAAACTCTTAAATATTTCAACAAATCATTATATTGAAATGAACGCAGTTGTTATTCAGAATGTTGTGTGCTATGTTTTCCAAAGTGCCTCCATAAACTTACCTCTGAATAACGGCAGTAAATTCTCGATGAAATTTATTTACTGCTAAAAATTTGTCGCATATGAACTATTATAGTATCTACTCTCGTAAGGTACCTGTTGTCTTTCCACTTTATACTTTAAGACATCATCAAGAAAACAATAATTCGCCGTAAATCCCACGTCAGAATTGCCCGAGAGCTGCGGGTGTACTGATCGAAACTGAGCTGCGTATTTCGGTCGCGGAGGCACTATTTTATTTATATCTTTTTCATTTTCAAGATAACCACTTCATACTACTAAATTCAATAGAAAATGATAACATCTTTTTAAGGAAAATAAAATGAAAAATATTTATAAGAGTCATGGCAAGATATTAGCATTGAAACACGAGAAAATGGGTTTTGAAAAACATTTTATTTTAATATGATAACATTTGTTTTTCTTAAGAATACTACTAATTTCACTGCAGGAAAAATGAAAGAATAACATATGTTTTTTTTCAGATTTTTTCATTTAAATACTTTTGAGTTAGCAGCTTTTAAAGTCGAGGACCTGACAACGGTCTCAGCCTTAAATAATGTACAGTAAGTACAACATAAACTAGAAATTGTATGCATGTGCCATACATAAATAGTCATGTCAACGATTCACACTCTGTAGGGAGAAATTGGCAGTTAGGATCCCGATTCGTACTTTCATGGATGTGGCTACATGCAGCCTTACAATGTCTTCATTCGTGAAATTTTCACACTGCAGTTACTATGAAAACTTAATTGAACACTCCTCGTCTTATGACTCGTGGGCTTAGCACAGCCCTTTCTAGTTCAAATCCTATCCTATAGAATTTGTTATCCTATAACAAATTTAATTTTTTTTTAAATTAATAAGTTGTTATTACGATATTATTAAGGTATTCGTACGAACGTAGAACAACAATCAATGTATTTTATTCATCCCATTCTCATCGATATAGCTGAACTGGAAACATGAACTGTGTGAGCTTAAAAGTCACGTTGCTCGGACTCATTGAGTTGAATAAGTTAGCCATAGTAAAATAAATGATACATTGATTAGGATTTTGCGTTTGCTATGTTGGGAGTTCTTTTGATACTGTTATGGCGACTCGACCCAGATTTAAGGCTTATGTTTACTTTCCTTATAAATACTTGGACATGTCAACTTTAACGTGTGTTGGTAAATCAACACGTTCACATTCATTTATGATTGTACAACGTTATTTTGTGTACCTGCATCTGCAAAATATCTCGTCATATTTTACTATTATAGAATTGTTTAATTGTTTAGATAATAATAATATAATGGCGCATACATCACAACAACGTCTAGGCCCCAATCTAAGCATTAGCTTGTGTTTTGGGTACCAAGCGAAGACATCACATACATATAACAACCAAGACCCGGTACCAGTATCAATATTTATTATATAAATACTGACCCGACCTAGGATTCGAACCCGGGACCTCCAGCTTCGTAGGCAGGGTCGCTACTCACTAGGCTAAGCGGTCATCAATAGATAGTTTTTAAATTTGGACTTTTTTAGGGTTCCAAACCTCAAAAGGAAAAAAACGGAACCCTTATAGGATCACTTTGTTGTCTGTCTGTCTGTCTGTCTGTCAAGACCCCTTTTCTCATGAACACGTGGAGGTATCAAGCTAAAATTCATATCAAATATTCAAGTCTACTGTCCCTTGGAGCTGTGAAAGCCAACGCAATCAAAGGATACAGCCGTTTATGCTGCAAATTTTCTATACTCGCAAGGGAATCAAAATCTACAGGGTACTTCCCGTAAACTCAAAATCTTGAAATTTGGTAAAAAGCAACATCTTATAGCACAGATAAAGGGAAAATTGGAAAATTGGGAAAAGCATAAATTTTTAGTTACATCATATAATAAAAATATTTTTAATAATTTAAACTTACTACCCCTTTCCTCATGAACGCGCAAAGGTATTAAACTGAAATTCATTTCAAATACTGAGGTCGATAATACCTCTAAGCTGTAACAAAATCAAATTTACTTTTACTTATATACTTACAGGTTTGTACGGAACCCTCGGTGCGCGACTTCGACTCGCACTTGGCCGGTTTTATTTTAAAGTAAATGCTACTGCGCTTTCTAGTTCTAGCGAGTGCTAGTGCGTTTTAGCTAATTTTATAATCAATAAAATCGATACTCAAATATGGGCGTGCACAAATTTTTATTACTAATTCTGTCATGGCATTAATGCAGCAGATACAGCTCGTAACCATCGATGTTCATAGAGAAATACGCATTGCATTGTGACAGCAAAAATATACAGATCAAATATACACGGTATATATACTCAGACTATTCATGTAATTATGGAATACAAGTTACGTCGTGGCGCTAATGTGGCACAAACGGCACGTAACAACAACGTTTACGGAGAGAACTTAACTAACAAACGCATAACCCGTTATTGATTTGCCCGCTTCCGTTCTGGAAATTATGACTTGAATAATGAATCTCATGGTCGTCCGGACACTTTGGTCAACAATGATGAATTGAAGGCGATTGTGGAAGCTGATGATACTCATACTACACCTGAACTAGCAGCAGCTTTTGATGTTAGCATCAAAACAATATTGGACAATTCGCGACAAATTGGCAAAATAAAAACGCTTGATAGATGGGTACCCCACGAACTTAACAATCGCTAGCGCAACGTAAGTACGCGTCGAGACCTGCCTCGCGTTGCTCAACAGGCACAGAAATGAAAGAATTTTGAACCGGATTGTTACTGTGATAAAAAATGGATTCTGTTCGACAATCGAAAGCGCTCAGTAAGTTGGTTAGATCCTGGTTCAGCACCAAAGCAATATGTTAAACGAAAAATAACCCCTCAAAAGGTGATGGTCACTGTTTGGTGATCTAGTGCCGGTGTGATTCATCAGAGCTTTTTACAAAATGGCATGAGCATTACTGCAGATGTGTATTGTGAAGAACTGAAAACAATGATGGAGAAGCTCGCACGTCTGCGACCAGCTTTGATCAATCGGTCGTCCCCGCTGCTCCTTCACGATAACGCGTGACCCCATACTGCACAATAAACAGTCTCCAAGCTGCTAGAGTGGGGTTGGAAGTTCTCCCTCATCCGCTATACTCACCAGACCTTGCACCTACCGACTAATACTTTTTTCAAAATTTGGACAACTTTTTAACGGGAAAAAAAATTCAATTCCCGAGAGACAGTACAAAATGCCTTTAAAGAGTTTATTGCCTCCCGTCCAGTTGATTTTTACAAGAAGGGCATCGATAAACTGTCACTGCGATGGCAAAGATGCATCGATTCCACGGGTGATTACTTTGAATAACAGAAATAATGTTTCAAATAAATGTTTGAAATTAAAATATTTTAACTTATTTCATACAAAACAGCAACTTCATAGGTTAAGACCTAATATAACATAAAGGCGCTCAAGAACACCATTCGAAACATGGAAATTTTCCTAGCGATAGATGTTCAAAAATATTAGGTACAATTGTTTACAAAATGCTTCAAATGTGTAAACACTCATTTTAAAATGGATCAACTATTAGTGTATGTCAAAATGTGCAAATAGTAGGGCTTCGTAATGACTCCAACAAACTTATTTAGCCCCAACGATGTAATTTTATCCACGAATGCATCAGTGGAACCTGATGGTGTATTCATCTGATTCATATAGGCAAAAAGATGCGACGCTGAAGCTGAAATTTCACTACCGTGAAATTGACTGATTTATTGCAACGTATTACTGATGTAAAAATCTTTTAAATTACGATTATTACACGTTTTCATTCTACACAATTCAACTAACTATACGAAAGAGCTCACATGCAGCGGCGCGGCGTCACCAACTAAATTTGAAAATGCATTGAAATCTGATGTTTTTGAACTATTAGTAAATGCATGTAAAGTAGGTTTTGTTAAAATTTAAAATAATTAATCTCGCTAAAGAGAACTTGCATACGTCTCCCTCGTGTAACAAGTCCCAAAAACATTAAGTGCACATTTAAATTACCTCATTTCAAATTTTAACAAAAATCACTATGCATCCAGTTACCTACTAGGCAATCGTTCAAAAACATCAATTTGACACCGTTGCAGATCACTTTTAGATAGTTAAATCATGTTGAAAATTAAAAAATCATATTTTAAAAGATCCATACATTAATAAAACGTTGCAACAAAACAGTCACTACCGAAGTCCATAATCTGACATAACAATACATCGATGTAGGTATTTCGTAACATGGTTTGGTCGTGATCGCGCTATAGTTATAAATCAGCGTCTTGGTCATCAAAAATCTCAATAGCGATTCATCTAGAAGTCGGGTCTGACCATAAACGGACGCTTGCGGGCCTATGACGTCACCGCTTGAATCACATTACAGACAAGTAAACAAACTCCTACGAAAAATAAGTTTCTTGAGACATATAGTGGGTTTGTTTCAATGATCATGTTATAAATTCATGATTTTTTATAAACATTTCTATCTGCTCATATTATATAGCCTATAAAACAGGTTGTCCTAATTTAAGTATCAGCGACATGTCTTTAAATTGTACGTGTTAACAAGGTTAGCATAAGCACAATAAATAAATTTTAGTAATAAATTAATTATTATTATATATATACCTAAGTACATGGTATATTATGTTATAGATACCGCAGCGTCATACAGACCTCAAACTACGATTTCATGTTATGAGTATTTTATTATCACTACATAGTATAAAACAAAGTCGCTTTCTCTGTCCCTATGTCCCTTTGTATGCTTAAATCTTTGAAACTACGCAACGGATTTTATTGCGGTTTTTTTTAGTAGATAGAATGATTCAAGAGGAAGGTTTATATGTATAATAACATCCATTAAATACTGGAGAAGTACTGTTATTTTTGAGGTTTCTAATGTGATGTCGTAAATAATTACATTTTTTCCGCTTACATTGCAAACGCAGGCTGAACCCTACGAGTTTTATCAAAATAATGTAATAAGTATTGTACACATTGAAAAGGTCTACAGAAAAGTCCGTGATGGTATATGTCTATCTCTTATGGATAACCCAGAATAACTTTTTTTTGTCATTTACTTTTTACGAAAAATAATGGCTAATTTTCAAAGCGATTTTAACCAATACAGCATTAATCTTTAACCAATTAAACAGTATGATTTATGATATGATATGATTACACCGTGCGAAGCAGGGGCGGGTCGCTAGTTTAGAATAATTATAACGAAAATTCGTAATACATTTTACTAGGCATAGTTATTAAAATAATATTAATAATTGCCAATTAATTCAGTTGATGAGTGCGTATGAACATCATAGAAAAACATATATTTTTAAATAAAATAAACAGAGAGGAGTTTCTTGCCGGTTCTTCTGCTTCTAGTTTTTGAGCCTAATCAATTCATTTTGACTTTCAATAAGTGTGTGTAAACATCTTATATTGAATGGAAAGTTTTTAAATTTGAATTTGAATAGTCATTAAAATAATATTAATAATGTATTTATTTATCGCGCTCGCGGGCTTTATAATTTTTTGTCTAAATCGTCTTTCCTTAGACAACTCAGTTTCTATTAAATTGAAAAAAAAGATTCAATAATATGACCAATCAAAATGTTTGCATTAAAGTAGTCACACAAACGAGGATAGATCAAGCCTTCCAAATGGGATCTATTTCACATGAGAATATGTTTTTTAAGTCACCAAAGTTCATTGGTAAGTATTTTGTTATCAACTTGCATCCTCTGTCTAAACGATATAATTATCCTCACGAATTGTTTTAGTACCTACTTATTCGAATTATATAAAAGTGTCTCCAGGTATGAACGTCTAAATTTTGATTATATATTTATATCCAACATAAAAGTTTAATCACCATAATCTATCGTCTACATAAAAGATTCTTATAGGTATCAAAATAACACATATGTCCCTAAATAATAACTTCGTTTTCAAAATAGTAGATCTGTCACAAATCACAAAAAAAAAAAACAAATCTTAGACTATAGAATATAGATTCAATTATTTTTTTATTTACAAAATAAAAAACTGTTTTCCGCCATTAATCGATTGTTTTTCTATCCAAGAAAATGAGTGAATCTAACGAAGAAACTTGATATATTTTGAAATTATATTGCATAAAAATAAAAAATGCTTCCCAAGCAGCGGAAAAATTTGTGCCGTTATATTTAAGATATGATGCAGCATTAGTAAGACTAGCACCAAGTTGGTTTAAGTAATAATAATAATGATCATGTATACATAACAACAAACGTCTAGGTCCCAAATTAAGCATTAGCTTGTGTTTTGGGTACCAAGAGAAGACACCACATACATATAACAACCAAGACCCGGTACCAGTATCAATGTTAATCATATAAATACTGACACGACCTGGGATTCGAACCCAGAACCCCCAGTGCCTACAAGACAATCATGTCAGTACCTACAAGATGGCAACAAGTTATACAGAAAGACTTTCACCCCAACCTAATATAAAGATACAACTCCAAGCAAATATGACGCAGAAACGAGGTTTCAAATGTATCAAAGAAACATCGAAGGAGACTAGAATATACCGTATACAAAACAAATGCATACAATGTCGTCCCGGCCTTGTTCCTACACTTGCGACTTGATATGAAGACGTGTCGTCGACGACATCGACATGCCATGCGCATGCCGGCACGACAATATCGTCTAGTGAGGCCGCGTTCCATACGTTTCTATAGTAATTAGCGTCACCGATCGGCATCGTCTGTGGTATCATAGAAACGCCCATGAATCAAGAAGTAGTTTTCGTACATTCTGTCATCTGAGATTAATTTGAAAGCGAAACCAATTTTCGGTGCAGAATTTTCAGTTGATATAATTATTTACCAATTTTAGAGTTTCATAGCCTAATAGCAAAAATCGGATCCCTTATCCTGTCTTAGTCCTGTCCGTCCGTCTGTCTGTCCTTAATTAATAGATTTCAAACTATTCGATCATTTAGTTTTGTGGAGAAAACTTTTAGGAAATCGTTTTGTTATTGTTTGGTGACAGACAAATTATTTTGAACACAATACCGATTTACCTACTGTTTATAACGTCTATATATACAATGTTAAAAGCTAAAAATAACCAGTTCCTGGCGAACCTGATGCAAAGGTACCCATAACGCTTGCGGCATTACCGCGCTGGATCGCTATGGCGAGCCTCTGCATCAGAAACGACCCCGAGCGAGGGTTTTTTTTTTCCTTGCGACGGGAAGGCGGATAAAACTGCTGAGCTTCCGCGCGCCCGGGCGCGCGGGGTATGTGGGAGTTGCACCCACTAAACAACCGCCTGAAGCAGAATAGGGACGCGTGTCGTTACCCCGAAAGCTCCTACGACTTCATCGAAGCGGCCAGACGGCACACTAGGGTGTCGCCGGCGCGAAGTTGTCGGGTGACCCCTAGGGGTTACTCGAGGCGAAATAATGCCAGAGGCGCGGGCCCCCGGTTGAGATTAACGTTATTAGTATAACGTGAAAAGTGTTTTATTGATCACTCATTTGAGGTGAGGTCAGTAGGGAGCGGGTGTGGGGGGCGCGGGAGCGCCCCCACTTCAGGTTCGACTTGAGAGTCGCCCGAGAAAGACTCATTGGCTTTAGTCAGCCGCTCGACTTCGAGAGTGAGGTCGTCAGGCTGATCTGTCAGAGCATTCCGTGGTCTTCTTAGGAAATGATTAGGAGGAGGTGCCTCGTAAGCGGCAGCTGAAACTATCAATGGATTGCTATGATTTGTGGCTCTAGTGAAAAAGCGCTCTGATGCGTCTTTCATGTATTTTGAGATTGTAGGGAGCTCTAAGTCTCGATGTAAAACTGAGTTTCTGACGTACCAGGGTGCGCCAGTCGCCCTTCGACAGAATTTATTTTGGACAATTTGGAGTCTGTATAACAGATTTGGTGCTGCATGCGCGAAAACGGGGGATGCATAAGTCATCACCGGCCTGATACATACGGTGTAAAGAGTATGCTTATTGCGTAGAGACATTTGACTTTTAGGGCCTAACATGCCGCTAAGGCGGGAACTATAAAATTTGGCTAAGTTGCAAACACGGTTGATGTGATCTTTGAAATGGAGGTGTTTATCAAGCGTGATGCCTAGATATTTGTAACTGTGTTGCCACGGAATGGGCACGTTATCCATTCGAAGATGGGAAAGCTGGTACGGAACAACACTAGTTAGTCTAGTTTTGCTGTACCTAAAATGTATTGCTGCTGATTTTTCTGGGTTAATCTCGATTCTCCAGAGGTGAAACCATCGTGTCAGCTCATCAATGGCTCTCTGGAGGCGAGGAATTGTAAAAACTGAGCTATTACTGCGTAAATAGAGTGCAGTATCATCCGCGAATAGGGAGAGTTGGACGCCGTTTGTGGGTTGCGGTATGTCATTAGTATATGCCGCGTATAATAAGGGTGATAATGTGGAGCCCTGTGGAACACCGGCCGAGCGAGGGTCACACCCCCTCTCCTTAAGTCGGCGACCGATGCTCTTAATTAAATTTCTGGCCTCGAGGCTCCAACAGCCCGATTTAATTAGTGACAGTTAAGTATGTGACTCATATTGAAAATATTATATTTATCAAGATAATATAAAAATAGACTTTATACGATAACAAAATTATATTTGGTTCAAGAATATGGAACTTATGATCTATTAAAATGTAAAAATTTATTTCTGTCTCTTTCTTGCAAAACGAAAGTTAACGTTTTAAATGGTCTGACGTCACAAGTACGCCGTGTGATATTGCCCTCTCTGTCTAACAGCTAGGACATTTTAAACATTCATAACTTTGTAATTATTGATTTATATTTTTACAATTATTTCACTGTTATGCTATATTTAGAAAAGTCTTTCATATAAAATATTTAAAAAACTAGTAATCTACCTTAAATCTATCCTAGGTACCCTAGAAAATTCGTGACCGTTGTCTATGACGTTGAAAAAAGAATCATAAACGACCTTCATTTATATGGAGACACTAAACCGCCATATTTGATAAACACCGCGCGCATTATGATTCAATACAGTTTGATTTATGTGTCGCATTACCTTTCTCGCATGGTCTAAAGAATTAAAGTGGGTCAGTCGAAGCTGTCCTTGGTGGACTGACAGCCGACAGGTCGATCCTAATTTGACATCTAGCAGATCTAACCGAGATCGTGGTTGCGTTAATTTTAGGCCCAATGCCACATCAAGTTTAGCTTAAAAATATCTATTAATTTAGAGTGAATGAAATAATAAACCACAGTCAAAATAGCACCAAAATAGTCAATAATAAAAAGTAGGTAAACAACCGGCCAAGTGCTGGTAGTCGAAATAAACATTAACTTCAAATTTTTTAAAGTTGTGCTATCTAAATTTTGTTTTCAGAATTAACACGTCATAGTTGAAAAATTTAAGAGGTGGGGGGCACACTTTTTAGGGCTTCGGTAACGATGTCTCAATAACTATTGACTTAAATAAAACTCATTTTAAAAATATCTATATCATTTTTAATGACCAATATATAGGTAGTACATTAAATCAAAGTTAGTTGAGCATCCTATACCAAAAAAAATTTTTTTATTGAATTTCGCTACACCTCTATAGTTATTAACGGGATTATCATATGATACCTGCATCTACCTACCTTCTTCGTCTATATAGTGCCAAAACCGTCGAACTTTCTTTCTATTTTTAGTGTTTCGTACCCATATAGGGTATCAACGGGATCCTGTTACTAAGCTTATGTAAGCTACAGAAACTTACGCCCTTTGTTCGCCCATTCATTTATTTGGTGGTCAGTTGAACTTTTCACGGAATATGGGGTTTCTTGTGGCGAATCGTAACCTTTGATCGTAACAAATAATACAAGAATTAAAACTAAAAAAATTATCAGGCTCTCATACAAGAAACGTGTCTTTTATTTTGTTTTTGTTCTATCGTAAAATCGGTAATACATACAAGCGTCAAACTTTGTGTGTCTATAGTGCAAAGTATAAAACAAAAGAACAAAATAATAAAAAAACATGTCAAATAAAACTTCAAGCTCGTACTACGGATCTTGAAGTGATTGAATCAATAAGTACTCGGTACGTAAGCCCGACTCGCACTTGTCGTTTTTATTTTAAATACCTATTGCCTTATCTCTTAGGCAAATGCTTACACAGCTTCAATGAGATATCAGCACTGCGTAATTAATATTTTCTAATTTAGATCCATTCCATTCCATCAGTCCTTTTTATACCCCACTGCAGGGGCTTAGGCCTCCCCTCAAAGTGAGGGAGCTTTGAGCTTAAATCCACCACGCTGCTCAAATGCGGGTTGGCCTTTAGATCGATTGATAAGTATTTCTTACAGTTTTAATATTGTTATTAAACAAAATTCTTCAATATTTTTATCCATACACTAAGTCCTACATAATTTTTTAACTTTTTTTGTAATGGAAAATTTTAAAAATCTTATTTTATGTATTTCATATTCTTGATTAATATATATATTATTTTTACACACATTTGAATTACTTTGTTGGGGAAGAGAAAGCTTTAAGATACGAAACACTAAAAATAAATGAAAAGTAAACAAGATACAAACGAAGCGAAGGCTGTATATGAAGCTGTTCTTTGCCGTCTCCTAGTTGCATGTGAAACGATGCAGAATTTCCTTATACAGGTGGAATCGACTAAATAAAGCACTGGTATCTGTTAAGTGTGAAAACGTGATGCAATGCCACATTATAATTATAAGTAAATTTAATTTTTACATTGCATAAATATGTTACAAGTGAATTCTTGGTGGTGCGTCCAGTTTTTCCCACATAGCCGTACATGGTGATCCCTTGTTTATTGTGGATGGAATGCGTGAGCAAGGATATGTGTGCGAAAGGTGTGAGTACTGAGATGACGACTGACAGAGATGAATGGAAAAAGAACACATGTTGTGCCGACCCCACTTGGAGTGGGATAAGCGCAGGAGGATGATGATGATGTTACAAGTGAATTCGAATGTATTCACGTCCTCTCCCATTCCTGCTGCCACCACGTCGCGTCGTCGTTTTCCAGTTTAGACTCAGTCAGGTGTTGTATACATACATAACCTGAACGTGTGAAAAATCACATTTTTAGTTGATTTTACAATTATAGGTTACATGTGACTGTTTGATAATCATCCAAACATAAATTAAGTATCTTTGGTGAAAATAATAAAATATGTGTTTTTCTTTTAGTATCACTCACAACCAAAATATTGAGATATAATGCTACAGAGTTATCTTAGAAAAAATACTGTCACAGGGCGGTATGTCTTTGTTTTTTATGATTTTTGTTTAGTTCTTTTATAATGGATTTCTGAAAAAACATGATTTCCGTCGGTGCTTTGTTTTTGAAAACAATGAGCTATAAATTCGATATTAATGCGAATTAAAAAAAATAAATCAACGGATCTCCTGCTTTCGCACGAACTTCTTACAACATTGGAAATGAACCTAACGGAATAAAGTAAACACACACATTTTGGATAATATTTTCCGAAATAAATTTTTCGCAAAAAAAAATAACACAACTGTATCTGAATAAGCTTAAAACTTCGAAATATAACATTCTGTACGACATTTCGATCGAACAAACCGAATTAGTACGAAATGTAACATCGACGCATATCCGACTTCCAACTAAGGGCACACTTAACCACTACTTCCGGTTGTCCGATTCTAACAATTTTAGTCTCAATCGATTCCCCGTCTAATTACCCCGAGCTATTTTTTTAGTTTTTTCTTATCGGATCTAGTTCTCAAGATATCGGGCTCCCAAAATGAAAATCGGGGAAAAAAATTGCGATTTTTTCGTTTTTTGCCGATATTTTTTTTCTTTTTAAGGTTTTTCCAAATTGTCTAATGTCATCTTGTAGAGCTCGCCGAGCTGCGTCTTTTGACACCACATTCATCCCGATATCTCGAAAACTCTTTGTGCAATCTGCCTGTCTCACAAAACTCCCAAATGACCCCCTATACTCCAACGAAATGAAAGTCATTTCCAATGACAAAACAATACGTACCGGAGGGACATCCTTTATTAATGACCCTGCAAATTTTGGTTCTAATTCATACACATTTCAGGGGTGGAAACAGTCACGGCCCGCAAGCTGTTTCGACGGGTGTTTATAGGTATTTTTGAGTATTTGCGCTTAAGGTCGGGGAAGAGGAATTGAAACGGAGACAGCGATGCCAATTCGAAGCCGCGTATTGAAAGACTTCAATATATTTCTAAATTTAAAATATTCTTCCTAAAAACTATTCATCTTCATCATCTAGATTCCGGCACCAGCTACTACTGTATTGTCATCTTTAAATATTTGGTTTTTTAGGTGTTTCTTTAATCTTGGAAATAGATAAGAGATCCATAATGTAATAATTATGAAGAATGTTTAATTATTTAAAAGCCTGTTTGTTCAATGGCAAACAAGGCAACTCTGGACTTTTGTACCGTGTGACACGACCAAGACACAACGATCCGTGATAGCCGAGTGACGACGAGCCGGCTTCTTATTTAGAAGGTCGTGGTTTGAGTGCCAGAAACAGGCATGTATCAATGAGTTTTTCTGACTTAAGTACATAACTATCACTGCCTCCTGCCTCTGAGAGCACGTTAAGCGTTCGGTCGCGGTTGCCATCATCAGATAGCAGTCGTTAAAATTCACCAACCCGTACTAGAGCAGTGTGGTAGATTAAGCTCCGAGCATATTCATCCCGAGGGGAGGCCCAAGCCCGTGCAGCAGGACATAATAGGCTGATATTGTGACGCGACGATCTGCCAAAACACTTTTTTTAAATTTTTTATCCATATCGTCGGCCATTGCTGTCATAAGGCATCCCAAGTTACGGTCCCCTTTAGTTGAAGTTCTTCCACGTATAATTTCAGCACACCAACGCGCGACCATAGAATATAATGAAGCATTAATTCTAAATGTATTATCTCTATTTACTTGTTCGTGGGAAAAAATTTCAAGCAAAGGTATTTAATTTATATATAGGTATTCAAACCTCCGCTTTTCCATTTTCACACAACCTATCCGTTTTTTTTTTTGTTTTAAATTAATTTTGCAAATCGGTTAACTACAACCTGCCAGTATTTATTTATTTTGTTATAAAAGAGTAAATATTGCACTTTTATCCTATGTTGAAACACTCTTTGTACCCCAGATCATCCACCAAGGGATCATTTTTCACTCCGCTATTATGGTTACGGAGCCTAGCAAACCAACCACCACATTCTTCGTGGTAATTTTTTCTATAAAATTATGGAAATAATTTGAATTTCATTCATCAAAGGATCAATGTCAATCAGTGAAGTAGAAAATACTGAACTCTCTGATCCATCATCTGAGTGGATTATAGTGAACCAAACCGAAAGAAGAACAAACAAACACACAAGTATTTAGTATTTATTTTTTTGTTTGACATAGGTGACTAGTCATGAACTAATTTTATACGAATGACAGCTTCGTAGCAACTAACTTACGCATTTAGTAGGAAAATCAGACAGGTTTGTTATTAATTCAAGGTCTTTGATGACTAACGTAGTTGTGATCGTTCTTTACAGCTCATTTTCAATTAACATATTTTAAGAAATCCCCTTATAATAGAGTTATTTGTGCAATTTATAACTTTAAAAGGCGCCACTAGTATTTAGTTTTAATTAAATATGGATGAATACTAAGGGGTGCCTACATACTTACTATGATTTTTAATTGAACCAGGTACGTAAAAACAACAAAGAAAAACAGTTTGATTTAGACAATATTTTTGGACTCGTCTAGTGAAATTAACTGAAAAAAATTCATTGACACTTTAATTGTTGTTTACCTACGTCGCAATCCATCGATAAGTTGTAACCCCTTACCGAAAATGTGTCTCATATTTTAAGAGATTGAAATAGGCGTCCATAAATAGCGAAGTCTTATAAAATAAGTACTAAAAGAAGCTTTTGGTGAAGATCATATTTTAAAAAGATATATATCTTTACTGTAATAAAATGTGATGATGCCCCAGCCACACACGTGGTTGAGTTGAGGTGGGAGGGAGCGAAAGTGCTGACGCAAGTTGCGTCCCATAATAAGCACCTCCCTTTTTCCCAAGGCACCAGGGTCAAGCCATCAGACTTCTTTCTGTCCATGCGACTAAGACGTCGTGGTTCGGTAACACAGGGCACATTGGCCGAAATGAGGGCGCGACGGATGATATCATTAAATGCATGGTGACGTGGAAACCTGCCCGAGCATCTATTACAGCTCAGGGCGTGTTAACCGTTGGTATACAGTGGGTATACATACTATATTTCTAACCTGAAAAATTGAATATTTAAGTCTCAGTAGGTTAGATCGTAGTTTTAAATGTAGGCAGTGTATTTGTATTGTGTATCTATTGGTGTGGCGGTGCGCGGGTTCTTTTTCTAATAATATAGATGCCCTGCTGATTCCCAACAACACACAGAACGATATTCCGGTGACAATATAAGCAGTCAAGGAGTGGAAAACAAAAGGACACACACCTTCGATCCTCCTGAGTCCTGAACTGCACTGGTGGCCACCGTATCCCGTGCTGGGTTTCCCTTTATTCTTTTATCACTATTTTTATGAATTTGTATATTTTTAATGGGTTTGGCGTGCGCGCAGCGTGACGAATATCGGACGATTATCCGTCGATGATCGAAGACGATCTGGGGGTAGGAACACAAAAGATCAAAGGTCGAATGGGACAGGCATGCAAATAATGTACCAATAATATCATTCTGTATGGCGTAAACATCTATATTTAAAGAAACGTTCAAAATCTGTTTCGCTTTAAATTGTAGTTTTATTTACTGTATGAACTTAAAAAAAAGTACAAAATGTAAAATTCAAATTTTTTTGAGTTGCACACACACTTATTGTAAAACAAAGAGGCATTTACCGCTGCCGCGCCGCGCCATTTCAGAAATACTAGAAGGATAAGAACCGGCTAGAAATTCCCTATAGTATTTATTACTATATTTAGTTTTTCTTCAACTGAAATATAATCGGAAGGTAGCCATTGCTACACAAACACTGTTTTCAAAAGGTTAACTTCATTTTATCGAGCTGACCATCACCCAAAAATAATTTTTTTGGGGTTACCTACCTCAAAAGGATGAAAACGGAACCCTTATAGGTTAACTTTGTCGTCTGTCTGTCTGTCTGTCAAGACCCCTTTTCTCATGAACGCGTGGAGGTATCAAGCTAAAATTCATATCAAATATTCAAGTCTACTGTCCCTTGAAGCTGTGAAAAAATTAAACTTCTAAGCCAACGCAATCAAAAGATACAACCGTTTATGCTGCAACTTTTATATACTCGCAAGGGAATCAAAACCTACAGGGCACTTCCCAAATCTTGAAATTTGGTACTAAACAACGTCTAATAGCACAGATAAAGGACAAATTCCGTAAAGCATCAATTTTAGTTACATACTATAATGAAAATATTTTTAATAATTTTAAACTTACTACCCCTTTTCTCATAAACGCGTAGAGGTATTGAATTGAAATTCATAACAAATATTCAGGTCTACAATACCATAACTTTTACTTATATACCTACAGATATGTACGGAACCCTCGGTGCGCGAGTTTATTTAGTATCTTCGATTGCCTACACTACCACCTTCGTTTTCATCCAAAATAAAACGACGGAAATGCGTCATGAAAAATAATACTAAAATAATACCTAATGACACGAAACGTCAAGAAAATGCGCGTAAAATGACAACGTCATGTCATTATGGGTGCCGATTTTTTTCTAGTTCTATTACTTACTCAACCCGTTGTGTTTAAACAATATCATGTTCATATTTTTTTTAAATGTTTTCTCAAAAGCATTTTTGTTATTGTAAATAGTACGGCCTTTCGCTCAGGAGTTTGAATACCATTAAGATTAAGAAGATCTTATAGAACCTCCATACATAATAAATACATTTCCTTATAATATAATCGATTTAAATCTTACTTTAATGATCTGTGATTTAAAACAACACATTCTCACACATAGCATTGAATAGCATGAAAAGCGTAACGAAAAGTTTATGTTTTCAATGAAACATCTACGGTGTATACGCAGTTGTTCTATAAGAATATGGAATTCTAGAGTTTCATTCATCAGCCTATCAAGTAAAAAATTAACGAGTGCGTTTCTATGGAACTATAACGAATATATTATTGTACCCACATATAAAAACTTTAGGTTCCGATTTAAGTTATGTGTAGTCAATATTTTCTCGGCTCTCAGTCTATATTTAGAAAATTATTGTTTTATATTTCTTATGAGGCATTATTTACAGGTGTAAATATTGTAGGTATCTAGTCGGTAATATTGCCAGAATACAATATTGCTATGAGACACAATAGGTTGGTTTTTTTTTACAAAGTTTTATTGCGAACTCAAAAGTTTGGGGTTCTTTCTTGACATTTTTATGTTAGTTTAGAATTTTACTGTAGTACTAAATCTCATCGTATAAAATCCATGCAATTTAGTACAATGTGAAATCTCAAAAATCTGAGTAAGGGGGCAAATGAAGATATTCATAATTTTTATTTGAATTTTAGTTTCATGAATTCTCAAAACTATAACAAATCCAATAATAGACCGCCTGGATACAATATTAATTATTTTTTTCTATCGATACTATATATTATATCGGTATTATATAATCGATACGACTGACCGATTGGCCGAATGTTTCGAGACTCTAACTGCAGAACCAAAGGTCTCGGGTTCGATTCCTGCCCGAAACAAACGTGTCTATTTTGTTCCGTATTTGGGTGTTAAAATATCTATATATGTATATATTATAAAGAGTATATTAGTATGTATATCAGTTATATGTCTATAGCAAGTACACAGAAAAAAAAAGAATTCTGTTATCAACGAAATATAGTTTTCAATATATACAATTATACAAATACCGCATATTCTTAGACCAATGCAATTTGCATCGATATAAGAATTATTTTTATACAATTTTCTTGATAACGAATTCTTTTTTTTTTCTGTGTACTTGCTCACTTTGGAACTAAATAGTATCAACCTAAAAGTACAAATACTCTCGACTCGAAATCAAGACAACCAAATATTACATACAGTAAAAAAAAATTTTTTTCATTTACTCTATGTAATAAATGAGGTATTAAATGGGACCATAGATTATTTTAAACCTAGCAAAACCTTAAAGCTTTGAATGAATCGGTTCTTTCTGAATGAGTAGGCACGCACTAATTGGGCTGCCAATCGATGCCCTTAGCCGCGTGTTTCATTCAGAAAATCCTAACAAAAACTAGGCGCCAGTTGCTGGCGTTCGTTAACTCCTTTTTTTTGTATTTCCATAATTCATATTTCCACAGAGCTCTAATGGTAGGTGCATTTGTTTCAACTAGTTTCAATGTAGACATGGTTTCTAACAGATAATTTATTAGCACTTTACTTGATGTATTATTATTTCAAACGGTGTCTAACCGTGGAATCGTAGCAAAGCGTGAGTTAATTGAATTAATTTGTTTTATAATCTGATGATTTGATTAGTTTTCTTGTCTTTGAATTTATTGTAAGCGCATCTAGGAAACGTGACGAGGGTGAAAATATTGGCATTAGACTTTTAAGCATCGAGCTTTTAAGTAGTAATAAGTTATGTCGTTTTTCTACATTATGGGTGATTTTTATAAGTCTCCGCTTTTGAGTGTTTTTTTTTTAATAACTGGACAATTTGCAGACCACTATACATTGTTGATGTTCCAAGTATCGTCATCGGTCTGATACAAATCTATACTAATATTATTGAGGTAAAATTTGTGTTTTTGTTTGTTTGTTACGGACAAACTCAAAAACTACTTAACTGATGTTAAAAACTATTTCACCCATAGAAAGCTACATTATCAGCGAGTTACATTTGTACACACATTTGTACAGGAACCGCTAAAATTTTTATCCCGGAAAAGGAGGTCCAGGTGCCACTGTGGCTGTGTACTGTTTCTGTTTAGTCTATAGTAACCTCTAAGATTACTTTTTTGTTATTAAGGAACTGTATTTTAAAAACGTTGAAGTTCTAGTCCAACTTGTGCTGTGAGGGTTTTGTAGTGTTATATAACGGGTTAAAAATATTACCAAATAAGTCTAAATCTATTATAAAAAAATATATAATCTATTATAATCTTTAATGTTTATGCTATTGAAATGGAATAAGTGGATAACAAGACATTATTTAATTTCAATGTAAATTAGGGAGTATGTAGGTAAATACAATTTATTTTTAAGATCGGATCACAGAAACCATAGATAAACGATGTTATAAACTGGATAATGCGTTTCCGTTTATATGTAGCTTTAACGTAATCTTACTTGGCATCTATTGTCCCCAATTAAATAAATACCTTTCAGTTGACTCAATAAATTACCATTTAATGGATCACTTTTAGAATTGCTCGGAATTTTTCTAGGTCAACTAAATTTAAGACGAGCAAGTAAGTACAAAAATTCTGACATATGCCTATAATATTGAAAGCGGAGATAAACAAAAACTACAAAACAAATTCGTTGTAAAAATCTTTATTTGTACATAAAGACCACCTCCAAACAACATATTTTGGTTATTCTGTAGTATACCACTTGTAGTATACAGATTGTTTTGTTTTTTTCAGGCTTTTCGGTGGTTTTGCAGTCGGGTTTTTGGTTTGTTTTAAATAATTTAGTTTACTTCAAACTTTTTGGTTCTATTAATTGGCACGCATTTACTTTAGTTTTGGTCATAGCCCAACAAAGATAGGTATATAACGAACCACAACGAACCTACAGTGCCCGGCCGTAAGTGATGCACACGAGTTCTTGAAATCAGGTAAGTAAAAACAAGTTTACAAGTAATATTTACAATATAAAAATATCATCTAGGTGAGTCCCGTGCGGCATCGATCCCATTACGCTAGCACTGTTTCCGCGCTGCACAGCGATGCTCAGTTGCTGTGCAAAATAGGCGCCCGTTCTGGGATCGCCAGCAGTGCTGACCAGACGGGTTGACAAATCCTTTACGATTTTTTTCGTATCAGACGACCACGGACTTAGTGTCTATACTGCAACCGCCGCAAACTCGTAGTGAGGAATCAACCCCGAGTACTTGCGGCGTTTAAATAACTGCACTTGGTCGGCCGCCGCGCCAGCACTCTGGGCCGTGGCCCGGACATGAGATAAGGCCAGGATATTCACACATGTGGCATCCCAAATCAAAGCATGGCCCAGGCACCACGGCACCAACGTTGCTCCGTCGGGTCTCTTGCCATCATCCCTGCACAAACGTTTCGGCTCTAAAGATAAGGAGATAGATGCTGTCACAAGAGCCCGGCGTATCAAGTCTTTGATGGCTCCGTGTCGGTAGGTACGACTGGCACTTTTGAGACACGGACTTTCGTGTCTCAAAAGTCCGTGGCGACCCAGCCGGTCCACACCACGGCCACATGGACATTGATGGGGCTCGCACACTTCTATGCCTAACCGCAAATGTGTTAGAAAGCGATGAGTAGTGAAACGGAATCCAAAACTGTACCGATGTTTTTGGATGCGAGTGCGTGTAGCCAGTGACCCGATTCCTTTTCAGACACAGCGAGTCTCGCTCGATCAGCATCTTCAGGGGACCGCTCGATGAGATCGGCATGTACGGCTCTGACTGCTGGTAGGTCCCACGAGTTTTGTGTACCAAGCTCGCTAGGCATCCATTCCCCGGGAAAGTTGCAATCCAAACTGTCCGAGCCTCCGCCAAGCCTCCGTCAAGCCAGTCACCTCAACATCGGCTAGGCGTGGTATTAGGTTTTAACCTATGAAGTTGCCGTTTTATATGAAATAAGTTAAAGTATTTTTATTTTCAAACATCTTTATTTCTGTTATTCAAAGTAATCACCCGTGCAATCGATGCATCTTTGCTAACGCAGTGGCAGTTTATTGATGCCCTTCTTGTAAAAATCAACTGGACGGGAGGCAACAAACTCTTCAAAGGCATTTTGTACTGTCTCTCGGGAATAGAATTTTTTTCCGGTAAAAAATTGTCCAAATTTTGAAAAAAGTAATAGTCGGTAGGTGCAAGGTCTGGTGAGTATGGCGGATGAAGGAGAACGTCCAACCTCAACTCTAGCAGCTTAGTAAGGGGTCGCGCGTTGTCGTGAAGGAGCAACTGCAACAACCGATTGACCAAAGCTGGTCGCAGACGTGCGAGTTTCTCCATCATTGTCTTCAGTTCTTCACAGTACACATCTGTATTAATGCTAATGCTATTTCGTAAAAAGCTGTGATGAATCACACCGGCACTAGACCACCAATAATTAATAATATTAATACTAGACCACCACCATCACCTTTTCAGTGGTTATTTTTCGTTTAACGCCTTGCTTTGGTGCTGAACCAGGATCTAACCAACTTGCTGAGCGCTTTCCATAGTCAAACAGAATCTATTTTTCATCACAGGTAACAATCCGGTTCAAAATTCCTTCATTTGTGTGCCTGTTGAGCTACATGAGACAGGTCTCGACGCGTACGTTGCGCTGGAGATCGTTAAGTTCGTGGAGTACCCACCTATCAAGCTTTTTTATTTTGCCAATTTGTCGCAAATGGTACAATATTGTTTTAATGCTAACATCGAAAGCTGCTGCTAGTTCAGCTGTAGTTTGAGTATCATCAGCTTCCGCAATCGCCTTCAATACATTATTGTTGACCAAAGGGTCCGGACGATCACGAGGTTTATTAATCAAGTCATAATTTCCAGAACGGAAGCGAGTAAACCAATAACGGGATGTGCGTTCGTTTGTTAAGTTCTCTCTGTAAACGTTGTTGATGTTACGTTCCGTTTGTGCCGCATTAGTGCCACAACGGAACTCATATTCCATAATTACACGAATTTTTAAAGTGTCCATTATGACGAAAAATGTTAAATGTAATGAAAACACAACGCTAATCAATAAACAAAAGATTGACTTTGTAAAATAATGTCATGTTTTTAAAACAAAACTAATTTCAATTTAGAATTCACAGCCAAGCAACATTTTTTTTCTTTGAATTGGCCAGTACTGAAGAACGGCAACTTGATAGGTTAAGACCTAATATATTTAAGATCCTGCCGATGAGGGCAGCCGTGCTGTAGGCGGAGGATAGGAAAGCCGGGGGTGCTACACTTGTCGAAGAGCGGATACCCAAAACACCAAATTTAATTGGCAATGTTGCTTGTCTCCAGGAGCGATCATCAAATTTTAAATTTAAAAATTCCCTGACTGTATGTCTTAATGTGTTGTCAACCTGTGCAGTAACCAAAGAGAATTTCCAAAGAGGGTAACAGCGAAGCAAGTACAAAAACTGTGGAGTAAATAGGCAGAGCCGCAGAATATATATTGCCATGTGTGGTTTAATCTAAGCCGTTCACACGAATTACCAAAAAGTTCTAATTTTTTATTTACTATGAGTAGGAGAGCGTCGTCAAATATTGGTGCACCGAGGAGAGTTAGGTTCGATCTAGTTAAAACGATGATATTGGGAGTGATAGAATTGAATTTATTCAAAATTTCTGAACGATTACTAATGTGTAGTACTGTGTCCGGAATGTATCTATATCTCACATTTGTTAAAATTTAATGTAAGACCGATATTTGAAAAGCGATGTATGATTATCTCAAGGTCATCCAGTACTGTCAGCGCCCTTCCACTCAGGGAGCCATCATTAAGGAACCACAAATTAAATTTTAAAAACTACGAATAATCGGGTTAATAGCCCAACTGAAAGTGACCGGGCCGAGCAGGTCTCCTTGCTGACAGCCTACAGCTGAAGTAATTTCGTTATCTCCAAATAATAATTTTGATGGAGTGCCATAACATTGCAAAACATAATCAAATAATCCCGGTGTTTCATTTCGAATTTCGTTCAGTAGGACACCCCTGTCGAATCAAATAAACGCGTTTTTCACATAAATTTTTATAAATACCTCATAATCCAAATTATTGTTTTAAAAAAGACCTCACCACATGCACCGCCGCGCCGCCGCCTCGCAACCACCTTTGGAACCGAAACCGAGCTGCCGTGGCTCAAACTTATTTATAAGTTTTTCACGAAAAACCCCGGCAACATAATTTCGATGCCAAACGACGGAAGGTACTGTCAACGGCGAATGGACGGACACCCCCGTCCTTCTTAGATAGAGCTACGAGGTTTGCTACGTAGAGGATGGGGGTGATCTCTTCAACTACCCGTCCTGCCAACAATATTCACTAATTTAGTAAGTCAATAAGAAGAGAACGCCTTGTATCACCCACTAAAGGACCCGTAAGATCTTTTAAATGTTGAGGGGTTAAACTGCGAGTTAAGCTGCGAGTGTCTCAGCAGAGTCCGTGGCCATGGAGTCGCTTGAAAATAAAAGTTTACTAGCTCCTTTTACATTGCCGTCGGACAGCTTGTTTTCTATTGTTTTCAAAATGTCATGGTTATTACCGGTTTTCGGAGTAATAATATCTGGGATCATGTTATCTAAACTATTTTGTTTTATTATTGTGGTTAATGGCTTGGTTCTGTTGTCGGCTATATGGAGGGTGCGGTATGATAAAGTGAGTAGGTTTTCCCATGTAGATACTGTGTTTTCGGCGACCAGCCTAGCCACAAAATGTAAATATATTATTCTACTTAAGTTTACAAGTAAAACTATAGGTAATATTATATTTTTTTATTCAATTACACTAAATTCAAACAATATCGTTTTGTAATTGAATATAAAAATTATAGGATTACCTGTAGTTTCATTTTTAAACTTGTTTTTACTTAGCCGCTTTCTATAACTCGTGTACATAACTTACGGCCGAGTACTGTACTGTCTTTGCCTTGAACATACTGTTTTTTAGTTTATGTCGAAATTATGGTATAAAAGTTTTATAATATGTACCTACATATAATTCCGAAATAGGCTATTCACTAGCTTTCTTCTGATACCCCTGTGGCTGTAATAACGATTTTTTTTATCTCCTTTTTTAGCCACTGCAGCGAAGCTTAAAAGGGGGGTTATGTATGTCGTAGGTAGGTATGTATCTCCGTTCCTATGTCCGCTCGTAACTAATCAACGGCTCAACCGATTTTGATAAATGATACTTTGTTTAATTTGAAGATCTAATATGTTCAAATCTATCAAGCCGTTCAGGCTACGTGCGTACCAAAGAAACATCTAGGATATATAAATATGCCAATATTGATTTTTTTTAAACTTATGTACTCAGTGACACTAACAACTAACACCACCAAGACGAATCTAATGACGTATCATTTATCAAAATAAGTTGAGCTGTTACAGGTCAAACAGATAACCCTCCTTTTGGGCTTCCCCACAATTTGTTATAAAGAGGTGCCTATTCCTGTCGACGATTCAATGGCGCTACGTGGTGGCTAAACCAGCATTATATTTGTCTCTTGCTATGTGATATATACGTATAAAGTAAATTATAATCTCATTTTAACATATTTACCAGGAAACCTTTCTGTTCATGCACCGATAAGTGCACCTAATAATTGATAATTATGTATTCAACCGTTATGACACTCACTATCGCCTTATAAGTGATAAATTGCGTCAATTGAAGCAATTCACTGGATTGATTTGAATGTAAAAACGTTTGACAATGTGACATGTATCCTTTTATAGGAGCACCCTTTGTGTCACATGTAATATCAACACTGCATACAATTATACCATTATGGTGAGTCAGACATCATAGGAAATTTACAATTGTCAGAAAGTAGACAGTATAACTATTTATAAAGATTAATACATACAAATAAATCTAAGAACTAATTAACAATATTTACAATATTTACAACATAAAAATATCGTCGAGGTTGGTCCCATGTGGCATCGATCCCATTACGCTTGCACTGTTTCCGCGCTGCACAGCGATGCTCAGTTGCTGTGCGAAATAGGCACCCGCTCTGGGATCGCCAGCAGTGCTGACCAGACGGGTGGACAAATCTTTTACGAATTTTTTCGTATCAGACGACCACGGACCGAGTGTCTCTACTGCAACCGCCGCAAACTCGTAGTGAGGAATCAACCCCGAGTATTTGCGACGTTTACATAATTGGGCCTGGTCGGCCGCTGCGCCAGCACTCTGGGCCGTGGCCCGGACATGGGACGGAGCCAGAGTATCCACACATGTGGCATCCCAAATCAAAGCACGGCCCAGGCACCAAGGCACCAACGTTGCTCCGTCGGGTCTCTTGCCATCGTCCCTGAACAAACCTTTCGGCTCCAAAGATGAGGGGATAGAGCTTTCAGTATTGCTCACAATATGACTGTGATTTTTTATTGATTATGTTCAAAGCGACCGAAAAGAAGTGTTTGTTTGTGTCGGGTATGTAATTTATATTGACGTTACCTACCTTAGGATCTATCTATCTAGGAGTTTAATCCACCACGCTGCTCCAATGTGGGTTGGTGGATTGTGACGACCGCCATCTATTAACAGCAGCCGGGACCGACTGCTTAACGTGCTCACCGAGGCGCGGTGGACAGTGGTAGTTATGTACTTAAGTCAGAAAAACTCATTGATACACGCCCGGATTCGAACCACGGATTTATAAATTTAAAACAGGTTCGCTGCGCTCGGGCTATCACAACACAAAAAATGAGGTTATAATGTGATATACCTATATAGGAGATCGTATTGTCTGTCTTTCTGTTCCAGCTAATCTCCGAAGAAGCTGAACCGATTTTAATAAAAAAGAGGTTGTCAAGAGTGACATAAACTAAGTACTTTTTGGTTTAGTAAGTATAGAGATTTCAAGGTAGTTAAGTTTCAAAATGTTCTACGAACTCAAAGACTTACAATATCATGGAGCGTCGCGTTCCTGCACGTGTCACGGCCGGTACAATTGTGTAGTCCACGAGGGCGAAGCCGCGGACGTAAAGCTGGTATTATCATATTCTTGAATTATAGTTTGACCGAAACCGCTGTACCGCGCCTTAGGCATGTGCGCGGCGCGGAGGGAGGCAGATCGGCTCTGTCAGACCGTCGTCTACACGGAGGATCGTCGACAACGCTTAGGAGCGACCTTCCCTCCTCGCTCCGCACATACCTAAGGCGCGGTACAACGGTTTCGGTCAAACTATAGCCTCTCATTAGACAATCGCCATAATTTTCAAATACAAAAATATTATATTAATCTTTAAATTGATGAATTAATAAAATTCCTTGGTTACGTTCTTATACGTATAATAAGAAAATATAAATTCTTAAGATATTCGACGTAAATTAACAAATTGCGTAATTTTTTCGTTGCTCTCTACGTTACATAGCGATTTCGTCTGAGCCAGTCTTGGTGTCGTTTCTTGTCATATAAGGCAACTTGAATCACTGCACCAACATAAACGTGCTTAATTCATTGTAATTAATTTAACTAATTGTTTGTTTAATTTCGCAATTTGTTTGGTTAGGTACGTTCAGTTTTATGTCTTATTAGGTTAAATTAAATTCTTTATACTAAACCTATTATATCATCATCATCATCATCAGCCCATTTTTACCCCACTGCATGGGCTTAGGCCTCACCCAGGGTGAGGAGGGGGGCTTGGAGCTTAAGTCCACCACGCTGCTCCACTGCGGGTTGGGGATTGTAACGACCGCCATCTATCGACAGCGTCCGGGACCGACTGCTTAACGTGCTCTCCGAGGCACGGAGTCCGTGATAGTTAATGTACTTAAGTCAGAAAAACTCATTGGTTAACGCCCTGATTCGAACCATGGCCTTATGGCCTTATAAATTTAAGACAGGTTCGTTGCGCTCTGGGCTATCACGACACTGGCAACCTATTATATATAAAAAAAAAAACAGAACTATTAGATAATATTTTATAATTATCGATATTATCTACACCTAAAGACTCACCCAAAAATAATACTTATATTTATGCAAACTCTACCACATTGGGTTCATGTAAAATCAATGGGTAACTAGTTTATGATAACTATCCTATTCTACCTACACGGAGGATATCTTCGAAAAAAAATTTTAATCATCTCTGTACTCAAAATAAAAAATACAGAACTGCATTATTTTGTCTATCTGACTCGGTTGAACTCTTGTAACTCAGAAAATATCAAACAAGTTTTAATGAAACTTTCAAATTTAATGAAATTAAATGATGATTTTACATTAGATACGCGAGGGCCTTTTTATTAAGTCCGCGAAATGATGAGTTTGGGGGCGCGGGCGTTTTGTCATGTCTCAATATGTTCAGTGATTCATTATTAGTTTGTACAACAAGTCTTATCATTATAAGGTCATTATTTTTGAGCAACCATCAATCAAACAACGCGATCGAGACAAAGAATTGACTATGAGAAAATCGAACACCACAAAGTCATAAAGTTTCTTGCCAAGCAAGGAAAGTCTGCTCAAACCATATTAGAAGAGATGGCATCAGTTTATGGTAACTCTTGAATTGTCCCGGAAAAATTATGATTCACAGGTAGCATAGTTTTTTAAGCAAGGCAAGGAACCACTTGAAGACGAACCCCGGTCTGGCCGACCGATCGAAGTGACACCATGACACTTCAGACCTTGTTGAAAAAGTCACAAAATTAATACTGGAAGATGGAAAACAGATCTGTTATATCAAGAATGAAGCTTTTATTTAAGGGATAAATCATGGTAATCAAGCTTTTCTTTTGGATGCAAATTGACATTAATTTGGGCATTTATACCTAGAGACACTTTTATTTAATCTGAAAATATAAAATAATTATATACTGATAGATCGTTTAATTTGTGTTTCTTATTAAAAACTAATGCGAATCGGGATGGGTAACTTGAAATGCGGGCGCAGTTACAGTTTGGCAAAAATGGGCAGAAGAGCGTCGAGAGTGGGTTCTGCACGCGCGTCAACTTCAGAGCGAACAAGAACTTTGGCGAAACTGCTTTACTTAAATTCCTTCCTTCTCGCACTCATCAACAGTCGCGCTAGGTACGACGACGGTCGTCAAGATGCGAACAGAATATGAATTCACCTCCTGGTCGTATTATTGAACATCGCGCAAATTCAAAATGTAATTGAAAAATTTTCACTTCTCCATATTTAGTTGCTGTTTCATTTTATTAAATTACACTTTATAAAAGCTCGCTTGACTCATCGTTGTATCGCGTCGCGGCGGTGCGGCGCCACGCAGACGTCCAGACAGACATATTGCCACACGTCGCTGATCCTATCTGATCTTACAACACAATGCGCTATTCACAACCAAACGTATCCATATTAAGGCTTAAGATAATATTGTACATTCCTAAAACAGGTAAAATAGGCAGGAAAATATTATTTTGTGTGTGTTTTTTTATGGTTATTACTGTTTTTAATTCTTTTCAGTGTCACATGAGTGTCACGCTTAATAGATAGGTATGTATATTTTCCTACTATCAGAGGTAGGTGAAAAGTGACGTACCTAAGTAACATAAGTTCTGGCCTAAAGTTCCTTCAATTGGAGCACGGTACGAGTATGGTGAAAATTGTGAATACATTTTCGGGTATGGCCTGTAACTGTAAGGCCCGACCAAATCTCACAAATGAAGAATGAGTCTGCATCCTCTCACGTCGACTGAAAAATTTCGTGAGAGAACGGTGGTAGCCGTTACTGCGGAGCCAAGGGTCGCGGATTCGATTCCCGCCCAGGACAAATATTTATGTGCATGAACATGTCTATTTGTTCCCTGTCTGGGTGTAAAAATTATGTATATATGTGTCTGTATTACAAAAAAAAGAATATTGAAGTATGTTTAGGTTTACCAGTTGTCTAGTAGGTACCCCATAATACAAGCGTAATATCTGCTAACTTTGCGACTAGATGGCGCTGTGTAAGATGTCCCTGGTATCATTGTTTTTAATATTTTTAATTCTCATAGTTTTTATATTTTTACCGTGAACGTTAAACATATAGGTACCTACATAGAGTTTTTAAAGAACAGTTCCATGTTCGAGATTATTCCAGATTGCAAGGCGTAGATAATTTAACAACGAAATGTTGATTTTCAACATGTATGTATTTAAATTATAAATTGATGTTCATTACATGCTATTGTCGAGTTCGTGACGCCAATTCAGAAGGGTGAGACGCGACCTCTTTGTCCTTGTATGGAAAGATTTTGGCTTTCGAAAAGTTGACCTCTCCACGAGTTCTGAAGACGTGCATAAAAAGTTTTATGCAATAATGTTTTAAATGTTCAGCCAGCGAGAAAGCTATTAAATATGTACAGGACCGCGATTTCTGACAGCAAGGCCATATCATCAAAAATACCATAATAATTAGGTTACCTATATTGCCGTGCTCACAAAGCTTCTTATACGTAAGTACTTAGCTACCAAATTAGGTACCTACATTGTAAAAAAATCCACTGTTGCTTGATGACGTTTAGTAATTCCACTAAATTCTACAAATTTTGATGCTGCACGTTATAGAAATTCCGGAGGCAGAAGAGAAAGGATTTTGGTAGCATGGTAGAATTATGTGGTAGAAACCAATTTGTCAGTCTCCAAGGCAAATATACTTGTTTATAGCAGTACCAAAACTAAATACCTACGGCAAAGTTGCCAATAACTCTGGATGTCACCGAATTCCATAGGTACCTTCAGAACAAATAGCCAGGCGATGACGTGGCTGGGAGAAAAAATGGCCACTTCAATGGAATTTGAAGTGAGGAAACAAGAAAGGGATGCTGTTTCTCTAAAACTTATAAAATAATGTCAAACAATGTATACATATATATAGCAAATCTATACTAATATTATAAAGCTGAAGAGTTTGTTTGTTTGTTTGTTTAAACGCGCAAATCTCAGGAACTACTGGTTCAAATTGAAAAATTATTTTTTTGTTGGATAGTCCATTTATCGAGGAAGGCTATAGGCTATACTACATCACGCTACGACCAATAGGAGTGGAGCATCAATGAAAAATGTTGCAAAAACGGGAAAAATTATTCCTTTTGAGTGCTTTCGTCGCGCGCGCTGCGTAAACGGTTGATGTTAAGCAAAAATCACGTATTACGGAATTGTTCCCCTTTAAAAGTTCTAACCAAAAATTTGCGACAGCATATGTGTATCTTTTAAGGTTAACTTACTATAACCTTTTTTATGACAATCAAATTTGTTCTAACATAATGTACTATTTGCGAAGATGTTTTTTAAACGTGATATTAATCCTTATCAAATTAAATACGTTAGTTGTCTTAAGCATTTCATGCATATATCATACAATTTAAATTAATATCTTGGCAGTTTTTATCGAAATTTAAAAACTATAGCGGGAGAAAATAAATTCGCTGTCTGCCTCTGTTCGTTAACTTTTTACTTCCAAACCAATAGACTTTGATACGGTTTTTAGTAATATCTTATTTTCTTATTATCTTATAATCTATTAATCTATATAATAGCAATACCTACTTATTATAAAGCTGAAGAGTTTGTTTGTTTGTTTGTTCGTTCGTTCGTTCGTTTGTTTGTTTGAATGTGCTAATCTCTGAAACTACCAGTCGGATTTGAAAATTTTTTTTGCCTTTGATAGCCTGATTCTAGCGGAGAGTTATAGGCTATATACATGAAAACGAACTGTCTGTCTATTCGAGCAAATCGGCTTCGGCTAAAACGGCTTAACCGATTTTGATGAAACTTTACACATATAACAGGATGTAATCTTTTGACTACACCCTTTCCATATGTGACATACAGAACTTTTTGTGTCTGTCTGTACGTCCATATGTCTAAACCGATTTTAATAAAACATCACAAGTATGAAAAGAAGGTCGTTAAAACTAACAAATGTTACTTTTTGTCCGTCTGTCTGTACGTGTATCTGTCTATTTGAGCTAATCTCCAAAACGGCTAAACAGATTTTAATGGAAACTTTGCAGACGAGAAAGAAGGTTGTCAAGATATTTGACGTTAGCTACTTTTTGTATGTTTGTTTGTCTGTACGTCTATGTTTGTCTGTACGTATATGTAATAATGTTTAAAGCGCCACTTCGTTCGGCGTATGAATGAAATTTGTTAGATGGCCGATTCGGGTCGATCCCTCTGCAGTTCGAGCTGGACGGCTTGACTGTGAATAATCAAAAGCTCAGATGCCATTCGAGCAGATTTATTACTTTAACTAGGTAATTTCGGGTGGTACTGCTTTTTATGATTCTGCTTCGATTTCGTATAGGTACTTTTTTTTTACTTCATTAAAATTGAAATCATGCAAAATCGTTCAAGTACCTATGTGCTTAGCAACAGAAAAATAGTTATGCAGATGATTAATACACTAGGTACAGTTTTTTAGAAAAGTAATAGCAGAAGCAGTATAAAAACGTACTTTTTCATACAAACAGAATAAAAAGCAGTTGCTCATGGACGTAATATTAGGTACTGGACAGTGCACTTGGCTCTGTGAAACGAGGAGATGAGTTGGCGAGGGCAGAGTCCGTTTGTCCCTTGCTTTGTAGGGTAACAAGAATTTTCTTTCGTTGAAAAAAAAAGACAAATAATCCATCTGAATAATTAATTTTTACCATACGGTACAAACAAATAAATTAAATATGTGTAACTATTTGCAAGTAGGTATATAAATTAGAAAATTGTGAGGCATCACAGGACACAGAGAACACAGAGACAGACATACACTACGATTTTATTTATATAGAAGATAAATCTATTATTTAGTTTGTATTTATCTAAGGGAGAATATGGTTTTCGTAATGACGTTAACATTTTTTTATTGTAAATTACAAGCAAATCGCAATTTATTATTAGGAACCAGTCAAAAACTTGTTCTTGGTTCTCTCCTCGGGACGGCTTTCAATTCCACAAAGTAAGAATTACTACTGACCAGTTTTTTTTAAAGTATATTTGAAGTTACCTGTGAAAAGATATGCCACAGGCACCCACTGATTCTCTCTTACAATATGTTATACAACATTTTTTAACCAGTTTTCCATGAAAATATTAAGAATAAATTAAAAATTTACACCAAAAAACCAATGCAGCAGAAATTTTCACAAACTAATGACATATTGAATTGAGATTTCTTGCCTGGCAGTAATTGCAATTGACCAGTAAATTTTAGCTTACTTGCTAATAAAACCAAAAGTAACACTTTTAATACTAGTATAGTTTGCCTCAAACTTTATGGCGGATCGGAATACAATGCTATAAGCGTGCTTGCGCAGGTGCAGTCATGTACCCCTCGCTTTACTGCGTCCCGCTACACCTAAAACTGATTATTGCGATGCGACTTGTGCCTATGTTTGCAACCACCATAAAGTTTGTTTGGAACTATACTAACGTGATAACGTTTTAGGTCACATTTGGGACGGTGAACGTTTTGATCCATCGTCATCATACGATATCCATATAATAAGACGAATCGCATACCTATAAATGTAACAATCGTAATCAATTTCGTGATGGGAAACAAATCGTACTACATACCACGATCGTTCAAACGATCATCGTCCTGTATACGGTGGGTCATCTATCTACATTATATAAAAATTAATGTTTCTTTATATTTTTTATTATCTATGTGTTCCTATATCATCTTACACTGAAACATTTGCCTATACCGGACTGATTCCTGACAAAAATACCTACCCATAAGACAGCCACAAGAAGTTTATGTTGTCATCCTTTTCGCATGCATGTATTTGGGCATTTTAGATTTTCCGTCTGATGCTCCATTGGTATTTGTACGTTGTACAAATGACGTCTATAATGTCTAAAAATTTAAAAACATTTTTTACTATATCAGAATATTTTTGTGTTTAACATAGTAAATATTTTAAATTTGCACTGCAAAAAAAAACTGGAAATTTTGAACCCATTATCTGATTTTTTTTTTAAATTTTAATAAAAAATTCTTACTAACTTTAGAAAATGTTATGGTCACCTTAGTAATATGACGTCAAAAACTTCAACTTTGACAATATACACGTCACAATTCCCCGAATTCTTGTTTTAGTTGCCAGTATAAAACCATAAATTACGACATCCTTTTTAAATATATCTGAAAATTTTAATAAATTCGTAAAATGTACCGGAATAACTTTCAAGAATACTATTATCATCTGAATTCCAAGTCATATAAAAAACCAGAAGTCACAGAAAATAAATATTAGATGAGTATTCATATTTATAAAAATCGATAATGTACGTACTAGATGAAATATTTTTTTCTAATGGCAAGTGTTAGAAAGGGACAAACGGACTCTCCGGTAGCTATCTCCTACAAACTCATTTTGCCTCCTTACGGCTTACAATTTAAAGTGAACCTTATGCATTACACAAAGGTTTCATTTTTGTATTATACAATTTCCAGAGTGCACTGTCCTGTACCTACGTAGTAGATACTATAACTTCCATGCAGTTGCTTTAGAAAAAAAGCAGTAGTAGTATCATCAGCACTACACTAATCCACAGCACAAAATACATATATCCACAGTCATCTACCACAGAGATCCACAGCCAGCACCATTCACAATATTAATTTCATTCACTCCATATTCACTCATTCATTGCTGGCGCTACGGCTACCGCCGGCACCACATGTTGGTCACAAAGTTGGCGCAATGCTACTCGTCCAACTTGTTGATCGTAGTTTTTTGCGTTGGCCCCAACGTTGGCGCGAGCATTGGCTATTGGCTGTTGCGTCCCTATCGGTTTTTTCAAAGAAATTCGCGCGCCAACGTTATGAGCCGTTCACATGCATTCGATTTGCTCAGTCGCGTTACATTGCAACACGCATTGAGTACGTACCTATGTAGAATATTGTCGAACGAGAATGTCATTCTCATCTGCATAGTCGCCATCCGTAAGGACAAATGAAAAAGTAAGTGAATTTGTAGAACTTTTTTTTTCTAGATTATATTAAACTTTTTTTAATTTTTAGAAAGCGTTTACAGCAATTTCATTTTCTGTATCGGACATCTACATATTGACTCTGACGGGACCGAACTAGTATAAAAGCCAATGTGTGTGCGCTTCACCAATTAACCTGACAACGTTGGTTACAGTTCCAATCAAACTTTATGGCGGATGTGAACATGGGCACAAGTCGCGTCGCAGTAACCAGGTTTAGGTGTAGCGGTACGCAATGGAGCGAGGAGTATATGACTGTACCGGCGCAAACACGCTTAGAGTGTTGTATTCCGATCCGCCATAAAGTTTGAGGCAAACTATACCAATGGTGTGGCGCCAGCGTACGACGAGCGTGCGTCAGGGTTCCCAACTTAAGAGGTTTCCCTTTTTTGGAGGTTAAATATGTGTCGTGAGATTTTTAAGGGTCTAATATTTTTAGAGGTAATTTTAGGGGCCTTGACATTGAAACATCTACAAAAGGAATTATACTAGCAATAATAATAAGAAAAATAAGCATAATAATTATTACCAAAATGTAAATCACATTATCCTACTTCATCATAATATTCAATAATTAGAGCCAAAGACTTACACATTGGTTGTTTTTAAATGATAATAATATTGATTTTCTTTGTATGTCTTAAAAGTAATGAACTCATGTATAATTTTAGTATTCACCGGTGGGCACCTCGTTCATTAGAGTTAATTCGGTACAAGGGGATTCATATAAGTTTCTTGCAGTGTTATTCTGAGAGTGGTCGCGTAGGAACCTGCATAAATTTTGCTATATGATGTTCAAAAGTGATAGCAGAGTGTGCTACTTTAAAAAAAAACGATTTTGATTTTGTTTTATTTTTGCGTTACATTTAATCCATCAAAAAAAAGCTTATTTAATTTTAGAAAGTATGATTTTAAAATTGTGATACTTCAGAAGAGACCGAAGTTCTGTTTATTATAATGAGTATGTTGTGAATAAAAAATTTCAAAGCCAAGATATGTTTATGGTTTAACCAATGCTCGCACTAAAGTTGGGTCCAAGCTGTGAGCCAAGGCAAAAACCTCGATCCACACGTTGGACGAGTAGCGTTGGGCGAACTTTGTGACCAGTGTGTGGAGCCGGCGTTACATTAATAATTAACGCCAGCTCCACACGTTGGCCCAATGCTATTTGTCCGTGTGAAGCGTGGGTTTCTACCTTGGTGCCAACATTGGCTATTGGCCATTGCGTGTCGGATCCATCCACACGTTGGCGATGCGCTCAGTCGCGTATAGACTTGGAATTGTTCGTTCGTTATAAATAGCGCTCTTTTTCGTTCACTTCTTAAAACGAGCTAGTTCGTTTTTTTAGTTCATTTGATCCTTTTAGTTCATTATGTCCGTTTAGTTCCGTGTATCCCATTTTATTTTATTAAGCTAATTTGTTCGTTACTTAATGTGTAGTATAGAGGTAGTAGGCAGTAATCCTTTTTTTTTGGTAATACTACAGACATATTAAAAGCAATAGGTACATATCATACATACCATATGATTTTCTCTCATGCATAATGCATATGTTATTTACCTACTCAAAATGATTAAACGAAAAGACGAATAAAATAAAAGTATAGTCACATGTAAAGTATATTCCGATCTGAAATTCTGAAATGCTTGGTCGAACGAATCTTGGAGCAAGGAGCACGTATGGAGCGGCGGAGCAAAGCAAAAGGGAGCGAGCGTTGAGTGATGACATAATGAACGAACTAAAGATCAAAAGCGCAAGAAAATAATGAGCGAAAGGATTAGTTCGATTACGAGAACAATTCGTTTCGAGTCGGTCGTTCACGAACTACACAAGTCTAGTCGCGTAGCAACTCTGTGTGTTGTAACATACATTCAGTGCGTATGTCGAGTATGGTCGTACGAGAATGTTTTTTTCATTTACGGCATTGCCATCCGTAAGGATAAATGAAAAAGTCATTGAATTTCTAAAACGTTTTTTTTTAGAATTTTTTAACATTTATTTTATTTTTAGAAAGCGCTTAGAGCAAGTTCAATTTCTGTATCGGACGTCTTCACATTGACTCTGACGGGACAGTACTAGTATAAAATAGGCTTGTTTAGTCTGAATTCACTGATGTGAGTTGATTCATTTAGTCAGAGTCACTACAATGATCTAATTCACCTTAACAAATCATTAGTCCCATAATATTCACTTGGTCACTTAGCTCAGAAGGTCATTGATTCCCTATTCACGTTATTATGTCTTGGTCGCTTACCGTTTAGCTCTGAAAGACACGTTTATAGCACGTTTTTACGCCATCTGTTGGAATATTAATATAGTGTTATATTGTTTTAGTTTAGTAATAACGTAGCAGGTGGCGCTATTTAAGTTTACTTAAAATTTATTTTAAGGAATGTTTGATTTGATTATGAAGATAATACAACTAGTTTTTTATTTAAAAGCAAAGCAAGGTAATTATGAGAATATCTAAACAAAAAATAAAATAGGTACCTAACCTAACCTATTAGACAAATAAAAATCTCTATTATTAAAATATCTATTATTTTACCTAATGACTTTATCTTAGTTAAGTACATACATAATAAATACTAATTTATGGCGGACCTATTTAATTTAGATAGTATATCAGAGCATTAGCGCATCACTGATATAGGTATTAGTTAGGTATATAACTATATTCCTAACAATCTACCTAACTATAAAAACTTTATTATTTATTATAATATTTATTATATAATATATTATAATTATTATATTTATTATAATCTATAATAACTTTATGAACATAAAGTTACGAATTTTTTGACAAATGTTTCGATGCTACAAAAAACAATTTAAAGATAATAATATTATAGCATTGATTAGATTGGCGTACTTAAAAATCAATTCTATTTACAATAATTGGTAATTATGCTTATTAATCAATCAATTGGGACTGTTGAGTGCTTTGTTTTTAATAGCAAATTACCTAAGGATCCATGACTGATACTATCAGTTGTAAACAAAACCCGCATTCGGCCATTTGATTATCTATTTGAGTAAAATGGTCCCAAACAGGACTTCGTTTCTTTCTTGGATTTATTTGGTTCATTTTCACTTATTTTATATATTAATAATAAAACTGTTAATTTGCTCATAAACACATAGCAGATAGCGAAACTTAAAACTAAACATCTATTAATTACGCTAATACACTTAACATTTAAACGATATTAATAAGAACTTTCTACTAACTAACAAAAACAATTAATTATTTTAACTTAACGTCACGCGCGAGCAAGCCGTAGTTAGGTACATGAATTCGTACAAGCGTAATGTATCGACTCAGCCAGACTCAGCCGATCGACTGGTGAAACATTGTCTAAGTCTAAAGGTCTACCTACTAATTATTTACTTGCTCGCTTAGCAACGAACGAACGAAAGACGTATTTATGGCTATTGCAATAGAAGTGATATTAGGACGGATAATTGGTGACACCCAGTCGTTGCTACTTGGCCGTTGTAATATCACTTCTATTGCATTGGCAATAAATGTTTGTTTTGTTCACTCGTAAATCATTCTTTGCGGGCGGGCCGGCCAGCCGGTGGTGGCATCAGCATAGACGACTGATATGTGACGACTGACGCTGACGACTGACGAGACGAGTGACGAGTGATCTTCTAGGTTTTGGAGTGACTAGTTATCGAAATTGTTCAGTTACGTGAATGCATTCATTTAGATCATTCAGAATGAGATTACGCAAGTCTAGTATAAAAGCCAAGTGTGTATGCTTCACCAATTCAACGCACCGAAGCATCCTCAATGCGTCCGGTCGTCGTTCAGTTCAAATCCTATAACACTCAACGGAGTATAGGTTGAGGAGTCGTTTAGCCGGTCGGGCTACACCTTCTGTGTAGAAGTCCCAACCCGGCACTACCTGCGCGGAAGGTAGGGCGCGTAGGTGTCTGTAAGCAGATTCGGCCCTCACTAAATAAAAAAAAAAAAAAAAAAGCTTCACCAATTAAACAGCCAACATTGGTCACCAATGATGTGGCCAACGTCTGGTGCCGGCCATGTGCCGGCGTAATTTCATAATTTAGTCACAAATTCAGCCAGTGGCAAATGCGCAAACTGAAAACGTCATTGAAAGGTCATTGACATATTGAACGTCATTCGGTTAACGTGTGATTAGACAAACAAACCAATACAAACATATTGTGTTGTGTACACAAAAGCCACTGACAAAAGCGAAAGAATAGGTTCATTAATTGCCGATTACTGTATTCTTCACTTCACAGTTCACTATCTCTAAGTTTATATTTTATATTATGAGGTAACGTGGCAAGACTACGATCTCTGGCTGGACTGCCATAATTTTCGATCAATATTGAAGTTGAACCGGTTCAATAATGGCTGGCACGCCGATTAAATTCGGGTCAATAGTTTCTTTCTGTGTAGTTTTTTATGCAGTTTATTACCGAAATAATGATGTGGATACAAGGCTGTCTCCAGTGAGAGAACATTTGTTAGTTCTGGAAAATGAGAACACTGTGGCATTGGGTGTGAAACAGCCACGAGTAGCTTTGGGCTATGGAGCGTGCCACGATCTTTTCGTTAATGCCACGGCATTTTTGGATTACAAAGAGATGACCGGTAAAGCTCAACATTTCAACGAACTTTCGACAAAGGATGAATTACTTAGAAGTTTCGCTTATTTTTTCAAACATGGTGCTGCAGCTGAGTAAGTAAACAATAAATAATCACTAAATACTACTACCTACAATATTTGTTATATAGACTGTTATTAGTAACTGCTCTCAAAAGTAATATATTTACTTTATGAATTTAGATTAGTGCAAGATGTCTATGCCTGCCTATCTACTCCTCTGAGAAACAGGGATGATCTCATTTATGTTGGGTCGGCTTTTCAATGCTGCCTGATGCAAATCGTGTTCATAACTGATCAATTTTAAATGCAGCCAATATAGGATAATAGTCCATTTCAAAAAAATAGTTATGCCTTGCTTGTGTTAATACAAGAAGTAAAGCAGAGCCACGACTCACCAAAAAGTCCTATATATCTATAAGAAAATATTTACAGCTTAAGATCTATTAAATATTTATCAACTTTCAGTCAGGCAACATTGTAAAACGCTACCTGTATGTCCAATACAATAATGCAATATAATTCGTTATAGGCGATTCATGTCCAATGGAGAACTATACGACAATTTAGTGGCACAAGCATTAAAGATAGAAGGAAGTCGGTGGGCACTGGGTGGCAACGCTCCTCTTATGGCTAAAAGGTTTCATATTGAAGGATGGAAAGTACTTCTTGCAGGGAAAATGAGCAAAAAATTTAAATCATACATTCCAGAAGACATAATGATCGTCGGTGATGATGGCAGTTCAAATATCAGAGATGATGTGCACATGATATTAGAATACAGAGCAGATGAACAATGGGGTCCATATAAAGCTCCTAGGGCTAATAGATATATTTTACACAATGATGATAATAATCCTCTTATAAGCTCTTTAGAGAATTTTGGTGAACACTTGCCTAGTTTTGGACCACACTTACTAGTTATAAGCGGTTTACAAATGATGGATAACTACCCTTT